>CM070552.1:47614499-48814499 GCA_036346405.1 Phyllostachys edulis
AACAAATAGGAAAGCGGGGAGAATTCAATACAGCTGGGAACAGTAGTAAGATCGATTGTTAAAAGTGACATCCCGAGAAATCTTATCTTATGCAGCAACAGGTTATAGCAATGATAACCCTTATGTCAAGATCAGAGCTGGAAAAACACACTCAATCGAACCGAAAGGGCCACCAAGGCCACAAGGAAGAAGGACGGAACAGACATACGAAATCGCTAAGATGATCAGACTCGAGTCTCCACTAAAGAGACACTCGACAGAGTAGAATCCTCAAGAGCCGAAGGTCGCAGTTGATGAGAAAAGTAGCAGAGAAACAACTTCGTACTTCGAATATAAATGAGAGCGTCTTAGTGATGCTTACGCCAGAGACACCGCTCGAAAGCGTAGCACCGGATAAGAGTATCGGGAAGAGTGCCCTCGCCAATGAGGAAGCGACGCAGCAAGAGATAGATAATCGCCAGAGAGTCGATGGAATACACGGTCGGCCAATCAAACCGAGCGCGAACTATGGTGGCGAACATCCGTAAATAGAGAGAACGCGGATCAAGGCCAACATGAAGTAGATCCAAGTATAACGAGAATAATCATCAATAAAGATCACATAATATGATGACCTTTTCAAACGGCGGTGCTTGACCAAACATTAGAGCGAATAAGATCAAAAGGACTAGTAGAAATAGAATCACTAGAGGATAGGAGTCGCAGCTTGCTTTGCCAAGCTTGCAACCTATACAATGTAAAGAGATGTCCCTAAATGCACCCAGAACATTAACGATCGATTAAAGACGACATAGCGCCTATCCACAGAGATGACCGAGACGATGGTGCATCGAGAAAAGGGTAGCGGAGGACGCAAAGAAACCAGAGGCAGCTGGTAGTGGCCGATCGGTCAGCGGAGACAAAGAAGGAAGACGGTTACCGAGCTCCCAGAGACATTGCGAATCACAAGGCCGAGGGCTAGTATCAAGCAGAGTCCCCACTGTGGTCCCAACACAACAACAAGAGTCGACTAAGAACAACACCATACCGTGGATCGCTGATTTGACCAAATTTATAAGTCAGATAGTAACTGAGGAACATGAGAGATCAGAGGAACATGAAAGAAAAGTGGAAAAGGTGCCTCAAGCAAAGAAGAAGAGAGGTACCATTGTTTCACAGACAGCGGGAAGGAAAATCTTTGAACGACGGAAGTATAGCGAGAATCGTGTCATGTGAAAGAAGCACCAGAGTCCAAGATCCACAAAGACAAGATACCGACGAGAGAGGAGTGGAGTATGAGGCGAGAAGATCGCGAGAAGCAAGATGACGAAAGGTAACTCGAGGAGTTTGAGGACGAGCGACACCGAGGCTTTGGGAAGTAGCGGAGGAGCTGCTAGTGAGGTCACTCAGAGGAGCCTCGGCGAAGGCCACCTCCCCGAGCGAGAACTTCCAGAGTTCTTCGGGACGCCCACCCCGACGACCTCGTCCCGCCTCCGCTAGCAATCTCGAGCACTGTGGGTCACACACGACATTAGGTACAATGAGACCCACAAGAGAAACTGCTATGGTATTAGAGGTATTTTATTGTTAGGGTTTAGTCTTGTGTGTCCCTCAGTACTATATATGCCCTATGGGCTATTGCAAGAGATAAGCTCTATACATATTAACATGGTATCGTGAGCAAGGTTCAAACCCTAACCTCTAGCTCACCGCTCTTCCGTCAAGGTTCCCTGGATGGTGTTTTACTTCGGCTGCCACATCGCCGATCGTCATACCCACGCTGCCTTGCGACCGGACGCACGCCCATCGCTTCCCATTACCATGATTCTCCCGACATCGATAGTTCCACCCCGAGCCTCCGCTTCGATCCGGCCTTCCCAAGGCCTTGTCTCTATCGCTGGATCCGGCCGACGCCGTCCGCATCTCTCGCTTTTCGCTTCGATCTCGCGCCCCGCTCGATTTGGCGCGACGCGCCGAGCCCAGGCGATTTCGCCGGATTCGCTGCCACAAGATCTTCGCGTGGCTGCCGCCAGCCGCCACGAACGCGCCACCCGATCCGGCTGTCTCCACCTCAGAAGTTTAGATCTCTTCCTCTCGGCCGGATTCGAGACCTCCTCCGCCTGAACTGCCTCGGCCTCCTTGTTCGGATCGCCGCCCGAGTTCGGCGACTTCGACTCGCCACGCCTGGCCACACTGTTAGTCAGCTGGATTCTCAGACTTGGTGATAGCAAGATCCTTACCTCACTCCAGAGGATGACACTTGGACGGGCAATTTTCTTTGTTTATTTCACGAACGCCATTCCAACCTCGAGGGTTAGGATACAAATTTATAGGTCGCTAACCAAGCATATGCTAAGATGCTAGTCTAAGATGTCATTCCCAGATGCTAGTCAAAAAGTCGCCTAGATGCTAGTCAAAAGTCATTCCCTAAAGAGATGTTGTCCTTGAAGGGCGCAGAAAACCAACACAAAAGAGACTTATCCATCACTCTCCCTAAGTCTTGTGTGTCTCCTGCGAGGAATCGAGCCATCCCGATCCCGCGCCAAGCTCCGGAACTTGATCCGCCTAAGAGACTTGGTCAGAGGTCATGAAATGGTTCTGGGTGTTGATGAAGGTCTTGACGCCTTCATCCGCCAGTGCTGATGAAGTGATACTCAATCCGGACAAAGTTGTCTAGGCCATGGAAGATGGTTTCACATACAAGGCGGATTTGTTGCCCACTCCCGAGCTTCCATCGCCTTCCTTCGCTAAGGGAGATCGCATGTAAGCAAGCAACACAGTTTCGAGTAGAAGCGAGGGCTTAATGTACTTTGCTTCGCAGCCTAGAAAGCCACTACTCCGCCGCTGATCGATCGCCACCGACGGACACTTGCCGAGGAAGTACAAGAGACTACCGGTGCTTTTGCTCGTGTCGATGTCGCCGGCTGGTCGCTGCCGGGCCAGACGATGAAGCGCGCCACGGGCACCTGGGTACTGCAGTCAGAGGCCTGGAGGTGCCCGCGACGACGAGGATCCTTTTCACGCATCACGGTGTCTGGCCGCTTGCCACGATGAACTACCGACGACGACTTGAAGGAACGCTAAGTCCGGCCGCTGGCGGACAAGGTAGCGTATACGCCTACAAGCGCCGCAGATCAGTCAAGGCCCACCTCCTCCGGCCAGACTCTCACGACATAGTTTCACTCTCCTCCATAGAGCTGGTCACAGGCCAGAGGCCGCCCAGCCTCCACGATGCGCCATGTGAGGCACCCGCGAAGAGAGATGCCGGAGCTCCGCGGACTCGATCCCGAGGTAGAAAGAGAGGGGCCCGAGGTCGCCATCCGAAGTGGCCTTCTATCTCCGCTTTGAACGCCCGACTTCTTCTCCTTGGTACCGGTGATCACAAGGTCGCCGACGAGACGCCTATCGCCAGGCATTGCCCCTTGTTCTCGCCGGTAGACCGCGTCTTCGAAATACCGGCCTGAATCCCATTTGTTTGAGTAGGGAGTCCAAACCATGCTCTGTCTGGTGCTCGCAAGAAGTCGTAGGGCCTTGCGCAAAGTGAGGACCTGCTTTTGTCAGATGATGAATCCCACGGCCGGCGACGAGATCTCCTTCAAGTCGCCTGAGAAAGTACTGACGTCTCGCATGGACGATCAGCCTCCCGGGTCATGGCGAGAGGAGACGACCGACTCCATCCGGCAACAGCGCCAAGGCATCGCCGGTCGACCTCGGCTGACTAAGCCTCGTGCCACGAGACGCGCTTTGTGCTTGATCACCTCTCCAAATTTCGCTTTCGGGAGCTTGAAGACCCACTTGAGAGAGATGGCGCGCGCCGGCCGAAGATCGCCGCCCCACGTTTTGCTCGCCGACGGCCCATCTCATCCTTCGCATCGCAGACGCCATGCCGCTGCTTTCCGCCGGCTGGCGAACGAGGCTTCGCTGGTCTGCCCCGCGCGAGGCGCATTCGCCGGTCGCGCCGGCCAACAGGACCGCTTGCCACCGAGGAGGTCGCCCACGCAGACGCAGAAGCGCAGAGGTTTCGCCGCTGCAGGCGCGCTGGCGCGATCTCGCTGGTCACGGAGCGGCGAACTCCACCGCAGGCCGCTCGTCAGGCCGGCCGCCGGCAAGCCGGGCGAGAGCCGCGCGAGAACGAGGCGTACGGCGCAGGCCGGGCGTGGACTTCGCCGAGCTCGCGGGCTTGGCGAGCCGCGCGGCGCGCGGCGACTCCGCCGAGGCGCGGCGAACGGCGGCGCGGAGGCGAAGCTCGCGAAGACGAGCCGCTGGTTTCGCCTCCTCGGCGACTTTAGTCGACAACGAATCGCTGGTCGTCGAGTCGAGCCGCCATCCACACTATCTTGTTCCCACGCCCACCGCTTTTCGCTTAACACGACGTCACGCTGCGGATGCGACGCGCGGTCGAGATCGAGGACGTAGGCCTTGGCGCGCCCGCGAGCCGATGAAGACTTCGGCGGTTCGGCCGCCGAGCTTGCCGACGGGTTGAGCTTTGACGAAGGCCGCAACAGACACTTGAGGGGAGCCATCATGGGTTTATGCGTGCGTGCCTCGGATGGCGCCTTGCCGCCGAGGCCTTCAGTGAGGAGCGCATAGTGAACGGCAACACCGCCATCTCTCAAGAATGCCGGATCTCTTCGCTGGAGGAGATAAGCGCTGCCACCACCGCTCGGTTATGCCGACGACGCTGTCATTGGGCGGATGTACTATGAGAAGGACGATGGATCTCGCATGCGAAGACGCCATAATCCCATTGGCCGGAACTCACCGCGGTCCGTAGGACCTGCTTATGGCCGCACGCCCGCAGCAGCCTGAAGGCACTTTGATGGCGCGCGCTGGCATGGCCGCTTTGACGCCGAAAGCAGATGTACCCCACATGTAGCTGGACACGCCGCCGACGAGGGCGAGAAGCGCCGGCCCAGCGTAGCCGGTCACGGGCCACAGAGGTCTCCGTGGTACGAGCCCAAATTTCTCCTTGGCGCGGCTCGCCGGCGAGGGAAGCCGCCAGCTTGGCGAGGACGCAGTGTCGATAATCGCTTCCACGCGGTCGACGCGCTGCATGCCCCGCGACCATCTCCTTGCCGAGCCGCCCTGTGGCCTCAAAGTCTGAGGCGCCTAAAGCGCCGTACACCTCCAAACGCGTTGCTGCGCTGGCCGAAGACAAAGAGGTCATGGCCACCCGTGAAGGACGAGATGTTCGGCTGACCTTGACGAGAGCCGCGATTATGATCCTAGACGCCAGCGACTCCTGCTCAATCTCCACGCTACGATCCGCTCATCCAAATTGCCCCAAGCCGATGACGGAGTTCTCAACGCGGATGTAGTAGACACTGAAGCACGGTTTCGCCATTTTGGCGCATTTAAGACGACAGAGCGACGCCTTGATCTCCACTTCATGGAGGCGCCGCGAACTTGATTTGCGTTTCAACGCTCGAAGTCGAAGCTCGGAGAAGAACTCCCCGCCGCCGGGCCATAAGTGGCGGCGCTGGTCGAGGCACCACCTGGCCGGTCTTGTCGCGTTTTAACTGCCGCCGGAAAGGATGCGCGGCTCGCGCTGGCGGAGGAGAGCTGGCCATGGCCGTCACGCTGAGGTAGTTCGATGCTCGTGATGAAGTACGAACAGAGCCGGCCGCTTCCTTCCACTCAGGCGACGTGGCCTCGCCGCTGCCGGTGGTCGCCGACAACTTGGCCCAATGACCGCTTTGCTGCATAGGTGGCAAGAGTCGCTCGCCGCTTTTTGTTGCCGCCAGCCTGGCGCCCATCATTATCACCTCAAGACGCCTCGCTACCGCTTGGCGTCTTCTGTAACTTGCCGCTTGCAAAGCTTGCGGGTTGTCAGGAAGAAGGCTTCTTCTTCTCGCCACCTGGCGGCAGCCTCATCGCTTCCCGAGCGAGAGGAGCTTTCGCCAATGGCGACGGTCCCGAGACGCCAGGGTTTATCGCCGTTAACCACCTTGAGGCGACCTAACGCCTCGACGTTATCGTAGAGGTCCAGCAGAGACTCGACGAGCGAGCCATCTGCTTGTACTTTGGGACGCACGGAAGAGCTCACGCCTTCTCGCCAGTAGGTGTCCGCCGAATCAAGACCAACTTCGCAGAGTGTTGAGACGAGAGCAAAGTCATCAACGCCCTCACCCGCTTGAAGGCCGATTCTCCCACTCCCGAGTGCCCGCATGACTTAAGGCGCTGGGCCGGGCCGGCGCAGCTGATATGGCCCTAAGCCTCTTTGCAATTCCGCGAGCTGGTGCGAGAACGTGATCTCAAGGATCAGCCGATGAGAAAGATCCAATCCTGGCCGATCCCGGGTCAGTCGACGCCTCCAGACGGACCAAGATCCCACATATGCCGCGACTGAGCTTTACCTCATCACCGCGTTTCACTCGACGAGTTGGTTTAGCGAGGCTACCCGCCACGGGCCGGCGTCTCTGACGATACCGTACTCGTGGGTACCACTTGCATCAACCGTGGTAGCCGCGTCAAGGCCGCGCTCGCTGACCTGCAGCCGCAGGTTTTCTCCAGAGCGCTGCCGGGCCAAGGCTACGTTCATTGCCGCGGCTGTATGCAGGCGCGGCGTTTCATCATACGCTGCCAAGGCCGCTTTTGTTCTCCAATTGTTGTCCGCGGTTTACGTTATCATCGAGATGAGCTGCTGCCGCAGAACTCGACCGCTGCCGCTGCGACGCTACGATTCGCTACGTTTACCTCCGCCTGTCGCTACAACACGCCACTTTGACGCTTTTTTTCACAAGAATAGTTCAGGTTGCTGCTGCCTTTTGCATAAATAATTGCTTGCCACAGGTTCGAGGCGAACGACAGGATCGTCTTCTGGACATGGCGTACACGGAATCGCCGCGGAGAGAAGCCGCTTTACCGGTCATTGTCCGGCTGGCATGAAAGCCGAGGCTCGAGAAGCGGGATCGAAAGCAGTGAGATGCTTTGCTTGCAGTGGATAGTATGGCTTCGAGCACCACCTTGTTAGTTGGTCGGATTTTGCACTTGGTGATAGCAAGATCCTTAATTACCTGTCGAGGATGACACTTGAGACGGGGTAATTTTCGTTTATTTTCTCAAGAACGCCATTCCAACCTGAGGTTGCAGATACAAATTTATAGGTGCGCTAACTACCAAGCATATCTTCAAGATGCTAGTCTGAATGTCAGCCCTAGATGCTAGTCAAAAGCCCTAGATGCTAGTCAAAGCATCACATTATAAAGAGATGTCATTCTGGTCAAAGGCAGCAGAGAAAACCAACATAAAAGACTTATCCATCACGCGCATACACCCGGCTGCTCTGGGAGAAACGAGGAGCCCGACCAGGGAGGTCTGCAATCTCGGCTGGCTGAAGCCTCCCACATTACCGAGGCTTGTCGCCGAAGTCTTCCTCGCTTGCTGCGGCCGGCTTGGCATACGCATAGTAGAACGCAGCTTTCCTCATTGGTTTATTGGCCACCACGCCACGACGGAGAACGCAGAGAATCCCTTAATCCTCCTTTTGTGCTCTTTTTTCATTGAAATTTGAATCGAGTTACGCCCCGAAGACCGAGACAAAATCTACCGCTACTATAATCGCATTATGAGTTCTTTTCTTGAGTCTTCCGCTTGCATCCATTTGGGTTCAGAGCATCTTTTGAGGTTCGTCTAAAAGTCAGCACGAGTCCACAACTTTGCTGGTTACACCGAGTTGTTTATATAGCTATGATTCATCCTCTTGATTGAATGTGGTCTCTTTCAGATGTCCATCAGTACAATCGCTTCTCTCAGCCAACAAGCATCAGAGAAGTTTTATGATGCCACCGCTTTTGAGAGAAAGCTTAAGGTCATTTTTAATCATACCGGCCGGCTGCTTTTAATGCAGGCTATCATTGGCTTAGGCATAGGCTTATTTTCATGCCTTTTGGGTTTCGACCACATACGCGCATATGCTCTTTTTTCGTTGAAGAAACTGATGAAGGCAGCTATGCGATACATAAGATCAGATTTCGAGCTACGCACGGATTTAGCTCTCAAAGACGACACCGCGAGGTTTCTCACACCATGTCGCGGGCGATTTAGAGTCAGAGTCAAGAGACCCTCAACCTGTAGGAAGTCATAGAGATGAGTTTCCCCGCCTGAACGAGCTACACGCAAGCATGGTGTCTAGGTAGACATCAACCAGGAAGAGTTGCGCCGACGCGCCACACCTCCGACTAATTTGTAAGTTATCAATCTGCATCAAAATGCTCAAGAAGAATACTGCTCGGTCACAACCGAGATACATAGGCCGCTTACGCTACTGCGAGCTTGGGGCCCCACATAAACAGGTTACCTGTAGCACGCACATCCATGGAGATGGTCACGGCATACCACTGATGCAGAGCACGAGCTTGGCTTGCCAACAGACCAACAGACTCTCGGTGAGGCAATACCGGTAGAGCTGGTTAGCCAGCTCCCGACAGATATCATCCTCCGGAAAGCCCGAGTCTTTTATCCGCACTGACCAGAGAAAGAGAGTGACAACACAAGGACCGAGGCGACATGGTCGCCCACCAAAGGAATGACCCCAAGGCAGACGCTGTCGTCAGGTGATCTCAAAGTCAAAGAACGCCATCGAAGTTCGCCCCATCAGCCGAATCGTGAGCCGATTGGCATGAGCCCGTAGAACCATCATGCAGCACCACCATTTCGAAAATAAAAGGCCCGATGTAGAACCCAAATGGAGGCCGGAGCGAGCACACTTCTGGAGGAATTAGACCATCAGCAAGGCATGCATGGCATCTCAGGGTCAGAGGTTCAACGAGCGCGACAGCAAGAAGAAGAGTCAAGATGGCACGCGCTCTTGAGTGGGATGGCTACATAAGTGTCATGAGAGCAAGGGCACGTGTTCCGAAGACGAGCCGCGGCGACGATTTAGTGAAGAGAGAGGAGGCATAAGCATAGCCACTTTGGCGAATGCATGAGAAGATCACACTGTGCCTAAGTAGAGCGCAAGGCAAAGTGAGAAGAAGACGACGGGATCTGTATGGCAGGAAGTAAAGGAGAAGATACAAACAAGCAAGGGGTAAGTGGTCAAGAAGGTAGGTTAGGTTTTCATGGCTCTAATACCATGTTTGGAATAAAGCATCTTTTATATTCCAATGGCCAAGAGCCAATATAATATGTACAAAAGGTTGGAAAATAGCAATAACACCTACACAATATACATATCTAATAAACACAAAGCACGTGCGGATCCCGACCGTGATATAAACTATATAATGTGAGGAAATAGAATCGCAGATGAACAAAAGAAGTGGAAAGTGCTCTACTACTGCAGCGAGAAGAGTACCATCTGAGTTCTATAAGGAAGGAAAAAAGCGAAAGAACCCACACATGAAGGTAGTAGAATCTGGATGTCATGAAAGGCACTAGAAGTCCAGATTCACCTGGAGACAAGATACCCCGACAAAGAAGCGGCGGAGATACCGAGAGTAAGCCATATACTGAGTACAGACGAGCCGCCAAACGAGTGGCCAGAGAGAGCCAGCCGCAGGTCCTAGGAGGAGCTCTCAGCAGAGGCGCCAGCCCCGAGCGGAGGAACTCTTCTTGGAGACGCCCACCCTTAGGCGACGACTGGCCTCCCTCGCAAGGCTTATAGCAGCCTTTGATACATGTGGTTGCTCATTAGAGCAGCAGCGAACCCACAGAGGGAACTAACTGAGGATGTATGGATCACAAGGCCAAGAACAAGCAGAAGAAGCAGCAAGGCACAAGGCATAAGACAACTCCGACTCGATTTGTTTGATGAGTCTCTCAACGACGCCGCAAGAGCCTACTTAGACTCGAGGCGGTGGTAAGGTCGGGAGATTGAGCCAACGTAGTCTTGTACTGGCGGTCCGAAACTACAGAAGTCAGAGAAACGCGCGAAGTCTCAGCCGCACGGACGACGGTCCAAGAAGCACAGTTATCCTATATCCGCAAGATCAAAGGCCGCCTTAGACATCCGCTTGCAGTTAATGTGGCATCCCAGAGCCGAAAGAGAATACTCGCCGTTACACAACCAGAGAGGTACCTGCATCTCGCTGCTATCGAGCAGTGAGCTGGAGGCGCCCGCGCCAAAGTTGTGCCGCTTAGTTAGAAGCTTCACGCCACACATCCATGAGATGCGCATACTACTCGCCAGATAAGCAGCACCGCGAGCCTCGACATCCCGCCGCCAGCTAAATGGCACTATACGTTTCAAAACCGTGCCTCCTACTGGTATGGTTTCCTCGAAGTACCGATCCGCACCAAAGAAAAGCGAAGCCAGAATCAAGGTGAAGCGAAATGAAGTGCATAGGTGCTTTCGCCGTGATGAATGACCTGAGATTGGTGCTTGTGGCGTGAATTCATGCGAGTGAACAGCGGAAGTTCGCGGTGAGCCCGCGAGCCCGAACCGCGGCGAAAGCTCAGAGAAGCCATGATTGACGATCGGATCCGGTTAGGAAGGATTGCAGTCAGCCGCCACATGCTGGAGGTTCTGGTTGATTGAGGCCGAGAGCCAAGGAGCCGGCTGAAGGCGAAGCGAAAGATGGCCCAGTCCACGAGGTCGCGAAGAAGCGAGGCCCGCATAGATCAGGAGCCGGGAGTTGGAGCGGCTAAAATCAGGGCTCTAGGTGAATCCTCGAGGAAGCCCCGGAGTTAGAGCCTACCGAGATCTGAGCTGTGATGAGAGAAAGCCGAAGATCCCACTGAGATCAAAACACAAAACGGCAGTATGCGCCGGTTTTGCGAAAAATGGCGTAAGTAGAGGCAGGGGCCATCACGCGACCGCCAGGCAGGTGTAGCATGAAGCTGTGAGAGCTGCGACTGACTCATTTGTGAATAACTACTATGCAGGCAGTACTAAGGCGAATGGCTGCGAAGGCCGTGAGAAAGGAAAACGGCGTGAATGAGGCGCAAAGATGAGCCACGACTTGGATGGGTAGGGCCTATCTATTCAATGGGCAGGTAATGCGCAAGCAGGTAAATAACATACCTATACACTAACATCGACGCTAACACCGGGTTTTGTTTCTATTCTAGGCATACAGCAATGTAGCTCTGGCCTGTT
Organism: Phyllostachys edulis; assembly: GCA_036346405.1. Classification (NCBI taxonomy): domain Eukaryota; kingdom Viridiplantae; phylum Streptophyta; class Magnoliopsida; order Poales; family Poaceae; genus Phyllostachys; species Phyllostachys edulis. The sequence continues at coordinate 47,625,520 of CM070552.1, forward strand.
AGCCCTCTTGTTCAATCATTGAACCATTTTGGTGCTGGCTTGTTTTCGTTTGATATGGATAGATCAGTATATGTTGACATGACTAACAACTTCTATGACATCATCTGTGACAGGTCATGGGGGCTTTAGTGGGTGCATTATAAAACAAGCTAGATGGAATATAATATGCTAAAAATCAAGCCTCGGATAAAGATCCTCAAGTGAATGAAAAGATCATAAGGTTTGTATATCTCCAATCTTGTTCTTTTAATTGAAAGGTGCTGTGGCTTTATGCTGTTGTTCTATCCTTTTTATGTACATGTTTGGAAATCTCCTGTGGTATAAACAGTTGTATAGATAAGCGCTTGTACTTTATAACAGTCAAGCATGTGTTTGTTTGTTAATTGGTGCATCTTTTCGCGGTTGTATCTATGTGTTTAGGACTTAGAGCAATCAATTCAATCATTGTTTTGAAATAAACTGTTGAAAGGGCTTCTACAATGTGAGTCCTAACAGGTTGTAATACCTTTGTGATAATAGTACATACTATATAGTTCTCAGTAGTGTCTTTTCTGAAACATACACTGCAAGTCCATGTAGCTGTAGATGCACTAATACTATGTAAGTTCATGTCACTTTTGTGATGTTGATAATTAGCCAGTAACTTAGTAACTGCTATGTTTGATATATTATTATTAAAATAACTTCAGCATTGTCACTCCCTATTAGATTCTATGAGCTGTTATAATTGGTGTCAAGTTTATAATACCCTAGTTACCACTTAGTATTTAGTATATTTGTATTTCAATGAGTTTTTTTGTGGTGTTTCTATTTAGGAGTTTTCTCCAGCACTTATCCTATGTTTTTTGATGTGTGTCATTAATATTTTGACAAGGTTCTCAGAGAGGTAGCCACACTTTCACGATTGCAACATCAGCATGTTGTTCGTTACTACCAGGTGAATATTTCTGCACACATGGCTTTTTCCTTGGAAAATTAATTGTTATTATGCTCAAGTTTATGAGATGAGCCAATTCTATCTCACCTCTGTCATTGAGATGCCAGGCATGGGTTGAAACTGAATATGGTCATCATGATGTTCTGAATACCGGGGGGTCACACACTGCTGAGAGCTCTATGTATAGTTACGACGACGTCAGCTTATCAGATGCAAGTGCTGGAAATAAGCAGGAATCCACATACTTGTACATCCAAATGGAGTATTGTCCTAGGTATGTTTCAATTCACAGTTATGCACGAAGGAAAGTTTTATAGGAAGACACAGTCTAAACCTGGTCCCATTTTATTAAAACAAAAACATTGTATGTTAGCATCATCCCATGAAGAGCCGAAAACATCAGGGAAGCTACCTAACCTGCACTAAGGAAAGTTGTGCTATGATTTCTTTGACATTTGTGATTTTATACTATCTCTGTTAAGAAATTCCTCATGTTTGATTGGTATATGCTTAACTTTTCATTATAAATTATTTAAGGTACACTATACCTGTACCATCTTCAAGAACTCACTCTTTGTAATAATATCAAGCGAACGTTTGCTGCCTTATGTTGCAGCAGATGCATTAAATCATTAATTATGTAGATGCTTATCAACAGCATATTCTTTTTCTACAAAAACGAATGACATCTATACAGGAAGAGATCTTTATCGCTTGAGTTAGGAGAATGTGGCGAGGCTTAGTAGGGCAAGACGTTGATTTTTTTTTCCGCGCAGCCTGGCAGCTTTTTCATGGTTTTCGCCTGTTTCTGAACCTTGGCCTGATCGGCTTTGCCGTGACGGGCCGTGTGCTCATAATAGAGTTTTAGTTTACATTTTATTTTATTTTTAGAAACAAGAGTTAATATTTGCTTGAGTAAACAGGATATATAATTATGAAGGGATCATTCTTAGTCATCTATTATATCCCCATTGGTATGAGATAGTGGATTGTGGAGTGACTTAAGAAATGTAATCTCTGTTTTTATTTTTTAGCCATTTAATGCCACAATACTTGTAACTAGGATATTGATGGTGGTTGCTCTTTATCTAACTTCGTTTGGAGTTTTGTTTGAAGGACCCTGCGACAGGATTTTGAGACATATAGTTCATCTTTTGATGTTGACCATGCATGGCACCTATTTCGACAAATTGTGGAAGGCTTAGCACATGTTCATAGTCAAGGAATCATGCGACTTGACACTAACATATATTTGGATGCTTAATGATATTAAAATAGATTTGGTCTTGTAGAACACTTCATGATGATATCGAGGCGATCGCCGACATTTCTTTTCAATTGGTTCATTTGTATATTAATTTTCATCAAGATACTAGTTTAAACAACAAATCATGGCCATAAGATTTAATCATTGCCGATTTTTTATTTCTTCTGTTTTGATTCGGTCGTAGTTTTTCTATCAGCGCTTATTATTATTTTTTTATCATATCTACACCGATAGCGAGAAAAATATCCACAAATACAAAGTGTAAAATGTGATCTATGTTGTCATACAAATTCATGTTGTTTTTGATGGATAAGTCTTTTGTTTGTACGACTTTGACTAGCTTAGCAATTTTTTAGACTAGCATCTTAGCAACCTTTTGACTAGCATCTAGAATGCAAAGATTTAGACTATCTTATGTTTGACTAGCATCTAGGGCAGCATCTTAGCACTTTGGCTGAATCTTAGACTCTAAACATCTATATGAAGCCACGGTTAGCGATCTATGCTCTTGTTCCAACTAACCTAGAGGTTGGAATGGCATGGAAAATAAACAAAAGTTGTCTCAAGTGTCATCCTCCTAAGGTAAGTGCTTGATCTTACACCAAGTGCAAGAATCAATGACTAACAAAATTGGTATCAGCAGACATCCTCCCCTCGACAGGCATCCCTGCTTAACTCTTCTCCCTCGATTCTCGCCTCCAGCAGAAATTTCAAGAAGAATCCTCACAGTGACTCTTCTCCAAGATAGCTGCTTCTCATCTATGCCATATGCCTCGGTAGCTTCACAGTCGCGGCGTACGGCTGTCAAGAAGCCCTCTCGCGACGCAGGGCAACCTGATGCCTGAATGTGGGTAGGTCATGGAGAGAGCCGTCCGAGGGAGGCTGCAAGGCCACAGGCAAGCGAGAAATGAGTCAATAGAGATGTAATAGTACCAAAGGGGCGAATGAGGTTCGGACTGAATCAGATCCTGTGGTAAATAGACGTGGCGGTAAATACAAGACACGACAGGGCCGCTGGAGGCAAGATGACATGATAAGAAGTAGTAAATCAAGCAAGCCCCACATACGGAGCGAGCGGACCATGACTGACGACATGACCGCTACGGGCCCCGTTCCTCTGAGTGACGGGGCCGGTCAACGACCGACGGAGAAGGTTACAGACAGCGGCCACAGGCGACGCGTTCTCCTTTCAGGCATCGGTGCTTCGTAATTGCCGCTATCAGGCCCGTGGGTGGGGCTTCTTACCCAGACCCAAACGCCGAGGTAAGAGGTCATGATGAGTAGCTCGGTGCGTATAGCTATGCGCCCGGCATTCGCAGACGCCGACACATCGATCGGCCTATTTTCATTCCTCCCCATCCCACTTGAATGGTTCGCTATCGCCCGTGCGGACGAAACGGGGCATATGATCCCGCCGGCCAGTCTATTGCGTGGCACCGCAAGGAAGCCGCGGAATCGCCTCGCCAAAGCCGACGGATGACTTTTGCGCGCCTCTAACTGGTGGTGCCACATGGCAGTTACCAGCATGGAGGAGTCCGGAATGGAAAGTTTCTGGCCAGAAAGCCTAGCAAGCAATGGCTTTCGCGACGAAGTCCGCTTGACCTTCCACCGAATCGATCGAGAGGCGGGTCGCAGTCGCTGTATGCTGCTGGCTGAGCTGACTGGCTACCATGGCGGAAGCCTCTCCTCACGCACCGGGCTACTGGCGTAACGCAGGAGAAGTGGAGCTCGACCGCGGCGTACAGAAGTCGTAGAGAACCGAGCAGTGGAGAGCGCTGCCGCTTAAGGCGATGATCGCCGGAGATAGCCGCGGCGCCGGCTGCAGGCAAGACACGCCTCTACGGCCGCAGCCCGGCTAGCTGTGGATTAAATGACCGGCGCCCAAAGTCCACAGAAGTGAGTGAGTAACCCGCTGCTGTTATCGTTCGAGATCGACGACGCTGATGTGGGCAGCGTTTCTCAACGGAAGCCAAGCCTGCCGCTTCATCGCAGTTCGAGACAAGGCCAGAGCGCAATGGTCTGAAGCCACACTCCGCGTGATAGCAAGGCCAAGGCGAGTTCTCCAAAAGGCTCTGGACGCGCTTGGGCGCGGTGCGGGCGACGGGTGGAATGGAGATTGCGTCGTTGGCATTCTGGTTGCCTTTCCTAGTGTGGAAACCGGCCGCTGCTCCCGCCGGTCACATCGGCCGCTGGGACTATCACATTTGAGCGGATGAAAACTGACAGAGCCGGAGATTGAATGCCCAGTGTGATCGTCACAGATCATATCCGGCCTTCGCACCAAGGTCAATGAACAACGTTACTTCCTCGCAGTTGGCGAGAACCTCTTTGTTCAGAGTGGACGGCAGGCAGCCTAGACGGCGCTTTAGCGCCCTCTAACTGAGGCCTCAGGGCGCGTTCAGAGAAGAAGAAGGATAGTGATGCGCAGCCGGCCAGACCGACCCACTCGACACACCCTCACGGCTGTGCCGCTTCCGCGAAGCCCCGCCAGAAGAATTTGAGTCAGACCATCACTTCGGATACGCTCGATCGGAGGCGCCGCCGTACTTTCGCGGCCGGCGCACGTATTCCACGGTGCGCTGCCGACGCCAAGCATCCGCATGCGCGGACCGTCAGTGCTTCTTCTTTGGCCGAGAGTCGCTTGGCCCAACCCTAAGAAGCCGATCCCACGCACGGACAGCGCTACAGTTTGGCGGCAAGGTTAGATCGTGACCGATCAAGGCCAACGACGAGGATCATCACATTCATACTGCAGCACTACCGCAAGCCTTAGAACCGCGGCAGAGCCGACGCGAACGGGCAGCCAGCACGGGCGGTTGCAGCAGTTAAACGTGCAGCCACTGCAAGGGAAGAGGATGCTTAGATCTCATGCGCGCAAGACGCCCGCTCATTTGCTTCTTATGCTGCACCACTAAGGCCCGACACGCAAAGCGCCCACTGGCCCGCCTGCACCTTGCATGATAGCTCCCTGCTACCGCTCGTACCGCTACAGAGAAGGCTAACCCGCCAAGCTTCGACGAACATCGGAGCGCCCGAAGGTCTTCATCGGCCACGCGAGCGCGAAAACTACACCCCACGATCCTACGACGCCCATGGCTCGCCTGCTGGACGGGGTTAAGACAGGACGCGGCTGAAATGACCGGGACAAGATGGCGATGACGCCGATCAACGAGGCACGATTCATGATTGTCGATACCTCACTTCGGGAGTGGAGGCGGAGAGGTAACAAATTTCCCTTGAGCTCACGCACCCGCTCAATTCTGTTTCACCACCCTCCCGTGAAGATGCGCGCTCACCATCGCGCGCCACTCCGAGAAGAGCGCCAGTCCAGTAGTCTAAGACACGATCTGAAGACGCAAAAAGACACGCGGAGTTCGCCACTTCACCGTCTAACGACGAGGATCGATCGACGCTACCACGGCGGGCGAGCCTTCAAGGCTATCGCATTCATGGACGATTTCGCTGAAAGCAATGGCCTCGAATCGGCGCAATATGACTCGAGGCAGAAGCCGCGACTCGCGACAGATTTACGACGGCGAGCCTCGTTCCTTCGCCGAGGCGGAGAGAAACGCGGCATGGCGTGCCGCGATGCAGGAGGAGATGGACGCCGTCGAGCGAAACAAGACGTGGGAGCTGGACGATCTTCCAGCCGGCCACCACGCCATCTCTCTCAAGTGGGTCTTCAAGCTCAAGAAAAACGAGGCTGGAGAGGTGATCAAGCACAAGGCGCGTCTCGTGGCACGAGGCTTCGTCCAGCAGGAGGGAGTCGACTTCGACGATGCTTTCGCGCCTGTTGCACGGTTGGAGTCCGTGCGTCTCCTCGCCCTCGCAGCCCAGGAGGGCTGGTGCGTCCATCACATGGACGTCAAGTCTGCTTTCCTCAACGGCGACTTGAAGGAGGAGGTCTACGTCACTTGACCGCCGGATTCATCATCCCGCAAAGAAAGCAAGGTCCTCCGCCACGCAAGGCTCCTCTACGGCTTTGCGGCAGGCACCATGAGCTTGAACGCCAAGCCGACTCCACCTCAAGCAAATGGGATTCCAAAGAAGGCCACGAGGAGGCGGGTTCACGGCGGGCAAGGAGGCAATGCCTGGCGATAGGCGTCACGCCGACGACCTTGTGATCACCGGTACCAAGGAGAAGGAGATCGAGGCGCTCAAGGCGAGATGAAGGCCACCTTCCGGATGAGCGACCTCGGGCCCTCTCTTTCTACCTCGGGATCGAGGTCCACCAGACGACTCCCAGATCTCTTCGCCAGACCGCCACGCCTAAGCGCATCGTGGAGTGGCGGCCTCACCGATCGCAACCCAACCCACACTCCTATGGAGGAGAGGTGAAGCTAAGTCGTGAGAGTACGGCGGAGGAGGCGGACGCGACGCAAGATCTGCAAGATTAATGGGCGACCTTCGCTACCTTGTCCACACGCCGACGGACTTGGCGTTCGCTGCGTCGGCTCGTACGCCCGGTTCATGCAATGACCGACGACGAGCACCACCACGTCGTGAAAAGGATCCTCCGCTACGTCGCGGGCACCTCCGATTCTGGCTAAGTAAGTGCCCCACAAGACTTCATCTGCATGCAATGACAATGACCACGCCGGCGACATCGACACGAGCAAGAGCACCGGTGGCATCAGACTTCCTCGGCAAGTGTCCGATCACCGGGCGGTCGGTCAGCGGCGAGTAGTGGCTTTGTCTAGCTGCTGGCGAAGTACATTGCGCCCACTACCGCTTCTACTCGAGCTCTGGGTCGGCACGGCCGCTTAGCGATCTCCTTGGCAGAGACGCAGAGGCGCTGGAGCTCGGGGTGGACAAGAAGTCCGCTTGGCCTTGGCGAAGAACCCCGTTTTCCATGAGCGCAAGCACATCCGGTGAGGTATCACTTCATCGAAGTCACTGGATGAAGGAGCGTCCCTGCCAACTACATCAACACCCAAGACCATTTCGCCGACCTCGACCAAGTCTCTTGGGCGGATCAAGTTCCAGGAGCTTCGCGCCAGGATCGGGATGGCTCAGATTCCTCACAAGGAGACACACAAGACTTAGGGGGAGAGTGATGGATAAGTCTCTTTTGTGTCGGCTTTTGACTAGCATCTTAGCAGCTTTAGACTAGCATCTTAGCAGCTTTTGACTAGCATCTAGGACAGCATCTTAGACTAGCATCTTAGCAGCTTTTGACTAGCATCTAGGACAGCATCTTAGCATATGCTTGGCTGGTTAGCAGCCTATAAATTTGTATCCCCAACCCCTCAGGTTGGAATGGCATTGTGTGAGAAATAAACAAAGAAAATTGCCCCATCTCCAAGTGTCATCCTCCCGATGAGAGTAAGGATCTTGCTATCACCAAGTGCAAGAATCCAGCGACTAACAGTTTCTCTCTAGTATATTGACATTTGAATATCGAATGAACTCAGTGATCTACTTCTGATGTTTCAAATTTCATGCTTTATTTTGTTATGGCGACCAAGTTTCTTGAGCAGCTTTGATGACATATTCTCCTAAGGCATATCCTGAATTACGGGAGTTGCTATTTAGTTGTTTACTGTATTCTATGTGAAGCTTAACTTCTGGTGCTTGAGGAAAATTTGAACTTAAAACATTTTAACCATTGTTCTCAGCCAAATTTCTAAAGCTGGAGCAGCTGGATCATGACCAATATCTTCCTACTGAAGCAATGGGTGTTTCAATGGACGGAACAGGTCAAGTTGGCACATATTTTTATACCGCACCTGAGGTAGAGCAGAAGTGGCCACAGATAAATGAAAAGGTCTGAATAGAGTTCTAATTCCTTTAGTTTACTAAAACAAACAAAAAAAACCTATCTATTTTGCTGAAAATTGAGTAATTTCTACCTTTTTAACATGATAGCAACTTGATACTGATTTTGTATTACTTATTTGGGTCTTATATATGTTATTTTTAGGTTGACATGTACAGTTTGGGAGTCATATTCTTTGAGCTTTGGCATCCATTTGCAACAGCAATGGAAAGGCATCATGTTCTTTCTGATCTTAAACAGAAGGGCGATCCTCCAATATCATGGGTAACACAATTTCCTGGTCAGTCAAACCTATTAAGAAGCTTACTGTCTCCAAGCCCCTCTGACCGTCCATCTGCTGTTGAGCTTTTGCAAAATGAACTCCCTCCTCGGTTGGAAGACGAGTGGCTAAATGGTAAGCTTTTGACTTTTCTGAATTAACATTACGTCTTTACCACTTAAAGAAGAGATCATGAGCTGATGGTTGATTAAAGATGATGACTACTAAAAACAAATTAAATTAATGATTTTGAAGTTTCTGCTCTTTTGATATGGCCCCGCTGCATAAATACCAGGGGACCATTTGTCTGATTTATGCCTTTATGGTGCTCGTGTCATGTGCTCTGTACTTTGTTGTTTGATTTTCTGGAATGAAGTTGTGCTGCACAAATATAGACCATTTGTCTGCTCTATGGTGCTCACTTTGTGTGCTCGCTGTATTTATTGAATGAACTGGTAGGTGTGCCTCTTATTTATATTGGACCTTTAAGGCAATTTGTCAGAGCCTTTTCTTTGTAAATAAATATTGCAGCTGCCATAAACTGTTTAGATTTGAAGTGAAAATTCAATTTGTCTGACTGATTTATGCCACTGCTTCTGTGCATTTGATGCAGATGTACTTAGAATGATACAGACACCAGAAGACACATATGTTTATGATCGAGTTATATCTACAATATTTAACGAGGACAGTCTGATTGCCAAAATGCAGTGCCAGCATGAAAGCAGCAAAAAATCCACTGGTAAAAATGATGACAGTGAACTTCTGGACTCCATCATTGAGGTTAGCAAGGAGGTTTTTAAGCGACATTGTGCTAAAAGGTTCCAGATATCACCCTTGCATACACTCGAAGGGAAATTTACTGAAAATAGGTGTGTTTGATTTCTAGACCACTTAGCTGATGAATATTTGATCTAAAAAAGGGGGAAACAAATGACTGACTGTTCTATGATCACTACTCTGTAATGAAATGTTATATTATTATTTACAAATTTCTAGGGGAAAGACAGTGAAGATCTTAACTCAAGGAGGAGAGATGCTAGAACTTTGCTACGAGCTGCGGACACCATTTGTTATGTCAGTTGCTGCTAACCAGGTCTGTGCTTATCCTTTTTTTTAACGAGTATAATAGCTCTTTTATACTAGTGAATGCATATGCCCGATTTTTGTTTTATTTTTTGACATTTTATTTGTTCCCGATTTTTAGATTAATTTAATTTATTTTCTTTGCTTCCTTTTCTGGTTTTACTCCCGAAAAGAGATTGCCGATAAGTACGATGATGACCAGCTAGTGCTTATGCAATTCATTTACAGATATCATCATTTAAGCGTTACGAAATATCATGGGTTCATAGAAGAGCAGTTGGCCATGCAACTCCTTATCGCTTTCTTCAGGTAAATGTTTATATATGCTAAATGTCATTTTCTGTCAAACAAAATGCTACTTTACATCCTTCTTTGTCTACTGTTTCCCTCTTACGAAATCATTCATTTCAGAAATCCATCTCTAAAGATTGTGTTGATAAACTTGATATCCTTTCAGGGTGATTTTGACATTATTGGAGGTGCTTCACCGATACCAGAGGCCGAAATTATTAAGGTAATATATTTCCATGTGGCATCCTCTACCTTTTCAATGACTGCATTTTCTGGCCATCTTTTCTTTATTATTTTATATTTCATTTTGCAACGATTCATTTGGAAGGAGGCAAACTGTCTTGGATGGTGCTTTTAACATTAAAAATGCAGTTGTGTTGTCACATAAAACAATTACTTCCATGCAACGATAGGTGGCTTTGGACCTTGGGACCCGTTTTTACGATTCGAAGGCAATAGTTATTCGTCTGAATCACAGCAAACTCGCCGAAGCAGTTTGCTCCTGGGCAGGAGTTCCTCAGGAACGAAGACAGAATGTTGCTGAGGTATGATATTTTGCCTTACTGTTTCTGAATTTTGTGGAATTGTCTTAGCTAGTTAGCTGATACCGTTTTTTTTTCTGCTGTTCAGTTTCTATCTTCTACTCTTGTTCAATATTGGCCAAATAAGGCTGAACGCAAGTCACAATGGAGCTTGATTCGGGGGCAACTATTACAGGTATAACTTATAAGCAAATCTATCAACTAATTATACACAACAATACACTATCAAAGCTGTGCCTTCATATTTGGTGCTCTGTTGATTAGAGCATCCTTAATAGCACTACAGACTTAAGTACTTCGTATACTTTGGTTTATAGAAAATGTATAACACTTTGGTTTATAGAAAATGTATAACGTATTACTTCAACAGTAGGAAAAGTTAGTTTTGTTCATGCTTCACACACTAAAACGTTCCATAGCAAATAGTTTCCATGATATAGGCTGATTTATTGAGTGCTCCAGGATCTCCGTCTTTCTGAAGAAGTTGTTGAGAAGCTACATAAAGCAGACCAGCGATTTTGTGGCTCTGCAGATATAGTACTTGCTAGATTAAGAGGGACCCTCTTCTATGGTAGTGACAGTTACCCTTTTCCATTAGCTGCTTACATATAGGAATATGTAAGATGGCATCAGTAATCACTGTGTGTTTCGTGTTGTAGATAAATCTGCTTGCAAGGCTCTTGATGATCTTGCTGTGTTCCTCAAATGTTTGAGAGTATGGTCAGTTGAAGAACATATTACTATTGATGTACTCATGCCTCCTTCAGAGTATTACTACACATATCTGTTTTTTCAGGTGATGTAACCTTATATCTCCTTTTTTTTTGGTAATTCTAAGTTGTTGGTGAACAGCTCATTTTGTTTAACTTTGGAGAGCACCCATCCATTTTTATCTTTAAAGACCCATTCATTTTTATCTTAGGAGAGAATCCTATTTCATTTTTTATCTTGAACCTTTAGTGTAGTCTGTAACTCTGTATAGCATTCTAATGTTAAATTCACTGTTTGGTAAATAAAAAATATATTAAAACGGAACAAAAATAACAAGCTCTTGTGTTTTCTTCTTAGTCTTGAGATTTTTGAAGTTCAGTGACATGATTTAAAAGAGGATGACATGTTAATATGTGCAAAGCATATTTTTACTGTTAATGCCATAATATCTTCTGAAATTCAACATATATCTTATTACTGTGGCACATGAAATTTACCGTGTCTCAACACAGGTCTATGCAAAAGAAGGTAATCCTGGGTCAAGTTCCCATGAAAAGTTGCTAGCTGTTGGGGGACGATATGATTGGTTGATGGAACAAGCATGGGATAAAACATATGTAAGTTTGTACTTGATGCCTACTGTATGCTTTGAGTGGACCTTGAGGGTGTTTGCAGTAACAAGTAACTACATATATATGGTACAAAATCTTAGCCTGGTAACTATACAATGTTACGGACTCTTTCTTTGGCAAGACGTATCAGCGTCGTTGTAAGGCAACAACGGCGGGATTGCCGTGAGCAATTGAGCACACGGCTGCCAGTGAGCTTGGCGCACAGAGGGGAGAAGAGATAGGATTAGTAATTTAGTATTCAGCATTAGGTAAATCCCTTATGGATAATTGAGATAGTTTAGGTAGTATCCATTACGGATACTTGAGTTTGTGTGGTATCCTTTCTGGATACGCAGTATCCTTGCTGGATAAGAATAGTGGTTAGTCCTCAATAAAAGGACACCCAATTGTACTCAATTCTTTAAGCAATAACAGATTTAGTCCTCCCCCTACCGCCGGTTGTTCAAAGCCTCGTAGCACTAGCCAGGAACAAGTTCCGTCTTGCGCACGAGGGCGAACTACATCGTTCTCCCTATCCACTTCGCTCAAACCCTAATTCCCATTCCCATCTTCTTCCACCTCTCGATCATCATCTCAAGCCAGGTCGTATCAATTTGGTATCAGAGCCGAACGTCATGCCATCCTGCATGTCCGACAACGACCCTGAGTCCCAAGTGGCCGCCACCGCTAATGCCCGAGACGATTCGGCCAAGCTTGATCAAATCCTCGCTCAGATCTCCACGCTGAACTGACGATTGGATAGTCATGACTTGCGTATTTCGCGCACCGAGAAGTTTCATCTTGGAGGCCGAGCAATAATTGATGGCGCCATTAATCGCACCGCGCCGTGTTTATTACAGACATCCGGTGGTGGCCGGATGGGTGAGGAACCCTTCGGCGTGCCACGATTCCATAAATTGGAATTTCCCACGTACGATGGAGACGACGACCCCTTGCCATGGCTCAATCGGTGTGAACATTTTTTTCGAGGACAGCGTAGCATGGAAGAGGAATTTCCCACATACTTTGTGAACATGCGTTTCAGGCCGCCCTTGTGCAACAATCCGCTCAACGAATTGGCTTACCTCTAGCGGATCGGGACAGTACATGAGTATCAACAATAGTTCTTGGCACTACTGTGCCGCAACAAGCAGCTCTCGGCCAAGCAGGAAGTACATCTGTTTACGGCCGGCCTACGTAACCCGCTGAAGACTGACATGGAACTCCAAAATCCGTCCAATTTGCAAACGGCGATGAGCCTCGCTCGTGCATATGAGCATCATGGTGAGGATGATTCGGCCGACGCCCTTTCACCATTAAGCGGGTCGTCTACGTCGCGCTTTGTAGTTCCGATCGAACAGCCGACTAAACCGATGCTACCGTCATCGCTGCGCGCCGGCGTCGGCTTCGGCCAGCCGACCCTCTGGTGCGGCAAGGCCGCGTCGATCGTTGCTTCGAGGGCCACCGAACTCACGGTTTCGACGCCTTACGCCGGAGAAGATGAACGGCTATTGTCTCAAGGGTCTATGCTATAATTGTCCAACCAAATTCACCCGCAATCATGCATGTTCTTTCAAAGGCATCTATCTTCTCGAATTAGACGAAGACTCCGGCGAGGAACCAGCCGGCGCTGACATCCAGATTTCTTTGCATGCCATAACGGGTGTCAGTACCAGCCGAACCATGAAGCTTCGCGTGTCCATCCAGGGCATCCTCACGGCTTTCGTCGCCTCTGGCTCAACCCATAATTTTTTGGCCGAGGGTGTCGCTGACGGCCTTGGCGTACTTCTCACGTCGCTTCCCGGGATGGTCACAGTCGCTAATGGTGATCGCGTCTCTAGCTCAGGAGTCTACCGCGGCATGCGCATGATCATCAACGAGGAGCTCTTCCACGTCGACTACTACGCCTTACCACTGGAGGGCTTCGACGTGGTCTTGGGTGTGCAATGGTTGCGCTCCCTAGGACCAATTGTATGGGATTTCGACCTCCTCACCATGTCCTTTTGGTGGCATGATCACCAAGTGACATGGTACCCCACAAAGTTTGGGATGATATTTCGATGGACTTCGTGGAAGGATTTCCCAAGGTACATGGCAAATTTGTTGTGCTTACGTGGTGGAACGTTTTTCAAAGTATGCTCATTTTTTGGCATTGGGTCATCCCTATACAGCAAGTTCGGTTGCACATATATTCTTTGATAATATCGTACGGCTTCATGGCATTCCATCGTCAATTGTGAGTGATCGTGTTCCTGTCTTTACAAGCTCTTTTTGGTTTGAACTCTTTCCTCTTGCTGTTTCTAAATTGCATCTCAGTTCTGCCTTTCATCCGCAATCTGGTTGTCAAACGGAAGTCGTCAACCGCATTATTGGCATGTATCTTCGTTGTCTTTCTGGGGATCGGCCGAAGGAGTGGCTTCGTTGGGCGGAATTTTGTTATAATTCCTCCTTCCAGACAGCCCTCCACGCTACTCCCTTTAAAGTCGTTTATGGGTGTGATCCTTCGGTTTTGGTCACGTATGAACCGAGTATCGTCTTGGTGCGGTTGATCGTCAACTTGTGGACCGTGATGAGTTTCGTGCTGAAATGCGGGAATTCTTGCTTCAAGCTCAGACTTCTATGAAGGAACATTGTGATAAAACTTATCGTCTCATCGATTTTTCTGTGGGTCAGTGGGTTTGGTTGAGACTTCATCGTGCAACAACGTCACTTGGCCGACCGGCAATGGGCAAACTCTCTCTCTTTTTTTTGGGCCTTATAAAATTCTACAACGTGTTGACTCGGTCGCTTACCGTTTGGAGCTGCATGTTCGTGCTCGTCTCCACGATGTTTTTCATGTTGCATTGTTAAAACCTTTCCATGGGGAGCCACCTGCCGTGATTGTACTGTTGCCCGATATTCATCATGGCCGTGTTGCCCCTAAACTAGCGTAAGTACATCGAGGCCGCTTTACGTCTAACGGTTGGGAGGTTTTGATTCGTTGGGAGGACCAACCGGCTACTGAAACATCCTGGATGCCAGTTACGGAGTTTCGCCAGTGTTATCATTCTATGCAGCTCGAGGACAAGCTGTTTCTTCAGGGTCGTGGAAATGTTACGGACTCTTTCTTTGGCAAGGCGTATCAGCGTCGTCGTAAGGCGACAATGACAGGATTGCCGTGAGCAATCCAGCGCATGGCTGCCAGGGAGCTTGGCGCATGGAGGGGAGAAGAGATAGGATTAGTATTCAACATCAGGTAAATCCCTTATGGATAATTGAGATAGTTTAGGTGGTATCCATTATGGATACTTGAGTTTGTGTGGTATCCTTTTTGGATACATAGTATCCTTGCCTGATACGAATAGTGGTTAGTCCTCAATAAAAGGACACCCAATTGTACTCAATTCTTTAAGCAATAACAGATTTAGTCCCCCCCCTACCGCCGGCTGTTCAGAGCCTCGTAGCGCTGGCCGGGAACAAGTCTCGTCTTGCGCACGAGGGCGAACTCCATTGTCTTCCCTATCCACTTCGCTCAAACCCTAATTCATGTTCCCATCTTCCACCTCTCGATCAGCATCTCAAGCCAGGTCGTATCATACGAGGACCTCTTTCAAACCCTGTCTATTCCATACTTGTCCATATAAGTAGATTTGCAAGGTAACAAATGAACCGATCAGAAGTGTGCTTACCGGTTACCACTGCACTAGGTTGAGTACACAGTACAGGCTTTGTCAAGGGCAAATGTTCAAAATCCAGCTGTTTTGTAGAGCAGCCCTTTCAGCAGCAATGTGGTGGAAGCATAGTTACCGGATTCGCTATAAAACCCCGCGAATCGCGAACCGGATTCGTCTAACCCGAAGCGGTTTAGGGTACGGGGTTCGTATTCATAGTGGAAATTGGAAGAAAAAGTGGCGAACTACGAACCCGAATCTCGTACCGCGACTCGGACGAACCGTGTTTCTGATAACTATGGGTGGAAGGCCTACATATTTCGAATTCTTCCTTTTGGGCTGAGGTCCTGAGAAAGGGAAATAGATAGTGTACCGCCACAGGAGGGCTTTTGGCCTCTGCTCCCAAAAAAAAGCGAAGTAAGGAAACTGGATAAGAAAATGTAACTTTTCTGGCTTTAGAACTGAAGGAGTGACTAGGGTGCATGTGTTCGTATTTTGTGCACTTTACATACACTTTTTCCACCATCCACTATTCATCCTACAGGTGGGGAATAGGGAGAAGTGGCAAAATATGGAAGGGGAGAAGCTTTCAGGCAGCACTTGGAAACATTTTATTCTCACTACCTTAGAAACTTACTCTCCAGTCATCTGTCATGACTTTTAGACATTCAAAGTCTGACAGGTTCTCAAAATGAGGGAATCAGGCAATTACATAATTGTTGTTACCATAATCTTTTCTCCTGTGAATGCCTTTCATATGATCGAAATGAAAGACTGTCAACCGATTTCAGTGTTCTGATTGTTTTTTATAACCTGCACAGAAAACCAAACCCCCAGGTGCTGTTGGTGTGAGTATTGCACTTGAGAAATTCCTTCCTAATAATCCTTCATCTGACGTTGGGGTGCCAAGGTTACTACACAAGTGATCATATAGATTCATGTATTGCATTTCACATTGGCACACTAAAATTTTTTCTGGACTTCAGGATTGAACCTAGCATCAGTGTACTTGTCTGTTCAAAGGGCGGGGGTGGACTATTGGATGAGCGCATGGAGCTTGTAGCAGAGCTTTGGGAAGCTAACATAAAGGTGAGTTTTACAGAAGTCTTACAAGCAAGGGTCAATAAGGAGAGTGAACCATTTTTTTTCCGGCTAGTGCTAATAGATTTACTATCAGGCTCAGTTTGTTCCTCAGGAGGACCCAAGTCATCAAGAACAATATGAATATGCCAGCGATCACGACATCAAATGCCTTGTATTTATCACAGAAGCAGGGGTCTCACAAACAGATCTTGTGAAGGTAAATACATTGAAGTTGTGTTACTGTATTGTGTTTTTACACTGTCAAGAAGTTGTAAGGTATCGTTCTCACAAAAAAACAAGAGTAAAAAAAAGGCTACAAGGGGAAATACCTTACTGATGTGCATTGATTTGCCTTTGGGCCTTGTGCTGTTATTGTGAGTACAAATCTTGTAAAAGATTTAAATTTTGGTTTTACAGGTGTGCACTGCATGTATCTTCTTAATGTATATATCCTTGTAATATAGAGTTGTTAGTCTATTGTATATGGCTAGCCCATGTGACCCATGTATGGGGGTGGTATATAACCCCTTATAATTAATAGAAAAGGCATCGCTTGTGCCACTCTCCTAGATCTAACATGGCATCAGGGCCTAGGGTTATGGTTAGGGCCTAGACCTAGTTTAGCCGCTGTTGCTGGTGAGCCATCGTCGGCATGCTACTCTTCTCTCCCTCTCACGTGGTTTGCTCTTTCGTCACCTCTGCTGTTGCCAGGACCAGGCCGGCGTGCCTCAACCGCCGCCACCCGTCGGGTCCTAGCATCTTCTTCACCTACCATCGTACTTAACAACGTCTGTCGTCGCCAGCCTCTTCCTCCTCTTTGCTGGCCTTGATTTCGGCTGTTCTAGGTCGCCACCGCCACTGCTTTGCTTCGACTGCTCATCCGCTTTAGCTGCTTTCGGCCACCGCTACTGAGTCCTGTCTCGGCGGCCGCTCCTCTACCTCCTGCGGTTGCTCCTCTGCTTCAGCTACTTTGGGTTGCCACCGCCAAAACCTGCTCTCGGCCGCAGCTGCTCTGCCTTGTGCTCTGCTCTCGACGCCTATTCTCGGCGACGACTCTGCTCTCGAGCTTCTTTGTATTTTGGGCTGAGCAGCAGACTTGGTACTCATGGCATCGTTTGACCCGTTCCTTGGTGGTGGTGCTCTCTTGGCGTTCGATATCAAGCTTAATGGCTAGAACTACCGAGATTGGGCCACCTCAGTTCGCATGCTGCTTCGATCGACTGGACTTGCTTCACATCTCACCGAGGATCGCTTGGCACTCCATGAGATTGATCCTGTAGGAACCTGTGCTTGGCAGGTTGTAGATGATTGTGTGATGGGTATTCTTTGCATGTGTAGAGGTTCTGATTCGAGCATCATTCATCGATTTGTCCTCTGCCAAGGAGATTTGGGAGTACTTGCAACAACGATACTAGCAGACCAACGAGGCACTTCGTTTCTCGCTTGAGCAGCATCTCGCTGGCCTACATCAGCAGGACATGTCCATAGAGGAGTACTATAGTGCCTTCACCAGCAAGTCTAGTCAATTGACATCTATGACTCCCAAGGCTTGTGTTGGGTGTGGAGTGTGTTCTGCTAGGGAGCGCTATGAGCAGTAGTGTCACATGTTTGCTTTTGTGATGCGTCTTCGGTCCGAGTTTGAGTCTGCTCTTTCTTTGCTGCTTGGTCAGACACCTCTTCCCACCATGATAGAGGTGTTTGCTGCATTGCTTGCTGAGGAGACTCGACTTCACTCATTGGCTGCTTCTTCTGCGAGTCACACACACACTGTCTTGGCAGCTCCTCATCAGCATGTTCCAGTGGTTGCTCCACCTCCCACAGCTGTAGTTTCCTCTGGTGAGATTGTCTGACCCCACTGCTTGAGGACTGGACACAGTACTTATCGCTGCTTTAGACTCTATCCTGAGTTACCGCCTGCCTATCGAGCCAAGCGTGCTGCTGGGAGAGCTTGTCGTACCTCTAGTCCTTATACCGACGCTCACACGACTACTATTGCAGTTATCTCCACTTGGGCGAGTGATCCTGTTGATCGGCGGTCTATCACTGGCTATTGCATCTTTCTTGGGTCCTCTCTCGTTGCATAAAAGTCCAAGAAATAGACTGCATTCTCACGTTCTAGTGCTGAGGCTGAGCTTTGTGCTCTTGTCACTACTACTGCAGAGATTATCTGGCTGCATTGCTTGTTGGCTGATCTTGATGTTCATTGTGATGCTCCTACGCTTCTCCTGTGTGACAACACTGGAGCCATTCAGACAGCCAATCATCCTGTGAAGCATGAGCTGACCAAGCATATTGGTATTGATGCCTCATTTACACACTCGTATTGTCAGGGCAATATCATTCTCCTTCAGTATGCGCCTTCAGAGCTTCATGTGGCAGATTTCTTCACCAAGTCACAGACTCGCGAGCATCATCGTCTTCATCTACTCAAACTCAATGTTTTTGATCCACCTTGAGTTTGATGGGGGGTGTTAATGTATATATCCTTGTAATATAGAGTTGTTAGTCTATTGTATATGGCTAGCCCATGTGGCTCATGTAGCCCATGTATGGGCGTGTATACAACTCGTAATTAATATAAAAGGCATCAATTGTGCCACTCTCCTAGATCTAACATATCTCAACTAGGAAGACTTAAGTATCTTCAATTTATTAGACCAATTTCAACCATTTTTCTGTATGGAGAACACTGGATTTATTTTATTTATTAGGATTAATGATCAAATTGCTGGTTCCATCCCAGTAATTCTGTTTGGGCTATCTGAAAAATGTATCACATCATGTTAATTTCTGCTATCCTTCCATTCTAACAACAGAGGAAAAAGAAGGATGCAAAATAGTGAAAATGATCAGGATACATGCAAACTTGACCGTTTTGCATTTGTTGGTTCTGTTTGTGTAATTTGACGAGGAATATGAACATTAAGGAAAACTGTTGATTGTTCTAGAAATTTTCAAGAATTTGTTTTTTCCACATGTACATATGGATATATGTACTATCACCAGTACCACCATCAAATGTGCCTTGAGAGTCGAGATGGATGCAAACTTTCAAAATTCAAACCACCACCCCATCTTCTAAGCATTGCAATATCCCTTGCACGAATCTTGAGGCACTTTGGAAGGCTAAGATAGTATATGTACCTACATCACATGTACTATGTGGTTGCATTTTAAATTTTCAATACCTATACTTGGCAGGTACACAGAAAGTTTTTAACAATTCTATGCTTTTATTATCATTATTAAAGTTTTTACAATTCTGCGCTTTTATTATCATTGGTTAAGGTTCGACATCTTGATGCAAAAAAGGAGAAAGAAGTTAAAAGAGGGGAAATTGTAAAGTTCCTATCTGATGCAATATGCTTACAATTCAAAAATCCTACAATCTGGAGCTGATCAGCAGCCTGCTCCTTAGTCACTTTTTGTTCAGGTTTGTTCTAGCAAAGGATCCAACAATACCAACCTTTTATCTACCTTCGTTGAGTAGAATCTTTCCTATCGTTGGTTTAATTTCCATTATTTCTGGAGTTCCGTTATTTTCTTAAACTGATCCAATTTGTGGTTAGTAATATTCTTCTCTTTTAAACTTCCAGGTGAAAGAAGTTGTTGCCTGTTTTTGTTGCCTGTTCAAACATTTGAATGCACGCCAAAATCATTCATGATTGCTACAATACAAGACAGTGAGGTGATCCGCAGCTTTGTGCAATCTTGGCTGACCTTCTGTGGACCAAGATTATGCACGGTGGCCTCAGTTTAAGACAGCGAGGTGATTGGTGGCTTGGTGTACTCCTGGTTGTCCTCTTTTAGACCAGTATTATGCATGGTGGCGTCGATACAACCGGTAAATCGGCTAAAACTCTTGGTTGGGACACGGGGATTGCCAAAAGCAAGTTGACGGGTGGTTGGTGTAATGCAATCTTGGCTGCCCTTTTGTGGTCTTGGCGTCTTGCTACTAGATAGGTGTGGAGAGTTGTTCCTGCAAAGCGATCGTGGAGGTGGAAGGCTGCACAATTTTCTTGTTGGTAGCGGAACTGCTTTGCAACAGATTCACTCAATTTTGCCCTTTTCATTTTTGCTTCTCTTTTTTCTACTAGACAGTCTTGTACATAGTTCAGGTTGCTTTCCATCATGTACAGACCAAAAAAATCCCTACTTTGGGTTGTTTATAGGAAATGCCCAAATTTGCAACTAGCTCTGGGAGAAAACAAGGCAATGTAGTTTTGCTAGATCATCGCGTCTCTTCCCTGCCGTTCGATTGCGCTCTCACGTCACTGGCTCAGTTGCTTCGCGTCTCTTCCCCGCCGTTCGATCGCGCTTGCACGTCGTTGCCTTGGTTGCTCCGCGTCTTCTCTTTCTTTATTCCGTATCGCTCCACGTCTTCTCTTTCTTTATTCTCCTTCCTCGCCTGTGTCGTTGGCGTTTCTTCCCCCCTCGCGTCTGCTTCCTCCCCATCTCCTCTCCCGCTGTCGTCGCCGCCACCGCTCCCTCCTCCTCGTCTTCTCTCCAACCGTCGCCTTCGCCACCGCTCCCTCCTCCCCGCCTTCAACGCTGTCGTCGTCGCTCCTGAGTTGCCGCACGCCTGAACCCTAGGACGTTGTTGGTGTCTCCTTCCCTTTTTCCCTCCTGTCCTCTCACGGAAGAAAGGGAACACGATGGTGCGGAAGGAGGGGGGGGGCACTCTTCGTCGTCTGCCACCTGCCTCCACACAGCGTGCAGAAGAACGGCCATAGGACCACATGCGCCGTTGCCCAAGAGGAGGCCGCCATGCACCGACACTTCGACGATCTTCGCACCCTCGGCAAGTACCCCGTTCTTCCGTCTTGATCCGTGAGGTTCTTGAGAGCTCTTTGTTTGGATAAGTGGGTACAGTATGGGGGACATAAACGCTGCTGGGATGATGAAGACAACCCTGCTCCCATTCTATGGCTTAAATCTTAGTTACGACATTATTGAGATTATGGAAATTAGTGGCTGCACCAGATATAAGAGGCTGCAAGAATTATGTAATATATCTCGGTATTTGATCAATGAGGACCGGTGCAAGTGAAATCAACAGAAAGCTATCAAAGTTACCAGCTAATGCATAATAGCCTAACAACCTAAGGGAAAAACTTTATAACTAATAACCTAACACAACATTATCATTGATGACAAAAAAAAAAATCTAGACTAGAAACTTGGCAAGATCACACTAGACACTTTATAACTAATAACCCAACACAACATTATCATTGCTTTCTATTCCTTTGTTTTCTCCTTTTCTAATAGTTTAATATAATTTTTAGCAGTTGGCTTGGCAAGACCACACTAGAGACTTATATTTCTCAGATCCACATTTGGCTCGGGTATGGACCGAGTTGTTTCAGCATATGTTACTGTTTTTTTTTCAATTAGTGAATATACTTCTAGACCAGTAGTCATGAGTATCCTATACCATGTTTGAATAAATACTTGATTATCTGCTGTTTCCCTCTTATTCATGGTTGTTAACAATCATAGTTTTGCTATTGACATGCCAAATTTATTTACTTTTAGGTTTCGACGATCCTGGTCCGCATGGAATTGGTAGATATTCTGAGCATATGTTACGTGAAATTGGTAAGAGAGATTGGAGAAAAGGTGCACAGGTGATAATTTCATATGTTTGATTTCCCTAGAAAGTGGAATCGTATGGTAGCCAGATGTTGCATTCGCTTTTCCTTGTCGCCTCACTTTCACAACTTTTTAACACAATTGCTATGAATTTCTATAACCCTCTATGATCTAATTCAAGTATTCTTTTAAACAATTGCTATGGTTTCCAACAGTCCAATCTCCCACATTCTGATGTGTTTTCCTCTTGCAGTGGTTCACAGTGAAACGACAGCATGCGGTTCTTATTCTTGCTGACACCCTTTACTATGCAAAGTTCAAGTGTTATCCTTGTCGTTTCCTTCTTTAAACCGCATTTCTGTGCCATTGTGTATGGTCCTTTTTTCTTCATTTCTAATAGTAGAGGAAAGGCTCATTGCAAACACGCCTCCTATTCATGCATTATTTTCTACCTTTTCCCTTACAAACATTTTCCCCTGTTTATGGTCTTGCTACATTTATGACCTGGTTGCTTCTTCTCAGTATCCGACATGCTTTCTGTACTTAAAACCATGTTACCGTATTTGTACATATGTGGCAGCAGCATGAACACGTATAAAGACATGTTTTGCAGGCTTTAATCCATATTTTTGTCCACATAATTCAGTTGTTCACCCGATTTCAGACTGATTTCCCGCAATATTTTTTACCTCACGTTTAGTTTTGTTACTGAAACCGTGTTTATGTAGTTGTGTATACATCTCTTTTTTTTTTACCCCATATAGAGAAAGAGGATCTTACTGGAAACACAACATGTCGTTGGTATATCTCTCCAAAAATTCCTGAAGCTGCGGTAATCACATCCAGGTATATTTTTTTAGATAATGAAAGAGAAAAATCTCTCTTGGCCTCTGCATCAAGGATACACACAGACCTTTTTATTAAGAAGTAAAGTAACACAATGACCAAAGATGGTTAAAAAGTGTCTGGAAGCTTTACAATCAATAGGTGATTATAAATAAAACTTAATCATTACAAATCCTGTGACTAAATCGTCACCCATGAAGGCTTAAGATTTGCTTCGCCATGATCTCTAATCTGACGCTTCTAGCTATTATTTCCTCTTTCTGAGGCGATTTCTGTAAATTTGCCCAAGCACTCAGCCAGTGCCCACTCAAAATGATAACCTGTAAGGAATTAGTGCTAGTCTTTTTGTCAAAAACAATATCGTTCCGACATAACCAAATAGACCAACATAAAGCACTAACTCCCACTAGGAGTTGTGACTTCAAAAATTTTGGAATACTGGTTAGCCAATTCCCAAACATGTGCTCTATACTCATAGGAGGGGATAAATTAAACGCATATTGAGCAGCCCACCATGCAAGACGTGCAAAAGGGCAATTAATAAAAAGATGTTGAATTGTTTCCTTTTTAATACAAAAACAACACTTTTTTGCTCCCTTTCCAATTTCTTTTAAACAGGTTATCTTTAGTTAGTACCGCCCCTCTTTTGAGATACCATAGAAATATTTTTACTTTTAACGGAATTTTAATGAGCCAAAAAAAATCTCTACTGAGAGCTTGATCAGTTCCAATTAGTGCCCCATAGAAAGATGGTACCGAGAAAATATCAGATTTATTCAGACTCCACCTAAAAATATCTTTTTGAGAGCTTAATGTTAAATTAGCAATTCTTAAAATTAACTATCTAGGTATATATCTATAGACTTTCCAATATGCATCTTATTCTTCGTCAATGCAGACTTCCACTAATACAGCAGCCTTTCTCCCCAAGTATACTCATCAAGTTTTTTTTTTTAAAAAAAAATACAGTGTCGGTGCTGCACCAACCTGTCTTCCATTATTTCCTTCGATATTTCTACTTCTAACAGTACTCATCCCTCTATATATCTAGACATAAAAAAAACCACCTTCTCCGCAGCACTTACATGCCACCGAAGAAGAACACCAGCTGCAGTATGTCCTTCTCACCTCGCTTTGCTTGTTATGCTGTAATATCTCACATCTATATTAACGCATTTCAAATACCATTTCCATTTTTAACAAGCACATCTCACTATCCTCTACTCGGAAAAAGGCTTTTTGAATCGTTTCAGAGCAGGTTACCCGTCCTATTGTTTTTGCCTTTTGTCTTTTCTTAGTAGTAATACCGTAAACACATGCACACATAACGTTTGTACAGTAGAACAAACAGGTCAGATTCTGCCCGATGTTATTATACCTTATGAACATACTGTTTCATGATTTCCATATAGCTGCTTACATACATGTCTTCTACGGCCCATGGAAACTGAATGTCATACAAAACAGAGTGCCTGCTCCACCGACAAAGAAGTCCCACTGAACCTGCTGAAAAAAAGACGCGAACAATGTAAGTGTCCACTGGTATTACCCTAGAAATTACTGCATACTATTGTTCTCGTTTTCCTTGCATCTTTACTGAACCGTAACCCAATGTGGTTGTCTTTTTTTTTTTTGCTGCTTTCCTATAAATTGTACTTCAGCACAGTACTATAGCTGTCTACCAATTCATCTAGCTATTGTTTTGCCTTGTTGATGAGACCGTCTTCTTATGTCTAAAAGATAGGCTAGATATACTTTGTTGGAACAAACCAAAGATAATACAACCGATCGAAGATGGAGTAGACGCTTGGCAGATCTTCACACGCACACACGTACGCTCGGATGATGCACAACACACGTTGGCTGAAACAAGATACACGCACGCGAAGGCTCTGGAAGCTGTGCTCACGCTGGAAAGACGCGGAAGGAAAAAAAAACAAGCTGTTTTGGTGCTACTCTATGCAGCGTTTTCTTTTTTCTTTCTCTATTGCTTGACCCAACAACTTCTGACCTTACTTCTTCTCACGTTCCAAGCCTTATAAAGGCTACATATACTACTTGTATACGAACTCAGTTATTGAAACGGACTGGACTCATCAAGATAGCCGACTTGAACTCGGCAAGAAAAAATCGGAAACTAATCAAAAAACAGAAAGCTAAATAAAAACAAGATTAACTCTAACAATCACCCCCTTAATCTTGTTTCCTCATCTTAATCATGTTGATCTTCTCTTTTATCTGAACTTCCAAGTCTTCCTCTTTTACCTTCACTCCCGTGCGTTATTCCTTCCTGGGCCAATACCACCCTACCGCTTGTGCTTGCTCTATCCTGAGTCATGCACAAACCAACGCTTGCCGCGTCTCGCATCTGGACTGAACTCGTCCTTCCTTGCACGCCCGCCTGGGCTGGAGCACCCGCTCCCACGACCACTTTGGCTGGAGCACCCGCTCCCACGACCACCTCGGTTTCGTTATTACCTGAGCCTCTCGCTCTTCTTTCTTGGACCAAATCTGTCCACTTCCCCGCGTACATCTTAGCTGAGGCTACACTGCCTCTCCCTCCTGCGTCAGCTTCATGTATGCCGCGCCCTTCATGTGCGTGGGACTCACCGCCCCTAGTAGCGCCCTGTACGCCTTGCTGCGCACCGTCTGGATTTCCTCCTGAGACTCTGCCTGCTGCGCCTCCTGCGCCAACTACGTGCCGCTCCTGGTTCCCGCCATGTCCTTGACCGATATCTGAGTTCCACTCTGGCTCCTCCAAACTGTCCTTCACACAAACCGATTTACAAGTTTTGAGGAAAATTTTGTACAACCGGTTTGGGGATCTTTTTACCTTCATCAACAGATCTTTGTTCTTGTCGTAGACTCGCAAGAACTCACCCTGCAGCTCCACCCTGCACCCCTGTTCTGCCAACTGCCCAAGACTGAGTATGTTATTGCACAAACTCGGTATGAAATAAATATCAGTTAGCATCCTCTGTTCGCCGTTCTTGCATTGCAATAACATTGATCCTTCGCCTTTTATCTGCACCGTGGAGCTGTTGCCAAACTTGATTTTTCCCGAAATCTTCTCGTCGAGCTCATGGAACATGGAGCGATCTCCCGTCATATGATTGCTTGCTCCACTGTCCAAGTATCACTCATCAGTATGATCATGATTTCCTCCCTCCGTGCGTAATTTAGGAAGTACGTTCTCCTCGTTTAACATCACTATGACCGGCGCCTTGTTGACACATAAGGAGAGAAGCAGGGTAGGATCGTCGTCTTCATCTTCACAGCTTCGGATGAGGTTTACCTCCTCATTCTTCTTCTTGTTTCGGCAATTTGAAGCATAGTGCCCATACTTGTCACAGTTGAAGCACTTTATGTGGCTACGGCACTCCAATGCGTAGTGACCATACTAATCACATTTGAAACATTTGATATGTGACTTATCACGGGATCTGTCACTATCGCCTTGCCCAACCTTGTCTTCACGGCCACCTTTGCCAAATCGTCTGCCATCGTTTCTTATATCATCCTTTACTAGCAACGCCTGCTCGTTATGGGACTGATACCTTTGCTCGTTACGGGATTTGTACCCCTTCAGTAGCTCCTCATGCGCCTTGAGGGAACCGGTGATCTCCTCGATCTTCTTTTGCTCCAGATCCGGGGAGTACATGAGCGTGGTGACGACAGGTACAAACTTTTCTGGTAGCACGCGCAGGTACTTCTTCACTGCTACGGATTCCTCCATCTTGTCGCCGAGAAAGACAATCTGATTATACAATGAAGACAACTTACCGGCGAACTCGTCCACCGACTCAGTTTCTCCCATCTCGAAATTTTCGAACTCGGTATGCAAATTCTGGAGCCGTACCTCCTTCACACGATCAATTCCCTCATGCATCTTTTGAAGCGTCACCCACGCCTCACGTGCCGTCTCCTTGCCGATGAGCTGCCGCATCATGGAGTCTGGCACCACCTGGTAGATGATGGTCAAAGCCATCTGGTCTACCTTGTCGTCCACCTCCTTGTCCTTTGCCTTCGGATCGACTGCACCCCAGACTCCCTGGGCGCGCATGTTCGCCTTCATCTTCATAGCCCACACCGGATAATTGTCGGTCGTCAGGACAGGATATAGGAGGGAGATCGGCCCATCCCGGGTCTTCGCCTTGTCGCCCATGATCTTCAGATGGCATCGAGATCAATAGGTTCTGATACCACTTGTTGGAACAAACCAAAGATAATACAACCGATCGAAGATGGAGTAGACGCTTGGCAGATCTTCACACGCACACACGTACGCTCGGATGATGCACAACACACGTTGGTGAAACAAGATACGCACGCGAAGGCTCTCGAAGTCGTGCTCACGCTGAAACACGCGGAAGGAAAAAAAAAAAAAAGTTGTTTTGGTGCTACTCTATGCGGCGTTTTCTTTTTCTTTCTCTATTGCTTGACCCAACAACTTCGACCTTACTTCTTCTCACGTTCCAAGCCTTATAAAGGCTACATATACTACTTGTATACGAACTCAGTTATTGAAACGGACTGGACTCATCAAGATAGCCGACTTGAACTCGGCAAGAAAAAATCGGAAACTAATCAAAAAACAGAAAGCTAAATAAAAACAAGATTAACTCTAACATACTTTATACGGGGTTTTGTGGAATTGATCTAGGTACCTCTTAAGCTACCTCTTTTATTGATTTCGTACATATTTGCAACACTAGATGCAAATTCCTTTCAGAGCTTGCGGGATTGATAGGTACCGAAATGGTTAGATGCTAGATAAGTTTCTGGTAATGTGCACTCAAATCTAGGAAGGAACTCAGTCCGTCTTCGTATGTCTATATCTATGTGGTAACATCTTTTCATCCTAATATGCAAACCTATTGCCTGTGTGATGCTATCGCATAGATATAGTCATATTACTTAAGAGGTACCAACTCAGCATATATTAGTATGCTTCAAAACCGAATAGGTAAAAACCTATATTGTTATTAAATTATGTTATTCCCCACCATTGTTTACCTATTGATCCTGAAATTTTCACTTGTCTGCTTTAGCCTAGCTATACATCGTCCTTATAGATCACACAATCTTTTGCAGCTTGGAATGTGTGCTGGCTACCGACACTGCTCCTTCTACGCCTACGAAAAAATGTCGTGCCGCAAAAAAAAAAGCAGCTAAATTTAGGTACATTATCTGTGCTATCAACTTTAATCATCCCTGTCCATTTCAAGTTTAACATGGATTTACTAACCCTTTCCCTGTTCCCTGACATAGTTCAACCACTAACTGAACTATACTCTATTCTTTCTGCAATAACTTCTGCGGAATTTGCTGCTATCACATTGCTTCTATTTTGCTCCTGTTCTAGACAGCTATGTCATTCCCTGCCTATCATACCTCCGATAGTATCTGTTTTATGTTAGTGTCTTTCTATTATGTACCACTTATGTACATGTACGGTGGTACCTCCTCTAAAAACTTATGTACTGTATGGTCTCGCCGAACCTGCTATTGCGTGCTCTCCTTTTACCAACTTCAGACAAATGCACCTACAATGACCAAATCGTCTATCGATTGTCATATTACCTATTAATGTGAAATGCTTTGCGCTTTGTTACCTTTAGTGTGTTTCATACAAATCAAGGCTTTTATTGTGCCACTTCAGTGTTTTTTACTATACGTTGCATCATACATGCTATCATCTTCAGACAAATTTGAGCAGGGTCACAACGTTTGTGTTGTGTAGTTACATAAACATATCGTCTTCCTACTACAGACTGCTTCTTAGGTAACACATAGATCCTACAACACACCTTTACACCAGACTTAGAGCATCTTTAGTGTATTGAACCGATGTCGATTCAAATTCATGCCACGTAAGTATTCTAGGAACTGAGGTTGTTTTTCTCTAATGTATTAAACCGATTTCTACTAATAATTAGGATCTACGTTACATTAAAAAAACCACAAAATAAGAATATCTCCCTCAACCGTTCTCTCTCCTATGTAGTTGTTTAATGCTCATATGAGTTGTTTAATGCTTTGAATCGACTCCTAAGTAGAGTCCGGTTATATGCATTTTTTTTTGTTGGAATCGACCATTCCAATGTATTGAATCGATTCAATATCTTCTCTCTCCTCATTTGAACCGACTAAAACACAACATTGGAGATGATCTTAGATATCAATGCAAGCCTAATACTGTATTGCTCTTTCATAGCTTGAAAATACTCCTACATGCTTACAATTGCCTCATCAAAATGTTGTCTACTGTGACGTTTCCTCAGCGCGCCAAGGCGCGTATAGGGCTCTAGTGTATATGTGATCCAGATGTGTGCACTAGGCTGCAAAGGGCCTCTTTAGAAAGCAGGAATTCCAAAAATTTATGTGTTCCAAGCTGAACTTTTTTTAATTAATTAATATTTTTATTAAATTAATCTATTTATTAATCTATTTTTATTACTAACTCCTCGTTAACTTTATTTTCAAATCTAACCCTTTTGGTCACACCACTACTTGTGGCGTGGTAACACAACACTACCATGTCATAAGATAAGTCTAGCTAAATAACACCTTTTGTCACGTCACTGGTGGTGGCGTGACCAAACAACACTGTCATGCTACTAGTGGTGGAGTGACAGGATTTGGCCACGCTATGGTATTGTTGTGACAATGTTATTTTGACACCGCATGAGTAGTGGTATGGCCAAAAAAATCAGAATTATAAATAAAGTTAGCGATGGATTAATAATAAAAATAAATTAAAAATGCTGCTATATACCTGTTTTCCTCCGTTGACATTTTCCCCAACACTATACTATGCTGCTATATACCTGTTTCACAGCATCACTTGCCTGCGAGTGATATGCAACTCTAGAAATTACAATTTTCTCGTTTTCATTGTCGTACCAGATACGAACTACCACCAACCCAGCATGAGAAGCTGGTGTCGTTATGTTGCTGTTTGGGGTTGTCACTTCGGTTTGTGCTTTTTGTCAAACTCCTTGACGCCACATTGATTTAGGCAGGCTAGTGTCGCTATGCTTGAATCATCACTACTACAAAAATAATAATACTGGACGTCTAATCACAGACGGTTCATCGAAACCGTCTGTATTAAACACAATCTTAGACGGTTTTTGTTTATCGACCGTCTGTGTTGTTTTCCGCGCTAAAAACCGTCTGTAAAGAGGTCATATCACAGATGGTTCATGTTTAAAACCGTCTGTGAAGTATCACAGCCGGTTCTGACAAAAAACCGTCTGTGATATTACCCAATATCACAGTGAAGTATCACAAACGGTTCTGACCAAAAACCGTCTGTGATATTATCCAATATCACAGACGGTTTTAAACAAGAACTGTCTATGATATTACTACATATCACAGACGGTTTTTGTTGAAAACCGTCCATGATAATTAACTCATCACAGACGGTGCAGTGTACATAGCTCCCCAACAGAGTCTTCTTGATCTCCATCTCTGGCGCTACGGTAACCGCGAGAGATCTCTAAGCCCGGTGAGTCCATCGCCACTCCTTGCCCGGTTTGAGTATCTCCTCACCTCACTGAGCCCGCTCGTGTAGTCTATTTTAGCTATTGTCGCCGAGGAGCTTGCCGCCGTCGCCTCTGTTCACCGATTGACGACCAGCCGCCTTAGACCTTTCCCAACTTCATTGACACCTTCCTCGTGATCGAGGTGAGCTACTGGAGCATAAGCATCCTTTAATTTGAGTAGTTTCAGGCGTTTACGCCGAAATCATTAGTGAAGCCCATGGCGCCGCCACGGGACATCACCGTCGGTTCGCCTCAGGCGACCTTAGGGCCCCGAGCCATGACTATTAATAATGCGATGTCACCCTAAGCCCAATTTGAGCTTAAAATCCTACTGTTTTTAATCATTTAGTTAATAAACTAATGAGTCTATGACATATGGGACCGCCATAGATCTTATAAATAAAATCATGAAATAAAAAATAAGTCACTGACAAGTAGGGCCCACATGTAAGTTAATAAAATCCGAAAAATGAAAAAAAAATGAAAAAACACCTTTAGTTCAGAGAAAAAATACTATTTCTCTGTTGGAAAGCGTAATTTAGCCTCAGAAAATACTCTTTCGAAGTCACCATTTTATTTATTTCCAGGGTTTTCAATACGAACTGTGTGATGGACCGAAGCTGGATGTACGTTGAGAACCGTGTGAGTGAAGAGTACATTAATGGCGTGTGTGTTTTTACAAGAGCTGCCGAGGATGATATATTGAATAAGGGGGTGGTGATTCGAAGGGGTTTCAAAAAGGGTTATACACGTTGGGCGATCCTGATGAAGAGCATATTATACAGAAGTCAACGATATGTCACGGATGATGTCGATTGTGGTTCCGATTCGGATAGGCTACACGATGACAATCTAGATCGAGATGCTTAGCGATGCGAAGGAACTGTGATGAGAGGAGTATGTTCAATTCCGGCTTGATGGAGGACTCGGAGAAACCTTTGTTCCTGCCGCAAGCCGAATACACAAGGTTGTCATCCGTGCTTGAACTGCTGAAATTGAAGGCAAGCAACGGTTGGTCCGACAAGAGTTTCACGGGGCTGTTAGGTCTCTTAGCGGACATGCTTCCAGAGGAAAACGAGTTGCCCAAAACCACCTACAAAGCCAAGAAGGTTCTTTGTCCATTGGGAATGGAAGTAGAAAGAATACATGCATGTCCGAACGACTGTATCCTCTACCATAACGAGTATACAAACATGCAAGTATGTCCGGTGTGCAACGCATCCCGATACAAGCGTAAGAATCAATTAGATGATGACGAGGGAATCGATGTGAAGAAAGGACCTCCTGCTAAGTTGGCATGGCATCTTTCTGTAATTCCCCGTTTGAAGCGGTTTTTTGCGAACCCAAAGAATGTAAAACTGCTGCATTGGCACTTAGAGGAGCGTAAGAATGACGGAAAGCTAAGACACCCTGCTGATTCCGCCCAGTGGAGAAACATCGATAGGAGGTTTGCAGACTTGATCTTGAACCGAGGAATATAAGGTTTGGATTGAGTATGATGGAATGAATCCTTTCGGTAACATGAGCAATGACATAGCACTTAGCGTGACGCTCTGTATCTACAACCTTCCTCCTTAGTTGTGTATGAAACGGAAGTATATTTTGTTGTCGATACTTATCCAAGGGCCGAAGCAACCTGGGAATGATATTGATGTGTACCTAGCACCATTGATAGGAGATCTAAAAATGTTGTGGATTGAAGGGGTACATGTATGTGATGCATACAAACGAAAGAATTTCACTTTACGTTCCTTGTTGTTCTGCACCATAAATAATTATCCCGCCCTTGCTAATCTGTCGGGCCAGAGTACAAAAGGGGCCAAAGCCTGTACTCACTGCTTAGATGATACCGAGAGTGTGTGGCTGAATCACTCACGCAAAACCATGTACATGCGTCATCGTAGGTTCCTTCGGAGGGCTCACCCATACCGCAGGATGAAGAAACGATTCGATGGAGAGAAGGAGGACAATTCAGCTCCAAGGCATTTAAGCGGAAAAGAGGTCTATGATATGGTTAAGGATTTAGATGTTGTGCTCGGAAAGGGATGTAAATCGAGGACCCGTAAGAAAAACATGTGGAAGAAGAGATCAATATTTTGGGACTTACCTTATTGGGAGCACCTAGAAGTTCGCCACTGCATCGACGTCACGCACGTAGAGAAGAATGTATGTGACAGCTTGATTGGTCTCTTACTGAACATTCGTGACAAAACAAAAGATGGTGTTAACGCACAGCTTGACTTGATTGATATGGACATCAGACCTGAGTTAGCACCAACAAAGACCGCTAAATGATGAATGTACCTTCTCCCTGCTTGTTACACTCTGTCCAATGCCGAGAGAACTGAACTGTGTCAGTGCTTGCATGGTGTGAAAGTTCCGTCCGGTTACTCCGCCAACATGAAGAAACTTGTTTCGATGGAAGATTTGAAGTTAATTGGCATAAAGTCTCATGATTGTCATGTGCTGATGACACAAATACTCCCTGTTACAATTAGAAGTATTTTGCCGATTAAGGTCCGAGAGAAAATCATAAGGCTGTGTTATTTCTTTAACACAATTGCTTAGAAGGTCATCGATCCCGAAAGACTAGATGCTCTGCAGGACAAGGTGGTGACGACTCTATGTGATCTTGAGATATATTTTTGTTGGATCGAAAAGGCGACTAGAGGGGAGGTGAATAGGAGCATGCTCACTTTTGCACAAAAGATGGATTCAACAGAAATTTCACTCCAATAGCTATGGAAGCTATGAAGATCAATATACCAGTACAGCGGAAGACTAGTATTGAATCCATCCAAACCCCAAAGCAAAACACCCAAAAATAACCAAAAACTCAAATCTCAAAGTGTTGGGCGGTCGACCTCTCACAGGGCGGTCTCGACCGGTTTGCCTAGCGGATCGACTCTCGAATGGGCGGTCGACCGCTCTGACAAAGGAACAGGAAAATCAGCAAAATCAGCCCGACAATCCGAAACGAAAAACGACCTAACTTTTGATCCGTAAGGCCAAACTTCACGAAATTTGAACCACACCTTCCTAAAGATATTGGGAACCTATTCCAATCAAAGATTTCAGAGATCCCTGCCAAAGTTCTTATCTTTTTCAGTTTGAGCGAAGGAGGTTCAAAAACCGAGCCAAATGCAAAATATGATCTAGAGACTTGCTCGTGGGTGATTGATGATCAAGATGATCCTAGATGGGTTCCCACATGTCGCAGCAAGTTAGATCACGGCAAGAAACCAACCAAAAACTCGCGGATCAAAGAAAGACTCAAAATCACCAAATAGAGAGAAAGAAAGCAAACGAACTCATCTTTGAGAGAACTTTATTTGGATTGATTTGATATGGTATTGGTTTACAGCCACTCCATCAATGGAGGACAAAGACTCAATACATGAGCACGAAATCAAATCCAACTCTCTAGAACCCTAACCTCCACTAATCCTCTCCCTAAGCACAAAAGCAAAACTAGGGTTTACAATGCAATAAAAGGGTTGAGGGGGTGCAGCCACCTCCCTCCTCTATTTATAGTGGAGGATTAGACCTTCTAGAAGAGTAACCCTAATGGGCTCCCGTTAAGGCCCAAAACAAACGGGACATATACGCACGCGTTTTAAAGCGCCGTCTTCATCTCTTGACCTAATCCGCTTCACCTTGCACCATCTTTGCGCCGTGAGTTGGCTAAAGGTCACCAAGGTGGTATTTTGGTAAAATTACCAAAATACCCCTTCTCGATCTTTTTGCAAAGACCGAGTTCCATCTTCGTGAAGCACCTCCATGCTTCGCCACGTAGGTTGATCGGTGGCTCTCTTCATGTCGGCAAGTCTCTCCCATCCGACTCCCACCGAAACCACCATGGCACTTGCACCGACCCCCGCGCCGCTTGATCAAACCAGTCGCACCGAACTGCCCGTTCGGTTACCCTTGTCCATTCTGCACTACACTTGAGTTCATTGACTCACCCAAGATCGCCGATCGTTACGGACCTCGGCTCTCCAAGCCTAGTCCCGATCATCCTCGCCGTTGACCGTCGTTGACCACCAAGCAACTCGCGACAAAGAATAGACAAGCAAACGAATCCGGGAACAAGTTCTTCACAACTTGACCCACGTTAGTCAAAACATGCATCATGCAACACATATGCCATGAAACCCATGAACTTGACCTAACAGCAAACATCGCCGCCACGGCGACGACGAATCAGATCTAACCGGCCGACCGCCACCTTGGCGGTCGGCCTCGCTTCGCCGGCCGGCTCGATCGCCACCAAAGGGCGATCGACCGTACCCATGACTTAACCAAAAATTCCATCCCGAAAATCAAACCCTCTGGAATTTTCAAACCAATAGAACTTTTGCCCGAAGCTCCAAAATTATGAGACCAAGTCTGAAGCACCTTCTCACTTGCCTACACACTCTATTTTTGGCCCAGCTCCAAAATCCACAAGGATTACAATGGCCGATCTGACCGCTCAAGTAAAGCCGGTCGACCGCTTCCACTTGCTTGCCTCGACCGCCACTTTGGCGGTCGACCGCCGAGGACTATTTCAGAGAAACCAAGTCAAAGCATGGCGGCCCGACCGCCACCATGGCGGTCGGATCGCCAAGCTTCGACAGAATCGAAACTTTGCCGAAAACACGTGATTCGACAAACCGTCAATGACATTGCCAATTGTAACATCATCCTAAGATCTCAGGCATATCCCCATGATATCCACAATCTCCCCCTTGATGAACACATTGGCAATTTTCCACAAATGTAAATTTAGAGGTTTGAAAAGTAAAAACACGTCGTTTTCGCTCAAAGGCACAACTTGGTCCAAAAGCAAGAAAAAAGCAAAGGAAATGACCAAGCTGGCTTCAGAATAGTATTAGCAAGTGAGATACGGCAAAAGAAGGCACGAAAGCTTCAAATTCCAGAAAAGAGTCAAAAACTCACTTAAGGTCCATATGAAAGAACAATTGTTCGATATGACCTTTGATCATTGTGAGGATCAAGAATTGCAATTCAAGTTCAGAAATGACAATAAAACCATAAGAATGCAAATAAGAAACTCCCCCTCACTATGATCTTCAAATTTCAGAAAATTTCAAAATTTCCATTTTTCTCCAAGTAACTCCCCCTTTTCTCCCCCTTTTTTTTCCAACCATCTTCTCCCCCTTTGACAATGGAGTCATCAAGGAATCACGCCTTCCTCTCATCCAGAGATGACAAATGCAGAATGAGGAAAAAGCATAAGAAGAGGCATGCATGAAATGCAATGGAGTGACTTCAATTTTTTTTGTATTTTTCAATTGTTGAGTAGAAGAAGCTTTGGAGATTACCCAAAAGAACAAGTTAGTATTTCTAAAGTTGCACAAACAACATATCAAGCCTAACAACGCTAGCAAGATCATGATAAAACATATATAACAAAGCTAAGCAAGAAGGCTCAATATAAAGCAATGAATTTTAGCATTTTAAGCAAAGCTTCAAATCTAGCAAGTTCATCAACAGTGATCCTAAAATGATATCGCCATGTCAAAATGTCAACGTGAGATCCAAAAGCTAACCATGACCATATTAAGAGACAAAAGGTCTGAATTGAATCATTTTGCTCAATTTTCTCAAAACGCCTATTTTTCAACCTGTTTTTCATTTGCAATGAATATTGAAGTTGACTAATGATCTAACTTAGTGACAAGATCCGGACTAGGAGCCATCCACAAACTCATCCTAAGCTTGACCAAAAGTTGATTAAAGGTATATCTTAGTGAAGAAGATCCTGGACTAGGAGCCATCCACAAACTCTTCCTAAGCTTCTACCAGGGCGACAAAACTTGAGGTTCATGTCAGTTGTGACAAGTAGTCCTCATGAGATCGTCTGGATCATCAAACTATCTCCAAGTTCATGTCTTTGACATGCAGTCTCATAAGAGTAGTTTGGCACAATTTAAGCATAATACAATCTTGAAGTTTGATTTTTCATTTTTCACAAGAGCAGTTTTTAGATTCTCAAGAACACAAGAAGCTCAAGTAATGATCAAAGCTAGATTCAAGAGCTAACAAAGCAATTTTGACAGGGCCAATGTCACAAAAGGAGCACTAATTGTGCAATTGGCTAAACAATTCACAAACTGCTAATTTCTTAGTTCAAGTTGTTTTTCAAGTTCTAGTTCATATAGCAAAGACTTAGCTACACATGTGAGAGCATGATAATTCTAGCAAGTCAAGGAACTAGACATGGCATTGAGCAAGAATTGAAACACTAAAGCTCCAAAGGGTAATAAGCAAAGCTTCATCAATTTTAAAAGATAAGCGAAAAGCTTATATTACAATGCATCTTTTTGGATTTTTCATATGAATGCAATATGATACAATGAGATGCAAGAAAAACTCAAAAAGTCCAAAAAGCCTAAAAAGATCAAAAAGATCAACAAGTTCAAAAAGAAAAACAAGAAAAGATCAAATGAACAAAGAAAGATCAGAAAAGATCCAACTCCCCCTCAAACCAACCCATAGGGATAAATTACCCCTAACTCACTCCTCAAGGTGGCAAACCTTGTTGGGTCTAAAGGCTTGGTGAGGATATCGCTAAGCGAGCCTCGGACTCCACAAAACGCAAAGACAATATCACCTTTCTCAACGTGGTCTCTAAGGAAGTGATAGCGAATGTCTATGTGCTTGGTCCTAGAATGTTGCATGGGTTCTTAGCAATGTTAATAGCGAAGTGTTGTCACGAAAAGAGGAACACTAGCAAAGGTTAACCCAAAATCCTTAAGAGTGGAGGCCATCCACAAAATCGACTACAAACAACTAGCAAAGCTGACTACATATTCACTTCAAGATGGATTGTGCAACGAAGACTACTTCCTAGATGACCAAGAGACAAGAGAAGTGCCTAAGAAATGACATGTGCGGATGTGCTCTTTCTATCTAGCCTCTGACCCCTAAAATCGAATCAAAACCCCGAATGGACAAATAAGAAGAACAAGAATACCAAATGCCATCTTGAAGGGTAGATCAGTAAATACCGAAAATACGCTTAACGGCTTGGCGATGTGAAGTCCTCGGTGTGACGCTTGAAACCTCGCGCAGAGGCGACCATGAAGTGGATGTCCGGTCTTGAGGCCGTCGGTATAGAAGGAGCCAATCATCTTTGCGGTACTCGCGTTGATCCACGGCTTCTCCTTCCTCATCTGGATCCAGCGATCGAAGTCGCCATGGGAGTGGCGATAAACTTGCGATCACCCATATCAAAACGCTTGAGCAAATCCTTGGTGTACCGCTTGATGGATGAATATCCCTTCCTTGCATTGCTTGATTTGTAGCCTCGTAAAGTAATTGAGTTCTCCCATCATGCTCATCTCAAATTCTGGACATAATCTCGTAAAAAGCCGAAACAAGAACATTAGAGGAACCACCAAAGATAATATCATCAACATATATCTGAACAAGCAGGAAGTCATTGCCATGCCTAAGAATGAAAAGAGTCTTATCAACTTTTCCCATTTCAAAATCATTCTTAAGCAAAAAGGTCTTAAGTCTATCATACCAGGCTCTAGGGGCTTGTTTAAGACCATACAAGGCTTTGGATAGCTTAAAAACATGATCAGAGTGCTTGGGATTCTCAAAACCAGGGGGTTGCTTAACATACACTTCCTCCTCTATAAAACCATTCAGAAAGGCACTCTTAACATCCATTTGATGCAACCCAAAATCTTTAGATGCAGCAAATGCAAGCAAGATCTTGAATGGCTTCTAATCTAGCAACAGAGCGAAGGTCTCATCAAAATCTAACCCCTCAACTGGCTAAAGCCCTGAGCTACCAATCTAGCCTTGTTTCTAACTACAGAACCATCCTCATTTTGTTTATTTTTGAACACCCAACGGGTTCCTATAACATTATGTCCACTAGGAGGTTCTACAAGGTTCCAAACTTTATTTCTTTCAAAATTCTCTAACTCCTCATGCATGGCATTGACCCAACTAGCATCAGATAAAGCATGTGATATATCTTTGGGTTCAAAAGAAGCTACAAATGCAGAGTGAGAGAAAAGACTCGGATCATGATACCTGGAGCGAGTGACTCGCTCATGGAGATTACCAATCATCTGATCCGGAGGGTGTTGCTTCTGAATGTGCAAAGGAGCGCCTGGGGGAGATAGCATCTCCTCAACCTCCGCAGGTACTGCTGATGAAGAAGTCGCAGCAGGAGCCTCAATTGGAGGTGAAGTAGTCGTAGCAGGTTCTAGAGCTTGGGCAGCTTGCACAGAAACATCAGCAACAGGTGAAGGAGCAAAATCAAGTTCATCCTCATCTTCTTCAACAAAAATGCTCTCTGTCACCTGTAAGTCACCTGAAACATCGGATCTAGCTCCAGGGCTAGTCTCATCAAAAGTGACATTGCATGTCTCCTGGACAATGTTAGTTTCAACATTAAAAACCCGAAAACCCCTCGAATGAGCAGGATAACCTAGAAATAAACCATCACAAGTCCTTGATTCAAATTTATCTAGGTTTCCTGTCTTGAGAATAAAACACTTCGATCCAAAGACTAAAGTGAGAGATGAGGGTTTTCTACCAAAACGAAGCTCATATGAAGTCTTGCCCAAAGATGGTCTCAAAAAGACACGGTTTGAAATATGGCAAGTCAGAGTAATAGCTTCGTCCAAAACCTCCCTGTACTATACTCATCCAAAGATCGTTCTAGCCATCTCGACTAGAGTCTGTTCTTCCTTTCCACAACACCATTTTTTTGAGGGACGTGTGGAGAAGAGAACTGATGCTCAATACCGCGCTCAGCACAAAAAGAGGCAAAAGAAGCGTTCTTGAACTCCGTGCCATTGTCACTGCGGATCGCTCTCAAAGCACCAGGAAGTTCAGAAGCCAAACGAAGAACAAGGTCATGAAAGTGATCAAAAGCCTCATCCTTCGAAGCAAGAAAGAACACCCAAGAATATCTCGAAAAATTTTCGACTATGACAAGGATGTACCAATTGCCACCGACTGACCGAACCCTAGCAGGACCAACAGTATCCATATGAAGCAACCGCCCCGTCGATACCATAACCATAGTCAATTACGGGTGTGAGGCGGCAACTTGCTTGCTATGCCTCTGAGTATACATACAAAGATCCTTGCGACTTTGAGTTTAGGCAAACCTCTCATGAGATCAAGGCCGCTAACTTCGTGTCGATGATCAAAACCAATGTGCCCCAAACGTCGGTGCCAAAGCCAGACATCAGAAGAAGATGCAATCAAACACTTAAGAGATCCGGCAAGCGATTTAGAAAAGTCAACTCCAAAAATTCTACCAACTCTAGAGATCCCAAAAACGAGCTCACCAAAAGAATCAAGCACACGACAGGCATTCTTCTTAAAACGAGTCTCGTAGCCATCATCAAGAAGTTGTGAGACAGAAAGGAGATTGTACCTTAGCTTAGACACAAGCGCGACGTCCTTGAGAATGAACTTGTCGTTCACCCCGATCACCCAGCCTTCAATGCGCCCTTGTGTATCATCTCCAAAGGTGATGAAGTCATCACGGTTGATCGCGTGAAGGAGGTGAACCTTCTTGAGTCTCCGGTCATGTGGCGTGAACACCCGAGTCGATTTAACCATGTGTTCTTCCCCTTCGCGCCAATCACGAAAATCAAGGAACAAAGAGCGATGTGTCTCAATCATGGGGTTAGTTAAAAGTGACTTGGGAATCCAAGATCTTGAGACACTCGCTCATGAAAGTAGTATGCAAAGCGATGTGCTATCCTTGACTTTATTAGCGTTCTATTATGAGCAATGGCAACAAGAACATGAGATGCATCCTGTCTAGGAACATGGTGATGAGCATGTGCAACAAATCCTAGGCGGGGTTCTTCTTTTGTATGTGACCATGTCTCATAAAAGCTCTAGGTTGATTAGATGATATTCTAGCAATATTTTTCTTAGCATTCTTCAACCCACATGTGAGAACTCAACCAAATGTCCACTCTTCTTGCAATAGGTGCAATGGTATTTTGTACCCTTGGGAGAAGCACCTTTTGCCTCAAAAGAAGGTTGGACAAACCCTGCAGATTTAAAGATAGTTTTTGCAGGTTGGGTTTTGAATTCAACTAAGCCATTTTCCAAGACCTGAATGACATTAGACTTGGACATGTCCTGGGCAGAGTTGTATCATAAACCTTGCTTCTTAAAAGGAGTTTTAGATTTATCTAGAATCATGTTCAACTGTTTTTCACCATTAGAGAATCTTTCTAAAGTATCCTTGAGATATGCATTCTCTTTTCCAATATTAACACATGATTCACAAGTCTTGCCCTTAATGGATCTAGCATGTTTCTCCTTAAGATGAGCAACTTCAAGCTTATAGGCAGCACAAGAAGAACAAGATGTAGAATCAATTGTATTCTTAAGCTTGGCAAATTTAGCTCTAACTGCTTCTAGAATATCCTTAACTTCATGTTCGCGTTCTAAGCAGAAAGAGCAAAAGCTAGATTTCACATTACCAGAAGCATCCAACTTGCTAGACTCTAAGCATTTTTCACATGGAGCAGATTTAACATCAATTAGCTCAGTTCTAGCATTTTCAAGTTGATGCAAAGCAATATCATGAGCAGATTGCGTTTAGGCAGTTTGAGTGCAAAGCATGGCAGGATGAACATTCATCAACATCTAGACTTTTAGCATTCACAAGCTCTAATTTCAAACTCTCGACTTGTGACTCTAGATCCTTGTTCCTAGCCATGGTGAACTCTAAAGCTTTATCCTGACTAAGCAATTGCTCATACATGTTATCGCATCTAGCAGAAAGGACATCATAGGAGGGAGGTACCTCATCGTCGTCATCGGCGTCGGTGGAGTCAGCCATGAAGCACATGCCAGTGAAATCCTTAGCCTTCCCCTTCTTGTCGTGAGGAATCTCCTCCTCCTTGTCCTCCTCGCTCCCGGAGTCCACATCGCTCATGGATTGATCTCCAAAAACGGCAAGGACTCGGTGAGCAGCCTTCATGAGCTTGGCAGCATCATACTTGGGCTTGCCCCCTTGAGGCTTCTTCGAGCAAAGCTTCTCAATCTTGTGGTTGCCCTTACCTTTCGGCTTGGGGCGATTGGCGGATGTGATATAGCTCTCACACTCATAGCATGTCACAGGCCACCTCTCTTTCATTTCGACATTGTTATATGCAGTGTGACTTTCTTGGCTAAAAGAGCTAAATCGGCCTCAGAAGACTCTCAAACTCTTCTTCTTGAATAGCAGATAAACACGCAAGAGAAAAACCGAAGAAGACTCGGAAGAACCATCAGAGTCCTTTGAGAGGATCACCACCAAAGCCATGTTATCCTTCTTAGGATTACCGCCTCTCTTGATCTCATGAGTTTTAGTTTGCTATAAAGCAGCTCCAAAGTGAGATTAGAGAGATCGACGTTCTCCTCTATGGCGCTTGCCTTCATCTCCCACTCCTTGGTGTTGATTGCACCCAAGAGGTGGGTGGCATTCTCGATTGAGAGTACTCAATGTCAATGACTTTCATTTGATTGATCACCTTGTTAAAACGAGTAAAGACGCCATCGATGCTCTCACCAGACGATCTCAAATTTGTTGTACTCTCGCTTGTAGACATTCTCGACGACTTGCTTGATCCGGGACGATCCTCATGGTAAGTTTCGAGGTGTGCCAAATCTCATGTCTTGTCGCAAGATTGCAAATCCTATCGTACTCTTGCCTACCAAGCCCAAAGATATAGAAGGTTCTTTGCCTTGTTGTTGTTAGCCAAGAGGGTCACGGCTTCGCTGTAACAACCGGGCAAAACGAGCGGAGATCGAACAACCTCCCATATAGCTTGTCCTTCGCTCTCAAGGAAGACTCGCATGCGATTCTTCCAATAGGCATAGTCGAGCTCATCGAAGACATGCGGCTTGGTCGAGTACTTATCCATCGCCAAGTTCAGTGACCGGTTAAGATCAAGATTGAACTAACCGGGCTCTAATACCACTTGTTGGATCGAAAAGGCGACTAGAGGGGGGTGAATAGGAGCACGCTCACTTTTTCACAAAAGATGGATTCAACAGAAATTTCACTCCAATAGCTATGGAAGCTATGAAGATCAATATACCAAGACAAATGGAAGACTAGTATTGAATCCAATCCAAACCCCAAAGCAAAACACCCAAAAATAACCAAAACTCAAATCTCAAAGTGTTGGGCGGTCGACCTCTCACAGGCGGTCGACCGGTTTGCCTAGCGGTCGACCTCTGGAATGGGCGGTCCGACCGCTCCCCGACAAATGAACAGAAAATCAGCAAAATCAGCCGGACAATCCAAAAAAAACGACCTAACTTTTGATCCGTAAGGCCAAACTTCACGAAATTTGAACCACACCTTCCTAAAGATATTGGGAACCTATTCCAATCAAAGATTTCAGAGATCCCTGCCAAAGTTCTTATCTTTTTCAGTTTGAGCGAAGGAGGTTCAAAAACCGAGCCAAATGCAAAATATGATCTAGAGACTTGCTCGTGGGTGATTGATGATCAAGATGATCCTAGATGGGTTCCCACATGTCGCAGCAAGTTAGATCACGGCAAGAAACCAACCAAAACTTCATGGATCAAAGAAAGACTCAAAATCACCAAATAGAGAGAAAGAAAGCAAACGAACTCATCTTTGAGAGAACTTTATTTGGATTGATTTGATATGGTATTGGTTTACTGACCACTCCATCAATGGAGAACAAAGACTCAATACATGAGCACGAAATCAAATCCAACTCTCTAGAACCCTAACCTCCACTAATCCTCTCCCTAAGCACAAAAGCAAAACTAGGGTTTACAATGCAATAAAAGGGTTGAGGGGTGCGACCACCTCCTCCTCTATTTATAGTGGAGGATTAGACCTTCTAGAAGAGTAACCTAATGGGCTCCGTTAAGGTCCAAAACAAGCGGGACATATACGCACAGCGTTTTAAAGCGCCGTCTTCATCTCTTGACCTAATCCGCTTCACCTTGCACCATCTTTTGCGCCGTGAGTTGGCTAAAGGTCACCAAGGCGTATTTTGGTAAATTACCAAAATACCCTTCTCGATCTTTTGCAAAGACCGAGTCCCATCTTCGTGAAGCACCTCCATGCTTCGCCACGTGTAGGTTGATCGGTGGCTCTCTTCATGTCGGCAAGTCTCTCCCATCCGCCCCACCGAAACCACCATGGCACTTGCACCGACTTCGCCGCTTGATCAAACCATCAGCCGAATCGCCTGCGTTCGGTTACCCTTGTCCATTCTCGCACTACACTTGAGTTCATTGACCTCTTTGGCATCGCCGATCGTTACGGACCTCGGCTCTCCAAGCCTAGTCCCGATCATCCTCGCCGTTGACCGTCGTTGACCACCAAGCAACCCGAACAACAATAGACAAGCAAACGAATCCGGGAACAAGTTCTTCACAACTTGACCCACGTTAGTCAAAACATGCATCATGCAACACATATGCCATGAAACCCATGAACTTGACCTAACAAGCAAACATCGCCGCCACGAAGACGACGAACCAGATCACAACCGGTCGACGACCACCTTGGCGGCTCGATCCGCTCCCTCACGGCCGATCGCCACCAAAGGCGGTCGACCGCCACCATGACTTAACCAAAAATTCCATCCTGGAAATCTGAAACCTACTGGAATTTTCAAACCAATAGAACTTTTGCCTGGAAGCTCCAAAAATTATGAGACCAAGTGCAGAAGCACCTTCTCACTTGCCTACACCTCTATTTTTGGCCCACTCCAAAATCCACAATGATTACAATGGCGGTCCGACCGCTCAAGTAAAGCGGTCCGACCGCTCCACTTGCTTGGTCGACCGCCACTTTGGCCTGGTCGACCGCCCGAGGACTATTTCAGAGAAACCAAGTCAAAGCATGGCGGTCGACCGCCACCATGGCGGTCGGACCGCGTAAGCTCGACAGAATCGAAACTTTGCCGAAAACACGTGAGTCGACAAACCGTCAATGACATTGCCAATTGTAACATCATCCTAAGATCTCAGGCA
This sequence comes from Phyllostachys edulis, assembly GCA_036346405.1. Lineage (NCBI taxonomy): Eukaryota > Viridiplantae > Streptophyta > Magnoliopsida > Poales > Poaceae > Phyllostachys > Phyllostachys edulis. The sequence goes on from CM070552.1 coordinate 47,669,746, forward strand.
TATCCCCATGATATCCACAATTTTCCTCCGTCGTTTTTCGATATCATGGTCCATCTCATTGTTCACATTGTGAGAGAGATAAGGATGTGCAGGCCCGTGTTCCTACGTAGCATGTACCCGTTCGAGAGGTTCATGGGAATTCTCAAGTCCTATATACAGAATCGATCTAAGCCGGAGGGCAGCATCGTCGAAGGTTATGCAACCGAAGAGATCATTGAGTTCTGTGTTGATTACATGGCTCAGGTCGAACCAATAGGTGTGCCTCGATCTCACCATAAGGGGAGGCTCGAGGGTATCGGGACCATCGGAAGAAAAGCAATCACTTCAGATATGGATGCGTATGCTCAAGCCCATTTCACGGTCTTGCAACACATGACTGAAGTATCCCCGTATATCGACCAGCACAAGGACGTGGTTCGGCAACAGAATCCGGAGCAGCCAGATGTTTGGATCACGAGACAACACAACAGACAGTTCAACCAATGGTTGAAGGAGCGACTCGCTAGGAGCTCGTCAAGTGATATGCTGACATGGTTGGCAAAAGGGCCAACATTTACAGTTGTGACATGGCGAGGATACGACATAAATGGGTACACATTCTATACGCAGGCTCAGGATATAAAGAGCACTAACCAGAACAACGGTGTCCGCATAGATGCATTCAGTACCGATGGGCTGAGGAGCTCCTACTATGGGCAAATAGAGGAGATATGGGAGCTCGACTACATGCTTTTCAAGATCCCCCTATTTCGGTACCGTTGGGTCCATCTCCCACATGTGAAGGTCGACAAGTATGGCGTCACTACCGTGGACCTCGAACGTGTCGGATACAAAGATGAACCATTTGTACTGGCTAACCAAGTTGTTCAAGTCTTCTATGTAACCGACCCGGCAAATAAGAAGCGCTACGTAGTTCTTCATGGAAAAAGGAGGATTGTCGGAGTTGAGAATGTAGTGGACGAGGAAGAATACAATCAATTTGACAAGTTGCCTCCTTTCAGAAATGGCATAAGGGTCGAGGAAGATGAACATGACGAAACTAGCTACATACACATTGATCATCATGAAGGGCTAATTTTTAAAGATTAATTGAACAATGTGTGTATATGTACGTTATGATGAATTTTTAATTTTAGTTCATTTGAGTTAATTGATTTGTACTGTGAAATGGATGTGATTGTTTCTGAAATGAATGTGAATTGGATGTATATACATGTACTTGTTGTGTTTTCTGCTTATTTCAGAGAGCATGGCTAGTATTTCATGAGGCTAGCCAATAAACAGAACTAGATTAACCAATACAAAATAATATCACAGACGGTTTGTAGATCAAACCGTCTGTGATTATATATCACAGACGGTTCCTTGGTAAAAACCGTCTGTGATACAATATATCACAGACGGTTGTTGATTGGAACCGTCTGTGATACATCACATATCACAGATGGTTCTACTTTAGAACCGTCTGTGATGTCCATCCCTATTTATATTAGGACTCTAGGGTTTGCCCGCGCCCCCCACTCAAACGATTAAGTTTCTCAACTCCTCGCTCCCTCCTCCCCCGAGCCCGTCGCCACCGTCCTCGACGTCGCCTCCTCCTCGAGCCAGACGCGACTCCTCCCGAGCCTGTCTGCCGCCGCCTCCTCCTCGAGCAGTGGCGCCTCCTCCCCGAGCCCTGCGCCTCCTCCTCGAGCCCGCCGCCTCCTCCCTCCCCCAGAGCCAGTAGCGCCTCCCCTTCAGCGACGCCTCTTTGCTCGATATTGCTCCTGCTCGTCCTTCTCCTCGGCCCAAAGGTAACCAATGCCGAGTTGCCGACCCCGACGCCCCTTTCCCTCACTCTTTCTATCAATAATCATTCATCTTTGTTATGGTCCTCATTGACTCATGATAATTGTACTTGTTTTAGAAATTTGTATTTGTTCTAGTCAGTTATTCATATGGTATTTGTTTTGATATTGCTACTGGAATATATTGCAATGTGGTGTGGTGGGATTGAGATGAATGCTCTATGATGATAATAGTCTTGTACTGAAATTGTTTTGATAATCGGGTTTGAACTTGAGCTCTAATTGGAATGCTTACTCTACATCTGATAGCAATATCAACATGTTAAATCTTAGCTTTACGCTGATTTCATTTGTTCACATGATGTTTGTGTTGAGCATATTATCTCTTTTAAATGACTTTGAGGATTTACATGTTTATGTCAATTATGTCATTGTATTGGTCCTAATTTCTTATGATAATATGTTCATGCGTGTCAGAACTCCTATTTCTTGTGAAGATGTCTTCCGCTTATTCTTCGTCATCGCCGCCTCATGTGTCTGATGATGCACTATTCTCTGGAATATCCAACCGCGGTAGAAGAAGAAGAATATCAAAAAGGCCCGCAGGCCGATTTACCATCACAGAGGTCGATCGGTCTGGGACTCCTATCAATCCTCGCCGAGCAGTGTCCGTATTATGGAGAACGGTCGGAATAGTTGCACGGCAACGGGTCAACGTCACCTACGATTCATGGAAGGAGTTGACCAAACAAGAGAAAGATGAGCTGCTGACGGATATTTTCCGATCGTTCGAGACCCCGGAACAACACCGAGACTCCGTGCGACAACACGCGTTGCTACAGGCGTACAAAGCATGGAAGAACTTCAAGAGCACGCTTGTCAAGAACTACGTGGAGAAGGATCTAACGCCCTTACATAAGTATCCATTCTTGGAAGAGTCTTGTGCCGAGTTTGTGGCGAAGAAGATGACAAATGAATTTAGGAGTAAAAGTGCGGCGCACACGGCCCTCTAGGCAAAAAAACAAGCACCCCCACAGACTCGGCACCGCTGGGTATGCGGGTAAAATCCCGATATGGAGGGATCAGGACCAGCAGGCAAGCCGTTCGAATGTCTCCCCGCCATTTTCCCGAGATCACTAATGTGCGCGCCCGGTAGTGGTTATTTGGGAGGTTACATACCCTGTCTACGGGAGAAGTCTCCTTTCCAAACCCCACAGACCAGGAAGTGTCCCAGCGCCTGGTAAGATATCGAACTACCTAGTTTGTAATTACTCCATAACTTCATAGGAAGTGAAATGACATGTTGGGCTATTGCAGGTAACGTTGAGTACACAATATTTCTAAGGCTCATTCCAGGCAGACAGGGAGAGAGATATACTCTCTGCGGCCCTAGGAAACAATGAGCATCCGAGTCGCACGAGAGGCGCTGGTGTTTATGTTACATGGGCATAATGGTTCCAAGCGGACTCCGGATTGTATCGGAGTAGGAAAAGAGCTAAAGCCGAGCGCGATGCAAAGCTATGAGAGGAGATTCGTGAATCCCTCAAAGATGAGATCACCCGTGAGATCGATGATCGCGTTAGAGCTGCGTCGCAACGGCAGATGGAGAGCTTTGAGGAAAGGCTTAGGGAATTGCAACTCCCAAATCAGTTGCAAGCCCCTGCCCCTACTGTGCTAGCCAGACCCCCCCAAACTTCCGAGTAGCTGCGCGTCTAACCCTACTCCAATAGGCGACGACAGATTTCCTATCGATGACATCTAGGTAATAATTATTTTATCTAGAATGCTCGATCCATTGATAGGCATGTTGGAGTAGCTAATTTTGTATCGTTATGTAGGCAGCTATGAAGTGCAAGCTCCAAGTGAGATATGTCTCTGTTGCCCTAGATGCTGCTTGGGGCCAGGTGTATCCATCCGGTGTCGGGGCTTTGGTGCACGGTGAAAATCTAGCGCCGGGTTTCGCAAAAGTGAATGTGGACGGTGTTTGTGCCAATTTCGAGGTCGTCCCACTGCATATTCCCTCAAACGACAAGGTCATGACTCTAGAGCAAGCTATTGGAACATTCATCCAGTGGCCCAAGGGGGACATCTACCTAGAGCTACCTGCTCTGGTGTCAACTTCACGGGAATGTCCTGCAACGGTATCAAGTCCACGGAGCCGGCGATCGGGCTACCCGCCTGACGCGGCAAGGGCCCAGTGCATCAGATGCATCTACACCTCGTGCTCAGTCGACTGATGCATCTACACCTCGTGCTCAGTCGACTCTTGTGAAGTCAACATATACAAAGCGAGGCAGCAAGGGCAAATCGAAGACGGTCAACTCCTGTTCTGATATCCCCTTCTTGCCGTTGGCCCGAAAATTCGTGCTAGGCGAGCCGTTGGTCGAGATGTTAGACAGCCCTACCCTAGGACCGGCTTGCACGGCATTGCATACATGGTAAATGGAACAGTCCAACAAGCCGGCTGAACAACGACGCTCGGGTGTAATTGTCAAGTTCAAGGAGGATCATTTTAACCACGAGCTTTAAGACTGTGTCTTCACGGTGACCTTCGAGGACTTGTTCTCTCTCTTCAACCTCGACGAGCTCGACGTTTCTCTCATACGATGCTGGACACTGTAAGTGTGTACAATCACGGTCAATGTTCGTGTAATACCGATAAATGTTATATATAACTCCTTACTTTTGTATATAGATACATGATGTCTAAAGTCGAAAGAAGGAATTCACCGGTAGGTTTCCTCGACCCACACGTGGTCTCTGAGCAAAGCATCAAAGCGAATGCAATATTCGTTGAGAATCACGTTATAGAGTTTTTCCTGGCTCGCCGCAACAAGGAATACATACTTTTGCCCTAGAACCAGGAGTAAGTGTTGCACTACTGGCTATACTTGTTGATTTGTACTTTATAAGCAACACAAACTTAGGTTTAATGACCATGCTAACATACCTGTGTAGCTCCCACTGGATTCTAATTGTAATTATACCAAAACGGAAATGGGTAATATACCTAAATTCCCTAAAGAGGACCACTCACAACTTCACAGTTATCCAGAATTTAATCAACAGGTAAACACATTTCCTCCATAGAAACTCTATTGTAGTCTTTCCTTCCTTTGCAATGGCTAAGGCTAACTTCTTGGAGTCACGTAGGGCGTTCGACGTGCTATATGCTAGAGAAGGGAAATGCAAGGGAAGGTCACTGCAACACGATCTAACTTTCCTGGTACTCGCTAGCTAGTACACATTAATCCTATATAACACTTCGTAGTAATGCCTCTCGAACTAACCAATTCTATTTTTGCAGTGCCACCGGAAATCATCAGTCGCAATATGCATGGATACTATGTTTGCCACAACATGGAACTACTCATCGGTTCCGCGATCACCAATGATCCTCAGGTTTGTCAATCTTGCAACAATTATTTCGTATATACTTACCAATTTATATAAGCACGAATTTAATCTTCCTATCGACAGGTTGCGACCATCGTCGAAACTGCGTTGGAACAGAGCGAGCTCATAAAAGTTTGATCACACCTTGCGTCATTCCTGAACAGTCAGGTCATAAATCCAGATGGGAGTTTCCACAGTGTAGATTGAACTTGATTGGGATAGATTGAACTTAATAGTACATGTGTGTAAATGTACATTAATGGTTAATTTTAGTTAATTGATTTGTGAATTGGATGTGCTTGTTTTTGAAATGAATGCAAATTTGATGTGCTTTTGAAATGAATGCGAATTGGATGTGCTTGTTTTAGAGGGCATGGCTAGCATTTCCTGAGGTTAGCCAATAAACAGAAATAGATTTAGCAATGCAAAAGAATATCATGACGGTTTGTAGATGAAACCGCTCGTGATTATCGACTATCACGCAGCAGTTTTGAGTTAATAACCGCTGCAGTGATATTATGTATACTGACGGTTCAAAATAAATGCATGATGACCTCATGTCATTCTTGACCTATAAACTCGGGCGGCTCACAAAACCATCTGTGATGACGTTTTTGAACCGTCTGTGAAGGCCTTTTCTGTATTCGCATTCCCTTCTTTATTAGCATTAGATTAGCACTGCTAGCCTGCACGTTAGAAATTTGGGAGCAACTGTGCTCTCCCCAGTGCAACATACATAGACAGTGTGTTTAACAATTTTAATACATGTGTGTAACAAAATACACAAATAACATATACACTAACAAGAAAATTTTTAGAAAAATATTATATTCTCACCGAAATTGCATGAAACCATCAGTATAGAATCTAGCTGCGCTTTTTTAAAAACTAGTTCAAATATCCTAAACAAACAAATTTAGATGTTACAACATTGCACATTTGAAAATAATAGTGGAAACACCCGAAAATAATTGTTGCAATATTTTTAGAACAATGATGCAACAATTAGATGGTGAAGGGACTGTAACAAAAAATTTACTTATGTGCACCATTGCAATAAATACATCTTGCCGCAACATTTGATGCCACAACATCACAACAATAAAAAAAACACTTCATGCAACATTTTGAGTCAACGTACTGTTGCAACAAATTGAGCAAACACCTGCAATAAAATCGTACCCGGGTGAGGCACTCGATGGCGACGAGTAGCAACAACACATCATTGAGGGGATTGCTGCGGCATTGACGACGAGTCTGCGACAGTGGAGCTCCGGCGCTGCTCATGGAGGCCATCGCCGACGGTGTAGTTCGAGATGCCGCAAGAGCTCACAGCGGCCAAGATGGCTAGCCACGCCAACTCCGCCTTGCGCTGGGATCTATCGGATCTGTGTCCACTCGATGAGCTCCAGCGTGGCGGCCAACCCCGTCGTGGTGGATGCACAATGTGCTCCCGCTTTTCCGACGCGGCGATGGGGCCGGCGGGTTTATGGTCCCTCTCCGACGTCGCCTTGACGAGCACGCCGGTGGTGACGCATGTAGTTTGTCGCTGCTTCGACAACGCGCAGAATCCCTAGCACCTTGCCGCCGCCTCGCGTCGACAGAATTTCACGATGCGGTGAGCTCTTGATTCTTCTCCAGTGGTGGGCTGTTGCGTCTCCTCCGGTGTAGGCAGAGTGGAGACAGCGCGGTGGCTTTGGCGTCACGGCGGGCTCCGGCTTCTTCTCCAGCGTAGAGGTGGAAAAGGGACGAGAGAGAGAGAGAGGTGAGTGAGAGGTGCAGAGTTCACCATTTCATCCGATGGGTCGGATGAGAAGCGGAGAGAGAACATAACGAGGGAGGAATGCGTGGTTGGAGGCGTTGGGGCGGCGTGGCTCAGTGGATAAGGGCATTCGATTTTTTTTGTCTAGTCGGACGTACGACAACTAGCAATATCCTAAAAATTTACGCCAATACTGCGTCTTGCACATGGAATGACATTCAAGAAGGAATCTATTGCCCTCTCCTCCTATTAAGCTAATCCAAGATGTCCAAAAGATTCTTAGCACGGGGATTAATCTACCAAATCCATGCAAGTACACCACAGTTTAGTTCCAGTTGAATCCACCTTTTCCAATTCAAGTCGTCCCATAATACTATGCCACAATTTGCTGCAATCCAGTGAAGCTCTCATCATCCATCAGCTAATCAAATCAGCTCAGCAGCCTCAGCTGTCAGCTGCATATGTATTCGGAAAATATCAACCTGTCCGCACGTGCGCTCCCACGTGCAGCTATGCGTACATCTGTCGCGCCGAGGGCCATCGATGTCGCATCAGACGGTGAGCTTGCCAGCGACGATCAACGACCCAGATCCGCATCCGACGGTCCCATGAAAGTTTAATGATCGATACTCTACGCGGTTCTAGTTGACCTATAGTTTTCTTTGCTTTTCTCTCTCTCTCATCTTAACTTGATTTAAAGAGTGCAGACCAACCACCTGCAAAAACGCGTTTGCATGCGACATGATAAGTCACTGTTTTCACCGGTATATTAGGATATACACAATAGTATAGACCACTGTTGTCCATAGTACATATACATATCATGTATAGATAACACTAAAGATAGTTCTTATAATGAGTTATTTTTTTATATGTCTCTATAGACAACTCCTTCACGTATAATTTATCTTATTTCTCGTGTTACAGTCAACTACTGCATAAGAGACGACTCGATTATCTATGCTCCTTCTCTCTCATTCACGTTATCTAATGTCCAACAAGACAAGTCTTACAGAAAGCTAACATAACATTATTGTACATATTGTTATGATTCTCACTTATTCCAAACGTCTAAGAGAGATCAACGGCTGGAGCTCAAATTTTCTAAGCATGAAGGTAGATTAATTATTATTTCTTTTTGGACACTATGACAGTGCATTTGATGTCAAAAAAGAAAGTGGCCTGTCCACTGAATTATTGTGCTGAAACTGGAAAGTCGAGAGGCACGGCATTTCCCCTTTTATTTATTCTTTCTTGTCTCCATTTCGTAAATCATAAACGTGACAGCAAGTCTTTTAGTATAAAATAGAAATATAGATAACCTGTTCAGATTTTTTATTTTGAAAATTAAAGTCAAATAGTATTATTTTCTTCCTCATAATAGGTTCCTATGTTTGGTTCCATGTATTTCAACGTGGCAACAAGTCTGACAAAGAAGCACAGCAAACTGAAATAAAGGAAAAATGAGTTTCTTTTATTTTAAAGTATGGGCGTGCTTGGTACGCATCTTTAGAAAGGCGATTTTGGAAATATGCCACTCCTGAGTTTGTGGTTTTGAAATATGCCACTCCTCAGTTTTTTCTTTGAAATATGCCACTCCTCATTACAGTCGAGAGTGGCATATTTTAAAGAAAAAACTCAAGAGTGGCATATTTCAAAACCACACACTCAGGAGTGGCATATTTCAAATTATGCCCTTTAGAAAAAGTACTTTATTAATCCTAAAGCAAAGCAGTTAATATTAGATGGGTTAAATCTGCATTAACCTAAAAAAAATCAGATCAAAGATCCCCGCTTAATATTAAATGTATATCTATATCTAATCTTCAATTTAATTTTTTTTCGTGTTGATACATATGTGCTCCCATATAATATTAACCGATTTGCTTTAAGATTCGTAAACTTTTCTAAAAGAGAAAATTGTACTTTAGGTCTCTAAACTTGCAAGGTTGTGTCACCTAGCTCCTTGAACTTGTATTTTACTTTTCTAGCCATCTCAACTTGCGAGGTTGTGCCACTTAGCTCCTTGACTTTGCATTTAAGCTAAGTTCGTCGGATGCGATGCCGGCGACTCTGACCCCTCCGAGTCTGGTGGACTCGTCGCAGCCCTGTTCCGGCCGTGTTCATCATTCCCGTCACCTTAAGCTGACAAAAATAGATTCTTCGGGCCCAGGAATGCACCGTGCTCGCGTATTCGCCGAAGCTCCACCATCACAGCTTACTGCCGCCCTCGCCCTCGCCCCCTCTAAGTTGGCCGCGAGCAAAGGCACACTACTCTCTCACACTCACGGTGATTTGCCAGCTCAGCCTTTTCTGTTAGCAAACGACCAAATGGATTTCGTGCAGGGTGAGTAGCTTTTACTCTAGCACTGGGAATGTACTTTTCTCTCTCTCACGTCCGACTTAGAGGAGGCAATGGCGAGGGCAGCGGCAAGCTGCGACGGTGGAGCTTCGGCAAAGACACGAGCACGGTGCGTTCCCGGGCCCGATGAATCCGTTTTTGTCAGTGTGAGGTGACGGAGATGATGAATATGGCTGTAACGAGGCGGCGACGAGATCACCGGACTTGGAGAGGACGAAGCCGTCAGCATCGCATCCGACGAACTTCGTTTCAACACAAGTTCAGAGAGCTAAGTGGCACAACCTCGCAAGTTGAGAGGGCTGATAAAGTAAAATACAATTTTAGGGAGCTAAGTGGCACAACCTTGCAAATTAAGAGGATGAGAAAGTAAAAATACAAGTTCAGTAAGCTAACTGGCACAACCTCATAAGTTAATAGACCTACAATGCAATTTTATCTTTTAAAAAATGTATTATGAAGGAAGGCCCAATAACATAATATGCTTTCATGGCAAAACACACTGCTACCCTCATATTAATTTAAATCAAAAGAGCACGAATAAATACTGAAAGCTCATTTCCCATAAGTTTACACATGCCATCTTTGCTCTTCTTCCCTCCAGAAAGGTTGTAATACTCGCCGCCCACAATTCAGTCAAACATGTCCACATGTACACCATTTTTTGTTCGAATACACCATCCAGCTAATATTATATACAATAAAACCTTACTTTATTCAAAAGTCAAATCAAGGTGTAGAAACCAAAAAATAAAAAAAAAATTATTCATCTTAAAAACATATTTAAAAAAATAAACTCAACTCAGCACATACCTCAATGCATATCAAACGATTCATATAATTGTTTTGAACTCAAAAAACAGTCACAAGTTTTCCAAGAAAATCCAAAATAAAAAGCCTCCCTCCATCCACTCTTTGACATATAAGTACAGTCCTTTCTCCTTTGTAAAAGAAAGGAGAAAAGGTACTATAAATACAACCACGGTGATGGTCCACGGCAAAGCTTGCAGCCCCACCCCACCACGACCAACCTCTGCCCACCGCCAAAGCGATCGAATGCGTTGCCAAGCCCCCACAGCAACAGTACCCTCCATGCCAATGTCCGCCTCCGCGCCGCTCGTTAAGCTCCCCCTCCTCCCTCGCGGCCTCCTCTCCTACCTCCCCACCAGCCTCCCTTCCATCCTCCCGCGCGGCCGCGACGCCGCCCCGGTCAACTCAGCCTCGCCGGCGCCACCGCCTGCACAGGCGTCGTCGTCTCCCAAGAAGATGTCGTCGGGGCAGCAGGCGGGGAGGGGGAGCAGCAAGGCGGCCGACCCAGCCGAGCTGGCGCGCGTGTTCGAGCTGTTCGACCGGAACGGCGACGGGCGCATCACGCGGGAGGAGCTCGAGGACTCGCTGGGCAAGCTGGGCATCCTCGTGCCGGGCGACGAGATCGCGGCCATGATCGCGCGCATCGACGCCAACGGCGACGGGTGCGTGGACGTCGAGGAGTTCGGGGAGCTCTACCGCGCCATCATGGCCGGGGACAAGAACGGCAAGGATGGTGGCGAGGACGAGGACATGAGGGAGGCGTTCCGGGTGTTCGACGCCAACGGAGACGGGTACATCACGGTGGACGAGCTCGGCGCGGTGCTGGCGTCGCTGGGGCTGAAGCAGGGCCGCACGGTGGAGGAGTGTCGCCGCATGATCGGCCAGGTCGACCTCGACGACGACGGCCGGGTCGACTTCCACGAGTTCCTCCAGATGATGCGCGGCGGCGGGTTCGCCGCGCTCGGCTGATCTTTGTGAATGATATTATTCGCTAATAGCAGTGGAGAGCTATATGTGCGCTTATGCTTGATGCTCGGAGGTGTAGATATTGGCTTGAGGGATATTCACATATACCACGTAACCACGCTCGAAATTCTTATCTTTTTTTTGTTCGTTAAGATTGATAAGCTTGCTAATTAATTATTGTACTGCTTGTTGCTCGCAAGAATTGCTTGGGAAGAAAAGGTTTTCCCTGTATTTTCAGGGTTTTCTTCTATCCATGTAAACAATGTAGGCATCTGCATGCATGCATGGCCGCATGGGCTTGCAGCTCTCGTTTGCTAGTGAAAGAAAGGGGTTCGATCTGTTCACTTCAAAGTCTTGTGTTGATTTGTTGAATCCCGTGCTTCTGCTTAGTTATTATTTTTTGAACATTTCGTCACAGTGTTGCCGTTGGCATATGCATGCATGATGCCACTGGATTCTAAAAAAGAACACTTGAGATGCATCCCAGCGTTGACCTGCCCAATCTTTCTCTCTTTTTTCCTTACTATAACATGTACTCTTATTACCTGGCCTACACGATGCGTCGATGGTTAACTTGAGATAGAGCTCGATCGTTTTGGATTGACAGGATGAATTTTGTTCTCTAAAAAAACAGAAGGAATCATCCGTCTTTGGGTGAAAGTAGACTTGGGCTCTGGACGACAGCGGAATTACTGAGCTTTGGACCAAACAGCGACACGGTTATCTGTGATTTCCTCCCAAAACCTCCGCGCGGCAGCGCACGTACGCACGGTCGATCGATGCTTGTGCGCGCGCCGCGCGGGCCGGCGCGCGTACACAACCACCTGTCGACTGGGGCGGCGTTCCGCGCCCGTAACACAGCAACGCTCGTACGCCACTCACGGGCTCACGGCCGCGGACACCACACCAGCCACGCGCGCGCGGCTGGACGGCACGGCACCTATAGGCTATAGGACGGGGACCTCAAGCCCGCCGTGCGAAAGAAACAGCGATGCGTGCCATGTGACCGGTTAGCCAGCCCACATGCTTACTGCCCCCGCGGCACGAGGATACGGCCGTTAGAGGCGCCCGCGCGCGCGTGGCGGTGCCTGGGCTGTTCGGCGGCCGTCGGGGGGCGCGCGTCGTGGGGGTGTAGATTCGATCGGGCAAACTAGCTGGTGCTATGGATGTGGCGTGGTCACACTCCGCTTGGACGAACCGGACTGCCGTCACGTACGCTCCTGACGGCGTGGCGTGGACATGTTGTCGCACAGTATGCTGCTAGCCCAAAGCTCGTTTCCTGGCCAGTCAGACAAGAGCTTCCCTTCCCGGCTTGCACTAAATCTTTCCGGCCCGCTCGGTTACTGTTTGATTGGGTCGCGGCTCTGCGTGGTTATTAATGGCTAATAACGACTTTGAGAGGTGTATTCCGGTTGAGAAGGGTACCTTGTGATCGATTTCAGTGATCATTTCCTGGTTATGACCTTGAATGGATTTCAACCTCTTGTTTTACCTGTTCAAGGTCAAGATTTAATTGGTATGTTCCCCTCGGTCATGGGTCGGAATCCCCCTTTCCTTGTCCAGTTGTCAACACGAAACCATTGCAGCTACATTAGGATAGATGGGTTTGCTTGGCCGTGCTGCCGGTGTCATTAACTCAACGTCTCTCCGCTGTCATTTGGCCTGGTAAAACAAGGCGCCGGGTAATGCAGGGCGGCCATCAAGTGTAATGCACACCCCACACGAGTAAATCAAAGCACATAATCTTGTTTACTCAGATGCTTTACTTTCGTGACTGACTTTCTGGATGAGCGTTGAATTTTTGTTCAACGTGTTCTTCTGCTATGGTTTTCCCGTCTCTCCAGTCTCCAGGCTTGGTCAGAATCCTCTGCTTCATATAATTTGTCGCCAACAACGTACTGGCACAGCCAAACGGATGAATTACTGAATCGTCCGTGATACTACTGAGAAAGTTTGTCAGCCCAAAGTCGAAATTAAATAGGGGCAGGTCGCAGATGCTGACTTTCTTATAGGGGGAAAAAAAGAGAGGCAACCAAGTTATATGCTGCAATCAGGTACACCCAGCCTAGCCTACCTGTACCGAAAGCCTACCAGGCCCCCATCCACCACGTACCGGCCAGCCTCTTCCTTTCTCTAACTCTCTGTCCCTCAGGGTCAAGGTCAGAGCGGAGCCGACTGGCTCGGTCCAGTTTCAGCGGTCCGCCAGCCCACGTGGACCATCCACTTCGTCTGGCCCACACACCCGCGCTGTCATGCACGGTTTTTCGACGGCCCACGCAAGCGAGACGCCGTCCCCGTCGTCCGCCGATCGCCCGATCCCGTCCGTTCACGCAGGATTTCCCCGTCGGCTCCTGCGCCTCTGCACTTGACAAACGAGGGAAGTTCCGCACCGCCCGCCCACCCACCCAGGCACACACGCATTGGCGCGCACGGGCTCTCTCGAGCGCTCGCTATACTGCGCGGTCATGGCCAGCCGGTTCCTCCTGCTCCGGCGGCCTACAAGGAGTTGGCGCCTGCAGTCTTCGCGATCTCGGTCTCCTTGCCCCTCGTCCGATAGTGTAAATGCGGTGCCTTCCCACGGGACGCAGGAGCTGCGCGCACCTCCGCGGAGCTCACCATCGTACGAACCCACCTCCTCCTCTTCTCCTGATTCTTACTTTAAGCGGTCGATGGAATGTAGCAAGACCATCCCATGTTGGGAGGTTTGGATACCTGGGCTTTGTGCTTTGAGTTGTTGCTGCAGTAGGTATTTGCTGAAACGTTTAGAGGTTGCCACCAAAACATAGTGGGCGTCAAGTGTTTGATGAAATGCCGGAGACGGGAACTTTCGGCACAATTTTGCTTCTTTCAGGATTATGTTTTTACATTTGTGTGTTTTAACATATTGTGGTTCAATTTGTGTCTGTGCGCATGCGGATGTGCTCATTCAGCTCCTCAGCGGTGGTTCATTCATGAAGCAATACTATGTATAGTTTATCAGTTTTCTTATTTCGAGGTTCTGATGCTGTTGTAGCTATATTGTCCACAAGGTTTTTCACCGAGATGCTGGATTCATCAGTTGGTGGCAAAGTTATAGGCTTCAAACATACCATTGTATCCATACAAGTCAACCATTTAATAGTGAAAATCATGCTATGGGAGAGCCTCAACAAAATCAAGGAGCTGTTGTGTCGATTGATGAATCTGGTGAGCCAAAAGCCAAGAGGAAAAACCTAAAAGGAAAGAGGGCAGTGACAAGATTTTTGAAATCCTTGAGATGGAAGAAGAAAAGGGAGTTTCAAAGAATGACTGCGGAGGAGAAGATTTTGTACAAACTGAAGCTAGTAAGTTGTATTGTCATTCTCTCTCTATGTTATAGATTTATCTGTTTGATTTGTTATCTCTTAGTTTGTGAATAAAGTTTCGAGCATAAAAGAATGAAGTTTGCTTGACTTTCACTTGACGTAGCATGATTTATAATACTGCTATTCATATCATGCCCTGTAAGAAATGGCAAGGAAAGCTGAACCTTCATTCTTGCTAGAACCAGCTATAAGCTTATAACACTTGATATTCCTAAGCATACTATCATGATAAAAACTAGCTGACTTTCTCGCGCAATTGCGCGGCTAGATGCTACAATGTGTATATTTATATGGAGACAAAGAGTTGTACTTGTTATACAACTCTTATGCTTATGATAGAAATATAATTGTATTCTCTCATATTTATAATCTGATTGATCTGCGCTGTTATAATCTAAACCCATCACAATCGACGGTGTAGATGTTTTTCTTTTTCCACCTATTAATGTGGTAATTTCTAGCATTTGAGAGCGAAACATTGTGGCTTCTTTTTCTACCGTTTTAATAATATAATAGATTGTTAGTGCCGGGAACTCTTATTAGGTGTTGACTGTATTTTGTATGCTGCATGCACTACAACTAAGTATCTATGCTGCCTCTATTCACATTACAATGATTTGTTTACTTTTATGCACTCTGTTGTGGAATTTTCAACTCCTCAATATATTGTTATTTTTTGACAAAGGGAAAGAGGCAACCCAACAAATAATTTGCTCTTGTATGTTTTATCTTCTTTTTTTGGAATGGCCCTTAAAGGCTCGAAGGAAGGAAGAACGACTTGTTACAGCATTGAAGAAAATTGAACCAGATGAGCCGTCAGAACCTACACATGATCCTGAGGTGCTTACGCCTGAAGAGCACTTTTATTTCCTCAAGATGGGCCAAAAATGTAAAAACTATGTGCCTGTTGGAAGACGTGGAATTTACCAGGGAGTGATATTGAACATGCATTTGCACTGGAAAAAGCACCAAACCCTACAGGTAATTGTGAAGACATTCACACCGGAGGAGGTTAAGGAAATTGCCTCAGAGTTAGCCAGACTAAGTGGTGGGATTGTGCTCGATATTCAAGAAGGGAATACAATTATTATGTACAGAGGAAAAAACTACGCACAGCCACCACCAGAAATAATGTCTCCAAAAGTTTCACTTTCTAGAAAGAAGGTATGTTCTCTTATTGCTGTCATGGTGCAAGGATTATGATATTGTTATCTTCAGAGCAAAGTTGGAAGAAAGACAAAAAGAAAACGCTAGTAACTGGACGATTCCAAGATTTCCATGCGAGACAAGCCACAGTAAGACCCTCCTAATCTGCGGAAGGTGCTTCAGTAAATTATCAATTTGTTAATCAACATTTTTAGTTTAGAACTTAAGAACAAGACGGCAGCCAACCAATTTTATTTAGGTGGATGGAAGAGCGTTCTACCCAGGGTCAATTAGAAAATACTCCAATATAGACAAATATGCAGAATGGGATGACACAAATTGTTATTTTGTACCTTCTACTGTAGACGCCTGGTTTCTTTCATCATTTCTAATTTTAAATTTCCAATCAGGCACTGGATAAATCAAAATATAGAGATCGCCTCAGAGCTCTTAGGCGGTACATTCCCAGGCTTGAACAGGAGCTTGAAGATCTTCATGCACAGATGAAGTTAGCTGGAGTGCATAATGGACAAAGTGCAGCGAAAGACGTTGCTTTTAGTTCAGATCGTGCAAACAGTATGTCCGTGAAAAAAGATTCTTCTAGCTCAGTTCACAAGAGAAGTGTATCTGATCTCCTGTCAGAAAGTATAGGAGGGTCCGAGAGGCTAGAGGATGAAAATTCTGAGGTTTATGGTGATTCAGCTTCAGAGTCTATCACATACTCTGAATCTGAGGATCTCTCTGACATTTTTGAGACAGACTCAGAGGAGCAGGTAGAAGACAGCAAGGAGCGCTCTTTGTATCTGGATAGGCTGGATAAGTTTCCCCCAGAAAATAATGACAATGAACCAGATGATTTTGAGGAGCATCTACGGAAGATCGCTTCACTTTCTGATAAGACTGATTCACCTGCAAAAGAACTGAAAGTGTCCGAGCTTGATGAGATCGATAAAATCTTCCTGAGAGCTAGTTCATTGCTGAAGAAAAGGTGACGATTTGGAATTTGTATACAATGTACTTGATTTTTTATTGCACTACAAAGAAGCATTTCTGTGCAGTTTACTGGCATCTTCAAAAAGGATTTGAGATCTACTGGTAACAAACTGGGAAATCCTGAATTGATTCACAAATCTTGCTGAAGAGCAGCCAGGATTTTTGCGACCTCATAATCTTACTGGAATTTAGTGAGCTCATTTTAAGTCGTAAAACGGGTGACCCAAAATATCATAATCAGGTTAACGGGTGACCCAAAATATCATAATCAGGTTAACGGGTGACCCAAAATATCATAATCAGGTTATGGTGCATGCTTACATGCTTTTGTATGACGCCATTTCATTTCTCAGTTGGTGTTAAGCTGTGGCACTCTTATGTATTTGTTGATTTTTGTTGAAGCGTTGCTGAAGAAATGTCATTATGACTGGGCCCTGGCTGTTTCAAGTGCATGGTACTGTGCCGTACGGCTGTTTGATATGAAACTACGGTCATTGGTGAAGTACATTCCCGACTGGTAGTGCTTCGTATGCTTCTCTTGTTCAAGTTCATTAATCTTGGTTTTAGTTCAGCCAGTCTATCCGGTCGATCTTCCTACTGTATTCTGAGCCTCATGCTTACCAAAGATTTCAATTTTGTGATCAAAGGTATACCTGTAACGTGTTTACATCGGGCTGATTGCAAAATAATTGCGTGGAAGTATTGCAGTCTAAATTTCCAAGCTGCAAGTTCCATTGGTGAAGCTCCATTTTGGTAACTTCAGTACTGATCGATGTATTCATCCATTTGAAGGCGTTCAGGTGGTTATTCAAAACTGATACAAGCTTTTACATCACTTCTAAGGTATTGACGTAATAACCTGCGAACAGAACACATGCAACAGGCAAATTCGTCTCATACATCAAACCCATCTCATGCTGAAAGTATTACATATGTCAAGCGTAGTACAAGATGGCAGAATCCTTTGCATATACATATTACATCACATACAAACTATGCAGTATATATCTCATCCGAGATCAGGAACGAGGAGGTAGTCCTCGTCGTCATCAGGCAGCTCCACCCGTCGCTTCTTGCTCTGGCGCGCGCCGCTCGTCTTGTAGAAACCCGCGTTGCTCGCTGGCTGCGGCGAGGCGAAGAGCTCAGGGACCTCGGCCGCCGTGCTGCCCCCCATGGCCGGCGCATGGTCATGGAACAGGTCGATGTCGGCGAACCACTCCAGCTCCTTGAACCCGAGAGGAGACTCCTGCAACAGCAAACACAACACAAACATGTGAGATGGAGATCTCAAAGGGACACCTTTTGATTTATCGGCTATCTTGTGGTCGAGAACATTTGTTACTGTATTGTATAGTTCCTTGCCTTGTGGCTGGATTCGTAGTCTGAGAACTGCAGGAGGTCCTCGACCGCCCAGCCCGACGGCGGCAAGAACGGCAACGACGGTACCTCCTGCGCGGCGGCCGGGACCGGATTGGGGACCCCACCAGCAGCCACGACGCTTGGCGGCTTGGAGCCGCCCTTGGGCGGGAGGTGGTCGGCGCGGGTGCCGACGTTGGCGTTGCAGACGGAGCCGAAGCCGACGCGGATGCCGGTGGCGAGGTAGCGCTGGTGGTTGCCGGAGAGCGTCCCGGGGACGTGGATGGGCTCGTCGCAGTCCCGGCAGAAGAGCGCCCTGTCCTCCACGCAGAATATGAAGGCCGACTTCTCCTGCGCGCGCGCGCGTGTACAGAATTGAGCAACGGTTGCGTACTACAGAGCTGAGCCGCTTCCTCGCACGCGCGTGCGCGTGATGTGAGTAGGTAGGCTACATGTAAACTACCTGGCAGACGTCGCAGCGCGGGAGGGCGGCGGGGAGCGCGGCGTCGAGCGGGAGGCGCTGGTGCTTGCTGGCGAGCTTGTTGGCGGCGTGGATCTCGACGTCGCAGCGCGCGCACAGGGCCGCCTCGTCCGCGCAGCACACCACCGTGGCCGCCGCGCCCTCGCACGCGTCGCACTGGATCCTCATGCCTTTCCCCTCTTCCCACGCCCGCGCGCTCGCTTAGTTATTCCTCAGCTCAGAGCGGCGGCCAACCCACTCTGTGTCTCTGTGTGTGTGGGGGGCAGGGAAGAGTGCAACAACGAGTGGCGGGGAGCGGCGTGATTGGCGCGTATAAATCGCGCGACGTGCGTCACGCACGGTGGTGGGTGTGGGTCGCGCGCGGCAGATTTTTGTGTGGACGAGAGCAGCGTCCAGTTGTTCGTCGGCGTCTTCAACGCGAGGAGTCGTAGTATCTCCGGATCCTCTGGCGCTGGCAGCGCAAGCTAGGATGCGGACCAAGATTTTGATTTGGTCGGAGTGGACGGACGCCCGGTGGGGCCCTCGGGGATGTCCAAATCTCCGGGGCATTGAAGACGAGGAAATTGTGGTCATGGTCACTTGTCATGCAACCGTTGCATGAGAGCATGACTTGCATCGCAAGCGAGTAGATATTTTCGTTTCGTTTTTGACGGAGCTTCTGTCCATGCTACCATGTAGTCCTGTCATCCACCAGTGCATTTGGTGAGCAAAAAGATCCGGACGCTGCGAGGCTTGCGCTGTCTGTATCTGATGATGAGATCCCGTTTTCTGGTTGCGCTGCGGTGAGATGGAACGCGGATATTTCGCGACGGATAACACGTGTCCGAGCTGCAGCGAACGTTGCATTGCAGCCATACTTTTGTACGATATTTCGACGCCCGGGGAGCTGAGTTGAGATGTCTGTTCTATGTGTACATCGAGCACCAAAACACGCGTGATTTTCACGTTCAGCTTATGGTGTGTAACTGTGTATCACCTGTTTTTTTTTGGCGTTTCATCCACAAAAACGTTCTTCGTCGCGCTGAGCTTGTTCTGTTCCAAACAGCTGGTGTTGATATTGCAACTCATGGTTGGAAATTTGCAAAACGATTTAGCAAAAATTTCAGAACAGGCACAATCACACAATAATGGGTAAGGCACGCGACAAGGAGCATCAGAATTTCAGAATAAAACGGGGACAGGCACAGGATATTTTTACATGGAGGAGCTGTGGTTTTCCTTTAATTTTTGAGGCGCACGGGCCATGGAGTAACTGAGTAGCTGATTTCTCAAACTGATTTTACGGGGATTCTGTCATTCTGTGGTGGAGTTGATGGGTCTATGGAACATGCCCCCCTGTCTCTTGCCGCATTGATGAACAGAGGCTGACGACGAGTAGCTTCAGTCAGTGCCTCGCATATTTCCATCCGGACAGGCTGTAGTTGGAGCATTCGACAAGAACCATGTAAAAAGGAATTCGCCATTTTCTCCGCCTTCCAGTGCATGAATTTCATAGGGTTAAACTCAAAATTCACGTTGTGCCACGATAGAACTAAGCGCTTTGAACCTCCCGGTTCAAAATCTAGCCTGGCTCTTGGCCATCATAAAGACATAAACAATGATTGAGCCAACATAAATAAATAAATAGAAATTAGTACGTTTCGTTCGGAGTTCTTAGGACATGTACAATAATATAGACAGCTGCTGTCTATAGCAACTTTCCATGTCATCTATAGAGATCACTAAAGATAGTTCATATAATGGGTTGTGGTAATACATTCGGCTACAGAATTATAGACAACACACAATCTTTTAATGTTTTTCTTGGTTCTGGTGCTACAGTCGGCTACAGGATCGTAGACAGTACATTTCTCTTTCTTTATTCTCTTTCATCTATATCAACTTAAATCCTATGTGACAGAGATTATAGATAGCTGGTGTAAATCGGTTGTACGTAATCTTATATTTGGACCTAGGAACAGTGGCTGCTGGGGCCTTTGACGATCTAAATTGTGGCCTCGGTTGCTTCGCCCCCCGCGTAACGTAGAGGCCATAACGCATGGGCCCCAGTTAGGTTCGTTCTGTCGCCGTCCATAACTACGGCACAGTGCGCCGGTACAGAAATTAAACATACCTTTGCGTTGATTCGATTTGGTTTGATTGAACAGGGCATCTAACGCCAGAAGGACATGCTGCTTCACTGTAACAAGTAGCACCCAAAACAAGTGCTTATACGGGCATCAAGGTAAAAGCTCAATATTCTCTTTTTGTTGAAGGGTAAGAGGTTCGGCTCGGTTCAACTTTGCACTCAGCCCTTCAATCCACTTTCAGTTTCATGGGTACATCGGGGAGCTTTGAAGGTGCCTGTTGCTGTCCCGCTTCGGTACGACAACAGCACTACCGGCAATAGTAGTTGCAGCCTTCCGGACTCTATCTCTCAAGATTACATATTTGTATCTAAGTTAGTTTGGCATGTAATCTTTATATTCCATGTTTGCTCTGATACCATGAATGTGCGAATAATTGGAGCAATCGAGCACATGTTTGCATTGATCTCTTGGAGAGTATTTAAAGTACATGTACATGGATAATGCAAACATGGAAGATAAAGATAACATGCCAAACTAACTTGGATACAAATATGTAATCTTAAGAGATAGAGTCCTAAGGTCAGATCTACTATTGCCGATCATCATTATGCCGTTGTCGTATCAAGCTGATAAAGAACAGAGACGGAGACGGTTGTGCTAACACGCCCCCGCAGTCTGATCTGGAGGACATTGGACGTTCATACTAGAGCGAAAATCCGTGAACACCATTGTTGGAAGTCCCTTGGTGAATGTGTCAACATACTGAGATGTAGATGGCACCTGTAGGACTTGAACATCACCAAAAGACATGTGTTCACGAACAAAGTGCAAGTCAGTCCCCACATGCTTCGTGCGTTGATGTTGCCCAGGATTTGTAGAGAGGTAAACTTCACTGATGTTGTTGCAGCATACAAGAGTAGTCTTCTGAAGAGGACAATGAAGCTCATGAAGAAGTTGACTTAACCAACATATTTCGGCGACATCGTTTGCGACGGCCTGGTATTCGGCCTCAATGCTGGACCAAGAGACGGTGTTTTTGGCGCTTTGATGACCAAGAAATTAGGTTGTCGCCAAGAAATATGCCATATCCGAAGTGGACCTATGGGTCTCAGGACAACCCGCCCAGTCGACATCGGA
Source organism: Phyllostachys edulis (assembly GCA_036346405.1). Classification (NCBI taxonomy): domain Eukaryota; kingdom Viridiplantae; phylum Streptophyta; class Magnoliopsida; order Poales; family Poaceae; genus Phyllostachys; species Phyllostachys edulis. The sequence continues at coordinate 47,691,352 of CM070552.1, forward strand.
GTACGCGGTAAGGGTGGCCGGGGAGGTACAGAATAACCGGAGACCATAGTGCATTGTGCCTTTGAGGTAGCAGAGGATGCGCCTAATGAGATTGAAGTGAGGTTCGCGTGGATCATGCATATGGAGGCAAACTTGCTGAACGACATATGCAATTTCTGGGTGAGTGAGAGAAAGATACTAGAGAGCACCAACAAGACTGTGGTACTTGGTGGAGGAGGGTACAGGCGGTCCAGTAGAGGGTAGTTTGGAGCCGGTATGGACTGGAGTGGCGCACGGCTTGCAATTCGTCATGCCGGCGTGGTCGAGAACATCGGTGATGTACTGATGTTGCTGGAGAAGCATGCCATGTGTGTCGCGAGTGTAACATCCCAATTTTCTAGGCTTTTAAAAAAATTCAAAATTTAAAAGTAATCATTTGATTTTATTAATTTGCTAAAACTTAACCTGAAATTTTAGGATTTTAAAAGCAATTTAGTTTGAATTAATTAAACTTCAATTAACTCAAGTTGGTTTAATTAAGTTTTCTGGATCTTATTTGGATTTTAAAAATCAAAAATATTATTTTAACCCTTTTCTTGGATTTTGTTGGTTTTTAAAAGAGGTTTTCCTTTTGACCCTATGTTAAAAATAATTAATTGCAAAACTTAAAAGCAAAAGTTAAGCTGAAAATATTTTTATTAAGTTCTAAATAATTCAAGAGATTTCTATGCATTTTTCTTGGATTTTTGGACGACTTTAGCTATTTTCTAAAAAGGCTTTCTCTTTTTTAGTATTTATTTAATTCAGAAATCCCTAAAACCTTCCTATTCATCTTGGCCCAAATTTCTTTGGCCCGTTTCCCTTTTCTCCCACGTGGCCCAGTGCGCCGGCCCATCTCCGCCGCGTAGCCCGTGCCCCTATCCATCAGACACCGTCCGATCAAGATCGGACGGCTCCCAACCCCCACGCGTTTCCTCGCTTCATACTCACTCTCACGGCGTGGCGAGCCCCCCGCCAGCGTCTCAAAGACACCGCCGCTCTCTCTCTCTCTACATGGTAGGTCCCTTTGTCACCGCCGCCTTGCTCGGTCGTCTCCTTCTCACGCCATCGCTTTCGCCGCCGTGCATCGCGCCCGCACGTGCGAAAGCGCGTTTGCGTCGCGCGCGCTGACCGTCGCGTCACACACCCTGTCAGCGCAGATTGAAGGCGTGCAGGCTCCGCCGCCCGCTGCCACCACCCACTCCCCCTCCCGTGCCCTGTCACCTCCACTCACCTGCCCCCGTCAGTGTCGGTCTACGCCGCCACGAGCACGCCACCGTGCTTACCTCCCTCTAGCCTCCTCCGCACCTATTTAAGGCGAGCACCATAGCCTCCTCCCACTTTCCCCTCTCCTCTCCCTCTCTCTCTCCCGCTCCCCTTCGGCCACGATTGAAGCTCTCCGTCGCCGATCACCGCACGACGCTGCCGCCATCTGCGCCACCGTCACGCCTTCTCCGTCGCCTCCGACCTCACCCTCGGCATCGCCAAGCCAAGGCCCACCTAGTGCGCGCCTCCCCTTCGCCGGGAGCCCTCTAGAGCATCACCGCCACCTATAATCGCCGTCGCCGCCGTTTCTTCCTCCCCGCCGGTGACCCTCCCGTGTCGCCACGTCATCGAGACCACGTGCACCAGCATCGCCGTGAGCTCCCCTTCCTTTGGGTGTCCTCGCCGCCGACCATCTCCTGGCCAAACCCCGGCGACCCTTGGTCCTTGCGCGCCGCCTGCTCGAGTCCGACGTGGCCACCACTGTGGCGCCCAATCAGCGCCACCTCAGCCTCCCTTGCTGATGTGGCAGCCTAGTCAGCTGCCACGTGGCATTTTCTTTCTTTTCCTTTTGGAAAATAATTCCAAAAATCAGGAAAATCACTTTTTCTTGATTTTATGTATTCTCAATCTTCCGAAGGCCATAACTTCTCCGTTCAAACTCCGATTCGAGCGATTCAAATTTCTAAATTCATCTAAAATCAAGATCTAACTATCTACACTAAAATTATTTAATTTGGAGTTCATTTAAATTGTATTTGGATTTTTATTTGAATTTAGCTTATTTTCGCGTGTAGATTCCAACGACTTCGGAGAACCGGATTTCGACGCTTCTCCGCATTTCGACGCCATTTAAAAACAACAACTAAATAAGCAAGGCAAATTACATCCTTTGATCATATTTGAATCCTAGTATTTTAAATTATTTAAATTCCGCTTTAAATTATTATTGCATGCTTATTTAAATTTAAGTAATTTAAATCCCTGTTTTAAGCTTTATAGTTATTCCCAATGCTATGGTACAACCAATTATTGTCAAAATGAGAAGTAAGGAAGACCTTTCCAAAGGTGAAGTATAATCTAGAAATAGAAATAGGAATTGTGAATTATTAGAATATATAATTGTTGGAGTTGGATTATAGATAATATGATTGTTGAAGATTGGATTGTAGAAATACATTATTATTAGATTATTGGAATATGTCTTGTTGGATTATCGAGTATACCTTGTTGGATTATAGGGATACATGATCGATGATTATTAGATTATGAAGCATAACTTGGATGGATGGTATAATGGACTATTGATATATGTGGATTATAGAAATAAATGAATTGTGGATGTTGAATTTTAGGAATAAATATTGGTGGATTACGAAATAAATCTTGGTTGGATTATACAAGTATATATTTTTTGGATTATTAGAATATATCATTTTTGGATTTATAGATGGTGAATTATTAGAAATAGATTATTATTGAAAAGTGAATGATTGGAGATTGGATTGTAGAAGTAATTGTCGGATGCTAAATTATAGGGTTATGTAATTATCGGAGATTGGAGTCTAGGATTACATAATTATTGTGGTGGGAGTATAGAAGTGAATCTTTGTTGGATTATAGAAACAGATTATTGATGAATACCGGATTAATGGATGATGGATTATCGTGATAGATTGTGTTAGATTTGATTTACTGAATATTGGATTATAGAATTATTATTGAAGATTGGTTTGATGGATGTTGAATTATTAGAAAAAAAATAGTATTGGATTATTGGATTATGACTCCACTGTGGATGGTTGACTTACTGATCTCATACTTGACAATCTCAGACATTGAATTCCTCACACATTGTCACCCTAGATAAACTCTGGTTAATACATTAGTATGACTAAAACATATTGAAAAACACTATGCTTAGACAAAACTTAGACCAAAATGTTTACTTTGGGGAATTAGCCAAAAATTCAATTATGATTTGAACAATGTTATGGTATGTCTATACCATACAATCTTTGAAATATTTACCTTGTAAAATAAAATAAAATAAATAGTTTGGACTTGGGCGAAATGAATGTTTGGATGGGTGCATGTTTATGCACGGGATCGATTCATTTCTATGGTCAAGGCTCAGGGTTCTTTTGGAAAGTCGTCCAAGTCAATTAAGGACCGGTCTTCGAGCCGCATCTTGCTAAGCCTCATCGTACTACCACATATCCTGAGAATGGGGAGGGGACCTGGCGGCTGACTAATTTGCAATGTTTCACCGTGGTCATTCCATCCAGTTGTATGGGTGGTCTTTTACGACCTACGTACATGCATTCCCACCTAGCGTAAGAGGGGGCTAGGAACTCTGCGGATTTCTATCCAAAGGGGGCGAAATCTTAGCGAGGGGGGACTACGGTGGGATGGCGCATTGTAAAGGCCTTGTCACGTGCTCTAGACTGCTTACTTAAGGTAGTGAGTGGTGGCATAGATATATGTCAAACAAACTAGAGAAATCGTGTCATGTGGGTAAAGTTGTACAACCTCTGCAAAGTGTAAAACTATTCGAATAGCTGTGTCCACGGTCATGAACATGCTAGCAAAGCCACTCCAAGTTAGATTTTGGTTTTGATTTCAAAAGACTTTGTCAAATGGTTTTGGATTTCTATCCAAATGGGAATTGGGCGGGGTAGCCTTGTGATAGGAGAATATCCTTCACCACTCGTTGATGAATGTTATCTGACTATAAAACTTGAGAATTTAGAAAATAAATTTTAGTAATACAATAACTGCCTTGGAACTTAGTACAAGTATTTAGAAAGAAAACATTGCTTTATGCAAAATCAACTCTATAAGCCTTCCTTTGTTATAACCCTGCATGCATTATAATTCTGTTATTGGGTGTAACTTGCGAAGTACATTCATTTGTACTCACTTTTGCTTAATAAAATGTTGTTTAGAAGAGAAGGACTTTGCACCTGTTGAAGATCTCGACGACTAGGCCGCTACCCTAGTCGATTGCCTGTGGCAGATTAGCTGGGCTCTACTGCTTTTTGTTTCTTCTTCCACTATGTTCTGTATTGTTGGCTCATAAGCCTTTCTGGTAATCAACTCTGATATTTATTATTAAATCTTTGTGATTATGGTTGTGGTACCATGTTTGTTTACTGTGTGAGCTAGCCACTGATCATGGGACTAGTTTAGAAATGCACAGAGGATTCGGGGTGTTAATTCTGGGTCCTTACAGCGAGTGACTGGAATCCCAAGAAAAAAATGAAGATCGCCAAGATCTGTCATTGCAAACTCCTGCTGAAGAGAGGAAATTGTCTAGTGGAGAAGAAAGGTGGATGAAGTTGTGAGAACAATGTTGTCCACGTAAAGGAGGTAAACAACATTGGAACCACAGTGAAAGACGAAAAGAGATGGATCGACTTTGGAACCAACAAAACCGAGAGAGAGGAGGTGAGAAGCAAAGCGACTGTACCAAGCGCGAGGCGCTTGCTTCAAACCATAGAGTGATTTGTTCAAACGACAGACGTGGTTAGGGAGAGAGGAATCAACAAATCCAGATGGTTGTTGACAATAGACAATTTTCAATAAGAGCGTTATGAAGAAATGCATTTTTGACATCGAGTTGGTGAACCGACTAATGTTTGGAGAAAGCCAAGGTGAGGATAGTGCGGATAGTAACCGGCTTGACAATGGGGTTGAAGGTCTCCGCATAGTCAATCCCAGGCTGTTGAGAAAAGCCGTGAAGGACCCATCGCGCTTTATGCTTGTGCCAGAAAATCCACTTACCCGAGACCATGTTTGCACCGGGAGGACAAGGAACGTGGTCCCAAGTGTGGTTGGCATGGAGGGCAGTGACTTCATCAAGCATAGCGGCATGCCAGTGTGGATCCTCAAGGTAGCCATGATAGGTTTTCAGAATGGGAGAAAGAGTGGCCGCATGAAGATTCAAACGCTCAAGAGGTTGACGAAAACCGCTTTTGCCGCGAGTGACCATAGAGTTATCATTGGCTACGGGAGGAATTGAGACGCGAGCATCGGCCGCTTGGGAAGCTGTCGCAGCAGAAGATGTGGCAGCGAGAATCGTTTCCGTCTCTGTTGCTGTCCCGTTTCGGTACGACAACAGCATGACCAGCAATAGTAGTTGGAGCCTTCCGGCTCTATCTCTCAAGATTACATATTTGTATCCAAGTTAGTTTGGCATGCAATCTATCTTCCTTGTTTACATTATCATTGTACATGTGCTTTAAATACTCTCCAAGAGATCAATGCAAATGTGTGCTGGATTGCTCCAATTATTCGCACCTTCAGTGCCAGAACTTGTTTGGCGTGATTGGTGGTAACTTGACAATCTTCAGAACTTGCGATTGGTGGTAGCTTGACAATCTTCAGAACCTGCGCGCGACACAAGACAGGTATTTGCTTGATACTATAGTTATGCCATGTCAGTTTTTTGGTGAGGTGGAAGAGAGAGAATTAGTTTGATATTCATGCAAGTATCAACCCTTTTTTGAAAACCAAGAAAATAGTAGTCATCTCTCTCCAAACTAGTCGTTCTCTCTCATCTAGATACAAACTTCAGTAACAGGTTAAAGATACGAATTATTGGAGTGGTTATATCTAAAACCTCGTATAATCATTCTCTCCTATAATAACTCTAATAATAAGCTATAATAAAGCTATTGGGAATGCCAAAGCACCGAGAGATTAGTGCACACAAATGCATGGTAAATTGGTAAGGTTGACCACTGGCATTAAACTGCTGCTTCAATAAGTTGCTGACAGCAACAGGTAGGTTGCTAACATGTTAAAACACATAGTTACATATCACATGGAGATCGACGGGGTACTACTACCTCACTAAGTATGAATAATGCATGGCGCTAAGACAGAGATCAGGATCACCAGGCAGGGTCTCTATTAACACAAGCTGAGACTTCACAGAAATGCTTGCTTAGTTGCTCGTTAGGAGATCGAATTGGGTCAGGCACTTGGAATTGTACACCCTCCATAGTACTGCCGTCTTCTAGACCAACCTCCCTTCACCTGCGCTTGGTCGCGTTCGCCGGCGCCCATAGGTCAGCCCCGTTGCTCTGGGTCAGCTGCAGCGTCAGGTCCACCGGCACGAGGCAGAGACCGCGGTTCCGTAGGCTGTAGTGATCGGGATCCTGAATTATCAAGCGAGTGCCGAGTTCCGTGTTATGAATTTGTGATACAATACATCTCTTGAACGAAGAATGCTGTGTGTACTTGCATTTAACTTCTATCAGAGTTTGTCCAGTATTTCAGTAAGTGTAACCTCACCTCAGGCGCAGCGCCAGCCACCGGAGGAGCACGCATGTACGGGGAGCTAAGAACCTGCAAAAAAAAGAAATCCGTGCATTGTGATAAACAGAAAGTAACCAAGGATGAGCAAAGTCAACATCACAATGCAATCTGCAGTGGGCGAGAATAAGAACCTCGAGTTGCTGGTGCAAGAACTTGATGTACCCTGAGGCCTCCTGCAGAACAGAAGCTGTGTCCGTCTTCCAAGATTGAAATTTTGCAGAAGCAATTATGCTCAAGCCTTTTAAGATGAGTCCCTTTGCAAAGATGAAAAGTGAGTGGAAATTGCAGAACTAAATACCTTTCCAAATGGTGACACTAGTTGCTGCAGAGCTGCCACTCTCTCACCAATCTTGTCCTTCTTCTCCTGCTCAATTGCAAAAAAAATCACTTCAGCATAACAGCCAATTAGTAGGCAAGAGATGTGCGAACTTAAACAGCATGCCTTTGGGGATACGGGAGCGCTTCTTGGACTCGTATTCCTCGGCTTCTTCGATGTCATGCTTCCAAACTCCTCCGAGCTGCTGGTGACGGCTTTTCCACTGAAGTAGCTGTCGGTATGGTTCCTTTTGCTGTGATTGGCGACTTCAGTCATCACCATCATCTTCCTCTTCTGCCCTCTATCTCCTTACCGTTTTTTCCTGCTGAAAATCAGGAGGAAAGTATAGGTAAGATGACTCTCCAGTCTCCACTTGATCCTTACTTTGTTTTGCTACGAACCTCAGTCTCAAGTAAAAGCTAACTTTTACAGCTGTAGTCGTTGGTTCAGAAGTCGGTTTCATGGAAATCACTGTTACTCTATTCAAAACGCTGGTCTTACGCAAACAAGCTTACTTTATCAGCTACTACTCGACTGCTTCACAGTTAACAATAATAGAACGATATGACAAGACAAGGTCAAAAGTATCATGAGTCTCAAGAACACTTCTTTTTTCTAGAGAGAAACTTTGTTCTAGAAATTAATCCAAATAGTGCCAAAAATGCCTCTTCATTATTCTCCTCAAAGCCTACAGCTTTGTCGGAAGTGCAGGTGGCCTAGTATTCTTTGGCTGCCTTTTTTTTCTCAGAAGCAGCCGTGCTATGTTTCATCAATTTAAACACTGTTCAAGTGTTCAGTTGTTAATTGACAACTTTGTTTGTTTCTAATGCTGCCAGTTGGACCTTATCCGAAGGTTTTTCTTTGTAAGGTAGAATAATTGGTTAGAAGCGATTACATTGAGTTTGAGAGGGTGGAGCAACACATCGTAAAGAAACTGATACCTTATCCCAAGATTACGAGACCTTGTCTTCCCAGTTGAGCTAAAAATATTACAGAACAGACTGAGTCAAAGCAAATAATCTATTGTAATCCTTGTCTATCAACATTGGAAACGTGTGAGTTCCAAACACTTGCAGGACATCAGGAGCCAGTGGTTTCTGATACTTGTGTATACTTGGCATATTGTGCATGTACAGTACACGATGTGTTAAAGAAAAGAACCTAAATGAGTACAATTATTGTTGTATCTTATAAAACTCAATAACCCATCTTATTAGAGTATCCCTAGAGGAACAAATGGCTAATCCATAGGTTAAAAATAGAAGCTGGTACGTATCTAACCATGCTGTTACTAGGTTCATTTCAAAGTAATTGGCATAAGTTAAGATATATCAAACAAGCTCGTAGAATGTTGTATGAACATTAACGAAAACTTGCAAGGTGGTACAGCATGTACAAAGTAGCAGAGTTTACAGAACAACTAGACAAACGTGATACGCAGTCCATCTCTATCCTACAGTATAACACACGATGTCCTTATGTATGTATATACTGTGGCTTGTGATGATCGACAACCACATACTCTTGTCATCACATTCCAGCAGTTAGGGGGTCCCATCCTTTGGTTGGGAAGACAACAAGGTGCCAGCTATCGTTCAGGCTAGCTAGCATAGCAGTGACATTGGTGTACCTGCTTTCTTCCATTTGTGCGTCATTCCGGGGATTCAGACAACAGGCCCATTGACTACGCACTAGAAGAAAGAGGTTTGGACTGTATGAAGTTAATTAGTAGCTAGGTCACACCTGGCTAATTAATCCATTTCGAAAGGAACAAGACAACTCTAGTATTTTACTGTTTGCACCAGTGTTTCGAGTGTTGCCTTCGTTTTTCTTCTCTTTCAGCTCACTTTTGTGTGGATTTATTGCTAAGAAAGAAATTCTGAGCCTCGTATGCATGACTTCACCGGAGCATGAACCTTGGTTCAGACTTGTTCACACACTTTTCTGTATCTGAAAAAGAAGGCATAGGTGTGGAACAAAACTGGGGAGAGAAGAAAAGACAAAACGCTTGTCCCTTTGATGATGCATGTTGGTAGCAGAAGCCATGATTGATGACTTTGTCAACTAGCATGCAAATGCACTAGGTGGTGGTTTCCAAGCATCGAGTCGCGGTCATGTCTTATGTCTCCACACTGATACTGTGATACTATTAGAGCATCTACAACAATCCACCTCAGCTGTTACTAAGATGTTGTCACATCAGTTTTTAGATGATGTGGAGGAGAGAAGATGAGGAGAAAAGGTGAAGTTGTTTCTACATGAAGGAACTATCAGATTGTTAATACCAAGACATAAGAAACAACAAAAAACTCTATTGAAGGCTTAGTTGTTACCTAAACACCCATTTTGTGGGTCCCACTGCCTACCAACAAGCTTGTAGAAGAATTAAAATCTTAGAATCTGAGTTTAAGAAACAATCCATTGGAATGATTGTTTCTTTTTATTAGATTATTATTCTCTCTCTAATAATAATTTAAGTTAAACAAACTATAGACGCTTCTTACTAGTACCAGTGCATTTACTCCCTTCTACCCGGCGTTCACCTAAAACTCTTCGGTCTCTTCAAGCTTCTCAGAAGTTCTTTCCAAAAGAGTGCTAGATTTATTAACTTTAACCAGCCATCGCGACGCAATTAGCAGCCGCGGGTGTTAATTAATGCCCAGTCCCCCAACCCCCTCGCCCTCGGCTGCTCGGCTAGCTAATTAATCATGCATTCTGGCGCTTAACTAAGCACGTCGGGTCATGTCTAATTAATCTGGTCTTCGACGAAGCTAGATGTCCAACCACCCAAGAGCCAGCTGTACAGAAAGGCCGGACGCGCGCCAACCAAGGCTCGCTCGCTGCGCCTACTGACACGTACGTACGTATGAACCTTACCTCGCGCCATACATACGCCACCTCCTCCTCCATGCCTCTCTCTCTCTCTCTCTCTCGAAGTACAGAAGCAAGAAGACCATGGCCGCCGGCGCCATGGCTAAGATGTTGAGTTAAGCAATAATAATAATAATACTAATAATAATTAAGGTCACTATGGTTAACTAGGCAGCTAGCGTTCGGCTAACTGATACTTGAAGAGAAGTGATTAACAATGAGTCAATGACAACATAAAAGGACCTAACTGTATGCGTCGAGAGGAGATCGAAAAAGGTAGAGGGAAAGGGTCTAACCAGGATGAGAGATGTTTGTAGCACCGGCACTTTGAGCAAGAGAGATCGAGATGGCAGAAGCTATTCTATCTCCGGCCGGGGCGCGACTCCAATGGCAGAGGCGCAGAGCTAAGCTAGCTGTGCATGTCTTCTTCCCTGTGCACCTGTGGTTCCTGTCTCCCGGAGTCAGAAAGGAGGGGGAGCTCGGTGGAGGCTTATGGAGGGTTTAAGGATGGATGCAGAGGGGCCGGGGACATTTGGGGATCAGGGAGGTCCTAAGCATTTATATGCACGGAGTTGCTGGGTAGCGGCCGGTGTTGCAGATAGATTTTCTCTTTTTCTAATACAAGGAAACGAATACTTTATGAAGGAATACACTCCTCTATGTGTACGAGTATGACGATGAAAAATGGATTTTCCTGTGAAATCGTTAGCTGCACATCCCACACTACACGAAACATACAAAAAGGAGACAGAAGGTGATGTGGATCAGTGGGTGGAGCACCAAGTAGTATATAACTAGCAAGAAACCCGCGCGTTGCCGCGGGCGTCATGCAGCAGCAAACTGCATGACCTCAAGAAACCTACCGTATGGTGTGACAACAATAATTAATGCAGTACAAAGACATTGTGTTGATAATTTAAAAATGGTCATCGAACATCAAAATCAGATTACACAGTTTTCCATGGTAAGCAAGTGGAACTAAAACAGAAGAAATTAGATCTAGCAATGCTTTGGCTTAGTTCTTTTCTTCTTAAAAAAGCAAATCGGTACAAATATTTTTACACACGTTGTTTCTATATACAAAGTAATGCCCTCACTGCAGGACTGTGGGTTGAGTTCTGCATAGCCTAATCATCCAAAAAAAAACACCTAACTCCTCCTAAATTCATGATACACTGAAGCTGTAATTAAAATTGGATCGACCTGGAATTTTGTTGTCGAACCTATGGAAGTGGGTTTAAAGTACCTGCACATGCATGTGAGATTGTCTTCAGTTCTGTGTTGACCATAGTAATAGCACAGATGAACATCTAGCATTAGGAATTGATGAGGCAGCAACAATTGGTGGGAACCAGTAAAGTAGTTTTGGCTAACTGAGGTCCTCAACTCTTCAAGATGCTCATGGTGTTCCTGGAAAGTATGAAGCACACAAAGCAGATCTATCATTGAAATGAACATGGTAATTTACCCATTATAGTGTTGAGCTATGCAAAGTACTGACTAGTAGCATACCTTGCCTAAGCGATACTATGTAACATAATGTGCAAGTTTAATGGCTGCAGATTTCACAGGAGGTCTATGTATATCTCGATAGAGTCGGTGGTTACCTAGCTCAATTTTTCAAGTTCTCTAAATTTCATCATGAACTATTGGAACCGAGAACAATGCAAAATAGAAAGAAAAAAACCTTACTAAAGAACACGAAATAATAAAATTTCATAAATGCAAAGAACATAGTGAGATCTACATATCTTAATAGAGTAAGTGGCTAGCTAGCTCAATTATCTAATTTCCAGAAAATTCATGGTGAAGTATCGGAGCTGAGAAAAATGGGGGAATATACCGAAGAACACGAAGCAATAAAATTTCTTAATTTCAAAAAATGAGACACTCGCAATTCTTGAAACATCTATCCTGATCCAATTAGCAGGATGGCCCATTTAAGTAGACATTAAATCATGTTTGCCAAATAGTGAACAATTTCATCCCATCACATCCATAAAAGTGTAAGGAGCAAGGAGAAAAGAGAGAGAAATCAAAGAAAGTACTGGCATGCCGAGGCTTAACAGTTCACTGGATCTCAGGCCCAACAATGCCATTATTCCAAGCACGAGAAGACATTGAATCCTATGGATAGGCAGTAATACTGTAGAGCTCTTAATGATTGTCAACCAGTGGAAAGCAAAATTTCGCGACATTTATGTGTGTCGAAGCACAAGAAGGTATTGAATCCTATGGATAGGTAGTAATATTGTGGAGCTCTTATTGATTGTCAGGCAGTGGAAAGCAAAATTTCGCGACATTTATGTGTGAACAACATAAAGAGAAGCTAAAAAGAAGGGATCTACTCTAGGTAATCATACTTATATGGTGTCATACTATCATCCTGCCATCTTCCAAGGTGGATGTCCTTTTCCTTTTGGTAGAACCTACACAAATCCAGAAAGCAGTTAGCATTCACACAAATGGTTGTCTAATACTCTAATGGATAAATCCAGGTAAAATGCACCGTTGTTTCTTGTTTTTATCCCCGGTTGCAAGACAAAAAGTGTTCCTTTTTTCCTTTTTTTTTCTTCTAAAAAGCTAGATATATGCAACAAAACGAAGATCACTAATGACCTTAAACTTGAAAGCAACACAAACCTTAGTTATTGGGTCACCATCACTTTCACAATTGCCTAGCACAGCACGTAGAGAAACCCGAAGAGCAGCTGAGTGTAGAGAAGCTGGAAGGAGAGGTGCTTGAACAAATAGAATTGTACTACTGACAAAAGAATATCAAGTTGAGTACCAGGTGAGTAATTTAAGCCAAGCTTGTCAAGAACCTCTTTCTTGACCTGCAGAGAAACAAGAGCAGCGTAATTCAACATCTTAAATACATTATTCTGTCCTTGAGTGTCCTCAGCTAGTAATCACACTACTAACACAAAAACAACGATAATCAGTGCGGTGTGCTTGAGTGTGAAAGCATTTCGACCGCCGGTGATTATCAACAAAGTCAGATATCTCCCTCATTTTACTTTTCGGTTGAGACCTTGAAACACTTGGAAACCTCTGCTGAAGTGACTCGACCAACTTGTTGATACCATCTCGACATGATCTAATCACCCTAATCTGCATTGGAGTTAAACAAACAAGAATTAAACTTGTTTTACAAAATTTATCTCCAAATAACAGAGAATAATAATGATTACTTACAATTTCTGCTAGGTCCTTATGCGGTATAGCCGATGTTGGTAGGAGTACTTTTGCCATTCGGTGATTTGTTTCTCAATGCTTGCAGATGAACTATCAATGATTGGTACATCAATAATCGCACCTCCGGACGGATCAAGATCGAAAGTAGTTGCGAACATAAAGTCGCTCAAGCTTAGCCCTTCCTTGAGGTCTCCGCGATCAATAACTCGGCTTTTTCATGAGTTATGTTGGATATCACTAAAGGTGGCTCTTATGGAGAGCCTGTTGAGAAAATCAGAACGATATTTTTTTTTGTGGCGTAGTAGAGCTTTAAATTCCTCAACTTCGTGTCTTGGTGGGTGGCGAACTCATGGCTTCCTCATTTTGTTCATCCAATAGACTTTCAACTTGAATCCCTGCAGAAAGAAACTAAAAATCTTTGAGTTGCGAAGACCATTCATTCGATGGATACAGGAGCACCATAGCACACTTAGCGATGAAACAACTATCGATCCCACATATGTCGTCGACGGCTGAAAATGTCATAACTCAAGAGCACACACATTTTCATTCATAGCGAAGTAAAAGAATTTGAATCGCCTATATAGCATGTATGGCTTATTCACAATTTACGCTATCATCCTTTCACTGAATGGGCAGGAGTTCTACTGAACGACATGATTGTAAATTGGAAACTGCATGTGAAGGCAAGCTAAGCCAATTAATTTGGCAAATATACAAACATAACAGTTCCGTCACACGGTACCGTAGTACACTGATATAATCTATGAGTCGCCAATTGCCATTCCTAGCAGCATGATCTGAACCTATAGCATATTTTACTCATCTTGACAAGAAATCCACCCAATTCACCGCATCCGAACCCCTTTTCATAGTAAACATGTGCATAGGCGACCATAACGACTCATGAAATTCATGGGATCTCAACGATGACATCAAACAACGAAAATTCCCCAAAACAATGAATCAAAAACAAGCAAAAGGAGTTGCATAAAAGTCGGTGTTTGGGAGGCTCACTGAGCGATGGGTTTTGGGGAAGATGGCGTCACGGTTGGAGTAGATGGCGTTCACGACGAGGCCGACGGCGAGCACGTCGCCGCCATGGCCTCCACTTGTGCCGAGGAGGAGGAAGGCGGTAAACCGTAGTCTTATCTCGAGCCATCTCCTGCCGCCGGCCATTGGCGCGCTCGCCCCTGCTCGCCTCAGATCGCATAGGCTACATGGCTTCAGTGCTTCTCGGCTCGCCACCCAACAGGCTCGGCCGCCATGAAGGGAGGAGCAGCGACGGAGAAAGCAAGGAGGGAGTGGATGGGGTCGCGCGATTCTGTGAACTGTTGCCAAGAACAGAAAACAAGTCGCGGACATAGATCGAACCAGGGGACGCGAGGTAAGGCGGACGGGATGGGGGTGGCGGTGGCGAGGAGGACAAAGGGGATCGGGAGGGAGGAGGATCGAGGCGGAAGGAAAAGGGCGAGGTAGGCGCCGAGGCGGTGATGGGGAGGAGATCGAGGATGGCGGGGAAGAAGAGAGAGAGGCGGCTATGGAGGAGGGAGGGGGCGTTGGCTATGGAGGAGGCGGAGGAGAGAGAGCGTGTGCACATCGGGTAGGACATCTTGGCGGAGAAAGGAAGGGTAAAAGGAAAGTGCCTGAAGCCTCCACGGAGAGAAGAAGCGAGAAGAACCGACGCAAGAGGGGACGTGGCCTTAGCGCAGGCGCTCATCTCCATGCCATCCTGGCTGTCTGGCGTGCATCCGACGGGAGGAGTCTTAGCTGATGACGTGGCCAGGCCGGAGCTCTCACTTCCCGTCTCCTTTTATATATAAAGATTATATATTGGCATGTATAGACTGAAGTGTGTGCCATGTTGTCATCTTTGCGGACGTGTATGTATGTGCGCCTAGCAGTTCGTTTCACTTTCCTGTGCACCTTTTCCTCTCCCTTTTGTTTTCTGGTCGCATCGGTTTCCATGACAGCTAATATCCAGAGGAGAGGAGGGAGAAGGGGGCGATGGGGCCAGCCCAGGGGAGGAGAGGACAGGAGGCGCCATATGCTTAACCCACAGAGTCAGAGAGGGACAGGGACAAACGGGTTTGTTTGCCCGGCCCGCGCTTGCTTCTCGCACAGTCCTCGCTTGTTGCCTCCTCGCCACCCTCGTTTCGCTCGCGCGCGCGGGCGGGCGGGCGGGCGCGGCCCGAACCGACACGGACCAAACCGGCGCCTGCTCCGGGGTTCGGACGCGCCTCGCAGCCCCCTGGTCTGTCCCTCCCACCTCTCCACATGTAGCGCCGAGCCACGCCGCGCCGTGCAGCCGTGCGTGCATGCAGGGGCGGGGCGGTGCGGTGCGGGCGTGGCCAAGTGACATTTGTGCGGGGCTGCATGCACGCGCGCGCGAAAGGATGGCGAGTCCTCCGTGTGTTTCTGCATGCACGGGACGACTTGTCCGCGTCGTGAGAACACGAATATGAGATACGTGTCGTAGACGTTGCGTTGAGTGTCACTTTTGTCAAAGCTGCGGCACGTATGCGCGTTGCTAATTTGGACTGGTTCGATTCTGGGAAGGAAAGGCTTTACAAGTTTACATGTTCTCTCTTGTACGTGTTCTAGTGTTTTCGGTGTTAATTGGACGTGTGCAGTGTTTTTTATTCTTTTTTGAACTCAGTCACGCAGACCTGGCTTGTACATTCAGTAGTCAGGACCAGCATAGCATGTCATGCATGCCAAGCTACGTAATGTTTGTTTTCCTTTTGTTATTTCACGTAACGCATGTTTCTGTCTTGGTTTCTACATATGGCTGAGTATGTGCTAGGCAGCGATCAGCCCGTTGCATTACGAACACGAAAAAAAAATTAAATCGCCCGGTAATTAATCCGCGGGTCAACCTTTCCCGCTTCAACTCAAACATTTGGGGCATGTTTTGGACGGCTTTTGCTTCGGTTTTTAAGCTATCCCAAACGGAAAAGCCATCTCAAGGCAGCTTTTAGGGGCTTTTGGGTAGAATTTACTCACCATGTCATCCATAAGTGACATACCCCTTTGTTCTAACTTGAGAAAAATAGATATGGCCCCGTTCTGCCTTCTCCACACCGGCGCCGCTCTGCCACCATCACTCTGATCCACCGCCACCGGTAGGATACCAATACCTCCCTATGTGCCGCCTCCTCTGTGTGTGACGGTCCCCCTTGCGCTGCTCCCCTCCACGCCATCGTCCCCGGGCTATTCCTTGCTGCAGCCGGCCTCGGCGCCGCCTCCTGTCGGCTCCCCGACGCTGCCAATCCGGGTTGCCTCCCTTGAGGCCAGCTCCCTCGACGCCGCCTTCCTTCGTCACCTGGATGCCGTCGCCTCCCTCTGTGTCACCGCCTTCCTCGGTCTCAGGTGCCACCGCCTCCTTCCAGATTGATGCCGCGGTCGCTCACCGGATCCATGGAACCCAATCGCGTCACCTCGTGTTCCACCATCCATTCAATATTTTGCCTCAATCAATTTCATGTTTGGTGCATCCATTCGTCGAAATCGATGCATCTTCTCCCTCTAAGTCTGTGCGTCGCTGACATCTACTGCGCCATCACCAGTGAGCAACCGCCGTCTTCGTCACAACCATATTGTTCCCAGTGCTACGTTCTAGCTCATGCTAACCTCTCCTTCACCGGAACTCCAAAGGAACACCGTCGTCACCGTCCGTCTGCGTCTCCAGCTGCCTCTGCCCGTCGCAAACACCGCCACTATGGCCCTCCATCCGCAACGCTGCCTCCCATAGCCTCCTTGGAACCTCACCGACCTGTTTTGGATATCACACATGCCTCCCAAGCCTTCACTCGCCATCGACGCTGTCGTCTTGAGTCGCCCGCCGAACTCCTCTATTCTCTCTTCTGTCTTCTCTGTGTCTTCTCTTTCTTTTCCCTCACCGATAGGTCGGCCCCGCCATTTCTTTTCTTTTTCTTTTTCTTATTTTCTCTAATTGAGAAATTACCAAAATACCCTCAAATTACAACATCACTAAGCCTTTAACTGTTGGAAGTTGGCCTGAAAGATTTCATGTGATGTCTAACTTGGGCGGTTGCGGTTCACCTCACATGACCGAACAGTGCACCAATTGCGACGTCTCACTGCTTGCTTCTCATGCCAACTTACAGTTTCTCCATCATCTATAGATAGCATTTTGTACCGCTCTGCCACGCGCGCGCGGGCGCGGTAGTTCGTCGTTGCTTGCTGCTGCGCAAGAGCGCAGGAATTCTACGGACCGCGCGCGCGGGCGCTGCCCGCCCGTCTCGGTCCGCGCCCCGGCGCCTCCACCACGACGGCGACGCGGATCGTTTTCCCACACCGCGCCGTGGGCCTACGCCCATGCATAAGTCCACACGAAGCGACGGTTTCGCGCGCGGCCACGCCCTGGACCGGACGGGGTCCACGCGCTTCCACCGCCTTGCGTGAGTCACAAGGGAAGAGATTTTTATCTGCTCCGATCCTCGTCTGATCGCCTCACTCGCTCTCCCTCCAGTCCTCTTTTGGGCAGCTGCTCGGCTTTTTCCGGGGCGTTTGACATCCTTTTTTAAGGGAAAATTAGTTTTGTAGCACTTAAAGATCATCAGTTTAGCAAAATACCATCGAAAAGTCCTAGTACACTTTATTACCACCGAAAGATGATTCCGTTCCTTTTTATACCACTCCGTCCATTCCCATTGGTGTTTTCTCAATTTTTCATTTTCTTTTGTCAAAAATCAATTCGTGAAATTCCACAAATACCCCCTCCTCTCTCTGCACTCTCTCCCTCAGTACCCTCTCTCAACGACAATATCTACTGATGAAACAACGTGATTACACTATCTACTTTCATGGTTCTTGAAAGAAAAATGAGACTGAAAATGTCATATGACACTTTGTATTACTAATCAATCTGCTAATGTCAATATGTCCTAAAAAACGAAATGAAAGTTTTCACTGAACATTCCGTTTCACCTCTTGGAAGCCTGCAGAGGTGCTACTGATAAAATGCCAGCACAATCTCTCTGGATAGCATCACAATTCACAGGTCATGATCACCAGTAATCTTTGCAAGAACATGATCCATCTTTGAAATGATGTGATGTGCCACCTGAGACAAACTGGTGCACCAAGCCATCCATTTCAATGGAGCTGAATCCTGGCTCCTTCTTGCAACTACTACAGAAAAGTTATTCACAGACGGTTCAAAAACGTTATCACAGACGGTTTTGTGAGCCGTCTGAGTTTATGGGTCAGTGATGACATGAGGTCATCACAGATGGTTTTCAAACCGTCTGTGATGCATACTTTCACAGACAGTTATTAACTGAGAACCGTTTGTGATAAGTTTTCTCTATAAAGCCCCAGCGATTCTTTGCTTGTGCCATTAAAACGGCATCATATCATATATATATATATATATATATATATATATATATATTTGTTCGTAGTCTCTTAGCCACTTTTGACATGAGAAGAATAAGGCGGACAAGCCACGGACAGTTTCATTGAGCCAAGAAGTTTACAAAAGTATGGATGCAAGAAGATCGTCGGGACATTCAATTACGGATGTTGTCGATAGGTAATTGGGCGTCGCTAAGAACACCAAGCAACCATTCTCACATTTCAAAAGAATTCTCAACTTGTTGCTTGGTGTTCTTATTGGGTTTAAAGACAATTACATGCTTAAGAATTGTTGGTTGTTGATAGATGATGCCACTTCCCAGCCAGAGTACACAAGGCCCACGTCACTTTCTGAACATAGCGACGTCCAATTACCTATCGACAACATTGTAATTGATATCCTAATGATCTCCTTACATCCATACTTTTTAAACTTGCAGGGCTCAATGAGGTTGCCCGTGGCTACTGCCTCATCCTTCTCATGTCATGTGGATATATATATATATATATATATATATATATATATATATATATATATATATATATATATATATATATATATATATATATATATATATATATATTACCCACGCTTGGAGACTTTATAGAGAAGAGATTATGAATGGAATGGTAGGACGTGCTTGGGACGCAAGGTAGGAGAACTTGACTGGCATGAACACAGTTACATAGACAAAGGTGAAATGAATGGCGAGAGACAAGTGAAGAGATGTTGTAATAGTTTTTGACCCATTTGGTCTTATTTTCGAATACAATACACACCAAGCCTAAATCTTTACAAATCTGAAAAGTTAATTGCAGCCAAGCCCCATCCGAACCACATCCAATGTAAGCCAACCAAGCACAAAGCTAGAACCGGCATCAATAACCCTCAGTATCCATTAGAGAGCATTAACCAAACCCACCATCCCCATTCATTTTTGTTAATCTGAACCTACAACATGAACTAAGCAAGATGCATACAATGCATATACACCAATAGCCCTCAGTCTACATCACAGAGCAAGGTGACTATTAATATGAACTAATTATCAATTCAATTTCAAACATAAGACTATTATCATCATTACATCACAGAGCAAGGTGACTATTAATATGAACTAATTATCAATTCAATTTCAAAGATAAGACTATTAACATCATTACATCACGAGCAAGGGACTATTAATATGAACTAATTATCAATTCAATTTCAAAGATAAGACTATTAACATCATTACATCACGAGCAAGGGACTATTAATATGAACTAATTATCAATTCAATTTCAAAGATAAGACTATTAACATCATTACATCACGAGCAAGGGGACTATTAATATGAACTAATTATCAATTCAATTTCAAAGATAAGACTATTAACATCATTGAGCAGCTCAAACCCGCCACCACACCAAGAGTAGCCCTCGGCATCCATCGCAGAGCACTAGCCATTTTCATCACAGAGCAAGGGGGTAGAGACAGAGATCGAGGGAGTAAGGTAGGGTGATACCTCAGAACAGCGCAACCACGGCGGCGACCCCACCACCAACACAACCCGGAGCATAAAAATCAAACTCAACAAAAGACATTAAGCTAACAGATCTAGAGGAGAATAGAGGGAGCATGGAGAAAGCAAAGCTCGGCCAGGGCCCAAGCGCAGGAGGCCGAGCAGGAGAACCAAGCCATGGCGGCGCAGGCGACATGCGGGGCCAAGCCCAGTGGCTTGGGTGGTGACGTCACCGTAGTTGTGGCACGACCCTGAAACTGCATAAGACACTACTATCGTACGAGTGTCTTGTGCAGTGCAGAGTGGTGTCACAACCGGCGGCGACGGCGACGGGGTCGGGCGGCGGCGTCTAGGTGGGAAGGGGAACGGACGAGAGTAAATGCACTGGGGAGTGACAAGTTAGGGCGGACGCAAACCCTAGCGGCGCTGGGGAGTGGCGAGAGTTAGGGCAGGCGCAAACCCTAGCGGCCGGGCACCTACTAATAAAGAGACTTATCACAAACGGTTCTATTATGGAACCGTCAGTGATAATTATCACAGACGGTTCCATTGAAATAGTTTTTTTCTCAAGTATATTTATCTTGTATATATATACACTTACATGACATGAAGAAATTACATGTTTATATGTCATTTTTGTCATTTAAATACTGCTAAAAATTTGATTTAACTATATATATATATATATATATAAAACTTATAAATAAACAAAGTTTTTCTAGTGGCGGAGGTAGGCTGCTATCTCCGTTTTCAATACTTCGTAGGCGGCGGCGTCGGGGGCGGATGGTTCGTGATCGAACGAAGCCTGAAATGTGTCCACCCGCTGACATGCTCGTTCGAGTGTCTCCCGAAGACCCTGGACTGTTGAACCAAGAAGAATTGAGCCCATAGGCTCTCTTCCCTTGCTTGAGGGTCTCGGCACCGTCGACTCGATGCGCCGCCGCCGACACGATTCTGTGATCCAAGTAACGGAAAGCCTCCTGGAGACGTGCAACGTCATTTTGGAGGACCACGTCGATGACGCGGTAAACTCGCTTAAAGTGGGAGATCACCTGGAAGACACGGCGGAGGAGGATGTCAAGACGGCAGAAGGTGGCCATCACCTGCTCCGGCAAATTCTCGGACAGAGGAGTGAAGACACTGTTGAAATAAGTGTTCTTCGCAAAGACGATTCAACGTCAATGAGAGAGGTGCTCAGACAAGGCGGCGCCAGTAGGCCATCAATGCCGGCGACAAGGAAACAGAAGAGACGACCATTTTTTGTTTTTTTGTATAAGTGGGGATGATCATCTTCGATGGCGGATGATCTTTTTTATAAAACAAGGAATAAATTTGGAGCGTGAGACGAAAAGACGCATCGGGGAGCCGAAGCGGCATTGATGCGATGAATTGAGACGCATTGGCGACGAAGAAACTCATTGGGCTTCAACTGGGAGCTGTAGCGATATTATCACAGACGGTTATAACAAAAAACCGTCTGTGATGTTTCACAGACGGTTCTTGGTTGAAAACCGTCCATTGTTGGAAATATGCCCTAGAGGCAATCATAGAGATGATTATATTTCATTATGTTCATAATATTGGATAATATGTTATCTTGTTCCTAGAATAATATTGTTAATATTTATTCTTAAGTATGTGACTTGATTGTAAAACTCTATATTTCTGCGATGATTATTCTTAAAACGTTCCCTGGTCGGAGACATATGAGGACACATATGAATAGACTAGCATATGTATTGGTTGATGACTATGTTTCACGGGTCATAGATATAGAGATATCAAACCAATAATATGGACACATGTTAGAGAACATGATGTTGGATTAGACCTACCTCGAGACACTATTGAGATTGTTATGATTCTTTGTGTCGTTAGTTGGTCTCAAGCAATGATGATGTATAATCCTTAGACCTAAGATCAGCATAGTTTACTACATGTGTAATAGCACTCTTAGGGGTTGCCAAACGCTACACCATAACTAGGTAGTTATAAAGGTAACTTTCGGGCATGCTATGAAACATGCAGAGGAATGTGACTGGTCGGATATGGGATTTGCCCCTCCTAACATAACAGGAGAGATGTCTCTGGGCCCCTCGTTGTGATCGGATAAAGAAAGTGCATGGTCATGCCACTAGTAGTCGAAGTGTTCGACCACATAAAGTTATCCGACACTCGATCGAGAAAGAATTGAACAGTCCATGGATGACACAACATTTCACCTGGAGTTCAACCAGACATCGTGAGGCAAAGGGAGAATACACGAGTAGGTCACTTAGTTCGATCGATTCTGATTGGTTGTATGGAGATACGAGCTGGTCGAGGCGGTCGAACGTAATCCAGAGTGGTCGAAACACAGTCGTAAGGAGTTATGAATCGTCGTGACCAAATACGAATCGGTCGTATAGAGATAGGACACAGTCGTAAGTGATGATGACCTGGTCAGTAGATCATATTGTATTAAGGTTCGTCCGATATAATTTGTGTGTATTCGGAATCGCTATGTTCTGCTAGGAGCCGCTACGACTCGTGATCTGAAAGGGTTTCCGAGTCACAACCAATTACGCATGAACCTACAGGGTCACACACTTAACGGGTTGGAACAAACCAGCATGAATATGATTCGTCAAACGTGTTCGGATAGGATCCGTCACGAGCACTATATAAAAAGATGCATGAGACTGTTGGGAGGTACGCGTGAATCACCACCAAAACCCTAGCCGCCATCTTCCTGGGAGCTCTGCCATGCGACTTGGTGCTAGTACACCGACGTATGGTTGTTCCTTCCCTGGACGTGTGGATACCGTAGAGGTGCTACTGCGACTGTTGAGCTTGAGGACGATCCGCGATCTTCACAAGGAACTGCAGAGGTTGTTGGAGGAGACGATCGACTCGCGAGGACGCTGGACGATCGACTACGACCACTACATCGACGTGCTCTACGTTGGATCAGGCTGCTCCAACCCTTCTTCTGCTGCTCTGCGCGTCTGATGGTAACGATCTGTGATCATCTACTTGCTTGGCTTCCTAGTTTGCGTAGTATAAATTTTTTTTCTGTAGCTATTGTAGCCTACCCGTGACCCAACATCTGTGATGTGTAGAATTATCACAGTCAGTTATTAACAATAACCGTCTGTGATAAGTCATAGACGGTTTTAGCTATGAACCATCTGTGATATTATCTCTTCACAGATGGTTTTTAGCGCAGCCAGTAACACAGACGGTCTCTAAACCAAAATCGTCTATGATTGCATGTAATACAGACAGTTTTGGTCAACCGTCTGTGATGAGACGTCCAGTATTAGCCTTTTTGTAGTAGTTGACACCCTTTTCACTCATCAACCATCGGACCATGCCCACATCTTTCCACCGCTGCGTGGATGCATATACCCTCGAGAGCAGGACATAAACACCACTCACAGCATCATTAGGGACATCAAGTGCCAGCTTGGCCATGGCCTCACTAAGCTCCAACCCAGCATTCTTCTTGCAGCATGCATCAAGTAGGCTCCTCCAGATGGCGGCATCAGACCATCTCCAATGTTGTGTTTTAGCCGGTTCAAATGAAGAGAGAGAAGACATTGAATCGATTCAATACATTGGAGGGGTCGATTCCAACAAAAAAATGCATGAAACCGAACTCTACTTAGGAATCGATTCAAAGCATTAAACAACTCATAAGAGTATTAAACAACTACATAGAAGAGAGTGCGTTTGAGAGAGGATATTATTATTTTGTGGTTTTTTTAATGTAACGTGGGTCCTAGTTATTAGTAGGAATCGGTTCAATACATTGGAGAAAAATAAGCTCAGTTCCTAGAATGCTTACGTTGCATGACTTTGAATTGACGTCGGTTCAATACACTAAAGATGCTCTCAGGCCGACAATTCATCCCAGACACAACATCGAGGGCCTCTTCAATGAACCCATGCTCATGCCAAGATGTCCACCATGCACCCGTAGTGCTCAATCCTAGACTTGATCCCGTACTCACCCACCATCATCTTGAAGTATATCCTGCCCTCCTCTACCAAGCCACCATGGTTGCATGCGCTCAGCACCACGACAAACGTGATCGCGTTTGGCACAACCTTCTCTACCAGAGTCATTTGATCAAACATCTCCACCGATTCGCCCACACATTCGTGGTTGGCCAGGGTGAGGAGGATCATGTTCCACGATGTGAGGTCCCGCTCAGGCATTCTGTCGAACACCTAATGCGTGAGCTCCACTACCCCACACTTGTCGTACAAGTCCACAAGCGAGTTATTGATCAGCACATCGCGGGATACTACAGCACCATCGCTGTCACCCCCGAGCTCCTACAGCAGCATTGTGTGCATGTAGGCGCCGAGCGAGAGCGGGCCTGCACCCACGCATGCGCCAAGGATGCTTTGCACGGTGTAGGTGTCGGGGGCAAGTTCGGTGTTGCGTTGCATCCCCAGGAAGAGGTCGAGGTCGGCAAGGTGGTCGTCGTTGCCGGCGAGCGCGTCGACAACAGTGTTTCAAGAGACAAGGGACCTATTGGGGATGCGGCGGAAGAGCGTGAGCATGGCTGCGGGGAGGCTGCAGGAGGCGTAGAGGTGGAGGAGGGAGTATGACACAAAACAGAGGGAGGTGGAGGAAAGGGGGACGAGGCCAGCCGCTGGTCCTGAAGGAGGTGAGAGGGACGGAAAGGTTCAGAGAGGCAAAATTGACACAGCTAATGGCGAGACACCTCAAGTTGATGAAAATGGTAAAATAGGGAACGGAGGAAACTTTTGATAGTATTAAAGTGTACCAAGATTTTCCCATTTTTGAAGATGTCTCCTACTCGTAGTAAACTCTGCGACGTACGTTACTTGCGTTACTTGAGTATGCGTGTATGAATCAATATGATCGACAAGACATTATTAACCAGGCTGAGTTTTCTGCGATTATTTACTTGTGAACCGGCGCGGCTTGCATGAAACGGTCCTCTGAGCCGAACGTGTGTCAGCCGTTTCCAGAACCACGATAAACTAATTGCAGAACAGCCGAAATAGATGCCCATCAAGGACCAACGGCCATATACAAATGGTCTTGTACTCTTGTTTCTTAAGAGACATTTAACGAAGCATCTGGGCATGACCGAATCTCTAGAGGGAAAGAAAACAAAAGGAGTGCGACGAGAACGACCGATCAACCTACTAATTTCTGCGTCTGTGCCGCGAATTGTGTGGCGGTGGGCCTTGCCGGGAGCAACGAGCAATCTCTCGTTAGGCGCGGCAGTTTAGGACACTCACTACTCGTGCCAGTGGCTAATCATGCCAG
The DNA here is from genome assembly GCA_036346405.1 of Phyllostachys edulis. NCBI lineage: Eukaryota > Viridiplantae > Streptophyta > Magnoliopsida > Poales > Poaceae > Phyllostachys > Phyllostachys edulis. The sequence goes on from CM070552.1 coordinate 47,716,523, forward strand.
GTTGAGTCGCAAAGCCTACGTGCTACTGCCTACGCAAGTGGAGTGTTTTGTTTGACTCGTTTGGGTGATCCCGACCATGTGGTTAGTTTTGTTTGCTGATTCGTTCTGTCCTGTCGCCGTCTCGAGGCTCCTGGCTTTCGGCCGTATCATTCCTCCGGAAATCGCGGTGTTAAGAGCCTAGCGTACTGTTTATTACAGCTTGTTCCTTTCTATTCCCAATTTATTATGGAATAACGTGAACTACTGGGCTAATCATGTCTTCCTAATCAGAGTACCCAACAACCGCCAAAATGGCTCATCACGAATGTATAAATATGCAATCAAATTTAGGTTTTAGTTAATTGAGTTATTCATTGCGTCGGCAAAATCAAGAATGGAACGAAAACACAACATGATGACCAATTACTCCATTAGAGCATTACTCAATCTAATAAAAAGAAACAAGTTTTCCAATGAATTGTTTCTTGAGCTTGTGTCAAAGACTTTAATTGCTACAAATGTACATGATTCTTGATGATCAATAATGAAGTACAACTTTGTAGTCTACATATTTTAGCTTATTTATTATATCAATAATGAAATCGGGCTGCACAAATGATCTGATGTATATTTTACTTTAAGACAGTGGGACCACAAACCATATTTTTAGGTAACAAGTAAGTTTTCAATAGAGTATTTGATTGTTTCTTGTGTTTTGGTATTAACAATTTGCTAGTTTCTTTATCTAAAAACAACATCATCTTCTCTCCTCCACATCACCTAAATACTGATATGACAACTCCTTAATAACATCTGACGTGAACTGTTGTAGATGCTCTTAGGAAGTTTGTTATGCTGTCACCTCGACATTGACAAGGAATGGATGTTCCAGCTGGAAAAAGGTTGATCTTGTAAATCACTGTAGTTAACTCAGATAGGATAACCAAAGCACTATGAACTGAACTGCCATGGGAGAGGAAAAGAAACCAACAAAAGAAGCTGGATAGTACAGCATCAGTGCATCACAAATTCACAATGTCAGCGAATACAACTTTTTGGAACGTTTTCTTGCTGCATTGATTCAAGAGTACTTGGATCCTTTTGCAGTTATGATCCATCAGATTCAGCATTCAAGTTGTCACCTGCACCCCATTGACCGGCAGACGATCACAGCAGCGAGGTCTCATAAACTACAAAATTGAACAGAACTCTCTCCCCTCCTTTCTGTTCTGCAGTTAATACAGACCAGAGACAGCATATGTATTTCACTACACTTGGCGAGAAAGAACACCCGCCAGAAACATCAGACCACCTAGTTGCATCCATGCATTTCAGCACTCACCTATACATGATTACAACGAGAAGCTTCAGAGGTCAAAAGCCGATGGTGAAACACCAGAACTAAGATTCTTGTGTATGTGGGCGCAAATAGCCTCGGCAGAGTTCCTCTATACGATGAACAAACTTTTGGGGCTGTTGCCACCACATGGGTTCAGAAGCAATTGGTCTTTCATATTGTGTGCTATCCTTCTTTGTGATGCCCTTGAAGAAATCACGCCAGTTAAGCATGGCACGCTTCAGTCGGGCTGTTCTCTTGCCAGTAACCAGATATCTGGTATAGTCCCTGGCAAGGCGGTACAACTCCTCTCCTCTTATTATATGGATATACTGCACAAAGAAGCAAGCAAATGAGTGATTTGGGAAGTATATGTGGGGACTCATTATGTTTACAAACAAGACAAGCACACAAATATATTGTTGTATCCTATGGAGGAAATGAAATTTGCATGCAAAACCTGTCCTTTACAGACCTAAGGATAGTTTTTGATGAATTTTTAACGGTTTAGGCTTTTAGCAATGAAGATTGCTAAGAGAAAATAATTTTCATTTTACTAAATTGCCAATCAGCACCCCTAGTACTCTAGTGCCAAGGATGTTATCCTCTTTTTACCTTCAACAGTGATCAAAATTGATTGTAAATAACAAAAAAAAACAGTGACAGAGATAAGACATACATAGCACTAGTATTTCTTTAACAAAACTGAAATCACACGGATTATTTTGTAAATGCTTTAGTGTGTGCATATCACTGAGCTAATGGAGAAATAAAATTTCACTGTTATGTGCTCTGCTAATCGTTGCTATCCCTTCTGAATCATCTAGTTACTAGGGAGAAAGTGATGCTTTTAAGTGTGATGACATTACCATGAGTGTAAAAGCGACAGTTGCTAACAAAACTTGGACAATTTCATATAAAGATTCCTTGAAAGATTCATCCTCTGGGCCATCAGAACCACCACCACTGCCTCCGTAACGTTTTTTATTACCTCCATTTCCACCAGATCCTAGTACTCGAATCTTAGCCATTTGCTCCATCAGCATGTCTGGTATGGACTGTTGCTTTTTTGCTCCAGCCATAGCTTTGTTCAAAGATTCCATAGAGAAGGGCTGAAAAGAAGGCAACATTAATTTTAGAAGATGGTTTACAGAGCAAGTGAATGTACCAATGTGCTTGTTTTAAATCATATAAATTGTCTGATGAAAGAAATCCAATCAAAATAGGGTAAAGACGTCCCGTTTTAACTATACGCCTATTTGTTATTATGTTTTCATCAATCAAAAACCTCCAACAGAGTTGCAAACAAATCAAACTTGACAAATTTGCAAAGTTAGAAAGAATTCAACAAAGTTTCCAATAGGACTCTCCCCAGAAAACCAAAGTATGTTTTGAGTAGTCTTGACATTTGTGTTGTAAATGATTTTAGCAAGAGCTTCGCAAGAGCAACTAAGAATTTAGATGCCAAATAAAAAGCAAAGAAAAACTATGCTTATTTCTAAAAACTATGCTTATTTCTCATTGGCTAGGAAGTATGAACCATATCAAGCAAAAAAAACTGTAATTAATTGCCTGGTGATCAACAAAATGAGAAAAACTAGAAAGATACATTCCTCGGGAACAAAAAAAAGAGATCAATCATAAGAAGGCAGCAAAAGCTACTTACATCATCGACAAGCTCAGGGTTTTCCTTCCCGCTTGAGGCATATACAGGACCAAGCCTTTTATAGCAAGCAGCAACAAGAAGAAGCCTTGGATGCACTTGCTCTTGCAGTTTGCAAGATTTAGAAGAATGAGGGCATAGGGAATGTTGACGAAGCAATTCGCAGGTTCTCCCAGTACCTGTTACCGGCCTGTCCACAGTGAGCCCACCATGAGGCCTGTATGTTGTAGCTTGGAAGTAGCTCATATTTTCCTACTACTTGAATCGTTGAAGTGTCTAGAACCAAATCTGCAGGCTTCGATAGGAACTGTAGGCACATACCAAATTAGAAAGATGAATGTTGCTTTACAAAAACGTTTTTCTGATTTAGCATAATAATATTCATTGAACAACATTATTCATCAGAAGTGTAGAAAACAAAGATCCTAATGTTTATTTGTTAAGGGAAAAAACATGTCCACGAATGCGCAGTAGAAGACCCAGCACAAACCACAACAAATTCGCAGAGGTGAATTGCCACCAACCAGAAGACTAGGAATCCTATTTGCATTACTAAAGAAGCCATAACAAAGGTAAGCAAATTTGATATCATCCTGGGGGCACTGTCGTGAGGCCACGCGTGAAATATATACCAATCTACGTCGAGATGCAGACTTTTCCCCTTCTTTTCTAAGCATTTCTCCGCACTTGCTTCTCACGAATCCTAAAAATAGGATGCATCCCACTGTGGAAAATCATGCCACAGGGAAAGCCAATGCGAATATGGCAACCTATAATATATTTCAGAGACAAATTTTTTTTCGGAAAGGCATTTCAGAGACAATTTCATCCTGCAAGTCTCAATAAAAGAGCAGCACTGTCCAAAGAATTGCTATTGCTTATCATGAACATTCAAGTACTAGTGCGCTGCCAGAACATCCATGGAATCAAGTAGCATTCTCCTTTGGTCCGAGCGATTCGGACGAACTGCAAACCAAACAAACACATGCCAGGCACAAGCAGCCGCCCTAGCCGGATCGTAATCCCACACAGATAAAATCGAGGCAGGCTAAACGAAGCATAACGACACCTCTAATCGATCAGATATCAAGTGAGTAGGAACCGAATAAAGCCACGCAAGAGGGAGGCGTTAGTGGCTACCTCACCTCGAGGGGGCCGGTTCACTGCGGCGGCTGGCTGGCTGCTCCGAGCGTCCGGGTCGGCGGGAAGTGGGGATTGCGGAGGCGGACGCGGACGCGGAGCGGAGTGGGGTGTGGACTGGGGAGAAGGGGACGAGAGAGACGGGGAAGGGATTGGAATATTGGATTGCGTCGCGTCGCGTCGTGTCGCGTCCTGTCCTCCTTTCTCAGCCCGATGCGAGATGGGGCCCTCAGAAAGGTCGTACAGCACCGAGGCCCAACAAAGCCCAGCAAGGAACAATTATATTCGGCCCAAGCACTCCAAATGGAGTGCATGTTTACCGGGTATATCCTCTCTCTCTAAAAGAAAGGGTATATATAGCAAAAACCTATACCCCCATCGCGCGCTTGGTGCTTCGATCGATTCGGTGGCTAGCTAATGACGATTTCTTGTGTGATCCTATGTGTCGTTGCTAACTTAGCTTTGTTGCTTGGTTGTTGCATGGGGTGGCGGCGGTTTATATAGGGAGCCGGAGGGTAGGAGTACGTTGTGTATTGATGTGGATATATATTTGACTTGCAGTCGAGTGATAATACATCTCATGCATGCATGAATGAATGATGTGTCGAGACCGATCCGTACATCTTTACACTTATGATGCTACAAGGAACAAGTGCGCGTGAGAGAAGGGAGCTTGGAATAATTTGGAGACTGTACTAGTGTACCGTGTGGAAATCCATGCATCCTAACTAGCTAGGCCAAAGGGAATTCCTTTCTACAGTTTTTTTTCCGTATACACGCGTACAATTTGCCATTATCACGTAGCAAAAGTCGTTTATACGTCCACGTCTGCCATTACTGCACAGCCGTATATTGCGCTTAACTTCATGCATCATCCATGTGCAAATCTATCGGTGGCGACCTTGTTCGACATCCATCATCTAGATAGAAAGAATTTTTTTTTCCCTAGTTCGGTTCGATAGCTAGGCTAGAGTGTACGTCGCGATCCAGAGATGAGAAATGTATCAAACGAAAACTCTTTTGACGTGAGAGATTGAGGAACCCACTCAACCAATAGGGTGGCAAACATATATTAACCTTATTATAGCGTCTAGAATTGCGCGCTCGGCGTGTCCACGTCGACCGCACGTCCTTTGGCCTACTGCAGTTCGCGAGCACTTCCTCGCCGTTCGATGGCCAGGTCGCCGATGCCTTCCCGCGTTTACCGTCTGTTCTTTCCGCGCGAGTCTATGCACGACGCGGCTGCTCGTAGGTTTTACGTGCGCCCGCGTCGTCGGCCATGCCGTTCTGCCTCTCCGCTCGTGTCGTTTTTCGTGCTTTCGCCGCCATGGCGTTTCTGGCGCCGCCGTTGTTTTTCGTTTGGCGTAGCGTGAGACCATCGGCAGCAGCGTCGGCTTTTTTCGTCACGCTCTACCGCAACACCCTATCTCTGCGCACGCATCGTTTTTCGTGCACGGGCCAGCGTAGCAACTCTCATTCTTTTCGTTCGCTTCGTTTGCCGTTCGCGCGAGAGCGTCGTCGCTGCGTGCCTTCACGGCTGTCCTCTGTTGTGTGTTGTGTCGCCTGTGCGAGCCGTAACGTTCGTTGGGCCTAGAGCTGGTCAAACGGGACGTGCTTGATGGGCCGGTACAAGGCACGACATCTTTGTTGGTCCGACACGGACGACCACGACGGCATGACCTTTGTTCTGGACCGGGTCAAGCCAAAGACGATAGTCGGGCGTGCACTGGCCGACACCTCAAAGACGACAGTAGCGCGCACGCAAGACGAATAGTAGTTTGTCAGTGCTGTGCACTCCACCTGTGCACTCACGACGGACACGACACGTTAGGCATTTATTAATCGCTTTTAATATACATATATAATTTTATTTTTATTTATTAATATTTATATGATTTTCTTTCCATTTTTAATACTTATATGGTTTTATTTTGTAGTTTTTAAATTTTATATAGTTCATTTCATAAGTATATATAAATTTATTTTGGTTTTCTAAATATATATATATATATTATAGGATTGTTTTTCAATTTTTCATGTCTTATGAGCTAAAAGACACATGTTTTAACGAGCTACCTATTTGAACATTAATAAAATTCTATTACATTTTCAATACTACTGTCTCATTGTTTTTCAATTTTCATGTCAACTTCTGAATTCTACACATTTTTCTAATTTTTTGGAATTTTTTGATTTTTTCATTACGGCGGGCCAAATGGGCTAAACGAGCCCATTTGGTCTGATAATCTAGAAACGTCTTGCCGCCCTAAGACTGCACGAAGGGCGATGGGTAGTGCTCGACCGCAAGACCGCGTCGGGCCGCCCAAAGATGGCACTAATAAAGAGTCGGCGGAATGGGTGCGTCTTGAATAAATAGGAATACCAGACCGTCTTGCGTCTTGGCCGCCGCCTATTTGGCCACCTCTAGTTGGGCCTGCCTTGTGCTGCTATCATCCGCGGATTGCTTCTCCTTACGCCGGGCTCGTGCTAATACTGGACGTTTTGTTACAGACGGCTGATCAAAATCATCTGTATTACATATAAACATATACGGTTTATATTAATAACTGTCTGTGTTAAAACCGTCTGTGAAGAGGTAATATCACAGACATTTCATATTGAAAACCACAGATGGTTCTAAACACGAACCGCCTGTGATAATTGTAGACTTCACAAACGGTTTTTAATTATAACCGTCTGTGATAATATCGCTTCAGCTCCCCGGTGAGTTTCTTCGTCGCCCGTCGATTTTCTTCGTCGTTGCTGCGTCTCTTCGTCGCATCAATGCCGCTTCGGCTTCCCGATGCGTCTCTTCGTCTCATGCGCCGAATTTATTCCTTGTTTATAAAATGGATCCTCCGCCATCGAAGATGATCACCCCCACATATAACTCTAAAGCAGAAATGGCTCCATCTTTTGTTTCCTTGTCGTCGGCATTGATGGCCTACCTGGTCATACTGTACGAGTACCTCTCCGGCCGTACGTTAGCGAATACTACGGAAGGACACTGTTTCAACAGTGTCTTCACTCCTCTGTCCGAGGATTTGCCAGAGCAGGTGACGTCCACCTTCTGCCGTCTTGATATCCTCCGTTGCCATGTCTTTCGGGTGATCTCCTACTTCCGGCGATTTTACCGCGTCATTGATGCGGTCCTCCACAACGACGTTGCACATCTCTAGGAGGCTTACCGTCACGTGGACTGTTTAATCGAGGCAGCGGGCGACCGAGTCGACCATGCCGAGACCCGTCAAGCAAGAAAAGAGAGCCTATGGGCTCAATTCTTCTTGATTCAAGAGTCCGAGGGTATTCGGGAGACACTCGAACGAGCGCGTCAGCCGGTGGATGCATTTCAGACTTCGTTCGCTGATGATCATGAACCGTCCGATGCCGCCGCAGCCTACAAAGTTTTGAAGACAGAGATAGCAGCCTATCTCCGCCACTAGAAAAACTTTGTTTATTTAGGTTTCTACCTTTTTTTTTTTAATCTTTGTAAGAAGCGACCGACAACCTGTTTGGCCATATGTAAATTCCAAAATGAAAAAATCTAGTTTGAAGGTGAAGTTAAAGCATATTTTTAGGAGTATTTAAATGACAAAATTGAACTTGAGAACAACCATATCACAGACGATTCTATAGTAGAACCGTCTGTGATATGTCTCATATCACAACGGTTTTATAATAAAATTGTCCGTGATATAGGATTCAGTGGCTAATGATGGGTTTAAATTTGTGTACGTGATCCTATATATCTTTGCTACTCAGCTTGCTGGTCGCTTGGTTAATCGCTATATGGGGTGGTGGCGGTTTATATAGTGGGTCGGGAGGGGTAGGAGTACGTTACTATGTTTTGTGATTGACATGGATACTTGACTCTCCATCAAGTAATACATCGATCTCACGTATGGAAATGACGCATGTCTAGCTACCACCGGCTTGTATCCGATCCGTATATCTTTACACTTCTGAAGCTGTAAGGACCAAGTATTCAAGAGAGATTGGAATATTTCGAGACACTGTAGTATGTACTAGTGTGCTGTGTGGAAAACCATGCATCCTAACTAGCTAGGCCAGAGAATTCCTTTCTGTAGTTATTTTTCGTATACACGCGTACACTTAGCCATTATCACGTACGTAGTGTAACATCTCAAATTTGGCTGTCTTTCAAAAAATATTTAAAATTATTATTTCAAAGTATTTGGATCTTATTTGGTTTTTATTTGGTTTTCTTGAATTCCAATCCGAAACCATAAATTCAAATTCCAGCGAAATTTAATATCCCAATCTCAATATCTTAAATTCAAAATCCAAACGAATCCCTAAGTTTCAAATACAAACTCGAATATCTTTTCAAATATCTGTTAAAAAATTCAAATATCAAATCTTTGTCTTACTTCAAATCAAACCTCGGTCGAAATTTAAGTTTGTTTGTTTTATTTAGAATGTTTCCTCATTCCTTGGGCCGAAGCCCATTTCCTTTCTTTGTGCCATGGCCCATTTTCTTTTTTTTCTCCTTGGATAGCCCAATTCCTATCCGGCCGAACTCACATTTTCCCTCTCCCTATTCTGCTCTGCTTTTGCTTCTGCTGTCTGCTTGCACCGAGTGCTAGGCCGTGTCGCACCTGCACCCACGCCACACACCGTCTGCTCTAGCCCCAGCTAAACCGCCCGCGTGCACAACTCTTACAAACGCTCGTAATCAACCGGTCTTTATTGCGCACTCTTCAACCCCTTTCATGTTTGCGCTACCGCCTTAACTCAATGTAGAAACCATCACCACTCGTCAATGCCGGCTGCCGCATCCGTTGTGGCCACGCCATCTCCTTTGCCTCTTCAACTTCTATAAAACGAGCATCACGATCGTCTCGTCCACCTCTTCGTTTTTCCCCAAACCCCAACCTCTACCTTGTTCTTACTCCACCGGAACACGCTCACGCCGCCATCTTCTTCCTCGGAGCCGGACGCCGCTCTACCACCCTATCTTCGTCTCCGGTGAGATTCTTGCCCCTCCTATCACATCATCTCATGCTCCCGAGCCCTACGAATCTTTCCTCTCAAGCAGTTTATCTTTTGGTCGCAACTCACCTCCGAACTTCGTCATCTTCTCTATCGTCGATCAAACCACCATCACCGTCGAGTTTGTCCTCCACGGTGAGCCTTCTTCCCATCCCCTTGCACCCGTAGCACTGCCTCCTCTCCCTCTATCTATTCCCCACGTCCATTCCTCTTTTGCGTCACTGTGGAGCACCGCCATTGCCGCCTCGGACCCCTCCGGCCATGCCGTATAACCAGCGTGCTCCCTATGCCGACGTCGTGCTCATACACGTGCCGCCGCCAGAAGAATGCCGCTGGAGCACCGCTGTCGCCCGTGCCGCCTGCGCCGCCACCACCTGGAGCACCACAATTGTTCCATGGTTCCATTTTGGCCGTCGCCCCGCTTCCCTGCTCCGCCGTTCGCCATCGCCGTCCAGAGCCCCATGCTATGTTCCTTCCTCTTTCTCTCTCTCTCTAACTGATAGTGGGCCACACCTATCAACTCTGTTATTTTAAGTAATTTAATCCATAGGGAATATCCATCCGAATATTCCTTTTCCTTCTCCTTTTTCCAGTATTTTCCTTTCCGGCAAATCTTTCGAAAGCCCGTTCTCTTTCGTTAGAACTTCGATTCAGTTGATTCTTCTTTCTAAATTCAATATTTATCTCCTAGTACCAATTTTTGTAATTTTTTGGAGTTTATTTGTACTTATCTATTTATTTGTGCTCGTGTTTTCGCATGTAGATTTCAACATTTATTCAGTGAATGAGACTTTCAAGAGCAACTAGCACCATCCGTGTTTTACTAAGGCAAGTCTTCTTTGATCATGTTGATCCTAGAATTTAAATTCAATTATGTTGTTTTAACTTATGATGCATGGCTATTTACATAAAATGATGAATTCAATCTATAGGATTGATAAGTCAAACTTACTTGAACTATTATCCCTTTGAATGTTGTCACCCTTATACCTTTGTCACCATAGAGGTATAGTAATGATTTAATAAATACAATATTATTGGATTACATGATTATGGTAGAACTGCTTAGTCAAGCTAGTCTGTTATGGGAAAAATTATTACAAATTATGAAACTTTGTTTACAAAAGTTTGGCAATAGGTATTGCCTTTAGTTTGGAAAATAAAATAAAATGGTAAAAACTTGTTTAGACTGGGACGAGTGGATGGAGTTATTGACTGTCCCTTCTTGGTTAATTAAGGACCGACGCTTGTATTATTTCAAACTGAGCATTCACCGTACAACCACATGGTTAGAGTGGGAGAACCCTAGCCAAATAATTTACTAAGTTTTAGCATTACGCCCGCATGCTGTAGTTGTTAGGTGTTACTTTTTGGGATTGTGCAGACGATGGTAGTTGATGTCCATGTCTATCGGGGCCTTGCACTAAACGATGGTAGTTGACGTCCATGTTTGAGCAAGTTCCTCCACAACGGTGAGTTTCAGGTCGATGGTAGTTGATGCCCATGGCTTGGGGCAAAACTCATCAGATGGGCTGATGCTAGAATAAAGTAGTGTAAAAGCTTGTAATAATCGCTTAGTCGCACGCCTAAGGAAGCGTGTCATGGCCGACATTACAAGTTGATTATCTCGTGTGGGTCAAGCTGTACAACCTCTACAGAGTATAAAACTCTTCAAACAACCGTGCTCACGGTCGAGGGTGGGCAAAGAGCATGGTAAATCTTTGGTTTTAGTTTTCAAATAATCTCTTTTGGGAAATTTGGGAGTACTTGGAACTCTCAATCATTTCTGGTAGTTGAAGCCAATTAGCTATCTGATAACTAAGGTAGTTGGAGCCTTTAAGATGTGTAAGGTAGCTGGAACCTTCACATGAAGATCTATAGTTATTTTGTTTAACTAAATGCTTTGTGATCTATTATTTGTATTGAAATACAAAACATTGCTTTACGCTAAATAAAACTTACCAAGCCATCCTTGTTAAGACTTGCATATTGTATTTTTTTTAAGACTTGCGGAGTACTTTATGTACTCACATGCTACACTCGGCATAAAATATCAGAAATTCAATGATGCCGAGGAAGACTTCAACTTCTATGCTTGTGACTTTGAAGGAGATCGTCCGAATGTCTAGGACGTGTTCCCAGTCGATTGCTTGTGGGCATATGGATGAGCTTCTCATCGGAGTTGTTATCTTTTTATTGCTTCCACTGCTAATTTATTTTGTAGGTGGTCATGAGACAAAGTTATTGTAATAATTGGCCATAAGGCCGATACTTTATATTGTTTAATCGTGACATGGATCGTGTGTACCAGCTTGTTCATGACTAGTACTGAAATGCATAGAGAGATTGAACGCTGAAATCCCGTATCGACACGTAGCAGTAGCAACAGTCGTATCTACGTCCACGTTTGCCATTACTACACAGCTGTATATCGTGCTTAACTTCAAGCATCATCCATGTGCAGATCTTCATCTATCGGTGGCCACCTTGTTCAACACCCAGCATCTAGCTAGAAAGAAAATATTCCCTTCTCGCAAAAAATAAATAAATTACAATTAACTTCGGCTTGATATATAATTGAATAGTCTAGAGTATGTGGCGATCTAGAGATGTGAAATGTGTCAAATGAAAACTCTTTTGATGTGAGAGAACGAGGAGCACGCTCAACCACCTTATGTGGAAAACATATGATCATTGATGCCACGATAAGCTGATAGTTGATTAGTATTAAGCTATAGATAAGTGGCAAATTCACAAAACTTGCCTCAGTCTGTAAGTCAGGGCTACCTTAGAAATCCATCAGCTACAGAAAAATCTCCGTGTTTATGCTGGCCTTCACTGTATACTGGGCCACCAAATTCCTTTCCTTGTATGCTTGTTGAGCTGCATCATTGCTCTTAGGTGAGCATAGGGCCGGGCCCAACCAGCAGTGGCTCTCGGCCTAGGTGAGAATAGGGCCCGGCCAGCAGTGAAAGTATAGCAACACTGCGAGGCTGGGGTCGCACTGTCGCATTTACAGCTCTAGAGTAATGGAAACAAAGCACTGAGTTTTGTCCTGTCTGTTAATGGGTTGAAATCCAACTCAAATCCACCATAACCCACTTCAATACAGCACATCAATCCAACTCAGACCAACCCACTACTCCACCTCTAAAACTCAACCCATATACAACTCCAACCTAACCCAACCCAACCCAATTTCCTCAATATGGATTCAACCCATTTCTAACCCATTTACAACCCATCCCATCTATAATTCATCCAGCCCATGTTAAACCTTCCTCCTCCCCTAACCCATTTCTAACCCATTTCTTCCTCCTCCCCGTAACCCCCCACCTCCACGCAGTAAGCAGTGAACACCACCACCGTTTGACTTCTCGATGCTGCCCCTCCTCTTCCTCCTCCTGCCTCCCCTCCTCCTCCACGCCTTGGCAGCATATCCGTGATCGTCGTAGCGGCATCTCCGGCTCCTCCACCGCCTTCTTCCTCACAAACTACACCTCCGGCCTCTCCACCGCCCTCACCGGGGTCAGTCCGTCTTGAGCCTTGTGCGGGGTGGGCGGCCGCCCGCCACCCTTACCATCTCCGGCGACGAGTTTGAGGCGGCGGCTCCATCATCCACCTCAAGAACCTCCACGCGCGCCGCTTGCCCATCTCTTAGGCCTTGCCGTCAAGACCGTAGCGACGACGATTGGCTTGGGATCGGGGGGACGGCCGCCGTCTTCCAGACGCCTCGCCCGCCACCACTGGGAGCTCTTGGTTGCGCCAAAGCTGCACGGCCTTCTCAACTCGCTGCTGCTTCTTAAGCGCTATGGCTTGTCGCTGCTCAAGATGGACAGATTTGTCCAGGTTCAACTCCATAGGTCTGAATTGAAGAGGTTGGGGTGAAGAAGAATTTAGCCGCCCGCGGAGAGTCAATTGGGGATCCCTCTCTCTTAGATCTAGAATTCTTTTGCTGTTGGCTTGAGTTCTGGGATGGAGGATGAAGCTGAGGGATGGGGTGTCGAAGGTTGAATGATTGCAACACCCACGGGTACAACCCGTTCTGAACCCATAGGTTTAACCCGTTCTCAACCCAGATTTTTAAACCCACACCACCCCAACCCAACCCTTTCTTTGAGAAAATCCAACCCGACCCAACCCATTTGCTCTTTCAACCCGTTGTCACCCATCCAAAACCAACCCAATCAAGAACCCAACCCGTTTAACCCATTTGAACCCAACCTATTAGCACCCCTAGTCCTGTGAGGTGGAATTTACTTCGGGGTTCATGGACCTATTTGCCATGTTAAATATTGGACCTAAATGGATTGGATCTTATTGGACTTTGATATATCCAAAGTTAGGTCCAATATAAGTTTTGGATACTTAGATATTAATTGGATGGATTATGGGCTATCCAATGGACATACCCCTAAACTAAGTTTTTTTAAAAACTCGGTATTTAGATTTTCTAAGCCTTGTGCACACTATAAAAGTTTCATGAAATTGAATAAAATTTATCGGAGATGATTCACGTGTAGGAGAGTTACTTTGTGCAAATTGGCGGACCATCACACATGTGGGGGTCCTATGGACTTTTATAGGAGCCTTTTGTAAAAGTTCGGTATTTGGAAATTATAACTCACGCTTACAGCATGAAACTTTCACGAAATTGACTTAAATTTGGATTAGGATATTCATGGACCTTGTGTATTTGGGTTTGGATGGACATGGATATCACCTTATTGAATTTGGATTGGATATGGATTGGATCAACTCTATTAGGATTTAAGTTGGACTCGTGGTATTTGGATATGGATATCCATCCATTACTACCTCTATACCCATCCGGCCATCCATTAAACTCTGTAACAGTAAGGATTAAATTCACATTTCTGGAAATGTAAGTTTGCGACTAAAAGAACAAAATGGAGGGAAGTGAGTCGTGCATGTTTATCTACAGTTATACACTAAATTTATCTGGTGTCCAGCAGGCTTGGCTTTGCAGATGTAAAATAAGGCAACCTTTTTTTCTTGAGAAAATTAAGTATTTGTCACTGCAATAGAGTGCATTTTAGGATTTGCCACTGCATGTGTGTGTGACATCTGGGTCCCGGACCCACATGTCACACACACAATAGTGGCAAATCCTAAATTACCACTGAAAGTACAGTGGCAAATAATTGAACTCCCCTTTTTTTCTTTTGTTCTGGACTCGGTGTAATTTCAGGGATTGCATGCATAGACAGAGAGCGACTGATCTCTTCAATAGCACATGATGTCAAACCTCTTTTGCATGCGGGAGTATACGCGCATTGTATTCTCTGTATGGTACGACAGAGCTGTACATCTTATCATGTCATCTACATGTGTTGTGCTAAATGGAGTGCGCATGAACATGTAGCTTGTTACATAGAATCAACATGTAGTTATTTACCGTTGATGTTCTTCAGCAGCATCTCATTCCGGTGTCATGACACCGTGCGCCGCGCACCCTCATCTAGCTATCTGCTATGATACAAAAGGTGTGCATGCGCGCCCATCTCAGCCTCAGGCAAGGATACGTTTTCTGTTTGTGTGTGTGTGTGTGTGATCACTATTATTACGCCGTAGGAGTATCATCAGAATTAATGGACTGTGTCATCGATTGACGATTGTGTCAAATTTTAGAACGATAGAGGTTCCCAACGTTCAGTTCTGTACAAGGAGTGTACAGAAGCTGTAATCACGTTCATCAATCAAGGGCAGCTTACAATTAACCACCGGTGGGTTCGTCACCATCGGAGACGTCTCCGCCGTCATACTGCAAGGTAAACAGTGAACCAACCAACCCGATCCACAGCGGACCAGGAAAAAAAGGGTTTAGATCCGGGTTAACTGGTTTCCGGGTTCAACACGCAAAATGGTGAACGGGCTGGGTTGGAGCAGGGTTTTTTTTTGGCCAAAAATCGGCCATTTCTGCCGGCCACCTCGATAGAATTACAAATCGGCCCCGAAAATTTTGGTTTGGATAAATTTTATTCAAAAAATCGAATTTGCTTGAAATTTTTTATATTTAAAATCCGATAAATAAAAAAATTGAAATATTCGGCCTAAATTTTTCGAGCGGCCAATACACCCCGGTAAAAAAATCCGGTTACAAAAACCCTGGGCTGGAGACGGGTTAGAACCAGGAAACCGTCACAACTACCGTTCCAGATCGAAACCTTGGAGGCTGTGAGGCGGCGATCCACTAGAGTAACTTTCAGTGTTGATTCTTACCACAGCCAATACTAAATGAATGACTAGTAGGTGTGTTAAGGCTTCATCAGGTTTGTACTGTCTGGCATCGAGCATTGTTTTCTGTTCTGTTCTTCAAACTTTCCCGTGGCCTTAATTTCGACACTTCTTTCTTTTTTCAACCGATGAGTTGTTCCTAAAAAGTTCTGAAAGAGACGTGTACAAATCTTGGCTTGGGGATAGAAACTCCTGACAATTGTAGCTTTGCGAGGAGGAAATGCTACTTATTCTAGCTAATATTAATGTTTCATGGTCGATGACAGTGATCTTCCAAAAATCGTCGATGACCGTATTTACGTTTTTAGGCAAGAATCACGAATCGTGCATGTGAAACAACCAAATTACAAAGAATATGAACTAGCCATACATGTTTCAGTTATGTTCAACGCAAATATTTCAATTCCTATCGGTATAATGTGAACTGGCATACCGTATAACGTGAACCAAACCCCTCCATTGTCATGACACTTGAGACAGCCCATTTACTCTAACTCGTGATAACCATGGACCCAACCCAGATCAACACACCAGCACTACCTCCCTCCAACCCGTTGGAACCGGAACAACCAAGCCAAAGCCATCCACCTGCGGGCTGGGTTAAGAAGCAGCCTAAGCCGCCTTAAACCGTTCATGAACAGCCCTAGCTTTGTTTATAGAGAGGAAGCTTAAGGGGTCAATTTTATTATACCATCCGTCGGGGCTTCCCATTCTGTAGCTTCAGCATTAACAGGGATTCATTCCTTCCCATTCTGTGAAATACTTTTTTAGTGGAACTAGAATCATAATCTATCGACATGATCGAAGGAAGACTAGTCTCATCATGTAAAAGTTCATCCTTGTGAAAATTCAGTGATTTCTCTCATCGTGTCGCATGATCATTGGTCCCGCTCGGATCCGATTTGTTCTATAATTACCCGTATAATAAGGATTAAGCTACATGTGTGCAACCTATGTAATAATTACTTTGAGTCTATAGTCACTTCTGTATGCAAATGCTATCCTAATGCAATTTTATATAAATGCATGTCTTAATTTCCGATCTATATGGATAAAGCTTGTACAGAATACAGCTAAAACCCACTCATCTGATCACGGAAAACATCTACCAAGTACCAATCCGCCTCTCACTCCTCCAGCATGCTTCGCCTCGAGCCAGACTCAGCCCAACCGAGCCAGCCCGTCCCCATTCTGACCCAGCCCGAGATGGGCCAGGCCCACCCGTCGGCCTCCTCATCTCTCCCATTTCCTCTCCCTCTATCCCCGGCTCCTCCCCTGGCTCTCTCTCCCCCCTTCTCCCCACCGAGTGCCGCCGCCCTCAATCCGGCGCCGCTGGCGGAGCGGCTCGCCGCCGGAGACACCTCCGCCATCTACCGGCGCCGCCCCCAGGTCCAAACTCCCGCCGCTTCTCTCTCCCGAAGTCGCTCATCGCTGCCGGTGGCCAATCCAACCGCCGGCGACCTCCATCCTCCTCCTATGCTTGCCCTTTCTTTCCTCTTCTAAGCCCCCACCTCGGATTCGCTGCAGCTCGTGCGTCCCCTCGTCATGGCCCGCCGGCATCCTTTCCGCCGGCGAGTTCCACGGCGACCACTCCTACGTGTCTGACCTTCCCGGTGTCCGATCTACTCTCCCCCTACTCCGATTCGTGGCTCCCCCGCCAGCTACGCCTCCCCGTCGTCTATCGCCTCCTCGGCGAGGTCGCCGGCGTGCTCCCCGGCATCCTCTACTCCTCAATGTCACATCCGAGCCGCCACGGCGCCAACCGAGAGAGCTCGGCTGTCCCTGTCCGTGCCATGGCGGATGCGCTCGCTCTGGGGCGCGGCACGGCGTGCTGGTGAGCGCGCGCCCGCGCTCTGGAACGCGGTGTGACCTTGCTGGTGGGCGTGGGCGTGCGCGTGCGCTCGCGCAACCCACGCGCTCCGGTGCGCGGCGCGATCGTGTCCCCGTTCCTCTCTCGTTCACTCCCTCGACTTCCCTCTACTCCTCGTTCTACTGTCTCGCCTCAAATGCATGCCTCATGCTCTACTCAGACTACTCTACAATGCCATCTAAGGTCCCACCCATTCCGACCCAACTACTACTTGTGCCATGCCGGCCGGCCCACGGGCCGGGTGACGGCATGGTCTGTTGACCATTTGTGCCGGGTCCAGTTTAGCCTATCGATCCAAACGTGGTCCGTTTGGCTCGACAGAATGAAAAAATTCAAAAAAAAATCAGAAAAATTTGTAGAATTCAGAAATAGACATAAAAATTGGAAAAAAGATGTAAGACCCTCAATTATTGGAATGTGCCGAATTAAAATTATACTGGTAGCATAATTCTTAATTAAGGAACAGTGTAATTCCCTTATTAAAAATCATACTAGAAGTATAATCATAATAAGTAACAATTCCAACATTCAGGTTCCCGGATATAGGTCATGCAATAGTTCCCAGGATTAGTGACTATTGCGCATATATCCTTAAACAACATTGCATCATACACATACAAGTCATTCATTTACATAATTATACATCACTGGTTACATCGTATTTCGGTTGCTCTGAGAATATGTTTGTTACAGAACAGATGACCTTGGGTCATCACAAAAGAGAAACAACGGAAGCAAAATAAACATAAAACCACCAATGGCCCCATCCCGCAAGCTATTGCGTGGAGACTAGAACTAGCATCACTCGTTAACGTCACCCAGATCGGCGCTAACGGGCATCTCATAAAGATATCCATCCTCACCTGCACAAGAGGTCATAAACCATGAGTACGAAAGGTACTCAGCAAGACTTACACAAACTAATAAAAGAAAGTGTTTGATAGAACCTATACACAGGAATAGAAATTTTACATGCATAAGGTTAACAAAAGAAGGGTTATAATGGTTCAATTTGCAGAAAGCGATACACCTTAACCTACAGTGCTAAGTTTTGACAAAGCAATTTTTAATAAATCAATTTTGGACTAAAATAGTAAGTAATTGAAAGCATAAGCATGAATAGTAACAATAATAAGACACAATTCACTATCAACCGTGCATAACACCATCATGCCGAAATTGTTCCCAATACCAACTTAGAGCAAACTCTATACAAGTGACATCAATTCAAGTATCGTCCATAACCGTGGACACGGCTATTCGAATAGTTTTAAACCTTGCAAGGGTGTACATCTTTACCCACACGACTTAGTTAGCAGTAAGCCTCAGGAATAATAGCACACTTGCCTTTGGTATGCTTAAATTTGGGAGACTAAGATTTGGTATTTTTCAACAAGTTGATACTATTGAGTTGGATGACCCATGTGGAACTAATCCCGCCTAAACAATGACCGATAGCATCACTCAACCGGGTCCACATGTTGTGCGAGAATCTTGACCAGTCAATTAAATGCAAACTCGTGTTAGCCACACATATTAGACCGCAGTCGGGGCCCTGAAGGTACGTACATGCGATGGTAC
Organism: Phyllostachys edulis; assembly: GCA_036346405.1. Lineage (NCBI taxonomy): Eukaryota > Viridiplantae > Streptophyta > Magnoliopsida > Poales > Poaceae > Phyllostachys > Phyllostachys edulis. The sequence goes on from CM070552.1 coordinate 47,735,363, forward strand.
ACATCTACGCCCTCACCCTTCTAAGAACATCTGATATTAATATAAGCTCCACATGGCATACGACACGGCCCGAAGACTTAAGCATCTATGCCATATGAAATCAATACACATGTCCTCACTCTCCTGTTTCCAACTCAATAACATTAACCCTTTACTTAACCAAACAGTGCCCATACACCGCGTGTGGAAGTACGTTGGGGCTTGAATTGGGTAGTCAGAGTTCAGTCCTTAATCAATCCAGACAAGACATCCACATTTCCCAATTCTCGTGCACAAAGGCACCATCACTAGCATCCACTTGTCCAGATTTGAATCAATTTATAAACAAGATTAAGGATCATTCTAGATTCAAATAAACTGAACAAGAAATCAAAATAAATAAATTTATTTGTTGTTCCTAAGTTTGACAAGTTAAGCTTACCAAACCCTACCGTTCTATGGACTGCAGGGCTAAGCCAAGTTTAAAACTAAATATCCTCATATCACATACTACCTTAGGTTGAGTGTATGATCAGATTCAGGGTAAACCATCAAGTTCAGGTTGTAACTAACTAGGACAGATGAACATTGCATGCAATCAGTATCACTGTATTTTATAAATCTACAGTTCAAAAGAGTAGGATCAATATGGTGCAGAGAGGATGCTTGCCTTGGTAGTAATATATAACCTCTTGCTCAGGTTCTTGTGGTTCAACAAAAGACTCAACAATCTCAGAAGAACCAGTATCTAAAAGAAAATAAAATCCAATGAATCCAGGAAAAAGAAACAGAGAACAATGTGCATAAAAGAAGGCATGGTCAATGGTTTAATGCATCATTAGCAACATGCTTGAGGTACAATAATTTAATTAAGAATAGTAACCGACAACTACTCTTGCTAATTCTATCTACTACAGTTCAAAGTTTAGATTGAGCTACAGTATCAGGTTTTAGAAACTAGAACAGGACGACATATAATTAAATTATTTATCTAGCTAAACCCCATATAAATGAAATGCTGTGCTGTAACTAAGTGTACTAAAGCTAGTGTTGACCTAACTGATCATTTAATATCTATTAATAGCAATTTAAGAGAGTGGGCTCTTGCTGTAGTGTTGTCGGTTTACTTTACAACAAAAACAGTAAGAACCCTTTTACCAGTTTCGGCTGGCTTGGAAAACCACACAAGACCAGAGTTTTAAAAGTGGAGTTAGAGCTACCTAGGAGGTAATTAATATCATCACCCATTAGGGCTAGACCTAACCGCACGGTTTAAAGAAAGGAATAGAAAGAGGGAGCTTTTGTCGGTTTGACTAACAACCAAAAACAGCAAGACTTTATTTACCGGTTTTGGTTGGCATGGAGAACTACACCAGACAAGGACTTTTAGTGGAGTTACAACTATCTAAGAAGTATTTAATACCACAACCCATGATTACTAATCCTTAATTGCCCGGTGTAAAGAAAGAAAAGACAGATTAACTAATTGTTAGTTTTAACCGACACTAACTTAACAGGAGGGGCGCAACAAGAAATGAACAGGTGACCATAAGACCTTGAAGAAAGATCACGGTCTTTGCTAGGGTTTCTCTAGGACTTAGATAAGATAATACCTTGGTAAAAGAAATCTTAAGTTTTGAAAAGCGATATGAAAGACCGAAAAGTTATAAAACAACTTTTCAGTTTAAGGAAGTTTGGAACATCACATGAGCAAGTGGGTGATGCATGAGAGTTAGTGATGTCCTTAGAGAGCTTAAAATGACAGGGGGCAAGATCAAAACTTACCAGCTAGGATTAGAGAAGATGAAGTCACGGTTATGGTCAAGACAGTAAAGGTCCAAACTCCATTCTTTGGTCTGTCCAAAATGAGAATGATGGATCTAAGATATAAAGACCATTAGGCACCTTCTTAATGAGAAAGGATGGTCTTCAACTCACCAGGATGAGTTTTCCCAAGATGGTGCTCCACTGGTTCAAGGTGACAGAGAGAAGAACCCTAAGTTCAACCCTACAAGAGATGCCCAAAACCACATTAGTATGAGATTTATGCATGCTCTAAAGTTGAACAAGAGGAAGAACAAGGAGTCTTCACTGGGAAGGAAGGCAACTTGTGGAGTTCTCCACGTCAACAATGGCAGAGAGTAGAAAGCTAGGGTTTATATAGTGGTAGAGCTTCCCAGATCAACCGAGAACTATCCAGAGCTAATGAGGTGGCACCAAGGATAAGTATCAAGGGAAAATATCCTCATTTTCACTGTGCTTGACCACCGCTCCGGCGAGAATAGCATCGACGGTGTCTGAAGAAGAGAGGAGCAAAGAATTGCCACTAACGCAGCGGGTCCTGTGGTCATATGACCATGCACAAGACGTAGCAAGCCTCGAGGTACGACCACCGTTCGATTAGAAATGCGGTACCGTGATGAGGAGGCAAATAATACACTGAACCGGTATCTTGCAACCTGGGTCGTGCGATCTCCAATGGGCGGCTACGATTGAGGGGAGTCCGGAGTGGTCCGAACGTCCCAACCCATAAGGATCGTCCGATTTCACTTCAACGGCCCAAGATTTCAGGCGCGCTGTGAGGTTCAGCACACAAGGGCAGTCACCATTAGATCTAGCATCAACGGCGAGGATTGCTGCGAGGTAAGGATGGTCCGAAGGTCACATTGGATGCGGTCCACCCGATCTAAAATCAACGGTGGATCTGCGTTGGCACCTTCGGCCGGTCCGAACGGCCCAACAGATCAGGGCCACACGTTGAGATTTCAACGGCCCAGATGTTTTCCATTTTCGGCCATTTAGGGATGGCTTGGCCTGGAGATCGCGCACCGCATTTGTTGATCCAACGGTCACAATTGGAGGATGGTTTGAGTGGTCGAACGGCCCATTGGATCTGGCCGTTCGTGAGAAAATGGACGGCTTGGATTATTTGGAACTTAGGACGCGCTTAACGTGACCGGGCGGACACAGTGCACCGGTTGGACTCCACCACATTGGGTTGCGCCCTCTGATTGCCAAGGTGGTTTAGGCCGAGAGATTTGACCAATCTATTTCAAAATTTCAAGAACTTTGACTGGGACTTCAAAAATAGCAAATAAATTTATAAAATTATAAAATTTTGCAGAATTGCTACTGGGACGATATATTCCCCACATAAATTTTTGAAATCACTGTTTCTCCTTTAGAGATACATAAATAATTCATTTAGACCGAATAGGTTTTATTTAAAGACAAATATTTTTCTAAAAATCAAAATAATTTCTAGAAATTCAACAAAAATTATTCTTGGCCATAATAATTCATCTGGTTTTTAAATAAAATACTTCCCAGTCTTCATACCAACATTGGGTGGCATTTCCTTTTGAAATTTTGATCTGGTTGGAGTTTGTAATTAGAAATTTGGGGAAAATAGATTGTAACAGGTTGCCTATTTCGCCCAAAATGAACAGTGATGCTATGAACATCATCTTATTACTGTTTATTAGGGCTGAGACTGTTACAAAAAATGAGGCAATTATATTGAAAATGCATTATAATTTTATTAATGTTCAAATAGCTAGCTCGTTAAAACATTTGCCATTTAGCTCATAAGACATGAAAAATTGAAAAACAATCCTAGAGAAAAAAAATATTTTAAAAAAACCAAAATAAATTTATATATTCTTATAAAGTGAACTACATAAAATTTTAAAACTACAAAATAAAACCATATAAGTATTAAAAATGGAAAGAAAATCATATAAATATTAATAAATGAAAATAAAATTATGTATGTATGTTAAAACAATGTCATGCCTAATGGGTAGTGCCATCTGCAGTACTGGTCGTCTTAGGAGCTAGGCACAGCACTATTTGTCTTTATCTTTGTCTTGGCTTGTCGTCGTCTTTGGAGTCTTGTGAGCTATTGTGTCGTCTTGCTTCAGCTCATGAATAGTCTTGGTGTCTTGTGCTGCACTGGGACCAAGACCGGCAATGTCGTGCCTCGTCTTTGGCCCAAAGAGCACACGACCCGTTTAACTTGACTCTATGCTGCGATGCTATGCGCCGCCCTCTTGTTGTGAACTGTCACTATGTGCTCTTGTGTATGCTTATTGTGGGGTTCACCTTTGTCTTATCTCATTCGTCAGCGGTGTGTGCTACGTACTATGATTGCTTTCTTCTTGCTGATGACGAGCTTGGTCGTGGTCACCCAGTGGCGGAGCCAGGATTTTAATAATGAGGGTACAAAATTACATGAGCGGATGTCAAAGAATACGGATGATTGTTGCACTAGTGAGTCACCGTGATGACACAATGCTGACAGCTACTCCCTACTCCTAGCTCGCCACGGCCCACGCCAGCACGCACAGCTTAGTTTGTCGTGTTGTGCCACGCCTTCCTAACGGAGTCGCCCCGCATTGCATGCTGCGCTCTTTGCCGCTTCTTGCCTCTCGTCACCCGCTCACTCTGTTGGTGCGTCTTGTATCTTGTCAGTTGGCATTGTATGGTATTGCGCACTTTGGTGGTTTGCTATTGCGGCTAGGGCAAATGGGAACAAAACATCAATCGATGTCTGAGTTGCCTTGGTGAGTTGGTGCGCACTTATGCTAATGGGCCGGTTGGGGCTGACGTTGACTATGTGTTGGGTCTGGCCTATTGGATGAATTGGACATGTATATACTATATAGTGAATTTTCTTGCAAGTTTTTTTTTGTGGGGTTTGGGGTTCAAGTGTACCCCCGAGAACCTCTTTCAACGTTGCCACTGAGGTCACGTGCTTGCGTCCGTCCTCGCCTGTCCTCCATGTCCTTGCCCTCGGCTCCTCTCTTGGTTAGTGAACTTCCTCCTAGCCGGTTTGGTGGTGATGTGATAAAACTACTATCTTGGTTGGTGATTCTTGGCAAGGATTGGTGTGTGATGCGCTTGGAAGGTTCATAGTACTTTGCTGTTCATAGATTTTGGTTTCTTCTCCCCTTTTATTTTGGTTTGGTTTCTCACTCTTTTTACTATTGGCCTCCTCCTCCTATCCTTTTATTTCTTCCCTTGTCCACTCTTCTCTCTTGGTCTGTGGAGTTCCAATTGGCTCTCCCCTTGCTACACCCATGTGTGTCGATCTGTGATTGGCTAGGAAAGGAATGAGGAGCTCCTATTGGCGGGCTAATAATCATTCCCTTGTACTAATTTGGGGATATTAATTATTAAGGTTGCAGTGCAGAAGTGGCTTTGCACTGCTGCCTATAGTGGGTTGAAATGAGGAAAATATCTCATATGGTTGTTGCCTACTCTGTGGCCTTGGTGTGGCTTGCTAGTGGTGCATGGTGATTGGTTAGCTTACCGATTGTCTTGTGCTGGTTTTCGGTTGCCTGATGGCCTAATGATGCCTCGACGTGGGTTTGCTTGTGATTAGTCGGATGATGAACCCGATATTAGTGAGAGGTGCTGGCCGGCTCTAGTCAGTCTAGGTATCTCAGTGAGTTAAGAGCATCTTCAATGTGGGTTTTCAGTCGGTACAAAAGCCATCTCTCTCCTCTTGGTACTGGTACCACACACTAAACAAAAGTTGGCACCGCTTTCAAGCCTGGTGTCAATACCAAGCCAAAAAAAAGTGTGGTCGTCGTCTTGCTCGCACCGGGAGTGGGAGGCCTGGCCGAGGCCTGGCATCACCATGCTCGCCGCCACGAATTGAGGTTGAGGAAGCCATGCCTGCCATCGCCTCCAGATCCGGCGACCTCCGTCACCATGCCCGCCACCGCAGACAGTTCGAACTCAAGGAAGCAGTGGTGGTGGGGGCAGGGGCAAGGACGGTCGGCGCTGAGTGGGGAGACGAGCACAGAGTGAGGAAGGAGGAGGCGGGCATGGAGAGATGGACATGGTGGGCATGGAGGGAGGGGGGGCGAGAAAATCTCGTGGGGAGAGGAGAGAGAGGACAGGGAGAGAGAGGATTTTATTTTTTTAAATCTGTGGTGAGACCCATCTTTGAGGGAGAGAAAGGTACTAAACACTGGAGGGGAAAATGTAAAGTTAGTGCCAGTGTGATGTGACAATTCTTAGCACCGGTGGAGGCTCCCCATATTGTGGATGCCCTAAATGAACATGTACTACGGGTTTGACGGCAACCTACTTGTACATTTTGCTTGTCTTTGCTTGATTGATGCCGCCATTTCATATGTAGGATGTATTACGTTTTGTGATATACCAATATACTTTGTTGATGCGATTTTGAAGTTATTAAATTCACATATGTATTAAGTGTATGGACTTTGTAACGTTATTGTAATACAATGGACATTGATATAATGTGCTTTGTTGGTGAATTATAACCTTTGAATACATGTATGTTTGTGAAATTTCGGCATTTGAACAATTCTGTTTGCATACTTTGAGAAGAGAAGGTGTGTTTTCTATTTATTGATTAATTTATTTATTTGATTTTTGATCCAGCATGGCGATGATTAGCAACGTGGCCGTTATTTGAATGTAGTTAAAAATGCTGGTCGTTTCAACTTTCAACACTCCCAACATAAGTGGAAAATGCTACGATTATCTGATAGTAATAGTTACTAATTAAGATATAGTTTAGCGACGAATTCACAAAGCTAGCTGCCTCACTCAGGGCTACGTCATGAATCCATTAATTAGCTGCAGAAAAAACTCCGTGTTAAGCTAGCGTTTACTGGGGACGCAGATGGAACGAGCATACGTACGAAGCAATATGCACAGATGAAAAGTTTCGCAACTAAAGATGCAGGACTCCACCGCGTACTCCAGGTGTCAGATCTTATATTTCTCACTGTCTTTTCCAACAGCAGTTCTGATTAATTTGTCCATTTTATTTCCTTCTCAACCATTTTATACTACTCTGATTGATCGAGGGTACTGGGTACGTATTAGTCGCATCGCGCATTCAAGGTAGCTTTACTCCCAACATTTCATTTATTTATTCTATTAAACTTGGAGCTTCACTTAATTCAGAGTTCAGGCGCGCATGCATGTACAGCATACGCGTCACCAGCCGCCACCTAGGGAGTGCGGTTGCTGGCCTTGTCGCCGGACGCCTGCCCTGCGGCGGTGCCATCGCTCGCCCAGCACGGCCCCGACTGGCACCCGTCACTGCAGTAGTCGGCAGTCGTGCCACAGTACCCCCACTGGCTGCAGCACATGTCCGGCGGGCAGTTGCAGTTCTGCGCGGCCGCCGGGCCGGTGACGGAGAGGAGGAGTACCGCTAGCCCGACAGCCAAGAACGTCGCGAGCGGCGTCACTGCTAACTTTGCCATTTGTGCTTCAGTGGCTAATTATTGGTCTGCGTTGGGCTTGTGACAGGCAGTTGTTTTTCTGCTGAATGAGGTGGAGGAAGTACACGAGGTGGTTTATGTAGGGAGTTGGAGAGGAGTACTTAAGTTCGTGCGTGATTGGTGTGGCGTTGGAGTTGCAAGTGGCACATATCATCTTTAGACTTCTGAAGCTGCAAGTCAGAGCGTTATTCTTATCGATTTCGTATACATTGCCATATATTACGTAGCAAACCATAGGGTGCTTGTTTTCATGCATCATATGCGAATTTATTGGCGACTCCTTGTTCAACATTTTTGGCGACACTCTGTTTGAAACACGGGATTTCTTCCTATTTCCTGCAGAAATTAAATCTATTTCTGTGAAATTTCTGCAAAATTCCCGGGGTACAAACGGAGCCTAAGAAAGAAAAACTTTTCCAACTTCAATAATTCGGCTGTGTGTGATGCGTACTAGAGATGAACGATGACCACATACACAGCTGTGCCAATTATACGAAGTGAACCAACCGGAGTGAATTTTTTTTTTTTTAAAAAAAAGTGGGCAAGGAACTCTCCTAATCAATTAAGAAGGAAAGATAGTTTTACACACCAAAACCACGCAACGCCTGAGAGGGGGTCGTCCTAAGCACCAGACAATGGCGGAGGAAAAAAAAAGACCACACAAATACTACAGGGTCCTATTACACATTAAAGGCTCTTCTCGTAAGCGTTATATCCTCCTGAACTCTTTGTGCCACACTAGGGCCACGACAGGTGTAAGATTTTAGAAAAATCCTATGGTTTTCCATATCGTGCAGATAACCGGGACGAGTCTACTATAACACACCAGAGTGTATAGGATATCGGGTCCGAAAATTATTATTATTTATATAATCATGTATGTATAATGTGAACACCCCTAACCCAACATAAAAGGATATCATATCTCAGGCCACAGCCTAACCGAACGTGATTCATCTTGCCTTAGGACCCTCGGCCATTTTTGTTAGGATTAATTTGCTCAGTGACATTGCAATGAGACACAAATTGAAAAATAACATCCAATATGAGGATGACAAATGGGACATGTGCCTAAATGTCATCCTCACATCGATGATATTTTATAACTTATGATGTTTGGATAGTATTACTGTGTAAATTGCCCCTTTTGTTATGGATCTGCCACCGCAGATAACCATCCCATTGAAATCCTTCCGTTGGTCTTTCGGGGTGAGCTACAGCCAACGGATGGTGAAAAATATTGGTCGATATGCTACAGCCAGCGGATTAGTCCCGGCCATGGTCGAGACTCCAAAGGAAGTAACACATGTACTCGGCAGCACTGCAGCAGCTGGTTATTCCCTACGCAGCGGATGAATGGGGGTTAGGCCGGCATGGCCGCATAGCTGCGCTCTACGGACGTAGCGCACGCCAGAGGCCAGCACGCACGCACGCGGAACGGTAGCCGTAGGAAATTAGTGGTGACGGCCACGCACGCCGCCAAAGACTGATGACCTTCTCGGCCTGAAAGGACGGCGGCTAACTGACAAAGGCACCAAGCCATATTTGCCGACGTACGTATGTATGGTAGCGAGCGAAGCTTGAACGCAAATGCAAGCTCCTCAGTGGCGCAGGGGCGGGGGTATTTGGTCGTATTGGCATGTTTGTCGGATGAAGTAGTGAAAATGGTATTCGGCGTGCGGTATTTGTAGAAATGGCGTTTAAACCATACGGTCATCACGCGGAATTAATATGGGGCGACACGTCAGAGTGCACGGCCACCGTGCGGTGCTCCTCTATTCTATCTAATTAGCCATGTTAGTTTATTCCTAATTAGCGACATGTGCTTTCCACCACCCAGCCCCCTCCATTGTTTTCATGTTTCGTTAACTGAAGCTTGATCATCCCCTCCAACTGCAAACAGGCTTCAAGAATCTGTGAGCAAACAGGCGAAAATGGCATCGTCGTGGTGTTATTCGCGGAGTGCCACGCCAACGTCCAATCACTCATGTTACACGTCTTTCACCGACCTGTATGCTGCGCCCGATTCCCTCCCGTCATTACCAGCGCGTCGTTAGTGCGCGATTTCCTCTTGCTCTCACTATTGTGGAGTTCGAGTGATACTGTATTGTACTACAGGCTAGCTAAGCTTGTCCATGAACCAACTGAGAGAAATGTTTAGCATGCAGATCATATAGCACTTTACCATAGCCTTCGACTCGTGTGCATTTTGAAAGCTATGGTATGGTACTATATGATCTGTATGCCAAACATTTCCCTCAGTTGGTTTATGGACAAGTTTAGCTAGCTTGTGGTATAATATAGTATTAAAGAATATTATCCACATGTTAATTTATTCCTCAATAACCACATGTGCTATTGAGATCCTCCTGTTGCATAGTACTTATGAATATTCAAGTATATTTTATTCCTAGTTAGCCACATGTTAATTGAGTAATCAAACGCTTTAGTAAACGCATACATATGTCTACCTGGGCTCATTTTTATTTTGTCAAGGGAGAGAATCTAGTACATCCTAACAAGAAGCTTGACTGCTCTTTTGGATCAGTCCAACTACCTAACAGAGCATACAAATATAGCACAACAAAATAAGCATACAAATATACCAAAACAAAATCGTATAACACGGGATACACTATGGCTCACTTGTCTGAGCCACTACTCTTTGCTCGTTGCGTCTACGTCCGCGTAAGCGTCTTTGTTTTGCGTCGAGCGTGTCTCATGGGATACGTCAGCCGGTCTAGAGAGCGCGTGTCGGATCGGACGGGGTACGAAGACCGTTGATTCTGTTGAGTGGGTAGAGATGCACCAATAATCTGAGTTAGAGGAAGCTGAGTCTAGTAAGCGTTCATGTCGTCCTACTGAGACATGACGAACTGGGGGCCACCTACAATGAAGTCATGAATGACAGACCGTATAAATCCACTCCCGAATTGTCCGCCCCCAAGGTACAATGTCTGCAACTCCATTCGTGCGGATGAGCTCTGGCCTTGGACGTACGGTGTGCCAGCGAACCCAGAGGAGCTCTGGCCTTGAATGTACGGTGTGTTAGTGAACCCGGAGGAGCTCTGCCTTGCGTATGCTCCAAACCCTAGCTGGCATGGTCCAAACCCTAGTACTGTGTACTGCTCCCTGGCTCCAAACTCAAGTTCTTTATTACGTTCTTCGACTCCGCGAAGATGTACTTGAAAGTTTTCAGCGGCCCTGGTGTTGTGTCTGGATTGCGGATGGTGGTCTCTGATGTGCTTACGATGCGTTGTACCCGCTCCAACTGAAGTGACATACATAACAGGTTCAGTAACGAGGAGTACCAATATCATCAATGAAACGATCAAAGGTTGTAAGTATCTTATGGTGTCGTCACATCGCGAAGCACTGTAATGATCGAGCGAGTGGCAGAGGCTCTCGTGGTGCGTCACCTGCTCCGGCGCTTCGGTGGAGGAAGGGTGTGTCTAGCGCAGGACTGTGGTACGTACCACTCCAGGTACTCACCGTACATCCAAACATCATACGGACGTTGCTCCTACAAGACCTCCAAGTGTGCGTCTCCGTCCATGCCGTAATCCACTCAAGCTAGACTGCTTGCCATTCCTTAGCATGTCGACCCATGCTATAATCGGGTGCATCATGCATTGATCATGCGGCAGACAACGACGGGACAAACAACAGGACGTGAAAGACGTGTGACGTGAATGATTTGACATTGTGACTCCCCTTTATTCCCTTCCCTTTCCTCACTTGCGAGAGAGAGAGAGAGTCGGAGAGAGAGTCGACTCCTTTACTCGGAGAGAACAAACGAGAGAAAGAAGGAAAGAGGGAGATGTAGTGAGTGAGAATGTGAGAATCTCCCTGCCGCTCTTGGCTTTTTAGTAAGTGGGCAAGAAGAGAGAACATGTCACTGGACAAATGGAGAGAGAGAGAGAGAGAGGAATTAAATGGGCACCACGTAGTGGCCATGCGGTATCAAGCACCACTGCACGGTACATGTTGCTCGTTGGTAAGTCCCGTGCGGTGGAGGCGTCATTTTTGCAAATACTGTGCGTCGATTTCCATTTTCGCTAATTCGTCCGGCAAATCTGGCAATATGGCCAAAAACTCAGGGGGACGGGCCAGACAGATGCAGACTCAGGAGAAGATACAAGTAGTCAAGTAGGGTACCGGTGGAAAGAACCACATGATTTGATGTCACGTGCATGGCAGAGGACAAACGCTCAACGAAAACATTTTCTCTAGGTCTTTAAACTGTACTGATAGTGATTACAAAATTATGTATATTAATTATCACGTACTATAAAAGTTTAGGGGAAAGCTAAAAAAAGCTATAGCGTTAGATCCGTTTCTAAGGGGATAGGTAGAGACCATTGGATCCAATGTATCGGACGACATCAGGAATTCCCACCTCTCTTTCCCATCCACGTCTTGGCTAGCTGCTCCCAAAGAGATAAGATGCCACCACCGCTGGCCTAGATCTATCCTCTCTCTCCCCCACTGCCACCACAGCCTCCTCCTCCCCTCCACCACCCATGCCTGGCCGTTCCGCCGACACCGCCACCGTCGCCGCATAGCTGCATACCTTGGGTAGGACAAGCCTGGCGTATCCGACACTACTGTGTCGCTCCTGAGGGAGAGGGAGACTCAAAACCGCTGGTCTCCTCCGATGCAACCGCAAGCGCGGCCGAGGCTTCTGCTGAGTCGGCGGACGCCAACCACGACGACCTTGAGAACATCCGCGAGGTCAAAATGGTATGTGGCCTCGAGCCCACTTATTCTCTTGGTTTGCATTCTTTTTGGATGAGTTCGTATTTAGTTGGTGTTTGGTTTGGATGCGGTATTTACGTACTGAAGCTTCTTCAGAAGAACATGGACATGACCTTCGGAGAGGTATTAGTTGGTGTTTGGTTTGGATGCCCCCAAACATGGCCTAGTTAAAGATATTGAAGGTCCGTTTTACAAAGTCGTACGTGCCATAGTATCAAGATCAGATAGTGGATACGGAGTACCCTTTGGTCTTGAGGGATGAGAATGGAGGAGCCGAGAACACTGTGTATGTACTGAATAGTAAGTGTGTGAATGAGAGGTGAGTCGGCCCTTTTTTTACATGCCTTTGGGACCATATATATAGGAGAGCAAGGAGAGATATTTTTAATGTTGTCCTTACCTAGCAATGATGAAGAAATGAGCATTTTAATACATTCCCATATACATCCTCGTATTCCCCTAAGTTTACTAGGACTACTTGATAGTACATGAGGTTGAGTACTGAGAGTAATCGTAGACTGACATGCAGTTTGTAGAGGTGGAGAGCCTGACAAAGATATCTCGTGGAACAAGGGTGTGGGAGAGATGATTATTTAAGCTGTCAACGCTTAATTACATGTGCTGCTTGATAGTACATGAGGTTGAGTTGACTAGCAAGTGTGCGCGTACGGCACAATAGTACATATTATTACTCCTCATTATTCAAATGATCTTATAAAGTTTCAGTCCCAGCATTTTATTTTTTCTACTAAAATTAAACTCTGGGCATCACATCTGGCGCCTAGCAAGTGAGGTTGTCCCCCGGGTCGACGCCGAACTGCTGGCAGTAGTCCTTGTAGTAGCCCACCCGCGCGTTCATGGCGCCGGGGTTGTTGCCGTTGCACTCCAGGGCGCCGTTGATGGCCCTGATCGTCGCGCCGAACCCCTGCGGCATGACCTGGTGCACGTTGTTCATCCAGAACCAGAGCGCCGTCTTGAACGCCACCACCGCGTCCTGCGCCACCGTCTCCGGGTTCCTCAGCCCGTCGAACCCGATGCTCTGCCCCGCCGGCCCGTAGTTGTAGTTCCACGACAGCTGCAGCGGCCCGCGGCCGAAGTATTTCTTCCCCGGGTAGCACGGCCACTGCTTGTTGTTCGGGTCGCAGTAGTCACTGCTCTGGTTGATCTCCTCGATGTAGCACATATCTGTAGTCATGTAAACTTGTAATGTACTCCGTTGATACCATGCATGAGAAACGATTCGACTATATGCGTTAAGTTGCGGTTTTACTTACGTCCGGTCTCGTGCGTGACGTGGGCGAAGAAGGCGGCGATCTCGCGCTTGGAGCCTTTCCCGAAGTCGGGGTACGAGCCGGCGGCGGTCAGAAACGATTGGCGCGTGTAGAAGCTCTTGCCGGCGCACCCGTTCCCGGCCTGGGACGTGATCCCGTTGAAGAACCCCTCGGTCACAACGCTCTCCACGGACTCTCCGCCGCTGCTCCCCCAGCACGGGCCCGCCTGACACCCTTCGCCGCAGTAGGCTTCGGTCGTGCCGCAGTAACCAAACCGGCTGCAGCAATAGCCCTGCTGGCAGCCGCAGTTCTGCGCGGCCACCGGGCCGGTGGCGGAGAGGAGGAGTACCAGCCCAAGAGCCAAGAACGCCATGATCATCGGCGTTGGTGAGTTTGCCATATCAGAGATTCAGCTGCTAACTACTTGAGGTTTTTGCTGTCGTGCAGCTTGTGTTACGAGGTGATTTGAGATAGCATGGTGCATGCTGCCGATTTATATAGGGAGAGGACGTCCATCTTCTCGGCGGCACACGTGCCGTCCCCGCAGTTGCCGGGGGTACAGGGAAGAAGTCCGCGCTCACCAAAGTTGAGAGAGACTGCAAGTTTGGAACCCTGTGCAGCTGTGTGGAATTCCATGCGCGCTACTGGCTATAAGTCGGCTATAAGTCGTTCTTTCCTAGCGATTTTCCATTTCTACGTAGACTTTGCCATTATCCAACAGCCGTATATTGCGCCCAATTCCATGCATCAAGCATGTGAGAATTCATTGCTGGTCAATCGAGAAAGGAAGACTGCCGTAGCTAGCTACTGGAGTTTGGAATGTTGAAATGACTCGCCGTTTGGCCCACGCAATTGATCCGTTTGGTGTAGTTTAGTATAACATAATGCAATTTCATATTTCAAAATTTATGTTTTACGATCTAAATTTGAAATGACTCCCCATCTCACTGGAATCACATGATCTAAATTTGGACAGTCAAGGCATTCCTATTCTGCCTCTTGCTTTTAGTTATCCTTCTTTGGATAAGATTGAGTGCACTCAGGAGGGGCTTGCCAAGAATTCTGATAGAGATCATGTGGATCTTGAACAAGACAGTGAGATGAGCTCTAGCCCTATTCCCCCCAGAGGCTATAGTGGTACACACTGGGAGAGGTCCTACCCTGATGGATGCTACTTTATGGCCTTGTTTGAAAACTCCTTCAAAAAATTCATCACCTGGGTTAGTGTTATCTTCTGAAAAACAGACTGCTGAAAGTAGTGATTCCAGGGATGGGGATGTAGCAACTATTGACAATCCTGCAGATTCAACTAAGGGGGATTTGCTCTTAGAGGAAGAGACTGACTTTGGTAGCTCTGAGGATGTTAGTGAGTCTAAGGTTCAGGCTGTGGATGTTACTGATGAAGCTGCTGGCCTTTGCAAGACACCTCTTGAGGGAGGATTGGCAGGGGAATGGATTCTATCGAAAAAGAAAGTGGGAACTCACAAATTTAAGGAACCTCCTGTGGCTGTCAGGAAAAGCAGCAGAATATAGGATCAAGGCATTCCTATGCAACAGAAGGCTTGTCTACTTAAATCCATCTAGAATCTGGAGACCCAAGGTAAACCTCAAACTAATCATTTTACTATCCTTAATGATGTTTCTGTTGAGTATTTAGAGAATGTTGCTTCTTCCTGTGACATTGTGCTTGGATCCAATGATCAAAGTGCAAAAGAGATAATTTCTCCAATGCAAGCCCAAGAGTTAGTAAGGGCAGCTTTAGCCAAAGCTGAAGCTGACCCCCTCAAAGAAAAGTCTGCGCATATTGGGGTGAATGAGAGTGTGGAAGGAAAAAGGGGTGTTGATGTCTGCTTGGATAAGATGGATAATGAATCCAGAGGGGTGTTGGGTTTCAAAATGAGCAAAAAGTTGAGAAGCCAACCTGGCAAAAGTAATAAGAGCAAAAGTAGATCATGAAAATTCTCTTTTGGAATATGAGAGGTTTTGGGAAAGCTGCAAGGAGGAGACAGTTGAAAGAGCTGATTCAGAGAGAAAACTTGGATGCAGTTGGGGTTCAAGAGACTTTCAGAAAAGATTTCTCCAAACATGAGTTGGATGCTTTGACAGGAGTTCATAGCTTTGGTTGGGTTTGGAATCCTGCTTTTGGGCACTCTGGTGGTATTTTACTAGGGGTGAATACCAATGTGTTGGAGATTGAAGGGGGTGATCAAGGGAGGTACTTTGTGAGCTTAGCAGTAAGACATAAGACTACTAACTTCAGATGGGAGGTTCTTGTTGTTTATGGCCCTGATCAACACTGCATGTCTCAAGAGTTTTGGGAGAATTGGACAAAAAATGTCAGGATTCTACCCTTCCTTTGGTCTTAGGGGGTGATTTTAACTTGATTAGAAAGGCCGATGACAAAAGCTCTCAGGGGGTGAATTTTGCTCTGATTGACAATTTTAATGATTTTATTGCTGATCATAAACTTCTAGAGATTGTCAGAAGGGGTTCCAAGTTTACTTGGTCCAATAAACAAGAATGTCCCACTATGGTGAATTTGGACAGAGTTTTGTTCTCTACTAATTGAGAACTCAAACACCCCTTTTGCTCTGTTGATACCTTGCCAAGAATAGGGTCAGACCATAATCCCATCTGTTTGTCTTTAGGGGTGGATGAGATTAAACGAAGTGGGAGATTTTATCTCAATAGGAGTTGGCTAGATATGGAGAACTTCAGAGATGTAGTGAATATAAGATGGGAAAAGATCTGCAATAAAATGCCTGTTTTGAACTATTCTGTGGATGGCTGGAATGGAGGCCTGGCTTCCCTGAGACAGTTTATTAAAGGCTGGGGTGCTAATGTTAGTGGGTTATACAGGAAAGATAAGAAATTACTTTCAGACCAGGTTAGTTTTTTTGATCAAAAAGCTAAGAGTGCTTCTCTTAGTACTGAGGATTGGTTGGCTCGTAATAAAGCTGAAGAAGAGTTGGAAAGAATTTTTGAGTTTGAAGGAAAGGACTGGCATTAGAAAGGCCAGGTAAAATGGATTATCCAGGGTGATGTTAATACCAGATTTTTCCACTGTTGTGCTAATGGAAGGAGAAGAAGAAATTTTATCTATTCTTTAGAGGATGAAGGGGTGCTTTTATCTGATGAAGGGGCTATTAGAGAACACATTTACAAGTTTTAAAAAAACCTCTTTGGGTATGAAGTTAACCAAAATGTTCATTTAAATTCTCATTTCTGGGATCCTGCTTATAAGGTTTCAGGTTCTGATGGTGAAAGCTTAGTGTAGAATTTTTCTGAAGTTGAAATCTGGGATATTATTAAGAGTTTACCAGGGGATTCTGCACCAGGCCCGGATGGGTTTCCTTCTTGCTTCTACAAAACCTTTTGGGGTCTTTTAAGACCTTATTTCATAAACATGGTTAAAGATTTTTTTTGAGGGGAATCTGTATTTTAAGAGGCTGAATTATGGAGTGATCACTTTGATTCCAAAAGTGACAGATGCTAACAACATTAAACAATTCATGCCTATTTGTTTAATGAATGTGAGTTTCAAAATTTTAACTAAGGTGTTAGCTGTTCGGTTGGGGAAAATTGCTAATAATATTATTAATGTTTGCCAGATAGCCTTTATGAAAGGGAGAAATATTCTTGATGGGGTTTTATCTCTTCATGAAATCTTGCATGATTTAAGAGCTACCAAGAAATCAGGGATTGTGCTTAAACTTGACTTTGAGAAGGCCTATGACAAAGTGCAGTGAAGCTTTCTGAAAGAGGTTATGATTGGTAAAGGTTTTTCCCAAAAATAGATAGATTGGGTTATGTCCAATGTCCAGGGAGGTAAGGTCAGCATTAATATCAATAGATCTGTTGGTCCTTATTTTGTAACTCGTAGGGGTTTGAGGCAGGGGGACCCTCTGTCCCCTTTGCTCTTTAATCTGGTAGCAGATGCTCTAGCAGGTTTGGTTGACAAAGCTAAAATAAAATGACTGTTAAAAGGGTTGTCCTCTCACTTAATTGCTGGGGGGGGGGGGTTCCTCTCTTACAATATGCTGATGACACTGTGTTGCTGATTGAATGTGATGGCTCTTTTGTCTTGAATCTTAAGTTCCTTTTGTACTGTTTTGAATGGATGTCTGGGCTGAAAATCAATTACCATAAGAGTGAGGTCTATGTGATTGGGGTGGAGAAACAAGAAGCTATCCGAATTGCCAATATGTTTAACTGTAAACTTGGGAAGTTACCCCTCACTTATTTAGGCATTCAGGTTGATTTAAGGAAGGTGAATAAGAGGATAGGAGAGAAGATTATCTCCAAATTGACTCACAGATTGGATAATTGGAGAAACAACTTGCTCTCTGCTGGTGGAAGGTTGATCTTGGTCAATAGCTGCTTGAGTAACCAGCCTATGTATACTATGGGGTCTTATAGACTGAACAAAAAGATTCATGGCAAGATGGACTCTATTAGGTCCAGATTTTTCTGGAGGGGTGCTAATGACAGTGCCAGATACCATATGGTGAAGTGGGGGGCTATTTGCAGGCCTAAGGATTTCGGGGGTTTGGGGGTTCTGAATTCTAGCCTCATGAATGATTGCATGCTCAGTAAATGGCTATGGAGAATTAGTAAGGCTAATAATGAAATTTGGTTTCAGTTATTGAAAGCTAAGTATTTCCCCCATTGTGACTTCAGAGACCCTTAGATTCTCGAGGGTCTCAATTTTGGAAAGCCCTGAGTAGAATTAAACATGTTTACAATTGGGGTGTTTCTTACCATGCTGGTAATGGCAAAAGTATTTCTTTTTGGAAAGATGTTTGGTTGGGTAATTATCCTTTCTATATCGGATTTAATAGACTCTTTAATATCTGTCTCAATCCTGATATTAAGCTGGTAGACTGTATGGTTCAGGGTATCTGGAACATCTTGTTTGTCAGGAATTTTGGTGTAGAAGAGGAGGGGGCTTGGAGAGAGTTGAAAGATTTAATTCAAGGGTGATTCTAACTGAGGAGAAGGATAGGACTGTCTGGTGCTTGGAAAAACTAAACCATTTCTCTGTCAAGTCTCTTTATAGACATATTTCTTTTGGGGGTGTTATTGATAAGAGACTTCAAAAAATCTGGTCTAGTAGAATCCCTTTGAAGGTTAATTTTTTTTTTGTGGCAACTTTACTTAAACAGGCTGCCTACTACTGACCAGCTGGTTTTGAGACATTGGAAAGGTGATATCAATTGCTGGTTATGTGGAGTGCCTGAAGATCTTAACCATGTCTTCTTTAATTGTAATAGCTAATTTTATGCGGACATGCTTCAAAGAGGCTTTTCGATTGGAAGAGGCCTCCGAGTCTTTTGATGATTTCCATCTAAGTTGGTTGGAGAATAGGGGTGCTAACGATTATCATCTTGGCTTACTCAGTTTTGCAGCCTTTGCTTGGACCATTTGAAAATGCAGGAACAAAGGAGAGATTGAGAAGTCTTTTACTAAATAGCCACTTGCAGTTGTTTTCAACATTGTATCCTGTTTGCAGCGTTGGCGTATCCTTCTCCGAAAAAATGACCAGAAGAATCTTGATAGAATGATGGAGGTGGCGATCGACTGGATCAGAAGCTTTAGATCTCCTGGTGCTTGACTCTTGGCGTCTTTTTTGGCTGTTCTAGTCTTGTTCCTGAATGTTGTTTAGCTTTTGTTGCCGTGTTTCTCTCAATGTTTGAGAGATGTGGAATTTGTGAACTTGTCGTAGGTGGTTTTATCTTGTATCTGGTATCCCCAGTTTGGTAACTGTTTGAACTTGGTTTGTATCCTCTCCTTTATTAAAAAAAAAATCTAAATTTGAATTTGTGTTGTCTGATTTCATATTTAATTAACAAATTTTATTTTGAGATCTCTCTTCTTATGTGTGAAAGAGAGGATTGAGAGGTGATTCATCGAGCAATTTTGCACTCTCAGCCTTTGAATTAAACGTAGTGCTACCTATTTATTTTTTATATAAATTAACATGTTTCTAAACCAAATATTAGATCTAAGCTTTTAAAATCAGGGTCCACCAAATCAAAAGTTTGATGTTTTTAGATCATTTTTTAAATTAATATATCTCTATGACAACCTTTTTTTAAAATTATTATATCTCTAAACCAGCTATTGAATCTAAGCCTTTAAAATTAGGGTACACCAAATCAAAAGTTTGTTGTTTTTAAGATCTTTTCAAATTAACATATCTCTAAGACAGCCGTCGAATCTAAGCCTTTAAAATTAGGGTCCACCAATTTAAGGACCAGACGTTTTTTTTATATGAGAATTTCTAGTATATTTCTATTTTTTCCTATCAATTGTAAAATGTGTGTTATCGAGATTTAATATATAATAGATGGATCTTTTTATGGGACACTACTCTTAATAGGAGCCGGGAAAAAAAGGGTCAGGCGGACATCTAGTGGGTGGGAGTCCTTTGGCAGACCCCCTTGAGGTCCGTTACTTGGGAGATCTTCGTCGGCAGCGTTCAAAGCAATACTACCGAGAATCTTTTATAGAGTATGGAGGTCACCTTGTCGACCCGTGCGAGGAAGATGACCGTGGTGAGTCACGGCGGGGTTCAACGATCTGATCCGTTTCGTACCATCGGTCACGAGCAATGATCTAGAGAAGGCCAAAAGGTTTCACCGAGGGCTCAACTCTGAGTTTCGGCATGTTATGAGAGCTACTGCGCCACATGACTTTAGGTCAGTGGTAGAACAAGCCAGAGGGATGTAGATGGAAATGCAATTCACTAAAGGACTGCAACCCTCTGGTGGTCCAAGCGCTTCTGGTAGTGACCAGAAGAGGAGTTTTAGCGAGGAGGGTGGGTCATCTCAGCAATCTACTCCCAAGAAGTCCAAGTGGGGCCAGCGTCCCCCGCAGTCGTCCAAGTCCAAATCTTCGAGGCCATCTTCTGCAGCGCCTCGTTCGTCATCAGCGACCCCAGCCTATCGTCCTGTGCTAGGGTAGGGCATGATCTGTTTTAAGTGCGGTGGTGGGCACCGTGCTGCTGAATGCTCTTGGATGGGAGAGTGTCGGCATTGTGATCGGTCGAGCCTCATGAAGCAGGTTTGTCGTCAGAACCCCTCTAGTATTATCAAGTGGGAGCCAGCACCTGCGTCATCAACAAATGCTATGCCTCGGGGGTCTGTCCAGATGTTGGTGGCTACCCCTGCATCGTAGCCTCCTTCTTGGGCACCACCCGTTAGGTATTATTTGCACCCTACACCAGCTGCTCCAGTTCAACACGCTGCACCGCCTCCATTTCCGTTGCCATCTCAACCGAGTGTCGGGGCTTTCGTTGCCCCGGCGCCACATGGAGTCTATGCATTGCTGCGCTTGAGTCGCGGGGCGACAGACGTGATGGTGGTACCTGTCGATGGAGATTCGTGTGATGTCCTTATTCTTTTTGACAACAGTGCTACTTATTCCTTTGTGTCCCACGAGTTTGCTAGGAAAGCAAAGTTGAGTATGTAGTAGATCCCGCAGTTGGTTATAGTTAGTTCTCTAGGAGGTATCATTGCTAGCTCCACGGTTTGTCCTAGATGTGTGATTTCATTAGATGGTGAGGATTTTATTGCCAACCTAATGGTTACTTAGATAGAACCTTTTGATGTTATTCTTGGCATGGACTGGTTGCATTACTTCCGGGCTGTGATTTCCTATTTCTGGAGGACAATCACTTTGCAAGCTCCTTTGGGGGAGGAGATAACCTTTCAGGGGAATGCACCTCCGTGTTCTCTTTTTGTGTTGGCCAGCCTGTTCCCTAGCCGACGAGCGGTGAAGTTTGGTTTGCTTCTAGCTCTTGTAGAGAAGTCGAGCGCATCATTGCGCATTGGGGATATTCTAGTAGTGTGTGAATATCCCGATATATTTCCCGAAGAGCTTCCGGGTATGCCACCCGAAAGGGATGTCGAGTTTAGAATTAATCTTGTTCCTGGCACACGATCTATTTCTTTATCCCCTTACCGTTTGGCATTCCAGGAAGAATTGAAGAAGCAATAGGATAATTTGTTGTCTAAAGGATTGATTCATCATAGTGTGTCACCTTGGGGAGCCCCTATCCTATTCACTTAGAAGAAGGACGGGAGTTGGCACATGGGCATAGACTATCGTCCTCTTAATCAGGTGACCATCAAGAATAAATACCCGCTGCCTCATATCGAGGATTTATTTGATCAAATGAAGGGAGCCAAGGTGTTCTCCAAGATTGATATGCAATTTGGGTATAATCAGATTCGAGTGCGGGAGCAAGATATAGAAAAGACCGCTTTCTCCACAAGGTATGAGCACTATGAGTATAAAGTTCTGTCCTTTGGACTAACGAATGCCCCTGTTGTCTTTATGGAGATGATGAATAGTATGCTGCATAAGTATCTTGATGACGTTGTGGTTGCATTCATCGACGATATCCTGATTTATTCTAAGACGAAGGGAGAGTATGAGCGGTATTTGAGGCTCGTGCTTGAGACTTTGAGAGAGAATCAGTTCTTTGCCAAATTAAAGAGTGCGAGTTCTAGATTTCTGAAGTGAGCTTTCTAGGTCATGTGATTAACCAGGAAGGTATTTCAGTAGATCCATCCAAGATTTCGACTGTAGTGAGGTGGAAGAAGCCAACTAATATCAAAGAAGTAAGAAGTTTTCTGGGCTTAGTTGGTTACTACCGGTGCTTCGTAAAAGAATTCTCAATTATTGCGAAGCCAATGTCTCAGCTCACGCAGAAGGGTGTGAAATTCCAGTGGACCAATGAATGCGAGTGCAGTTTCCACACTTTGAAAGAAAAGTTAGTTACTGCCCCTGTTCTCACCCTCCCTGAGCCAGGAAAACGCTTCACGGTCTACTCGGATGCTTCACGTGTGAGTCTGGGTTGCGTGCTCATGCAAGACAACAAAGTAACTGCGTATGCATCACGACAGTTAAAGAAACATGAGCAGAATTACCCTACTCACGATTTAGAGCTAGCCGCAGTGGTTTTTGCTCTAAAGATTTGGAGGCACTATTTGTATGGAGAGTCTTGTGATATTTTTACTGATCACAAGAGCCTCAAGTACATCTTTATCCAGAAAGAGTTGAATTTGAGGCAAAGAAGGTGTCTGGAACTGATCAAGGACTATGATCTCACTATCCAGTACCAACCGGGCAAGGCGAATGTGATTGCGGATGCCCTTAGTCGTAAGGAGACACCCTCCATTCTAGGTTGTATTATTACTGACTTCAATCGAATGGAAATATCTTATTGTTATCTTTGATACAGACACCGGTTGAGACGCTTGTTCTTCTTTGGAATTGCCGGTCTGGAGCGAGTGAAAGAAGCGCAATAACATGATCGGTTGCTTCAACAAGTGAGGAAGTGCCTTGATGAAGGAAAAAAGGGGGACTTTAGCCTTGATGAGGCGGGCGCATTGCGGTTTATGGGCCGCCTTTGCGTGCCACAAAAGTTTCAGGTCATGGATGATATATTGAGAGAGGCTCATTGTACCCCATACACGGTACATCTTGGCGAGACCAAGATGTATCAGGATTTGAAAAGGAGCTTTTGGTGGAAGAGAATGAGAGTGGATGTCGCTCGATATGTTATGTCTTGCGGGGTTTGCCAGCAGGTGAAGGCTGAGCACAAACGTCCCGCTAGGCTATTGCAACCTTTGGATGTTCCTCAGTAGCCATGGGATGACATTACCATGGATCTCTTAGTCGGCTTACCTCGTACCCGGTGAGGTAAGGACGTAATTTGGGTGGTGGTGGGTCGATTTAGTAAATCCGCGCATTTTCTCCCTATTCGTACGACGACTTCTGCAAGTGATTTGGCACCCATCTATGTGCGCGAGATAGTAAGATTGCATGGTGTGCCCAAGACAATAGTTTCTGATAGAGATGCTAAGTTTGTCTCCATGTTTTGGAAGAGTTTGCAGGATGCTCTAGGCATGAAGCTTCAGTTCAGTACCGCTTTCCACCCACAGACGGATCGGCAGTCCGAACGTACCATTCAAATACTAGAGGACATGCTGAGGTCCTGTGTTCTGTCCTAGGAAGGTAGCTGGGAGGATCATTTGGCACTCGTGGAGTTTGCCTACAACAACAGCTACCACTCCAGTGTTCGGGCGGCGCCATTCGAGGTTCTGGTTGGGCGGAAGTGTAGATCACCACTTTGTTGGGATGCCGTAGGTGAGAAGACTGTTCTAGGTCCGGATTAGGTCCAACAAACAATGGAACAAGTGACGAAGATTAGACAGAATTTGCTAGCTGCCCAGAGTAGACAGAAAAACTATGCGGATGTGAGGAGGCGCGACTTAGAGTTCAAAGTGGGGGATCAGGTGCTCCTGAGAGTGTTTTCCACTAAAGGAGTTGTGCGATTTGGTACCAAAGGGAAGCTTAGCCCACGGTACATTAGGCCATTTCCTATTCTGGCACGAATTAGAAACTTGGCATATCGTTTGGACCTTCGTAAGTCCATGCGAGGAGTGCACAATGTGTTTCATGTTTCTATGTTGAGAAAGTACTCAAGGGATCTGGAGCATGAGGTCGTGCTAGAACCGTTGTCCCTTAAGCAAGACCTCACATTCGAGTCCCGTCCAGTTCGGATTTTGGAGGAATCAGAGAAGGTGCTGAGGCATAGATCGATAAAGTATGTTAAGGTGCTTTGGTCGCATCAATCTGAGTGAGAAGCGACTTGGGAATTGGAGTCTCGCATGCGCGAGAAGTACCAGAAGTTGTTCTCTACGGATAATGATAAATCTATTTGTGAGACTAACTCTTCTATTGCTATATCTCATGTTTAGTCTCAGTTGGATTAAAAGGTGAAAATCAAAGAGGTATGCATTCGACATCATATTCCTATATATTGTTGCATTCCTCGGATCCAAAATATAGGTTGAACTCCACCAAAAGTTTAACTTGAATATGTGCATATGTTCTTATTACACATTTGTGTATGCACACATTTAGGGGGAGTTCACTCTATGTTGTGTGGTTTCATTAGTATTGATCCATATTTTTTTGTCCACATACTTTAAGGATCTTTACTTTGAAACATATCCTCGAGTATATATAACTTGTGTAGTTAATATATTCATATGAGTATATGAGTCTTGTGTAGTTCATATATGCTCATATACCCTTTGAGTATATTCAATTGTGCAATTCGTATATACTCATACCAATCTATTCAATTATTTGCAATTAAAGTGATTATCATCAATTACCAGAAAGGGAAAGATTGTGATATCTTGTTCCACCATTATAAGTTAATGGTATGTCATGGTAATTAATGATAATCATATTGTGGAACTAACATTTTTCATGAGTTGGATAAATAGGTTATGTTCCAGGGTGATGACGACTTTGGATGACATCATGAGTTGATTATCATCAAGTCAATGTTCAAAAGTAAAAGATGCAACATGTGTTGATGCATATCAAGACTTGGGATGAAGGATGTCATCATGAGTGGATGAGCATCAAGTCAAGATCCCGAAGTAAAGGAAATTATCATGTGTTGATGATTATCAAGTCAAGAACCTGAACCAGAAGTGAAGATGTGCGTCATCAAGCTTCTAGTGTTTGTGCAAGGCAAATGTATGACTAGCTAGGGCTAAGGATTTGTTCCTAGTCTTTTACCGATCTTGGTGTTTGGTTGGAAGACCGGATTGCTAGTATAGGTTGCCGTACTATTAAGAGGGGTCTTGACTAGTAGCTTGAGTTAGTCATGTGTTGATAGCTCATTGTGTTTGCTCTAGCTCATCTTGGCATGATGCAATTATTTGCGAATGCGTCTTGCAAATAGTTGAGGCATATGCATAACCCTTGTAGCATGTGATTATAGTTTGCAAATGTGTTTTGCAAATGGTCTAGGTCCATGCACCTTATCCTTGAGGCATGATGCTATTTGTTTGCAAATGTGTTTTGCAAATAGTGAGGCTCATGGCCAATCCTTGTAGTATAGGACTTTAGTTTGCAAATGTGTTTTGCAAATATCTTAAGTCCATGTACCTTTCAGTTGTGGCTTTGATTCTAAAAGTTGGCAAATGTGTTTTGCAACTTGTTGAGAATCTTGCCTTTAAACCTTGTGTGCATCCTGCATCAATTGGCAAAATGTGTTTTTGCAAATTGAGTTGATGCAAAGATCAAAATATGTTTTCAGTCGTGATTGCAGTGGGCGGTCTGACCGGTTGGGTATCGGTCTGATCGGCCGCAACACGGCGGTCTGACCGGCCTCCTGTTACCGCAAATGTTGTGTGGTACTACCGCTGATGTGTAGCGGTACTACCGTTGTGCAGTTGTACCGATATTTGTTTGGCGGTACAAAAATTCCAAAGAGGGTGGTTTTTGCTTCTCTGCTCCTTGGCCATTTTTTGTGGAGCGGTCGACTGCGACTATTGGGCGGATCGACCGGTTTAGCGATCGAGCCGACCATCGATTAACGATCGAGCCGTGATGAGTCAACGGCTAGTTTTATAGCCGTTGGGCTGAAACTGTCGAGCCAAGCCATTAGTTGGCGGTCAGACCGATTTCCCCCAGATTCTCTGGAATCTTTCCCCAACTGCTAGTTTTTGTGTGTGGGCTATAAATACCCACCTTGGCCATGTGTGGGATAGTTGCTGGTGCCATATTCATTTCCATTGAGCTAAGAGCAAGCTCTCTACTCTCATTTGTGCATGTGTTGCACTTAGTGAGCTTTGAGAGGCAAACCCTAATTGCATGTGTTGCATTAGGTAGTGGATTGAGTATCCACTTGAGCTTAGACACTTGATTAGTTCAAGTGAGATTTCTAGACTTGTTACTCTTGGTGTTTACCGACACCTAGACGGCGTGGAGGCGTTGTGGTTCGGTGATCTTCTCAAAGAAGGTTGTGAGAAGACCCGAGCATTTGTGAGTGGCTTGGTGCTCGCCATCTCCGAAGTGGAGAAAGAGCAACCCTAGTGGATAGAGGTGTTGGTTCGGTTTGGAACCGGTCCAAGTGGTTGGACATACCTCGGAGGTGTTTGGCTCAATTCGTGGAGCCGGTCCAATTGATTTGGGGCTTACCTCAACGTGGATTAGGGGAGACCGGCAAGTCTCCGATTACCAAGGTAAAACATCGTTGTGTCATTGTGGTTTGATTCCTTGTACTTTACATTGTGCAATTTACATTCCTTTTGTTTAATTGCTTACTTGTATGTGTATGATTGCTTTATTTATATAGTCTCATATTGTTGGTGCACTTAGTAAAGACTAGTTGATTTAGGCTTTAATTGTGCAAAACCGAATTGATTTACAATTCTGCATAAAACTCAGTTTTAGCCAAAGAAGTTTTTAAAACCGCCTATTCAACCCCCTCTAGTCGCCCTCCTCGATCTTACAGCCACGTGGATGTGTGCGTCACACGCCAAATAGCCGGGCCGAGTGATGGTGGGAGGCGGACATGACATGGGGAGGCGCCAGAGAAGAGAGGAGGAGGAGGCGGGCAGAGTCGGCTCGTGAGGCTCGCCGGCGAGAGGCGGCGGCTTCGGTGAAGCTGTTCGGCCGGAGGGGAGGTAGAGGAGCTGGGGAATGAGGCAACGGGAATGAGAAAGAGAGTGAGGGTGAGTGGAATAGGAGGGGGAGGTAAGGAGATAAGGCGCGGCTGGAGGGGATGACTTTGGCCAAGGGATAGGAAAAAGAAAGAAGGAAAGAGAAAGAAGAGAAAGAGGGAGAGGAAAAAAGAGAAGGGAATTAGGGTTGCGTAAATAAGTTTTAACCGTAAGATTAGACGATGCGGTCCCTAACTTAATATTAATTTGGGCATCAGATCAGCAGGTTAGTGCCCAGTGAAAGGAATTTGTTTGTGTCATTTTGCGCATAGGATCACGTCGTCTGTATGTGTGCTTATACTATTGTACTGTGTTGAGTCCGGTTGGATGCATGTTCAGGTGGAGGTTCAGGAACGGCGTCATAAGCACGTTACTCCGCTTCGCTTGGTTAACAGGCAAGTACATGGTAAAGCGATAGCCTGTATGTGCTATGAAAAAAATATGATGTTTGCGAGATATGATGATGTTTATGATGATGCTTATATGATGAGGTTTATATGTTGATGGCAATAATGATGTGACAAGATGAGCAATGAGGCTACTCTGTTCATGATGACAATGATGAATCATGTTAATGACAATGTACATGTGTATTTGCATCATGGCAAGAATGCATGAGCTAGGTCAGTGAGAAAGTCATGTAACTATTCCGATGAGGTCGGTGAGAAAGATACATGACTAATCCTGTGTACTTTAAATGAAGTCTTACATCTGTAGGGACTAGATAAAGTCCTACAATGTAAGGACCCTATCCTAATGAAGATGGTGGAAGAGTGTGTCATCTACGAGTGAACACTCCGCGATACCGGTATCAGCTGATGAGATGCATATGATCATGAGCATGAGCATGATGGTGCATTCGCATATATAGGCAATGAAATCAGCATGTAGAATAATGATGCATTGCACTAACGGAGAGTTAATGATGGAAATGATGAAATGGTTATGTTTATGTTCGTATGGCAGTGTTTATCATTTCTATTATGTGCTTGCTAAGTCTTCGGACTCACCCTTGCTTATCGTTGGTTTTTAGGTGAACGGCGCAACTGACCTGCACCGGGAAGTGAGAATAGTACATCCACGTCATATGTAGTTACTAATGCAACTCATTCTCCCTAGATATTCCACTTTTGCTGTATTATGTCAAGTTGTTAAATTAGCTGCGCAGAGTTTGTATTAAATGATGTGTAGTGTTAGCATTCCGGACCTAGGTGGCGGGTCGGGATGTTACACCCAAATTTTGTTTGTCTTAGTGCTAGCACGGTCCGCTACGTGGCGTGTCGTAATCGTGTTTGGACTAGACTAGCTCGGAAAAGCCTGACCCATGTTCCAAATCTCTGTTGGAGTCTTTGGGATGACAAGTGGGTGGACCATTCACCAAATTATCCCTTGATAAAAATATCTGAGTGCATTCATGTGAGTTGGAGACGATGGAGTGTCTCTTATCCCAAAATGCTGGCATTGACTTGCTAGTCCCGTTATAAGATGCCACATAAATCAAATCAGGGCTTTGCGTTCTCACGTGCGTATGAATATATAGGCCCTCTTTGTTTAGGCTTTTTGTCTGGCTTAAAAGCCAAAAAGCCCAAGCCTAAACAAAGGGGTGGCTTTTTTGTCTAACTTATAAAAAGCTTAAGGTAATTTAAGCCTAAAAGCCATAAGCCATGGGAGAGGTGCTTTTTTTGGCTTTTGCGGGACAGAATAACCATTTGCCACTAAACTTCACAGAATTACCCACCAAATGCCATCGTATATAAGTTGAAATCCTTTCATTTTTTCATCTCATTCCTCCCCTATCCGGAATTTCTTCTCCAGTTGACTAGGGCTCGGCTCTGACCCCGCCGCCACCTCCTCCCTCCTGCGCCACCTTGCCATGGCGTCCTCACTGATGATCGCCACCTCCTCCCTCGCTCGCCTTTGCCGCCTCCTGCTTGCCGCCTGCCGCTGCCTCTGCCTCTGCCGCCCTTCCTCCCTCACCCGCCGCCTCCTCCTCGCTTGCATGTCGCCGCCTCGCCTTGCTCGACACAACCACCTCCTCCCTTCACCTGACGTCGCCAACGCCACCCCCAATGCCACCGCCTCCCTAGCCCGCCGCCGCCTCCCGATGACCTCGACGCCGACCCTTCCTCGTCTGACGCCACCTCCCCCAGTGCGAGTCTCTTCTCCTCCGACGCCTCACTTGTTCTTGACATGTTTTACTGGAGCATTTGAAGCTAGAATGCAAGCAATGCTCACTGGTTCTTTCAGCCTGCCAAACTTGAACTGGCAAGTTTATTTGGTAGTTCTTCGGTAATGTTTGTTGAGATTGGACTTTTAATTCTACGCAGTTGAACATAATGTAGCAACCTTATGCATGTAAAATGGATGGTCGAATTTGCTCCATCACCCGTGCCTATTAAATCCCTATGAGCTGTTTAATTGCATTGATTGTCCAGGTTCGGAGTGCTGCCATCCTATTGGCTCCCGTCGAGTGACTAATGTAATGTAAAGCATTTGTGTTTGTCAGATTAGCATACTTGTGTGTGAGACTTTGACTGTATGTGGTAGGATGGTTAAAGAGAGGACCAACTAGAATTGTTGCGACAAATCTCCATTGTGTTGAATAAACATTATGTACCTTTGTTTTATTGTTTTCTACCATTGTGTTGCAGAAGATTTGCAAGCACACCATTGATCTGAGTGTAGTGAGTAGCTTTCATTTGTTCTTGTCTGAGAAACACCTGCAAATATCTCTTGAAATCATCGAAATGATTTCTTTTGTATTTAGATTTGTACGTACTAAGTCTTTACTAGGCTATACACGTTATTTTCTATTTATTGCTTGATTAACATGTGGCTAGCATACTTGAAGATGACAAGAAGGGCGTGTTCAGGTTCCCAATTGATTCGAAGAAAGAAGGCAGGAGGGGACTCCTTGAGATGATAGAGATATGAGTGTCTTTCGTGATAGTATTGCTATTTCTTTAATAGCCGTATAAGGATAAATGGATTATATTAATATAATATGTATATAATTGCATCATATAAGTTTAAATACATGCTTTAAAAGGTCCTTTAAACTCTAAAAGGTAATTCAGATTTCGACTAGTTTACTACCACTGTATAATCTTGATCATCACGTGAGATCTAGATGGTCCTTAATCTCGTAAGTCGTAACATGCAACGATTTTCAACGGCCGTCACGTGGATCATGATGTGATTGTTCGAGGACCATATGGGCTGGGACGGAGCATAGTTAGGATCAACGTGGGCCGTGACCCCTACCAAAAACAAAATAGATCAACTCTTAGTATATGGTAGCAATTTGGCTTATATACCAATGGATGGTCTCCTGCGCCGGCTGAGTTCGGCCCACCTCGTAGGAGGCCAGAACCCAATTCGTGAATCACATGCTTTGCACTTTACTCTTCAGTCTTCATCGATGTAGCCAAGCAAATCCAATTTGGCTTGCTGTCTTGTTTCTTGCTAGTTCTTCATCATCTCTTTCCTTGCTAATTAGTGTTGGTCCGTCACATCCGTTCCCACTGCTTGTTTTCTCGGTGCAGCTCGAGCAGAGCTGCCAGCAGTGGAGGGGTTGCTGCTGTGAGCTAGCGGCGAGCGGCGAGCGGCGAGCGGCCGGGCGGAGCAAGATCGGTGCGATGTGAAGCTAAATCCTATAGTCAGTGGTAAAGTGAGTCGGGACAAATAACAGTCTTGGAATTTTTTTTCCTTCCTTGTTCTTACTCTGTTCAAGCTCCACCACTAGACTGTCCGACCGTCACATGCATGTATCTGCATGGGTTGGCCATGCTCAAACTAGCCTGTGTTTAACTTGCTTGCTGATGCATCATGCATGGGACCATGGGGTCATGTTAGATGTTAACTTATATGTACAATGTAACTCATCATAACAACCTTGCATAGTCTAATGTAACCATTTGGTTCAGCGTAACCTTGTCAGTTACTTAAGAACAACCTGAAATGGCCCAATTCTAGTAGGTATCAGTTCTGACACGTCATGTCATGCACACTACAGGTCCGCTGCTGAATGGCAACTTCGAGTACGCGCCGGACAGGTCCCAGATGAACGGCTTGAGGGTGATGGTGGATTACGCGATACCGTACTGGAAGATCTCCGGGTTCGTGGAGTACGTCGAGGCCGGGCAGAAGCAGCGGGACTCGAGCGTGCCGTACTATTCCCAGGGCACGGGCTGGTACACACGCGCCGCGCTCGACTTCACGGCGACCGGAAACCGCACGCGGGTAGTGTGGTTCAGCTCGGGCTACCACACCAGGTCCGACGGTAGCGGCACGCTCTGCGGGCCCGTCGTCGACGACGCCTCCCTCGTCTGCGTTTCCCGGCCGCCTGCTCGCCGGTTGCTCCGCTAATGCGTTACAGAAGGTGACGGCCGGTCATACCCGTACTGCATGTCTGAATGGCGTATTGGAAAATGACTGTGATGAGTGCAGTGGCTTCTGGCTTCGCAATTGTACCAGTACACATTTCTTTCGTTTCTTATTTTCTTAAGAGGGGTTACTAATTTTCTTTTATTGAACTTCTCCGATGCATTCATCTGAAGCTGATTCTATTGTATGTTGTTATTTGAAGATTCTGGCGTATACTCCATTCATCTAGCTTCTTTTGTGCTATCGTGAATTTAGAGGTGGTGTGTGCGACTCCATAATACATAGTTGCATGCCCCTGCTTTATGGAAAATTGCTGTTCCCTCTGAAATTCAATTGTCTGGGTGGTGTTGCTTAAAAAAGTTGTCTATTTGTAAGGTTACTGAAATTTTCGTAAGAATAAGTTGTCCATTAGATCAACATTCAATCATATGATATACTAATCTCTACACAAATTTAATAGTCACAAAAATTGACTTGAACTTCAGAAAATTTCAAACGACTTAGAAACAGTAAATCCATAGAAAAAATAATAAGCTACTAACTCGTGATAATTAACCTCATTAAAAGGAATCGGAAGATGGCAATTTTGCTCTTGCTGTGCAAAGAATGAAACTATTTACCATTTACCATATTTTCTTCTTTTGTACTGTGGATGCTAATGTTTGGGGAGCATATAGGGTAAAAACAGCCTAAGTATTGAAAACTTTGTTTCGAACCTTTTGTTAATTGTTGCAATGAGTGTTACACTCCTTGCAACAATTAATAAAGGAGTATTTGATTATTTGTCACTTCAAAGATGTACAATTCAGGATTTGCCACTTCATGTGTCTATGATATGCGGGTCCCGGAGCCATATGTTATAGTCACATAAGTGGCAAATCCTGAATTACACATTTTTGGCAGTGGCAAATAATCAGATCTCCCATTAATAAAAGGGTTATAACAAAGTCAAGTTTGTTATAATATTTTTGAGATTACACGTTGTAATAAAATCAAACACTCCTTTCAACGGTTGATAGAAAGGCTACAACAAAGTTTTCAATACTTAGGTGGTTTCACCCTATATGCTCCCAATGTTTTTGGGTCCGACACCTAGATATTTTAGATATATGCCGAGTAGTATTTTTTTAATTGGAGGGGAATCCCCCCACTTTATTAAAAATCTCACCAGTAGTATACATATAAATATTTTAAAACTCTAAGTAATAGATTTGTAGTTTTTTTGCAAAAAAAAAATGTATCTGAAAGTATTTCTATATCTTCATATAATTTATAATTTTCACTAACATGTATAGAAACTAAAAAAGTAATGATTAAAGACGAAACGACGTCTATTTAAGAATGAAAGTAGCCAGTAGGTTATGTATCATTGTATAATTGATGTAGAATACTCCGAAGGGCTCAAAAATTGAGAGTTATTGTTGACTTGCAAAGACATAATTTGATATTGCGATTTTGCAGCTAAATAATCTCCCTCGGCCATAGGCCCACTGTTCCATTGGGCTCGATTATGTATGAGTAAAGTCACCTGAGAGTATCATATCTTTAATGTATTGAACCGATGTTGATTCAAAGTTATGCCACGTAAGCATTCTAAAAACTGAGCTTACTTTTCTCTAATTTATTGAACCGATTTCTACTAATAACTGAGACACGTTACATTAAAAAACCATAAAATAATAACATCCACTCTCAACCGCACTCTTTCCTACGTAGTTGTTTAATGCTTATATGAATTGTTTAATGCTTTGAATCGACTCTTAAGTAGAGTCCGATTTGATGCATTTTTTTTTGTTAGAATCGATCATTCCAATGTATTGAATTGATTCAATATTTTCTCTCTTTTTATTTGAATCGGCTAAAACATAACATTGGAGATATTCTGAATGAGTAAGATGGGCAAAAGATCCCAAATTTCTGATCGTGCCACAACTCAGAAGGCGAGAACAAATGCTCACGTCTTATGAGGTGCAGCCAAGACAAATATGGCCAGCGCCTAGCGGCAGCACGCTTGCCCTTGCGAGGCACAATGACCGGCGCCGCGTCGGGCAGTTAGCCAGCCACTCACGGGCGTGGCCCCATGGGGAAGCCAGGCGAAAGAAACAGGATGGCCACGTGACCACAGTCAAACGCAGGCGCGCCGTCCCCAGTAGCCACCCGGCCGCCGACGAGGGCAGAACGGGCATTTCGTGCCATTTCCACTGCACCTCAGAACCGAGAGATGCCTGCCAGCCTTCTCGATCGTGCTAGCCCGCAGATCCGGCGCGTTTCGCTCAGCCTCCTGAAGACGCAGTGGCCAACTTGGACATTACTCCAACCTTGAGAGCCGAGACCCTTTGCGAGCACGTCGCCTCTATAAGTGGCAACACGCGCCACTGTAATGTAGTAGCACGTATACTATGTGTTTGTGTTAGTTCCATCGGCATTACAATCGAGTGCTCAAAATGGAGTTCTTTCTGTCCCGGAGAAGACAGCTCGTGAGAAGGGGAGCAGAGATGGTGCAGGGTACCCGCTGCATCGCGCTGTTCGTGCTCGTCTGCGTGGCTGCTCGAGCTGCTTCGGCCATCACGGATGGTGAGAGCTTGCAAACTGTGTCATGCCTCATTACTCCTTGCATTTTTAGTGCACGGCTTTGCCAGGCTGATTAACCATGCCGTAAGCAATTAGGGTGTATAAAAGTCGCACGTGATGGCCGGCTTGTGCACGAATGAGTTCTTACATGTCATGCTGCGCCTTGCGTGCTCAGGCCTGCTGCCGAATGGCAACTTCGAGGAGGCGCCGGATAAGTCGCAGATGAACGGCACGAGGGTGATGGGACGCTACGCGATACCGCACTGGGAGATCTCGGGGTTCCTGGAGTACATCGGGTCGGGCCAAAAGCAGGGGGACATGGTCCTGCCGGTGCCGGATGGCGCCTACGCCGTGCGGCTGGGCAACGAGGCCTCCGTCCGGCGGCAGCTCAGCGTGACGCGGGGAACGCACTATTCCATCACCTTCAGCGCCGCGCGCACCTGTGCCCAGGCCGAGCAGCTGAACGTGACGGTCACCCCCGATTCCGGCGAGCTCCCCATCCAGACGGTGTACACCAGCAGCGGCTGGGACTCCTACTCCTGGGCCTTCAAGGCCAAGCACAGCGTCGTGTCGCTCATCGTCCACAACCCCGGTGTCACCGAGGACGCAGCCTGCGGCCCCCTCATCGACTCGTTTGCCATCAAGACGCTCCAGCTCCCTCAACGCACCAAGAGTACGTGGGATCCTAACCTCTCTCAAATTGAAGCTGCTACGCGTAGCACCATGTTTCGATATGAACGGTCAAAGTTAGTACGAAATATCCAGCATAATTAACAAACCGAAACCCCGGCAGATAACATGCTGGAGAATGGGGACTTCGAGGAAGGGCCGTACATCTTCCCCAACACTTCGTGGGGGGTGCTGGTGCCGCCCATGGACGAGGACGACTACTCGCCGCTGTCCCCGTGGATGATCCTGTCATCGACCAAGTCCGTCAAGTACGTGGACGCGGCACACTACGCGGTGCCTCACGGCGCCCGCGCCGTGGAGCTGGTGTCCGGCGTGGAGAGCGCGCTGGTGCAGGAGGTGGGCACCGTGCCGGGGCGGTCGTACAAGCTGGAGTTCTCGGTCGGGGACGCTGCCGACGGCTGCGAGGGATCCTTGGCCGTCGAGGCGTACGCGGCGCACGGGAGCGTGAAGGTGCCGTACGAATCCAAGGGCACAGGTGGGTACAGGCGCGCGGTGCTCGACTTCACGGCGACCGATAACCGGACGCGGGTGGTGTTCGTCAGCATGAACTACAACATGAAGCAGGACGGCACGCTCTGTGGGCCCGTCGTCGACGACGCCTCGCTCGTCAGTGTGCACAACCATGCTCGCCGGTTGCTTTTATGATACTACCGTGATGCGCATGGCTCATTGGTTTGGGATTATCGAACGGTTCAAACTTTGCTGGGTGAACTCAAAGAGGGGACAAAACGCAAGGCAGTTGTAAACCTAACTTCGATTTGTACTATGGATAATTATGTCCTAGTGGATGTTTATCAGAACGACGAGCCGGCTCGAGATTCAGATGTATTGCACATTGTTACCCAAGGGCATTGTTTTAGGTGTCCTAGATTGTAGTTTGTGGAGATCATGTGAATATGATCCTAATCTTAGTGTGTTGAACAATTGGCAATATCGTTGAGGTGTCTGAAAAACCCTTGTATTCGGCATAATCCCATTGCTTGTCAGGCATAGACAGTCTGACCGGCCTTGGTAGTGGTATGATTGGCCAGTGCTGGCAGTCTGACCGGCCGTGAGTAGGCTGTAGTGCCGACGGTCAGACCGACCTGATGAGCGATCTGATCGGTCCTACGGACTGACCAGTGCGGTCAAGTTTTCCAGAGAGGGTTTGGGCTGAATTTTAGCTAAGTCCTTGAGAGGATTACGTGGTGGTCTGACCGGCCAACGGGTGACGGTCAGACCGGCTATAGGCGGCGGTCTGACCGGCCAGGCAGTGTTCACACGTTGGGACGGCGGTGAACTTTGTGGGTTAGGTCAAAGTCATGAGTTTCATTGCATGGATGTTGCATTATGCATGTTTTGGACTAATGTGTGTCAAGTTGTGAAGAACTTGTGTCCGAAAATAGTTCATTGGTCTATTGTTGTGCAGATGGCTTGAAGTCAACTATAGTCAACAGTCAAGGATGTCGGGTGAGATGGTTGGACTCAAACAAGGCGCAAGACCGGGACTAAGCTCAGGGGGGAGCTGAGGTCCTAAAAAGCAGGGTACAGTCATGGTGAGACATATGGTGCGCAAGTGACTTGGTCCCAGTTGCTAGCAATGACGGTTTGGTAGGATCCGTACGCGTGAGTGGCTTAGCGGGAAGTCATGATTGGGGCTACATGAATGATGACGGAGCATAGGAGATGCTTCGAGGTGAAGGCATCACCAAAGGTCGGTAGAGGGGCATTTTGGGAAATTACCCTATACTGAAAAAGTGGTAAGTGGTGGTGTGTGAAACCACCTTCTTAGCCATAGAGAAACCGCGGGCAAGACAGTGCAAGGAGAGACAGTTTAGGTCAAGAGAAGATGAAGATAGTCCTTTGAGAAGCGTGCATGAGTGAAACCCTTTTATGTGTGGGCTTAACGGGTGCCTGTTTAGGATATTTATCCAACCCTTGTAATCTAGAAACCCTAATTTATAATTTAGAGATAGAAGAGGAAAGGTTATTCAACAAGTGTCTTATTTGGCTTTTGATGCTTTTCTTGCATCTCATTGTATTATATTGCATTCATATGAAAAATTAAAAATGACGCATTGTAATATAAGCTTTATGCTTCTGTCTATTAAATGGATGAATCTTTGCTTATTACCCTTTTGAGCTTTAGCTTTTCTATTCCTGTTCAATGCCATATCTTGCTTATTGACTAGCTAATTTTTATGTCTTCTCATGTGTAGCTTAGTCTTTGATAGATGAGCTTTAATCTTATAACTAGAACTAAAAACTGCAATTTGTGGATCTTTTGCTTAGTTGCATCTTTAGTGATCCTTTTATGACACTTGCATGTCAAAATTGCTTTGTTAGCTCTTGAATCTAGGACTGAAGTTTAGTTGAGCGACAAGTTCTTTTGTGAATCTTAAGGTTGCTCTTATTCTCATGCATAATAAAAAATCAAGTAGACCAAGCTTTGTGATCATCATGTGCTTAAAATTGTGCCAAATTATTCTCACGAGACTGTTTGTCATTTTCATTGACATGAACTTGGAGGTAGTTTGATGATCTAGACGAACTCATAGGGACTGCTTGTCATTCTTGACATGAACCTCAAGATTTGTTGCATTGGTTGAAGCTTAAGAGTGTTTGTGGATGACTCCTAGTCCAGGATCTACTCTACTAAGATATACCTTTTACACAACATCAACATGAGCTATCAAATTGCAAAGTGATTAAATATTGTAGATGTGTAGGGTGCTTAAGGTATTTTCAGCAAAATGATTCACTTTGAAACTTATAGCCTCTAAAATGATCGATTATAGTTTCTTGATCTCATATTGATATTTTGACATGGCTTGAATCATTCTAGGACCTCTTTAGACGAATTAGCTAATTGTGAAGCTTTGCATAATTTGTAATCACATTTATCGTTTCATCTTGTGCTATCTTACTTAGTTTGGCTATATATGTCTTGATGCGACCTTGATAGCTTATTCATGCTTGATATGCCTTGTGCATTTTAGAAATGCTAGCTTGTTCATGATTGGGTAATCTCCAAAGTTTCTTACTATAAAAAATTGAAAATCCAAAAATGAAGCCATTCCATTGCATTTCGTGCATACTCCTTCTTATGCTTCTTCCATGCATATTGATATATTATCCTTAAATGAGAGAAAGATGTGTTTTCTTGATGACTACATTATCAAAGGGGGAGAAGAAATGACAAAAATGATGAAAGGAAGCGTTGTTGTCAAAGGGGATGAAAAATGGGAGAAAATAAAAATTCAAAAATTTGGATGATTCGAGTGAGGGGGAGCATCTTATATGCATTCTTGTGATCTTAATGTTCAATTCTTGGTTTGAATTGCATTTCTTGAAGCCTCACAATGATCAAAGGTTAAAATGAACAATTGTTCTTTCGTATGGACCATGAGTGAATTTTTGTGTTCTCTCTGGATTTGAGGCTTTCATGAACTCTATTACCTTATCTGTTGTGCTTCTGCATTTCGCAAGCCATCCTGGTCATTTTATAGTTTTTTCTTGCTTGTGGACCAAGATGTGCCTTTGCGCGAAAACGAGATGTAATTTTTTAAAACAACCTCCTATTTGCATTTACGAGAGATTGCCAATGTATTCATCAAAGGGGAGATTGTGGAGATCGTGTGGATATAATCCTAATCTTAGTGTGTTGAACAATTGTCAAGTTTTTCCAGAGAGGGTTTTGGCTGAATTTTGGCTAAGTCCCTGAGAGAACTAAGTGGCGGTCTGACCGTGTGGTGGCGGTCGAGCCAAGGTGGCGGTCGATCGACCATGGGCGGCGGTCTAACTTGCCAGGCAATGTTCACGCGTCGGGACGATGGTGAACTTTGTTGGTTAGGTCAAAGTCATGAGTTTTATTGCATAGATATCGCATGATGCATGTTTTGGACTAATGTGGGTCAAGTTGTAAAGAACTTGTGCCCTAAAATAGTTGTTTGGCCTCTTGTTGTGCAGGTGGCTTGGAGTCAACTATGGTTAACAGTCGAGGATACCGGGTGAGATGGTTGGAATAGTAGAGGATACCAGGTGAGATGGTTGGATTCAAGCAAGTCGCAAGATGGACAACAACCATAGAAGGCGAAGTTTGAGCAAATGTCTTTGTGAAGGTATGTGCTCATGTCTCATCAATTATGTGAATTGATGATTGTGCGTATCATGCGGTGCTACGTGACAATTTGCTTATTTGTGATGGTTGTAAGACGCCGGAGCTAGGTCATGGTGAGGCAGACTAGATCGGGACTAGGTTAGGAGAACCGATGTCCAAAACGATCGAGGTAGTGCTGGAAGATGACTGAGGCTAGCGGGGTGGTTACATGCCGAGAAGACAACGAACCAGAGCAGAAGCTACCGGTAATGAACATGATAGGCTGAGGCGAGGTGGATCGGGATTAGGCTTAGGGTGGAGTTGAGGTCCGAACTAGGCTTAGGGTGGAGTTGAGGTCCGGACTAGGCTTAGGGAGGAGCTGAGGTCCTGAATGGTCAAGGAAGCCGGGTGCAATCATGGTGAGACATGTGGTGCGTGAAGTGACTTGGTCCCAGTTGTAAGCGAGGACAGTTCGATAGGATTGGATGCATGAGAGGCTTGGTGGAAAGTCATTGGGGCCACATGGATGATAACGAAGTATGGGAGATGCTTTGAGGCGAAGGAATCTCCAAAGATCGAAAGAGGGGCATTTTGGAAAATTGCCCTATACCGGTGTCGATGGTTTAGTATCGATCTTACGAACAAATACTGGAGACTTTTCTTGAGTTAGACCACATAAAAAAAGACACCGGGATTTTATACAGATTCGGGCCTTCTCCTGAGAGAATTATAACCATACTCCTGTGTTGATGTATTGACTCTACTTTACAACAGGAAATGAATCACTAGAACTAAGGCTTAATGACTTCTATCTGTTGATCTTGTCTTCGTTTGCTTGATCTCCTCTCTGTCCACTAGCTTTACTCATTATACAACACGTGAAGGGGTGATAGTTGTCCCATATCGAGAGGCGTCCAACCATTTGATGAAACACGCGCGTTCTGTGGTGGTTATTATCAGAGACTAATCCTCACATGTCGACTTGTAGTTATGTCAGAGACAGATGCTTAATACTTGTAGTTTCTCCCTTATTAATGATAAGGAGTATCCTTACAAATAACATGAAGATATTGTTATCTATAATAACAATTACAGATAAATAATTTAATTAATTAAGGATTACTATATCCTTGTCAATCAAAAAAGTGGCAAGTGGTGGTGTGCAAAATCTCCTTCTTGGCTTTGGAGAAACCGCGCCGCAAGACGGCACAAGGAGAGGCGGGTTAGGTCAAGAGAAGATGAAGATAATGCTTTGAGAAGTGTACGTGAGTGAAACCCATTTGTGTGTAGGCTTAACGAATGCCCGTTTGGGATGTCTCTCTAGAGCTAGCCTCTACTATAAAAGAGGCGAATGCTGGTTGTACACCCCCAACCCTTATAGCCTAGAAACCCTAATTTGTGATTTAGGGATATGAGAGGAAAGTGGAGAGGCCAGGGTTCATGAGAGATGGATTAATTGAGTATTCAAGTATTTAGGTTTTGTTCTCCATGGTGGAGGGGCTGTAAACCTATAATATTTCTAACCAATCCATGCAAGATTTGCTCTAATATGAGTTCTATCTGATTCTTGCCCTATCTTTGATGCATTTGGGATTTTTGGTGTTTCTTAGGTTTTTATTTGGGATATTCCTGTGATCTTGCTTGCTGGGATGTGTTGGATATGATATAAGGTCATCTTGATCATCATCCACCCATGAGCAAGCTTTAATATCAAAGTTTGATTTTACCCAGTTTTAGTGAAAGAAATAGTGATCTGGGGGTTTTGCTCTTGTAGGCTTTTGACTTTATTCTTTCTATGATTGAGAGTGCTAGGACATATAGGAAAATATCCTTAGCCATCTTGGATTGATTCCTCCCACGAGACCCTCTCAATCACCGTTTTCGTATTTAGTTGGTTTTGGAGCAACCTTCACTTAAACGAAAAAAGGTCGGAATTTTGGCAATGATCTTCATGATCTTTGATTGGAATAGGTTGCTGATATCCTAGAGAAAGTATGTTTCAAGTTTCATGAAGTTTAGAGTTGTGGATCAAAAGTTGGATCAATTTACGATTTTGGAATTCTGCTGAAATTCATTTTCTGTGCGATTTTACTGTTCATCGGTCTGACCGGTCAGTGGAGATTTTAGTGAGTTTTGATCCTCTTATTGCCCGGTTCTTATTTGAATGATTATCTTTGATCTTCATAACTCCATATAGCTATTGGAGTAAAAGAACATTAAACTTCTCGAGGCAAAATGTTTTAAAGATGTTTTTTCTGTGGCGTCTATTTAACTCTTCAAGTACCCTCTTCGGTCCAACGTAGTTATACATTGGGGTGGCCGACTTTGGAATGAGAAACGTTGAAAATGGCCTAACCAACTGCTTGTGTTCTCAAAGAAAACGTTGAAAATGCTTTGGACGGTGGGAAGCCGGAGCCGCGGAGCCGAGCTAACGAGCGCGCGCGCGACGGCGCGAGCGGCGGTGGTGGTCTGCGGAGACGACCTGTCGCAAGGGACACCCAGCAACGCATGGCATAGAATACATGGTTCGGTACTGGCCGACCCAGCATGCACCTGCTATGTCATTGTCATTTGTCACGGGCCAGCCCACCAACCCTACCAGCGCGTGGCTACTACCCCAAAGCTCCGAGGGCCGCCACATTGGGCACTGCTGCCGACGGGCGTATGGAAGTGGAACTAGAAACTGAAGCAGAATCTTCTGCTAGTGGCCGAGCTAACGAAGCAGAATGCCACGTGACCACACGGCACACGCAGGGACTCTCCCTCCAGATCCCAACTCCCAATCCGAGCTGCCAAGATGGCCATCTCGCCTCATCTCAAAACCGAGAGATGCCCGCTGTCCTTCTCGTGCCCCGCGACCTGGCCCGCGCGTGTCGGCCGGGGGCCACATGCCATGCTCTATAAGTGAAGCCACACACCTGCTTTGTTCGTGACTCTGTTCCATCGATCTCCGTTTTGAGCTCGAGAGTAATTCGGAGTCCCGTAGCAGAGAGTTCGTGAGAAGGGAGCTGGGCATGGCGAAGAGGACGCGCTGCACGGCGCTGCTCTTGCTCTTCGGCGTGGCTGCTCGGGCTGCTTCAGCCGTCACAGACGGTGAGATCTCGCAAACTAGTACTCTTATGTTAACTATCGTTTAGATCCTTGCGTGATTTGTACATTGATGGGATATTGGCAAGTTCAAGTCTTCCCGTGAATAAGCTTCCCCGAGCTAACTCATACTGTTGGGAGTTACTGCGCTTGATGTTCTTGTTCTTGTTAATTTAGTTTGCGCAGTAATATTAAAGTACTGTATTGGAGTTGTACTACTAATCAACTCAATCGGCACTTGATATCAACACCTACTTGCGTAGACTAAGATACTCCGTACATTACTACAGTACCACTGTACTAGTTGGTTAATGTTAAGTTCTCCCTTATTAGTTTCTCCCTCCTTTTACAAATGTATGCAGTCGAATTTTAAATATCTTCTCCATTAATATAAGTATCTAGATTGGTCCAATGAAAATAAGACTAGTAGTTCATCATGAAAATACTTACACACTACTGAATTTTTGTAGGTTTTAATTTACCAATATATTTTGATAGAAAAAATTGGTGAAATGTTCATCTTGTAGACTGCACCTATGTTCAAAACGACAAACATTTGTGAACAGAGGGGCAGCTAATCTAGCATGTGAAAAATCCCTTAATATTAATTATGCAGGCCTACATGTTGTCCCACAAATGCCGGAGTTTTGACTTGTACTTCCACAATACGATCCATGAGATTGGCATCGTAGAAGGATTATGATCGTCGTATCATGTAGTATCGATATCATACAGGTTGTTTCCTATCGTCGTCACATGGCATGCATCTACATAGTGCATGGGTGCTTATCTCTTGAGATGTGCAGTAGGAAAAAACTACATGGACATGTTACGAGTAGTCCAATACCGCAATACACGCACACAGTGTCTGATCTGTTTTTGGGAAATTACTCTTTTGATCGTGGAACTAATAGGAGGTTTGTCGACCTGGGCAATATTTAATCATCTTGATAAGAATATCAGGTGGCTAGTTTCGATTTATTAGTGGTATAAAGTTTGACTAAGCTTAAGGGTACGGTTGAACATAGAAGCATCTCGCCTGAACTCAATCTCCACTGCTGATCATTTTTTCAGTTGGACAGGCTAATCAGTGCGCAGTGCAGTCTATTAGAACCACGGTACAATTTACATCCATCAGCAGTGGCGGAGCTAGGATTTGAGAGAGCCTCGGGCCTAAAACTAAACGACTATAAGTCTATAACTAACATCAAATACTATCAACACTGAGGTATAACAAAAGTACAACACAAATGCATAATCGAAATAAAATTTGAATTCAATGTTTAACGATACGACAAAATAGATAAAACATAGCAAAAAAAGAGAGAGAATGTAACATACCACTAGCACGAGGTAATTTTTGCTTAATTAACAAAGCTTTGGTTCATTTGATCCTATCATATCTTCATCAACAATAGTATGAGAACCGGAACCTGCAAAGATAAAATTGCATATGTAAATCAGGAACACAAGACCACAACGTCATTTTTAATGCAAATTACGAAATAAGAATGTAACATACCACTAGCACGAGGATTGGATTGTGATGGAAAATAAGATGCCAATGTCTTGGTCCTCTTCATCATGTATTTCTAATTCTAGTACATCAAATATTCAAATAGAAAGTTAATACATTGTCATACCGTCATATGTCATACATTGAATCATACATTCATACTCATAAATCATAAGTCATAAATCATAACTAATTAACTCATTTACTCAAACAATCCAATGTACTTATATCAATTACCAAAGTATTAAGTACTTCAAGTTGTAACTCATTTACTCATACAATTTAACAAATAACAACTATATTTATATACCATACAACTATACAAGCACAAGCCTCGATTA
Organism: Phyllostachys edulis; assembly: GCA_036346405.1. NCBI lineage: Eukaryota > Viridiplantae > Streptophyta > Magnoliopsida > Poales > Poaceae > Phyllostachys > Phyllostachys edulis. The sequence goes on from CM070552.1 coordinate 47,778,852, forward strand.
GTTTCCTCACCTCACTTTGGCCTTGAGACCGATCCTAGCGAGTGGGCCTCACACGGCGGCGGCGGGCGGCCTGACCGACAGCAATGGCGCCAGAGGTCGAGCCACGCGACGCAGACCTGAGGAGTCGGGAGCGGCGACGCAAGAAGGAGGTGGCGCAAGGCGGCGCGGCCGCCGGCATTGGGCATTGGGCGCAGATCTGGCCGAAGCGGGCGAGGAACCGGCAGAGCGGCGGCAATGAAGTCGGCGATCAAGGCGCGAGCCCGTTCTTGGAACCGGCGATGCCGCGACGGCGACTGAAGGCGCGAGCGGCCGGTGCAATCTGCTCTAGCGGGCGGGGCGGTGGTGTGCAGCGCTAGAAGGGGAACTGGGGAGGAGCTGCGGTCGAGGCTCAGATCTGCTCTGCCGGGCCAGCGTGTGTGTGCAGCGCTAGAAGAACTCGGGGGAGGCTGCGACTGTGGGCGAGCACGGACGACTGGAGGCGCCGGGGGAGGGAGGAGCCGGCCACCGTGGGGGACAGCCGGACAGGGGGAGGAGCCAGAGGTCGCCACTCGGGAGGGAGAGGAATTGAGAAGATGCTTGGAGACTTGGAGTTGGGGAATGAGCGCAGCGCTCCTGTTCCTACGGTCGCCTTTTGCTTCGGCCGCTCGGCCATGGCCAGTGGGAGGGTGTCTTGGGCGCTGGGCAGTGTCTCATGACCTCGGCCGCCCAGAAGCCTCGGGCCTCTCCACTGAGTGCTGTTATTTGGATGCAGAATTTCTAATTTTTTTCATTACTTTTTTCTCTGGGCCTCGGGCCGGCCCATCTCCGCCCCTGTCCATCAGGTAAAATCCGTAACAAATTAAATCTAAAAGTACCATTTGCACCGGTCGGCTCCCATTTCCCAGCTTCCAGTTCTGCAGCATATGTTGTTCACTGAAAGAGTGAAGAGTAGCCTGAAATGACCCAAATTTATTTATAAATGTAAGAACGGCTTTTACCATTTTATGGCTAATATGTCACATGTGCGATCATCTTGTGTGTGTAGGCCTATTACCAAACGGCAATTTCGAGAACGGGCCGGACAAGTCCCAGCTAAATGGCACGGTGGTGACGGGGCGCTACTCCATACCGTACTGGGAGATTTCGGGGTTCGTGGAGTACATCGAGTCCGGGCAGAAGCAGGGGGACATGATGTTTGCGGTGCCGGAGGGGGCGCGCGCCGTGCGGCTCGGCGACGATGCCTCCATCCGGCAGCAGATCAGCGTGAAGCGGCGCACGTACTACTCCATCACCTTCAGCGCGGTGCGCACCTGCGCCCAGGCCGAGAAGCTGAACGTGTCGGTCGCCCCCGATTCCGGCCTGCTCCCCGTCCAGACGGTGCACCAGCAGCGGCTGGGACTCCTACTCCTGGGCGTTCAAAGCCAAGCATAGTGTCGTGTCGCTCACCATCCACAACCCCGGCGTTGAGGACGACCCAGCGTGCGGTCCCCTCATCGACTCCATTGCCATCAAGACCATCCAACCTCCCCAGCACACCAAGGGTAAGATCAACTCCGACATTTTTGAAGAGTCAAGTTGTTGTCTGGTTCCAAGAAACAAACTAATTAGCGAGTAATCAAACTCGAGCAGGTAATATGTTGAGGAACGGGGACTTCGAAGAAGGGCCGTGCATCTTCCCGGACTCACCGTGGGGGGTGATGGTGCCGCCGATGGACAAGGACGACATCTCGCCGCTGCCGGGGTGGATGATCATGTCGGACACAAAGGTCATCAAGTACCTGGACGCGCCGCACTACGCGGTGCCGCACGGCACGCGCGCCGTGGAGCTGGTGGCCGGCAGGGAGACCGCGCTGCTGCAGGAGGTGGGAACCGTGCCCGGGCGCTCGTACAGGCTGTCGTTCTCCGTCGGAGACGCGGCTAACGGATGCAAGGAGTCCCTGGTCGTGGAGGCGTACGCGGCGCGGGCGAACCAGCAGGTGAAGTACGAGTCCCAGGGCACGGGCGGGTACAAGCGCGCCGAGCTGGAGTTCGCGGCGGTCGCGAACCTCACGCGTGTGGTGTTCCAGAGCTTCAACTACCACATGAAGCCCGACGGGACGCTCTGCGGGCTGATCGTGCATGACATCTTTCTCGTTAGCGTGCGCAAGCACGCTGCTCGCCGGTTATTCATGTAGTTTTGTCACAGATCGCGCGCAGCGTTTTTACACGGTTGGCCGGCTGATTCATTTTTTGCTTCATTTGTTTTTTTTATATTTTTTGACCCTGTTAATTATTTTGATGAACATTCATGAACAACCGTGTTCTCAGTGGCGGAGCTAGACATTTTCTAAAGCCTGGACAAGCCGCAAGCAAAAATCCACAAAAGCTTGTTCACCATCCAGATGCCAAAATCCAACCTTCACAACATAGAACGATGCAAATGGAATCCAGAAATAGGAAAGTGTACTGCTAGCTCTAAAGCTAAGATAAAACTAGATATTTGGCAAATGGTAGATGCCATTTTCATTCCATCACAGGTTTATATAGGGTTACAAACTGTAAATGTAAATGAATTTTACAGCTAAACAACTGTAAATTGACTACCGATACACTGTTGCTTGTAAGAAAAGCCTAATTACGAAAACAGTGATTACTGAGGCACACTTGAGTCTGTTGATCTTGTCTGAAGGGGTATCTTGTAATCTCCACCATTGGATTTCCTTTAACCTCCTGTGCCTTCTTCTTCTTCCTCTGAAAGCTCTGAACTTCTGAGTCTTCTCAGAATCTCAGTAAACAGACTAGAGTTCTTTTTGGACAAGCCCTCAACCAGGAGATGGAAAGTGATTGGCTTGGTAGAAATGCCACGAGTTCGCATGCTCTGGTACGCTCGAAAAGCTCTGCCAACTTCACCCTTACACTACTACAGGAACCGACATCACAGACGGTTTGGAACCGTCATCACAGACGGTTTCCGAACCGTCTATGTTTGTTGGTCTGTGATAACATGATATTATCACGCAGCGGTACAAAACCGCTGGTGATACGAAATATCACGACGGTTTTATTAAAAACCGTCGTGAAGTCAAGTATCACGAGCGGTTTGAGCGTAAAACCGTCGTGATATGAGAATATCACAAACGGTTCTAAATAAAACCGTCGTGATAGGAGAATATCACGAGCGGTTCTAAATAAAAACCGTTGTGATTTACGAATATCACGAGCGGCTTTTGTGTAGAACCGTCGTGATATTCTCCTATCACGACGGCTTTTTTGTAGAACCGTCGTGATATTCGCTATCACGCGGTTTGCGAGTGAAACCGCTCGTGATATTTGCCTTCACCGACGGTTTTAACACAAAACCGTCTGTGATAGCTCGTACCCCCTGCCCACAATTTGCTGTTTTCCTGGCTAGCCTCAGGAATTGCTAGCCATGCCCTCTGAAAACAAGCTTTCACAGAAACAGATTTAAGCATTCACAGAAACAGATTCAAGGAGCCATGACAACTCAAAGTGATCATTACTCAAAATAAATTACAAAAGATCCGCATTTGTTCAAGTATTGTCGCTATAGTTACAACTAGATTACAATTGTTTGCGTTGAGAGGTTTTAGTGGGGTGATGCTCGGGTTGGCGACGGAGTGAAACTCTCCGTTGTCGTTAATGATTTCGTGTTGATAAAGGCGCAGAGCTTCCTCGAATGTCCTTGATCTCTTCAACGAGTGAATCACATTGTAAATTCAAGGCATGCCGCTAGCAAGAGTAAAGTGGTAAGATATATATATTTAAATTTATAATTAGGAAATAATTATTTGAGATTGACAAACCTCGGGATCCTTCTTCCTAGTCAGAAGGATTAGTCGCATATGATAGCGACGTAGATTGCACATAACTCATCATCTTTTTGTTTGGCGGCCTTTGCAAAAATAGAATTACATATATAGGTATAGCCAGTTCGAGACGCGTTATTATGAAGTATGATATAGGATTATAGTGTTGTAGCGCGTACCGGAAAATCCATCCTATGTGTTAGTTGGGCGCTCTTTCCATTGTATATTCCTTTGTTGGCAACATAATTGATGAACGACCTACATGATTCGAAAAGGTTATCCTCGGCCATTTCAAACGAATGAAGACTACAATAGAGTTATGTAAGGAGGAAATGAGCATACCTCTCGAGTATTCCTCTTAGAGTGTTGAAGTCGTGCTTGTTGCGGTTTAGGGAATTAAGGTATATCACATGATTCCTCTTGGGTATAATAACTAAAAGGATCCCGTGGTACCTACTCATGTATGTCGCTATAGTCATTAAACCTAAGTTCGTGCTGCGTATAAAGTACAAATGAAATTTGTATAGCAAGTAGTGGTTATGTATTTCTCGACGAAGGATGAGTCTTGTTGGATGGTTTGCAACGATACCACATGTGGGTCGAGGAAACCCACTGGTTCTTTCCATTCCCGGACATTTTTCAGCATGTATCTATACATAAGCAATGAGTTGTGATATTTATTGGTATTACATGAATGTAGAACTTGATTGTACGCACTTACAGTGTCCAACATCGTAGAAGCGAGACGTCGAGGCCAACGAGGTTGAATAGTTGAAATAAGTCATTGAAGCCCACGACGAAGTACCTCGTCCCGTTGAAGAAATGCTTGTCCTCGTATCTGACGGTGATTCCAGTATCGCACCCCTTCTTTTGGGTCTTTGCCAAGTACCGGGCATGCAAAGCGACAAGCATATCCGGCGTGCATTATCTTGATCGGAGCACAATGGTTTTCCGATGATGTAGTTCCCGGGTATCGCGGACTTCCCGGACTTGGGAGGCGCCTTAACGTTTGTGGATTTCGATTTGGCCTTAGCGATTGGTAGCGTCTTCTTGTGAGACGACTCGGGAGAACGGATCTGACGGCACGCTTTTCTTTGTTCCTTCGGCGTCTTCTCCACGGAATCGAAGAGGTGGCCTTATGAGGCTAAACATGAGGTGGAGTCATCGAGGGTCCCGTTGGAGAGGAATGGTCGTGTCGGATCGCAGATCGCTTTGGGCCTGAGGCGATGTCCTTCTTGGGCCATGGATAAAAGAGAGGACGGCATCCCTAGTGTTGTGATCTCTTCGTTGGGCAAATCTTCACGGGACGGCTCGAAATTGACATGTACCATATCCACTGGACCTGGCGTAACTGCGGCGCCGGTGGCACCGTGGTCAGACCGCCCTTCCTCGTATGGATACACCATCCCGCAAGCAACCTCAATACAAAGGACCTATCCATCCTCACTTGGAGCTTACAGGCGTCGGCTCCTACAAAACGACACGCAATTAGCTAAGGCGTCCTATAGGTCTATCTTTGGTGCGATCCATAGATGTACGTTACCTTGATGTAAATCTATCGGTAATCGGACGTCGTCATGTTCACAATTATCTTGACGCGACGCTACTCCGACGCCGAGGAGGACCGCCTCCCGAATAGCGCGGCGGCTTGCGCATCACCGCTCATGAGTATATCCATTTGACTCATAATCTTGCCATCTCTACTTGAAATTGGTTAGTAATCATCTGTACCAACTGGTTGTCGTGCTCGGCCTTGGATCTCTTCCTAGTCCTATACGTGCAGTAGTCATCCGCGAATCCATGACTACAAGGTACGTTAACCCCAAAGCCTCGCGTGCGACCCGGGTGCTCCTTGTTTCCCAAGGCCGTAGATAGTATATCATTCTCCCTGTCTGCATGGAAGGAGCCTTGGGAAGCTTAGGCAGTCAAGTCACGCTGCAAGAGGTCATCATGTTATTATAGGCACTATGAAGTGATGGACTTATTAACAACTTAGTAGTTCGACATATTTACCACACGTTGGGACACTTTCTGGTCTGCCGGGTTTGTGAAGGAGATGCTGCCCGAAGACGAGACTTGTGCCCTCGCTTTTAACCAGCTTAGGGAACACGGGTCTGTGACCTCAGGAAACTTGCTATCTATATAAGTTACATATGCAATAAAATGGATTGCAAGTGTCCCAAATTAACATATACATTTAAACTTAATAATATGCTCAACATGTGCAATATTAGCAAATAATCATAAATAATTCCAGCATAAATATGAAACAATTAATCTCAGGAAGAAGTACAGAGGTTGACTATAGAGATCAAGATGGCAAATGAAAAGTTGAATGAGCTCATACAGAGTACTAACATTCCTTAATCCACTAGCTTCTCTAGGAAGCCTACTTCATCGAGGTCGACACATCGAGTGTGCCATTTGTTTCATCTTGGAGGACCTGGCATGAAACAAAGGCACACTCAAGTGTGTCAGATCGACGAAGGAAATGCTAAGCAAAGGTTTAATCTGTAGGGCTCGCCGCCTCCTGCTCCTATTATGTGCTCTCGGAAGGAGAGTAGCTAAAGAACAAGTCTTTGCCATCTCAATCCTATTGTCTATACTCTTCATCGACCTCGACACCTTTGGAGTGTACCATATGCTTCTTGCCTTGGAGGATTGGCAAGAAGTAAAGGTACACTCAAGTGTGTCAGATCGACGAAGGAAATGCTAAGCAAAGGTTTAATCTGAGGGCTCGCCGCCTCCCTACTCCTATTCTAACACTCCTAACACTCCTTAATCAACGAAGCAAAGGTTTAATGCTTCATGTACAGAAGACTAGCCTTTAATGAAGACATAGAAACAAAATAGAATCAAGTAAAATAGACATAGCAAATAATCATAAATAATTCCAGCATAAATATGAAACAATTAATCTCAAGAAGAAGTACAGAGGTTGACTATAGAGATCAAGATGGCAAATGAAAAGTTGAATGAGCTCATACAGACTACTAACATTCCTAACACTCCTTAATCCACCAAACTTCTATTCTAACACTCCTAACACTCCTTAATCCACCAGCTTCTCTTGTGATCTTTGTATAGATAGAAACTAGTGATACAAATCTTTGCCCGAGCCTACATCATCGAGCTCGACACACTAGAGTGTACCATTTGCTTCGTGCCGTGGAGGATTGGCACGAAGCAAAGGTACACTCAAGTGTGTCAGGATCGACGAAGAAAATGCTAAGCAAAAGTTTAATGCTTCATGTACAGAAGACTAGCCTTTAATGAAGACATAGAACTAGAATCAAGTAAAATGATCGACGAAGGAAATGCTAAGCAAAGGTTTAATCCCAACATAGAAACAAAATAGAATCAAGTAAAACTTTCTTTTGGATTGTTGTAAAAATGCGCTTTTAGCAAATTTTCAGAATTAATCCCAACAAAATTATTTAGCATTAAAGCATAATTTCTAAAGAATTTAACACTCCTTAATCCACCAGCTTCTCTAAGGAAATGCAAAGGAATCACTGAGACGGTTCTTAATAAGAACCGTCTGCGGATTAAATTCTCACCAATAAAAGGTCTAGAGATTAACGAAGGCACGCAGACACTATTCCAACATATTGATTGATGATATTATGTGCTCTCGAAGGAGAGTAGCTAAAGAACAAGTCTTTGCCATCTCAATCCTATTGTCTATACTCTTCATTAAATGAATATGATAATATAAATTCAAACTATGAGCTCTAAACAATACTTTGCTTAGCTGTCAAACGATCTCAAGCTAAGCTAAAACAGATTAAACTTCCGACCAAGCAGAGGTTGACTACAGAGATCAAGATGGCAAATGAAAAGTTGAATGAGCTCACACAGACTACTAGAAGAATCACAAACTAGTCATTAGATTACCAACTAAAGCTGAATACTCTCAACAGAATCGAACATGAAGAATCGAGAATAACTAGCTTTCAACCGAAAGTAACCAATTAACAAGACATCATATTGATAGTAGCAAGTAATACAATAGAGCTCAAGTATGAACTAACTATCACATTCAATCTCAAGATAAGACGAGTTCATCACAGAGCATGTCAACAAAGCCCACCGATCAATTTGCAATGAGCGATGAGCTCAACCGAAAGTAACCAATTAACAAGAGATCATATTGACGGTAGCAAGTAATACAATAGAGCTCAAGTATGAACTAACTATCACATTCAATCTCAAGATAAAACATAGTTCATCACAGAGCATGTCAACAAAGCCCTTCGATCAACAAAGCCGAATCGCCACAGAGGAGCAATACTCACAGAGAGGATGCCGCACAAGAACTCACGGTGCAAGGAGGAGGCCGACACGGGAGGAGGACGGGCATGGGAGAAGGCAGTCAGAGGGAGGAGAACGGGCGGGGAGAAGGCGGTCAGAGAGGAGGAGGCCCACACGGGAGGAGGACGGGCGGCGGCCGAGGTCGAGGCGGTGTGGCGGGGCTTACGGCGTGGAGGTGAACGGGGAGCCGTGGTCGGGGCGGCGGCACCGAGGTCGGCGGCGCCGAGGTCGGGGCGGCGGACCGAGGTTGAAGGCGCCGAGGTTGGGGCGCCGAGGTTGGGCGGCGGCACCGAGGTCGGGCGGCGCGCCGAGGTCAAGCGGCGCCGAGGTCGTAGTCGGCGGTGAACTACTGGCGAGCCCTAAACCCTAGAGGAGGCGAACGAGCGCGAGAGCCTAAGGGCGCGGAGAGGAAGTGACAAGTGAGAGCAAAACCCTAGCGTTTCGCCTTATAAAAAGTATATCACAGACGGTTTATAACGAGAACCGCTCAGGATAATATCACGACGGTTCTATAAAAGAACCGTCAGGATAATCCTGACGGTTTTTAACTACAACCGCTGCAGGATATGAACGATCACGCAGCGGTTTTTAACTAAAACCGCTCAGGATTCTTTTCAGCGGTTATACAACGGAACCGCTCGTGATAACTCTTCATTTTCCCGTGTCTCTTCGTCTTCATTTTCTGCGTGTGTCTCTTCGTCTCACGATCACACGGCGCGGCTTCATCTCTTCATTTTCCAATGTCGCTCTGACTCCCCAAATATCTCTTCGTCTCCGCTCCGGCTTTAGAAATTGTTCTATATATAGATGTGTCCCTTCTACAATGTATTTCACACAACCTCCTTGATCCCCTTTCTCCACAAAAACGAAATGGTCGCCTCCTCTTCAGACACGCATCAGACGCCAAGACATCTCTCGTTGTACGTTGAGTCGTCCGCAGAAGAACACTATTTCAACAATGTCTTCACTCCTCTGTCGAGAATTTTGGGAGCGGTGACGGCCACCTTTCGCCGTCTTGACATTCTCCTCCGCCGTGTCTTCGGGTGATCTCCCACTTTCGGCGAAGTTTATCGTGTCGTCGACGTGGTCCTCCAAAACGGTTGCACGCCTCTGTGAGGCTTGTCGTCACTTGGATCGCTTAATCAAGGCAAGAAGCGATCGATTCGACCAGCCGAGACCCTCAAGAAGAGAAGAGAGCCTATGGGCTCTCTTCAACTTGATTCAACGATCCAAGGGTCTTGGGACACACTCGAACGAAGCGTCCACGGGTCGACGATTTCGAGATTCGCTCGATCTTAAACCGTCCGCCCCGACGCCGCCACGAAGTATTGAAGACGGAGATAGCGCCTACCTCCACCACTAGATAGGTTTCTAGTTTTTAATCTTTTGTAAGCTCTTCGCCACGTTGTTTGGCTATATATATGAAAATTCCAAAATTAAAAAAAGTTTGGAGGAGAAGTTACTATATCTATTTGCCCATAGTAAGAGCTAGATCCTCATCCCATCTGCATCTTGAAGTGTGGAGGTATGTTGATCTCGAGCCAGCAGGGGGCGGCCGAAGGTTGCTCCATCGCGGCAAAGGCGAGAGCGGCGTCATTCATGCGGCGATCGCGGCGATGAAAGGGACTTGACGCGCGCGAAGGATATCGCGAGCGGTTCTTAATAAGAACCGCTCAGGATAATTCAATATCGCGAGCGGTTCTAAATAAGAACCGCTCAGGATGATACTACGCACGGTTGTAACGTAAAACCGCTCGTGATTAGAGGATTATCATAGACGGTTTGTGAATAGAACCGAAATCGTGATACTTTCTGACGGTTCTATTTCTCAACCGTCTGTGATAGTGATTATCACGCACGGTTCTAAAAATAGCGTCTGTGATAGTTGTTCCGCCGCCCACCGGGTTGGATCGACCCAACACGAGCGGTTCCAAAGGAACCGTCGTGATGGGGCGTCTACTATAGCCTGTTTTGTAGTAGTGTTAGCACATAATCTTTGTCACTGGCGCATCGTTTATCCCGACATGCGAGCTCCAAGTCACCCGGTTAGGTACAATCCTGCAAGAACCATCTCATCCAAGTAATTTGCGCCTCCTGACCCTTCCTTCATCACACAGCCCCACAATTAGCTTCCCGAACAACCCAAAGATCGCTTCCTCCCCGAGACGATCCGTCCAAAACCTCCATTGCTTCCTCACCGCCCTCCTCCTACAGAGCCCATCAATCACAGGCCCGCCGCCAGAGGCCACTAGCCGGCCACCGCCGCTTGTCTTTGCTCTCCTTCTCCCGAGTCCGCCGCTGCAAGGCCGCTTCGCTTCCTCCCCTCACATTTGCTCCTTGCCTTGCTGCCCCTGCCGGCTTGCCGCCAGCACCTCCAGTTGGGGTTGGATTTGGCTGGTTGGGGAATATGGGTTGCTGGGTTGCGGAGGGGAACTGGGGATTGGGGAAGGGGAAGAACAGCCAAGTGCACTCAGCTGAGGAGGCAGGGGGCAAAGCCCGGGCACCGGGCGGGACAGGCGAAGCCCAGCAATGCAATCGACGGTAGCCGGACCATTAGCGCGTGGAGCAAAGCCCGGGCAGCTGCCCGGGCTGGAGGGATGCTGCATCCGCCCCTGCGTGTTCTTGTTCCTGTTCATGCTCATGAACATGTGTGATTAATTGCAACACAAAATTCCTAAAATTAATTTTGTACAAACAATTTGACACAAACAAAATAATCATGTACAAGAAAAATAATCATGCACGAACAATTTTGAACAAACAAAATAATCTTGTAGATAATACGTACAAATTTGTACGAACTAATCGGTACAAACAAAATAACGACAAAACAAAAACATTGTACGAACAAATTTGTTCAAACAAATAATCTTGTACATAGTTTGCACAAATACGAATGTTGTACAAAATTTGACTTGTATTTCCTACTCTCAGATATGAGAATTATTTTTTGGACCGTATATGCACATGTATGCCCTTCTCTCTCCCCCCAAGCATCACGAATCTCTCAGAGCAGTGTGGACGACGTGGATAGCAGCAGGTGGCATATCTATCCTTGCATTTCCCCAGATCGTCGGCTTGTGCAAGCACGCTGCCCGCCGGCAGCGTATGTAGCGCACCTGCGCACGTGTTACAGCGGTTTACATGACTTGTGCGTGGCCGGCCGGTACCGTATGTGGTTATATCTGCTGTACTGGCTCAGCTTGATCGTTTGCCTCTACTACTATAATAGTAGAAGCAAGCAACCTTCCAATCTTACAAATACTAGGTTGATAATTGTGTTACGCTGCGCGTAGAGTGGATTGGGGGATTTTGACGCGATTCCGTAAATCACAGGGTTTTTGTTTTGCAAAAATGGAGTAAGACCTCGACGTTATTTTGGAAGCACCAAGGGATTTTCGCAAAAAAAAAGCCCGACGCGGAGGGCCTGGACATGATTTTTGAAACAACATGGGGTTTCCCACAAAAATAACTGACACGGAGGACCTCGACGTGATTTCAAAACACCAGGGAGTTTCGCAAAAAACCTGACGCAAGGACCCACACGTGATTTCAGAAGCCTTTTCGCAAAGATGCCAACGTGGAGCTCCCGTGCGGCCGGCGATTCCTTCGCCTACTAGAAAGAGTATATGTAGAAAAGATGATGGTTTGGCTGGATCTGGATGGTTGAGACTTGAGAGATGTTGAGCTAAAGATGAAGGCGAAATTAATGGCAATTGCACTAATTTTTTACTCTGTTTTGTAGGAACGGGTACTATACATGCATGAATGCATTGAATCTGCTACAAGGAAATCCAGATGGATGCGGACATGCAGTTGTGCGCAATGCGTCCATATGAAGAAAAAAAGGGACATACGAGAACATAGTTCCTTCTACCATGCATGCAGGCATGTGCTCTGTTATAGGGATTTGTAGTGGCTGCATGTATGTAGCATGCTTATTAAGCACGATCAACGGATCGAATGCATTTAGTCAACAGCTACCATGGAGGCAGATTTTGTACCTTTACGGGGATGTCCTCCCACTCTATCCAAAATCCGTTTTGCTCAAGATGCGCGCGTATTTGGAGGCACGAAGCAATAGTTGCAAAATACCTCATTCTCTCTTCTTCCCTCCCTTTCTCTCTCCGCTGTACGTCAGGGCCGATCGACCAGCAAGCCACGCCGCAAGCCCGCGCCGCCGGCCTTCGGAGCTGGAATCACGGCCGGACGATAGAGAGAGCTGAGAGAGGGGGAAATTATTTTTTATACAAATCTGGATTTTGTAAAAACTATGTACAAAATTTCAACATGCATGAATCCGGATGTGTTTTGTACAAATCCGAATTTGTACGGGAAAAATATGTACAAAAATTTAAACATGTAGGGAATCCTAATATGTACAAAACTTGAACATGTATGAACTCCAAATATTTTTTTTGTATAGATCCGAATTTCTACAAAAAATAATATGTAAAAAATGTGAACATGTACGAAATCCGAATATGTACAAAATTTGAAGGGGAGAGAGATGGAGGGGTGTTTTGTAGAAAATGGATAATACATGGGGTGTATAGGTACGCACGAATCTCAAAGCGCAATGGGTGGTGGATGGAGTGGGAGGACACCCCGATAGGGGGCAATTGCCTTTCCCCAGCTAGGCAGCTACCATTTCTAGTTATGTACTCGCGCTACACACAAACAAAGAGAACAGTACATACACATCGTTTTTTCTGATTTTTCGTATGCGCAGATGAATCATTAATCAACTTCTAGAATTTGTCTGTTGGTATCCTTTAGTCTAAACTAGCTAGAGCTAGGGGGGATCGATCGGAGAAACATAAAATTAACGTCTACAAATTAATCAAGAGTACATCTCAAAGCTGGGTATCTCTTTAACTCAATTCAGCCGCTGCTTCCATTATTTCTTGCATCAGATTTGTTGATATGGCTTGCTGCATCAACAGCACTACGTGTAACAGATGAAAACACGGCAGACCACATTTTGTTAAATCTAGTACCGCGTGTGTGCATCCTGTCATGCTCCCATTTATTTGCCATATGGCACAAGTGCTGTGGCATGACGTATGTCATTAGGTTGATTGTGTGGAATGCCACACGGTGGCATTGTGGATGATGTGCCATATGTCCGGGCCGTACCACTCAGTAATGCACTACATGCTGAAGTAACCTCTACTGTCAGAATAACTGCCCCATGAAGAGGATCTGATTAAATATGAAAAATATAGAAATTCAGCTGAAACAATTAGATGGAAATCCAATTGAAGTTTTGGGTTGGGTAAATAAAAAGGAAGCATGGTCGTGAAATTTTACCAATTACTTTGGAAAAAGAATGCACAAAAACAGAGCAAGAAAAGATAACCTAAGCTAAACCTAGATCGGTAACCAGCATCCGATCTAGCTGCTGGTGCAAATGCTAAACCGAAATGTTCATACAAAAGCCACAACATCTCTCCTTTATTATTGTTCGTGCACTTATACCCAAAACAAACAGTAATTAACGGAAAGCTAGTGTACGTAGTAGCAAACACATAAAGGAAACATAGCACATAACACAGCATGCGATCACGAAAAGCAGTAGAAACTTAAGAAAGTAACTTAGGACATGTCAGGTACTGAGCCTTCTCCCCAGTGTGCGAAACAAGCTAGCCGGGGATTATTGTGCCAGAACGACGTGGACGCATGCATGAGCTCTTGTGGCCTGAAACTTGCATCTCTTTCTCTAGTGGCCAGGGCCTCTAGGGCTGGGCCCTGCCGTGAGCTGCGCCATCCACGTCATGACCAGGGACCTCGCCCTCTCATGCAGCGTCGGCGTCGCGTGGCCGGTGCTGTACCGCTCACCGGCCGGCAGCCGCCTCGCCGCGTCGACGGCGGTCAGAATAGCAGTGGACGAGATAGCCATGGAGAGCAAGAAAACGAAGAGGATCTGTCTCGGCGACATCTCGGGTCCGCACGTGAGAGGTTGAAGAAGCCCTACGTGCCGCAGTATTAGTTGCAAGTAATGGGCGTTGCAGGGTTAGCCATCTTCTCGCGTATATATAAGCCCGTTGCCCCGTTGCACGTACGGGAGTCGAGAGAATTAGTTTGTCTGTTGCGTTGTGCGGTTGAAAAGGAGGTCTCCTACTGCTCCCTAGCGTGCTTAATTGCTTGGATGCAACGAATCTTTGGCCTGTGAGTTTGCCTTAATTGCGGCAAGGAAAACGAGGCCGATTGCTCGTCTTTTCATGGGTGGACAGTTTGCTTTGGTTGGCCTTGAACTAGCTAGCTAGGGCTGTAAGTTCGTTGTAGCTTGGTACGTGGGCTTGCCGTCCAGTTTACGTAGGACGAAGTTCATGGGGGAGATGCACGGTTAAACTTTTTTGGGGGGGATTACGAGGAACATGACTTTACAAAGTTTCAACTGAAAGCGTATTTGCGTGTGCATAAAGATGAGTATCAGGATTTATACCCTGACGGGTGGAGTCTTACACTCACAACTTTACCATCCCACGAAGAGGTGGTTACTTGGTTAAACTCTTAAATTCTTAATAAACATATGGTGTTGTATATTTATAAGGTGACTAGTTTTTTCTTAAGCATAAGTACATTTTTATCTATTGAATCAACATCCAATTATATGACATATCGATCTCCACGCAAATTCAATGGTCACAAAAATTGACTTAGGCTTAAGAAAATTTCATGCGACTTAGAAATAGCAAATCTGTAAACATATTTGTCAAAGATCTAGTCAAGTAGTCATTTGGGCTAAAACCGCTAATTTGAAGAAAAAAAAACCCAACAACAACAGATGGAGTATATGGGTTGAGTTAGGCTGCAAGGAGTATATATAAGACGATATCCCTTTTTCCCTCTCCGAAATGCATCAAATTTATAGAGGGTAATTTTTTATATCTAAATTACACCAAGTGAATACTCTTCCATCCAGTCCAAAATAAATAGAGCACAGTTTTAGCAAAGTGTTACATTTTAGTTTGCAAATATTTGTCTCTTTGATTTCTCTGGGAACTTTTTCCAGAACATCTCTTTCGGTTTGCTAATTGGTGGTAACATATATAATAAAACTAAGACACTAGTTTCTTCACGTTTGAAAAAAAAGACACTACTTTCTTCAATGTACATAAAGAGCAAGCTAGTACTAGCTAGAGTAATTGTCTAGGCGCGCGTGTGTATGTGGTAATCGAAAAAAATAACGCGCTCCCTTCAGAGCTCTCGGAAATTTAGGCGATGATGGAGGTTTCGTCCGGACGCCTCCGAATGATTTGTTTACCTTCCCCAACGCTCACCGTCGTGGGTTCGTGTGGTTTTCAGGGCTGGCCGGGCATGCAGCAGCACCCAAGCAGAACAGCCCGCAATCTCGCGCCTCTTGCCGCAATGCCATAGAGTACCGGAATTAACTGACCTATATGTATGGCCTTGATCACGAGCCAACCATTGACCCTAGGCATTTCTATATACTACATGCCGGTCGGTGATGTGATCGATTGAACTAGCTAGTACAAGGTGAAAAATAAAAGGAGTAAAATTTATAAAACCATAGGTTTCATAGCGATAGTTGTAGAAAACACTTGTTTTTCGGCTCGTAACACGTAATCACTGGTTTTATGGTTATAAGGTTTCACCAAACCCAACTTTTTACAAATCTCATGCAATTCGACCATTGATAATTAGGGACCATTCGTAGTGCCAAATTGCACTCCTCGCGCCTCCAACTTGACGAGTAGATGTGGCTGTACTGGTCCTGCGTGACAAAACTCTCATGCAGACACACAGGAGACACCGAGCCCATTCTCGTTCCGTCGATGCCTCCGCTCAGGGACGGTCCTAGTACGAGTCATAGGTGTTCAGTCGAATGCCCAATTTTTTTTTTGGAATATCTTGTATTTAGTTATATATATATATACACACATACACATATATATACATATATACATATATTGATAATTAGGCTAAATACTTCACGCATTTATACCCCCAATAGATTTCTTTCCACTCCCACATCTCTCCTTCCCAATTTGTCTTAAATAGTTTGGCTTAGCTCGCCAACTGAATAGCTTTCAGCCCATCGGAGACACTCTCCCCCTCAAACCAAGTCCTAACCTCTCTTTCTCTCTCTCAGACCGTTAGGCAACGCTGGTGCACGAGGCAACCAGGTGTCAGGCGAGGTGATTTGGTGCAAGCAAAGGCGAGGGCAGCTCCTAAGCTTTGGTCAGACCTTGGCGGCGGTGTGTGAAGAGCTGGAGCGCGTTGTCTAGGAGGTAGGAGCAATGTAGTAAGCGCCAAGAATGTGGGTGACGGGCAAGGCATAGCCGGGCCTCATGGGAGTCGTGGCCTAGGGAGGGAATGCGAGTCAACAGCCCAAGCCGCCTACACACGTCGATAGCAGCATCCTCATTCCTCAATTCCTCGGTTATAAATCCTAAATTCCCGAATCAACATTTTTTCTGAGTTATTTTTAAATTTCTCTAAATTCTTTAAGATATTAACTCTCGTATGAAAATTTTGTATTTTGTATTTTGTTTTTACTATTGTAGATCTTTATTTTTATATTAAATAATATTTTATTAACTCCGAACACAGTACGAGAAATTCCTGGTCCGCCCTCCGCCTCGCACGACTCCACGAGCTCCGCTGAAATCGCCGCCCGCGCCTCCCCTCTCACTGCCCGCCTCAACATTGCCCGCAGGCCCCATCGGGAGCTGCCCAGCCTCCAAGCACTCCGCCTCGCACAGTGGCACGACCTGTCTCCGTCCTTTCAGTTCAGCCTACCTTTAGTTAGTTCTGCTTGCGAACACCCCCAATATTGCATCCCTAACTGCTGGTCGGCTTGTCGCACCGATTTCATTCGGAATTGCTGCTGTCGCCTGTTGCTACTCCTTGTGGCCTTCCTTCTTCGTCTCCGCGATCCTGCCCAAAATTGCAAGCATACGAGAATTTTCGTTGTGGTGCCCAAACTGCAGAAGCACCGCTCCATCTAGAATCCGGTGACCTCTTTTAGCTGTCTTTATCTGAATGAAAACACTGAAGAAAAATTTAACCCGTGAGAAACTAGGGAAAAACATGACAGCTTCAATTGTGCATGCACACATCGAATTCTCTGAATCTCAGGCGCAACTTTACTACTTATTTAAGCATCTATTTACTCTTTCTAGATGCAAGGTAATTATTTGTCCTTTTGTGCAAAGGAGTGTGTAACTTGTCATTTCATTGTAATCAGTAACCCGAGATCGACCAAATAACCATGTAACATCACTGGAAGAAGCACTGCTCATATACAACAAGAAAAAGAACATGAGTTTATGAATTCCATCGGTCCACCATGGCCTAATCCAAGTCGTCAAACATTAATTCTGAAGGTCTGAGTGTGGCACTCGTCTAACCAGACGCAGCAGAAGTGAGAACCTCACCTGAATAGGGTTGGAAGCGGCGGGGAGTAGTGGAGCCATGCTTGACTACAGGGGCTACTAATCGACCCTAAGTCCTCTAATCGACCTCCCCAGCAACCAAATTCGCATCTCCGCATAGGGAAATTAATTTCGCCGAAATTCCGGTATTTCGGTGATTTTGCCCCCCTCCGAATTATTTTCACTTCATTCAAAAAAATTCAGAAATATTTGAATTTGATAAATTACATCCTAAATTTGATTTTGGACAAATTTCGGTTAAATTTCGTCTAAATTTTGGTCAAATTTCGTCCAGTTTGAAAACTCACCGAAAATTTGAACCGAAATTCCGATAATTTCGTTCAATTCGTTCCCCTCCTATTTTTTTTAAAAAAACGAAATTGTTTTCCCTGTCTCCGCCTAAATTCACTGTGTGTGTTGTCTTCCACCCAGTGGCAGCTCTCCTACAGGGTGGCGACTAGGTGGACTGCGAGGGGGCCAACCGAAGTCGGGGTTGGGGATCTCGGGCCACAGAGATTAAAGGATCGCTGACATGGGGACCTTGATGGCAACTGGCGATGATCAAGGTATTGGGCGGCCAGGCGAGAACTCTCGCAAGTCAACTGAACAGCGAGCAAGACATTTTTTTTCTAAATAAACAAGTTTTTAATCAATTTACAAAAAAAAACCTACATTTTATTTCAACAAAAAAAACCCTAAATCCCAGACAACTAGGCCAATCGCGTGGCGGGCCAACGATTTGAGGCTTGCCAACACTCAGTCACGCGACGAGAGGACGACGTTGAACCATGTCGCCCAATCGTACGAGGGGAAACGCGACTGGCAGGCATCTGACACCCAGTCGTGCTTCCCTCGCGCAACTGGTAGGCAATTGACCCCAGCCACGCCACGCTGTCGCGACTGAGGATATATGTCCGGCTGCTTCCAACTCGCGCGACAGAAAGACCGAAGGGAGAAGAGGAAGCGCGGGCGGGAGAAGAAGAGAGGAGGAAGGAGAGGGTAGGGGAGGAGGAGACCATGCCAATGGCTTGGTGCGCCTCCCTGTACTCGTCTTTTTTCGATGAGTTTGTTCTGCTCATGTAATTTGTTGGTAACTTCGAGAAAAACATGTTAGGTTGGCAACAACAAGCATAGCTTTGTGGTAGAACTCGGGTTTGTAGTTCTAGATCGGCAATGTTAGGTTAGGGTTGATGTCAGATATAGTGTTACAATGTAGGACATTTATGTATTTATTATAGTATAAAAACATTAGGGTACCTCAATTTGTAGATCGGTTATTAGAAGATCCAGGTAGCTGAGGTTTAGATCTGCAAGACCTAGGGATACTAGTTTTATGTTATTTATATTTTTTAAAAGATTTAATAGGGTTTAGGGTTTAAGCATGGCGGGTCAGGGTAGTGGCATCGCTTGGCCGTACAGCCTTTTGCACTATGTGCTAGACGGTCGGCACCGCAGTCGACTACATGCTTCACTTCTACAAGAGAGCAGGTTCCCGATGAGTTGGGAGTGTTGTCGACTCACACTCCATCGAAGTCTTGGAGGTTGGACCAACGTTGGTTCTCCAGGTACAATGCTTATTAATTGTGCCATCCAACATTTACTAATGTTCTTGTACATATATCCTTCTCTTCAATGTTGCGCTATAGGTTGCGAGCCATCGAACTCCTTCCTCTCTCCTGGATGTCGCAGGCCACTCAGGAGGACAATGCCGAGCAGGATGTCGCCATGGGGGCGGACGTTGAACGGTTCCGGCACTTCCCTTTCGACCACTTTCTCCCCACCGCTCTCGTGGACCGTTGGCGGCCGGAGACGCACACTTTTCCACCTGTCGTGCGGTAAGATGGCGCCCACTCTATAGGATGTATGCATGCTCATCGAGCTACTGATCAACGATCGCCTAGTCGTGCTAGAGGAGTCTGGAGACGATTGGCAGGCTGATTTGCTGTAGAGTTTCCATAGAGTTCTTCCACCATCGCAGGAGGGGGAGGCGCCCTACGAGATCTTTGCATAGAATCAGAAGCACAGCCAAACGTAGAGGTGGCTACAAAAGTTCAGGGTTAGTACTTTTACAATTTTGTAATGCTTTTGTCCACATTTATATTGATCTAATGCATTATTTTTCTTACAGGTTGAGAGGATGGCACCCGACACGAACGACTACTAGGTGGCGTGTCACCTAGAGGTGTACCTACTGTGGTTGTTCAGTTGAGTGATGTTCACGGGTACCCATGGAAACAATGTCAACACCTGATTCATCCAGTTCGGTCTGTGTTATCGATCCGCCTAGGGTTGTGCACATTACCACCAAATCGAAAAAAACGAATCTTACCGTACGGGATCTAGAAATTAGGTTTTTTGGGGTTCGTTTTTTCCGGTAAAAACCGGATGAAAACCGAAGATACCGAGCAATCCGAACTGAACTTTGGACCTCGCGCAACACGTGCTTCCCATTCCCTTTCCCTATTCTACCTTCCCACTTCCTAACTTCCCCACCTCTCGCCGCTGGCCCCCCCCACCCCCACCCCCACCCACACCCACATACACACACCCCGCAACTAGACCTAGGAACGGCACCAGAAGAAGAAGGGCAAAGAAGTCATTTCGCGTGCGGATTAAGGCTAAATGAAAAAAATCGATTTAAAAACCTGAAAATGGCAAAAAAATAAAGGGGACATCGAAATGTGGACCATGAACTTTATTGTATTCTATTAAGTGTGAACCAAAGATCCGACAAATAGTCAATTATCTGGATTATCAACGCCCTGACCAACCACTAACGAAGGAAGCAGTAGTATCTTAGAAGGAATCATTCCAAAGCCCAAAGCCCCATCACGCCACCCAAATCCAATCCGTCCAGATGGGGCTAAGCCCCTCCAAGCGCGTGGACGCCGCGCTCCGGCGGGCGCCGGCGTTCGCCGCCGCCTGCGACGCGGCCTTCGACCAATGCCTCGCCGACGCCCAGCGCGCCTTCGCCGGCGTCCGCCTCTACCAGATCGCCGACGCGGCCGCGCACCTCCACGTGGCACTCCGCCGCTCCCTCCCGCTCGTCCGCCGCTGGGTGCCCTCGCCGCCGCCGCGGGCCCGCGTCGACGCCGCGCTGCGCGCCGCGGGGCTCGAGGGCGCGGGGAGCTCTCCAGGCCCAGTTCGGGGTGTTCGCCGCCGAGCTGTTCAGGGAGGCCGTGCTCGCCGGCGCGGCCGAGGCGGCGCTCGTCCGCGCCCCGGCTGGCGCCGCCGGGATCGTCGGTGTGGGCTTCGTGGCCCGCGCCGGCGCCGGGGTGGTCGGGAGGTTGGTCGCCGTCTACGCCGCCGGCGTCGCCGCAGCTGTTTACCTCAGCTTGGGCTAGGCTTTCTTGTGTTGTAAATCTGTACAAGAGACTACTACTGCTACTATGCATTTTGCACGGCAGTTCTGCACTTCTGCCATAATTTGGTCAGAAAAAATGGAATGCATTGAATCGAATGTATTCTTGTTTCTCTGATGCTACCATCGAGATGCTAAACGGGATCAAATCGGAATGCAATGAATCAACGACGAAGCTAGCAAATGTAATTGGATCAAAAATGTAAAGTTAGAATTTGATGCCACATTGCCACTACGCTAGACTGATTGATAAATCTTGTGAAGCATATCCACGGAGACCTCAGCCATAGTTGAGTCTGTCTATAGCATATGTAAGAGCTTTTTCTACTTGCAAGTTGCAAGCAGCCACTGCAGTGTCATACTTCCGACTTCCGAGCAGCCAAAAAGACATCGGAGAAGTTCAGAACTTCAGATGTAAACAGGTGAACTAGTGCCACTCCATAATGTATTCTTTTTTTTAGACTCACTCCGTTATGTGTTCTCAACCGACCGTCTGAAGCTGTGAGACGTTCTTTGTCCAAACTTGATGCTAAATTTTATATAGGGCCGAGCCTGGTTGCCTCTGCTAAGTGCTAATGTGCTAGAGGTAAATAGCCTGGTTTATTTGGTTTTCACCATGTGCAAGATACCACGTATTCATGCGCTGACATACATGAATACAGTAAGGCACTTGATATGGTCGCGCACACCACACGTGTTTATGCCGTTTTCTGAGTGGTTAGTTGGATCTCGGAAATTAGAATTAAGTTTTCACAGCACTGGTTTTAGTATGATTTTTAGGAAAACCAATTTTAAGTTGTTATTCTGTTACTGTGAGTTTACTTAAAACTTTGTTTGGACGAGAAAAAAAAAACTAAAACGGGTTTAAATAAATACTTTGTTTGGTTGGGATATATAGGAAAAGTACATTTTAGCACTAGTCGGCTATTGTTCCTACGGGACAGGTTCTGATTGTTGGATCAACATCTTTGCCATCTGTAACCCATCTAGATATGTCACTTTCAGTTCATCTAGTCCTCTCTCTCCTCACTTACGAGATTCATCATGCCTAATTCATCAAGTCACTCACCACCATCCTCTCTCTTATTTTCCCCATTCATTCCCTTCCTCTCTCTCCATGCCTCACTGTAGACTACAGAGCACATCTAAATCCTCCTCTTTCTATCTAGTGTCCAGTGACAGCGGAGATGTGGGCGGCGGTGACGTGATGCACAGCAACGTCAGGCGAGTGGGCACGTGGTGCGCGCTATGGCATGACAGCACCAGGCGAGTGGGCGTGGTGGTGCGATGGAACGGCAGCGCCAGGTGAGTGGGCTGCAGTGGGTCGTGCTCTGCAGCCCCGACAACTCTGGCAACTTCCGAGCAACCTCCTCCTCGTCGTCATGGCCATAGGTGAGCTCTTACCCTGCCTCTAAATCCCCATGAAATACTTGCTTGATTTTTCACATTTGATGCTTCCGGTTTAAGATTTGTATCTAGAAACTCAATAACTGGAACTTGGCCACACAAAAAAATACACATTAACAATTCAAAATCATCCATGATCGAACAATGAAGACGTGCAAATATTTCAATCAAAAACAAAAGAATGTAAAGATTAAATGATAATCATCCATTGTACTTGTCCAAACAAAATGAAAGCGCATAATATAATGATTAATCATCTTGGTTGGGTTGTGTGGTACGTTGTTGATGATTACTCCACAACTGTCGCGCAATCCCCGAACGAATTCGCTCACCAGCAACTCGTTTATCACCTCGTACATTTGTTTGACTGTGAGACCCCGACGTTTATTAGGCTCATAATACTTAGTCATCCAATTGACCCTAGCATTATCAACCAAATAAACCCGGTCTCGAGAGATGTATACTTCCCAGAATGCAGTATACATACCTCACAACAAAAGAATGCATCAATTCCATACAACACATAGTACATAAGCAACAAACCAGAAGTTAATATTAATATGGAATAGCTATTACAAAAGAGAGGCCCTTAGGCCAAATAGCAACAAATAAAAAGATAACAATGAAGCAAAAGTGCCATAAAGATGGCTATAACACAAAGCCAATCGGTGTGCCTTAACCCCTAGGCATCGTGGACCGACCGCCAAGTTAGTCGTCAAGAAAAGCGCAACACGTAGCACAAAAGAGAGGCTCTTGGAGCTCTCCTTCTTCCTCTCTGACAAATTTGTTAAGCAAAGCAAATGAGTACAATAACTTGTTTATTGTACTCACAAGACCGACGATGTAAGATGAGAACTATAAATAGCTACATGCAAGCTTTATTTAAGTGGATGAGGCTTTGGACTCATTTTAGCATAAAGCGACATTTATTTGCAATAACATAATAGATTGAAGGCAATTTGGCAAAGCATTTTTAAATGTTGAAATACAACGCGATAATAACATAATAACAACAACAAGAACAAACCTGGAAGTGACTAACCCTTAGTCACCACGACAATAGCATGAACTCCCCGTTCATACCAACCCATCAAGTTTTAATTAAAAAGGTTGAGACTAGTCTTGAACGACCTTACCAAGCATGTCCATAACCTAGGACGAGGCTATTCGAATAGTTTTATCCTGCGCAGGGTGTACCAATGTACCCACACGCTGCATCGCCTTTCCTTTAGGCACACGACCTTTGGTGTCAAGACGCTAAGTCCTACGAGACATTTCCAATGGGCGATGCTAATTACGAGCAAGAACCCACGGGGACAAGACACATTAGACAACCCTAACCGGCCCGCCAATGCTCCTCCCAACACCACACACAGATTTTATTAAAACATACCCACCAACCACTCATAATTAACACCTCCCAAAGTACTTAGTCAAGAGAGGTCCCATATCCCCTCGTGTGGTTAGCACGCAAAAGCGCTGGCTTAGTGACCCAAGTACTCGGTCCTTAGGGACAGGGCATACCACCACATTCCAAAAACCGCACCATCCATCCAATATGCCCAAGTCTAAATCAACATTTTATTTTCATTTTTTTTTGATCTTACAAATTAATCAAAGCACAAGTTTGGACATACAGGAGGAATAATAATACTTGTGTGATCAAGACCATCGACTAAGTCGATGATCGCCCATTACTACCGATAGCTAAGCATGTCTAAGCAATATTAACGTAAACTACTAAGTGATGAGAGCTCATCCAACGAGCTCAAACCACAGCGAATAACCTAGGCTCATTGGTAGTAGAGGATAATAATTCCTACAGATTATGCAACTATAGGAAAGCTAGCGACATTTAACACAAAGTAGCATGCATACATAGAAGTAAAACAAAGTAGTAAGCTTTAGAGTAATGGGACATGATGGAAATGGTCAAACTGCTTGCCTTGCTGCTGGTCACTTTGTTGCGGAGGGTCGTTCGCGGGATCACCACAAATGTCGAACCCTAATGGAAAAAGCAATAAAGAACCGATAAGAACGACGAAAAGCAACAAAGACAACACAGCAACCGAACTCCAAATCCTCTGAAATTTCTACTGCAGCAAGAGGAGGATTTTTAGGGAATTTAGCAACAAGAACCAATTGATTTGGATTCTCAATGCAAAAGTTATGAGCAAAACAATTCTGCTCACCCTGAAAATACCAAACCGCACTATTCACTAATTTAATTACGAGACAACATTTTCTAGAAAAGTGGTGAGGCTGAAATTTTACTGTAAAACCAGCACCTCATGAGATGAATAACACAATTGAGTTCATCTCATTTGGAGCTATTATGCAATTTCTATAATTTTTCAAAAACAAGAACGTGAACAAAATTATAATGCACAAGTCCTCATTTTTCTAACAGCAACAAGCTCAAAACTAATTTTCTTAGTGAGTTCATTACTAGAGGAAACCAACAAAGTTGGTCTCACTCAAAAAGAATCTACAGAGCATTAGTTATGAGTTTCACAAGTTAAGCATTAATTTGAATGTATATTTAAAGTTAGTTTTAAAACCTAGTGGCTAAGCTGTGCTCTGGGACTGAACTCAACTTGCAATCATTTTTGGATTAAAGTCAAGTTCAAGATAGAGCTAACACAATTTGAATGACCTCATTTGGAATTAAAATGAAAGAGATATGAAATTCTAAAGTTTATACCTTATTTCAGGTTCATACTTAAGAATTTCTTGACATTTCTAAAACTCACAGAGACATGGGAGGTCGTGAGCCACAGATCACAGATCTAACGGCTCGAGACCTCCCAGAGGACAACACACACGCACATGGGAGGTCCAGAGGTCTGGACCTCCTAACCACGCACATCGCGAGGTGAGGAGGTCGTGGCCGAGATTGAGGATCCAACGAACCACAACGATGATGGGGAGGTCCGGCGGACTGGAAAAGGGAGGTCCTCATGGTGAGATGACCTCGAGGAGGTCCCAGAGGAGGTCCTCAGCGCCACCGACCTCCGAGGAGGTGCGACGGCCAAGATTGCGCCAAGGAGGTCTTGGGCGCCCGGATCTCCTGAGGAGGGTGACGCGTCGAGCTCGCGCGACGCACGTGCTTGGACATGAGATAAATCGGCGGGACCACGATGAGGTCCGCTACGGAGGAATTAATGGCGCGCAATAAATGGTGGATTTAAGGACGGTTAAGACACGCTATTGATTGCAATAATTTGGGCAAATGATGAGCGCAATAACTCGGCGAATCTTTGTCCAAAACGACAATGACACGCCGGGACGTCCGACAAAATCCCGGCGTGAAGAAAGGATCTCGCGGCGATGTAGAGCTCGCCGTTGAGGTCAATGATACCACCGAGTGCACAATAACGTTGCGCGCCCGGTGGACCTCCTCTCGGCAACGACGGCGGCTTTGAACGCCCATGAGCCGAGAGGGCCAAGGTGACCAAGCGGGCAAAATCGAAAAGCAAAAAGAAGCTCTGCGACATACAAGCGTGTGCCAAATAAGAGCTCGCAGAACAACATCCACGCAGTGCGGCACTAAGGACTATCGGGAGGTACCGGAGGTCCTTAAGATCCGGGAGGTCGTGGAGGTGGTGGCCGGAGTTGGGGAAGAGGGTGCTCCACGGCCAAAGCTCCGGCTCCAACTTTGTCCACCTGTAAAAGTTCAAACCAAAACGAGTGAGGTCTTGGTCCCAGAGGAAAGCACAAGGAAGCAAGGAGAAAAGGTGGAAACCCAATGACCCTTGTCCACCGAGGAACTTCAAGTCCAACAATGGCGGCCAAGGAGACTTTGGTGTTTTAGAGCTCACAAACACAGTGGTGTGAGCAAAGTGACGATGGTGTGCAAAGGAAGCCAAAGGACCGGTGGGGTGGTTTTATCCTAGGGCAATTGAGGTCTTAGACCATGGCTAAGCTCATGGTGAGCTTGGCCCATGGCATGGTCTATGGAGTGGACAAGACATGGGGATGACAAAGGCGTGCTCGGGCCGACCATTGAGTGGAAAAGTCGACTGCATTAAATCTTGGTCGAGAAAGAGTGATGAGCAGTACCTCCTGCCGGACATGCATTAAATGCATCGCCGAAGCTCCCACGCGCCAGAGGAAGGAGAAGAACGGGGAGGTCCTAGTGGCCATTGGATGAGACCTCGAGGAGGTCCTGGCCATCGGATCCCATTTTGAACCGTTATGTTTTTAAGTGGCTGGGAGGAGGTCCCAGCCACACGATCAAACGTGGGGAGGTCATGGCCTCACGATTTCACTTAACGTGAAAACGCACGTGAGGAAATGGACAGGAGGTCCAAAGCGTTGGATCTCCATCCAACGGTGCGGACCTCCAATGAGGACTTACCGCACGCGATCAAAAGACATGAGGGGGAGGTCATGGCCTTTGGATGTAAATCCAAGGGCACTGACCTGATGGGGAGGTCTAATACGCACAAAGTGAATAAGGGAGGTCAGAGGACCTGCGCGTAGCGCAAAGGAGGTCTTAGCCCTCCGATTTGGATCTAAGGGCTCACGCGATGGTCCGAACTGCCCATTTGTTAGCGACCGTAAGATGTAAATCCAATGGTCAATATTGGGTGGTCCGAACGGCTCATTGATCCCGTGCGTTGAGCAGAGATCCAAAGGCAGAGAAAGACAAGGAGGTCATGGCCTTAGATTTTTAATCCAAGGGCTATGACCTCACGTGAAATGGGATGTCTAAGTGGTTTTAACAGGAGGGAGGTCGAGGCCGTGGATCTCGAATCCAAGGGCCAAGACCTCACGCAGTGGGAGGACTGTTGAGTATGTTGAGGAGGAGGTCGTGGCGGTTGGATTTGATCCAACGGCCACGACCTCAACAAATGGGATGACCTCGCTGCGATGGTTTAACAGCTCGAGGAGGTCTTTGAGGCTTCACACACGGGGAGGTCGTGACCGTGGATCTTTGATCCGGTGGCTATGACCTCATGAGGTGGGAAGGTCTTTCTGTGTTAGTCGCGGAGGAGGTCGTGGTGTTGGATGTGAATCCAACCACTGCGACTGATTACATGGAGAGGAGGTCTCTGGGGTGCGGACACTGAGGAGGTCCAAAGGGGTTGAAATTTGGACCGCTTTTGAACATGGCTAGCCCAAGGAACAGTCTGAGGTTTTTGAATTTGAACTTTTAAACAATTTGAGACTTTGCGTAATTGTTTGGGCTAGCAAATGAGCTCCAAATTTGATGAAATTTTAACTGGAGCTTGCTGACAACATGATTAACCTTACAGAAATTTTCCAGAGGTTATTATGCAATGCATTTTTCTCAGGAAATTTATTAAGGTTGTTTAAAGGATTGTTTTACCTCCAAAATTTATCAAACTAGTTTTACAACTTGTGATATTTTTCGAGAGGGGTCCCACATCAGTTTTTGGACCAAGGAAAATATTTCCAATTGATTGGCACAAGATTTTAGATAAATGGAAAATGAATTTGACTTTTGGTCAACAAGAGCTTTGTGTTTTTAGATTACACAACTCTTGGACACGAATCACATGAGATTTTAGGGTTTTTCAAGATGTGAGAAAAAGTTTTAATTTCTACACATATAATTATACTTGAATAACCCTAATTATACACTTGGGATGTTACATTGACTTCTTACTTGTTGATCACCATGGTCACCATCTGCTTGCATTTCCACATACTCGTAGAGCCCAAACAACTCATCATTCTGGTTAACCTTCGTTACGAAGTTATGGATTAGACAATAGGCCATAACAATTTTTACTTGGGTCTCATATGGATAAGGAATGCCTCCTTTTACTTTTAAAATCGGAAACGAGCCTTTAAAACACTGAAAGTGCGTTTGACCACATTTCGTAGTTGTGCATGTCGATGGTTGAATACATCTTTCTCACCACTATATCGTCAATTACTTCCACAGAAAGAACTAATATGATAGTGACCCCATGATATGGTGCAATAAAGTTTGGAGTATTGGCGTAGCCTGAATCCACTAGATAATATTTACCTACAAGAATAAAGTTTCATCAACATAACAATTAATAGTAGGCACTCCAATAGTTCACACAGTTGTCTTTTTACCTTCTGGAACAACAAAACCTCCACTGGTAATAGCCCATCTAAGGATGGCTTGATTCGATGCAGAACCTTCCCATCCTACAGCAACGTACAAAAATGTCATGTCAAATGACACTTCTGCCATTACATTTTGAGAGGTAAAGTCATGCTCATTTCTGAAAAGAGTTTGTTCTTCAGACTTAATTTTTGTCTCAATATGCATCCCATCAATTGCTCCACTACAATTCTGTAGGGAAAATTTTGTTAATGAGAATAGCTTTATATAAGCTTTTTTGCCACCAATATTTATGAAAGAAATGTTAGAAAGGACCAAGCATTGGAGCTAGATATATATATACATTGAAATCCAGGTGGTACCTTGGATCACTAATAATTTTCAGTGGAATTTCAATGGGTGTGCCTGTTATGTAAACATCTTGCAAACTATTTATGGCATCTAAAACGCTATTGAAGTGCCAACTAATTGTCTCTCCCGAATGTTGATATCTATCCTGCATAACATGTGACGAGGATCTAATAATCCTTAATTAATTAAATTATTTATATGTAATTGTTATTATAGATAGCAACATCTTCATGTTATTTGTAAGGATACCCCTTATCATTAATAAAGGAGAAGCTTAGCTTAGTGGTCGTAAACTATTTTACGACCACCCTATGTGGTCATAAGTGCTTCCACGACCACCTAGTAGTTGTAAGATTTGCTACGACCACCTCATGATCGTAAGCCTTACTCCGATCACTTCATGGTCATAAGCTTTACTACGACCGGGTCAACTACGACCACCTTATAGTCAACAAAGCCTACAGACATGTGGGCCCAATCGACTAGGGACATTTGTGCGCTGTTTTTAATACACAACATAATTAATATGTGATTTTATTCTCCAGGATAATTGCATGCATTAAGCCTTTGTCTCTAAGATAACTGCAAAGCGACGTGGGAGGGCTAGTCTCCGACAATAATCGTCATAGAACGTGCGCATTTCATCAAATGGTGAGATGTCTCTTGATACGGGACAACTGTCACCCCTTCACGCGCTATATAAGGAGTAAAGCCAGTGGACAGAAGGAGGGATCAGGCGGATCAAGCGAATCAAGCAAAGAAACAACAACAACAGGGACATGATCAACAGACAGAAGTCATCAAGCCCTAGTTCTAGTGATTTTTTTCCGTGTTGTAAAGCATAGTCAATACAGTAACACAGAAGTAGGGTTATTATTCTCCTGGGAGAAGGCCCGAACCTGTATAAAATCCCTGTGTCTTTTTCTATGTGGTCTCACTCAAGGAAACTCCTCAGTATTTATTCGTAACATCAGTACTAAACCATCAACAGTTGGTGTCGTCTGTGGGAAGCTTCTGGTTTTTCCTTTTTGACAAATCATCTTCATTTTTCAACGCAGAATTGAAAATGGATGCCTGTTACGAGTACGAACAAAGCATCATTTCGTCCGACGGCAATGCAGTTTTCAGAGATCTTTCACCAGACTCAGGAGACCATGTCGCAAACAAGGTTGATGGGGGATCTTTCTCCCCCCACAACATTACGCCCAGATGAGGAACCAGACTCCTCAAAGGGCCAGGGTCAGGATTGCGCCATGGCGAGTACAGAGCACGGCGAGGGTTTCCCCTCTAAATGTTCAAGACCATCTTAGGCCTTCCGATCTAGCACAGCAAGTCGTGGAATCCATAATTCTAGGACTCAACCAACACCTGATAACCGTCAACCTTCGATTACCCCATAAGTTGCATTATCGAGCCCACTTCACCTGCAGATTCGACCACACCCCCGTAGGGTTCACCTTCAGTTGGAGACGGTTATAACCCGAAATTCCCTTTCCTGGAGGGGATTTCTCCAAGTCGCGAGGCGTTGTCTTTCGACTACTCCTCGAGTCAGGAGCGCTCAGACGCAAGTGGAGATAACAACATCCGGGAGGTCTTTGTCCTCCCCTTATATCCTAATCTCGGTCCAAGAGGCAAAGCTGGGGATGCTTCCCATCGCACACTCACTTCGGGCTCTCGTGGTGATGGCGAGAACGCCTCCAGTGATGAACAGGATCTCCACTTTCATGAGCGTGGCTGAAATCCTATAAATGGTTGCACTCCACCGAGGCATGCTCCTGCTAACTCAGACGTTGATGATCCTGAAACCATTCGAAAAAGAAAAATTGCTATCCAAAGGACTTTACCTGGGTGCGTCCAATACCAATTAGAGGAAGCTCAAGAACTTCAACGAATCAATGACCTAATCAAAAACCCGACTCAAGAGCTTGGACAAGCGTTTGGCTATGACCTCTTCGCTCAAGAGATCATACGACAACTTCGGGACACGATGGTCAGGCTTGCGCGGATCGACGACGCCATTCTAGTAGTCGTACCAGGACAAATCCATCGAACGCCAATCGTTCAGATGACCCTCCTCGTGGAGAACGACAAGTCAACAGGTCTGGTCGGTCTCCTAACCATGACTCTAGTCAAAGAAGAGTCCCTCGAACAACTAGTGGTCGACAAACTCTTAGGGGAAGTGATCGTTCACTACTTCTTCCGAGAAATATGCAATAATAGATGGTGTACGAGGAGTATTACCCTCGTAGGGCCGAGATCTATGATAGGTCAGGTCCATTTATCACTGGGTATTGTCGAGTATGATTGCTTGGTGATGTCAACCATTCTTTCCGGTAAAGAAGGTGTTACGAAATTATTACCGAATGCCAGGTGTTGTTCCCTAACCTTCGAGCAGTTCGCTGGTCACAACGGTTACGACCAACAAACATGGAGAAGTTTGATGGGTCACAAAATCACATCGAGTTTCTTCAAATCTATACAACCGCTGTTCGAGTAGCAGGAGGTGGAGAGCATGTTATGGCCAACTACCTTCCTACTGTGATCGAAGGATCTGCTTGGTCATTGTTGTTAAATCAGCCACAGGAGTCGATCTACTCGTGGTAGCACCTTTGCGATCTACTACTAGACAACTTCCAGGGAACCTACAACTGTCCAGGAAAGGAGGATGACCTGCACAGAACACAGCAGAATTATCACCAGACTTTGCACCAATTTATCAGGCATTTCAGACAGGTTCGCAATTCTCTCAGGAGAAGGCCCGAACCTGTATAAAATCTCTATGTCTTTTTTTGTGTGGTCTAACTCAAGGAAAGTCCATAGTATTCATTCGTAAGATCGATACTAAACCATCAACAACATGATTCCTAACACCATGACCAACTGTATGCAAGAACATCACCAGTTGTTCATCCACTGTCATTTTCTGTTTATCCCTTATTATTATTATTTTCTCGCACAGTTCATCCCGTAACAAGTAGTACGTGTGCTTATCAACACGAAGTTGATCGAAAAATCTGGTCAGGTGCCCTTTCAATAATTCTTTGGTTTTCTGAGCACCAGTTAACTCAGAAGTGTTATGCGAACTTTTGAATACTGATGTGAAAGACATATCGCAAAATAATGATACAACAGATACATTGTTAATAAGCAATTGCTCATAATCAAAAAAAATCCTCATCTGACATATCAGATGTTTTGATGGTTCCTTGCACAATACATAATTAATGATTGTATGAAGCAAATAATTATTTTATCCATGAAAACAAAGTGATATAATTAATAATGGAGCACCAGCAGACCAAGCATTTTAAATTGAAAGTAACATCGAATGTTACAGGACAAACTAAAAAGCAAATGAATGGACTATGTTTTCCTAATTAGTAAAATGCCAAATATTACTAAAAGAAATAACTAAGCTTAATGTCTACTACAAAAAGCTAAAGATCTTATATCCATAGAGTCCGCATCTCGTTATCCATCTCAACGAAGAGTGCCCTTTGATCGGCATCTTAAAATACTTTTGCAACTTTTAGTTTTTTCTTTGGCTCAAGATCATTCATATTATTTAATATCTTCAAACATACTTTCAACAAATAAGCTTCATTCTGTTGTACTACATTTTTCTTCATTTCAACCATGCTAAGTGATGCTTCTACAAGATGGTCCATTGCGATTACGTCAGTATCAGCTGTGCGCTTTTACCCTTTTGGATTATCTACTGCTCCACTTCCATTAGCAACAGAGCACTTCCTCTTTTTCTTTGGCACCTTTGGAGTGCGAGCAGAATTCTGAGGACAAACGAGTAGCATTTTTTCCCAGGTGAATCAATGTTGTGTACTTCAACTTCCTCGTTGAGATCAATTTGTGGTGTTTTGCTTGTAAACACTGCACCTTTTCCTTAGCTAGATTTAGCATTAAATCCGGATGTTGTTGGAGCACATACCTCTTGAAGATCTATCCAACTAGGCCAGGCTTTACCATGGTAATCTTGAATTGAGCTATCTTTATGCAATTTGATAAATTGTTTGTTAAAATTTTGCACATAAGTTGCAAATCTTATTCAACTACTAGAATATATGATTCTTAAGGTTGGAATATACCGTAATGAGTTCCTCCCAATGTTCCTCAAAAGCTTTGATCATTTTATCAATGTCATCCGAACCAAACCCTGTGCATTTTAGAAGTTTTCTCAAGGTAGCATAGCATCTCCTGAAGTACTTGTGTCGATTTATCAATTGTTGCAATTCAAGTTTATCTACTCTAGCGTTATTGAACTGAGCGAAGATACCACACCATGCTTTCTTTGTGTAGCTTGTTCCTTCTTTCCCACCATTTACAGATTGCTCCTTTAGTATATTGAGGAAGAATTTGTCATCGGAATATTTCCATGTGTGCTGCTTTATGGAAGCTTTGTCTGCATTTTCCTTCTTAACTTTTTTGTTGATATGATCATCCATATCTCTAAAAGGAACAAATAAGACAAAAATGATCGCTGGTGTAACTTGGGTTAATTGTTCACAATAGTACCTGTGATCACTATACGACCCAACCTCAATGTATATTTGCAGTCACTATGGAACGTCATCAAATGGAGGCAACTAGAGAAGAAGTGGTATCTACTCATGTTTATGGGCTACTCAATTGCATTGAATTCAAAGAAGGATCTATCGTTACCGCAGATTGACTCCTTGGGCGTCCAGATGGACCAAAGGAGATGGAAACTCGTCGAGGGCCACGACCGTCATCTCAACAGCTGGTGGCAACTTCTATCAGATATCTCAATGGATTAGTACGGATGTAGAACCCTAGCCCTTGCTCCTTTTTATCATGTACAGGCTGCATGCCGTGAAATTTTGATGCTCAAGCAGGCACGGGCTAAAACTAGTTTAAGTAAATCTGGTTTTCACGATACGCTAGATCCAATTATTAGTAGAAAAAAAAACATCTCGGGCTGCAGTTAGTTTGTTAGAAGCATCCGTGAGCTTTATGCCGGACTATAACACACCGGCCAGGAGAGCTCCGTGGATGGAAATAAAGCAGAAGCAAACAATACTAACTTTCGGCTACCTTCTTTCAGAGAAACCTACCACCATGTCAGAACTTTTGTTCACAAATACACAAGCCTATTGAACCAAATGAGGTCACAAAAAAAAAGTACTACACGTACCTAACGTGATAATCTATCTAACCGTTCCCTCATCACTGCATCTGCTGCACGCACGCCGAGCCAAGGCGAGGCAGGCCGGGTTGGAGGAATGCGCTGTAGCGTAGCGGTTGGTGCAGTGCCGCACCATGTGGGCGTAGTAACACGCACACTCTCCGCTTGCGGTTTCGCGAAGATAGCGTTGGCATTGGGCTCTCTCTCTCTCTCCTCTCGGGTCTTTGCCACCGCGGCGCCACATGGTACGGCTCCCCGGCTGTCTCCACCTCCTCCTGTCTGTAACCATGTCTCAATCTATCTCGATCAGGCCCTAGCTAATTAGTTAGTCAGCCTAGACAGATATATACTTACGACTAACGTGTACAATTCCAATATCAGCAGATGCTTCCTTCTGTCATCGTGCATCACGAGCTTGGGCAATGGAACCAGTCGTCTTTCCATGCTGCACTCTGCTGATTTGCCCTGTCGCTTCACGATTCCAGACAGAAGTGCTATACTGTACTAGTTCACTTCATCTGCAGCTGCAGCTGCGGAGTATCCCAAATTTCCTAGTCTCGTTGGTGACTGCAATACCCAAATTTCCTCTGCAAGCTTCGCACGGTCGAAAGGTAAGAAGAATCTCAGGTTCGCTTGGCCTTTTCTTCCAGTTTCAGACTTTCAGTGATCTCCGGCCTTTGGCACACCCTGATGGATCTTTGTGCTGGCTTTCAGGCTTTCCTTTTAGCCTTTTCCACTCAGGATGCATGGAAGCTAGGAGATGGAAGGGGATCGAGTGCGGGAGCTGTCTTAATTATCATGTGACTGCCACTTTATACCATGCGTTCTTGTGATTTCTGATTTCCGCGTTATATAAGAGAAAACTATATATTGAGATGTCAACTTCTACAGGACCGATTAAATTCCGAAATCTCATTGTTTGACTAGATGTATACTTCTCTGCCGAGTAGCGCGGAGAGTAACATGCATGGCCTACATAGTAATCAGACTTGCTTTGCCATTTTTCATGTGCGGTATCGCACCACTGGTTGTATAATCAGCAAGGTCAGCGAGAATGCATGTCCATGAACTAAACGACAGCATGGAAAGGTAGTCTCTTATTTCCACACGAGTTGAAGAGCAAAACAAAGGGATTTTCTTTAAATTTTGTGCTGTGCATTCCTGACGTAATCAGTGATGACCAAATGACGTGATCAGTGAGTTAAAGTGGTCACAATAGCTTTCCTAAAAGAATATAGCAACATACTGCACCAAGAAAATTAATTAGGTCACATTCCTAGCAAGCAGCCAAAAGAACCCAACCTGGCCAGTTCAGGTTAAGTAACGATTCGATCGCGGCAGGTTAATATGGAGGCAAAAGCTGTAGATTCAGAGCAGGAGAAACACGCTAAAAACTGAACAATGAAAACTAGTAATCGGCAAGAGCTGAGTGCTCGCGGTGACGTCAAGCTGCAATGCTCCAAAACTCCGAGGCCTTTCGCTTCTTTACGACTTCATCTTTTCTACTTTCCATGGCAATATGATGATCTGCTCGTGAATGAGCTGAACACTTAGATCGATCGCGCATGATGGTGGCCTGCGCTGGAGAGGACATGCATGAAAACATTTTGGAAAAAAAACAGTTTATATATATCATTGCAGTTGCAGGATCAGTGATTTGTCACCACTAATTTGCCCTGAGAATTTCCCTTAATTTCCCCAACGATCAAAGTGACATGACCATGCATTCTAGCGACAATGACGAGATTGAGAGTTGCATTTCCGGTACGCGCAGCCAATTCGAGTGCTCGCATGATTAACCGCGCACATAGGCACCTTTGGCAAGTGAAAGCGGCTTAAGTAGTTAGGCGCAGATCTCGTTGCTCCATAAATATATTTAGTGTTATGAGAGGGCGCCATCACGGCATCACACGTAGTACTGTATTGGAAACAAAAAGAAACTAGCGTGTAGAAACGAAATTTATGCACATTAAGGTAGGTGGCACATCAGAATTAGCTTTGAAAAGCTCGCTCATTTTATATGACTTGTAATCGTACGCGTGGAATCCACGTCCGCTCAAAAAATGATGACTAAGCATTGATTCCAGGTATGAGTTGGGAGCCTTTGCATCCCTGATTCCAGGCGTGATCTATATGAGAAATCCGAACCGGAGAATGGCCAACAAAAGGGGATAATTGGCTACAGGACACTGCCCATTATCCACATTTGCTAACGGACACTGAAAAAACGTGGTATGACCAAAAGACACCATAAAAACGTGTAATTTTGCCATAGGACATCGAGGGCACTATTTTATCATTTTCGGACTGAAGTGGAGAGAGAAAGACGACGAAAAGTCCATTTTACCCTCGTCCTCTTCCTTCGTTCCTATTCCCACTTGTCTTCTCTTCTCTCACCCAAACTACTCCTTCCCCAAATCTTCCCATCCCACCACGCCGCCTCTGCTAGTTGCCTCCCCTCCTTCCCATCCCGACAACGCCGTGGGCCTCCGCCACCACGCCGCCATCGCTCTCCACTGCGCTCATCTCCGCCACCACGCCGCCATCGCTCCCCACTGCGCCACCATCGCTGTCATCCGCCTACTCTTCTCTCTCCGCTCCATCGATTTCAATCGCCGCTGCAGCCCGGACGCCACCATCGCTCTCCACTGTGCCGCCATCGCTGTCATCCGCCTGCTCCTCTCCCTCCGCTCCGTCGATTTCAACCTTGCCGCGTCGGACGCCGCCATCGCTCTCATCATCGCCGCCTCCGTCGGTCGGTCCGTCAAGTCGCTTCCTCACGGTGCGGCATGACGCCGATGCCAAGGACGGCGCTGGATGCTTCCCAGCCAATGTGGTCGCCATCCCACCTAATCTGCCCTACGCTAAGGTCACTCTCAAGGAGCTTCTCGGCAGTCCAAAGAGCGAGCACACCGGCATGGTGGATCCAGCGAGCTAAGGAAAGGCAGCAAGTGTGAGACGATGTCCGACACCCCACCAACTTCTCCGCGACTTGACTCCACACTATCGTTATTGTAGTGTCCCCCAGCAGCAATCTGCCGCGGCGTGTTCACCGCGCCGAAGCAACCATTTTCGGCTGCGTGCACAAGAGGGTACACAATGACCGGAAGCTCTCAACGGCATCACCATGGAACACGCAATGAGCATGTTGCGCCGACCAGATGAAGTCGTTGGCGTCGGCGACCAGCTGGCACGCACACCAGGCACCTCCCGTCGACATGCTTGTCTCGCAAGCGGCTCATGCAACGTGCATCCAGTTCTGAAAACGACGCGTGGCGCCTCAAACGCCGCGGCGGACACACAGATCTGCGAGTTGGCGCGAGAAGCCGCCAGCGCCCCACCGTGTCGGGGGAGCACGCGGAGGAGGTTGAGCACGAGGTGCTTACAGACGGCGGAGGAGGGCGCCGACAGGATCTCGGTGGCAGTAGTGCGGGTGAGAGCGGAGACATCGCAGCCGGTGGTGCATTGCTGCAGGGCCTGCAGGAGCGCAGACGACTGCCTGAGCGCATTCGAGGAGCGGAGTTCAGAGGTGATCTGCGCGATGAGGAGGCACAGCGGCATGATGTAATTGTTCATATTTTTGTAAATGTTCAGAAATCGGTGTGGAATTGATGTTTATGCTTGACTGGATGTAGATGATCCATGGAGATATTTGTTCCATTTGATATGTCAGATGTGTAATTGTTCAGAAGTTGTAATTGAGTAGAGATGTATACTTTGTTCAGATATGTTCAGCAAATGCATGGTTCTTTTTGTCCATGAACCAGATGCATAAATGGTTCAGAGATGTTCAGCAAATGCATATGTTCTAAGTGATGCTTGTGTTGGAAAGTTGCTGCTGGAGGCAAGCGAGCGAGGGCACCTGAGTCTTTTT
Source organism: Phyllostachys edulis (assembly GCA_036346405.1). Classification (NCBI taxonomy): domain Eukaryota; kingdom Viridiplantae; phylum Streptophyta; class Magnoliopsida; order Poales; family Poaceae; genus Phyllostachys; species Phyllostachys edulis. The sequence goes on from CM070552.1 coordinate 47,816,576, forward strand.
CAAAAATTTCTCTCCCTCGGGCCTGGAAATGATATAATAATCGTCTTAGTGTCTTATGGCAAAATTACATGTTTTTGCGATGTCTTCTGGCCGTACCACTTTTTTTAGTGTCCGTTGGCAAAGGTGAACAATGGGCAGTGTCCTGTAGCCAATTATCCCAAAAAAAACTTTGGAAAAATTAATAAAACATTCTAAACTTTAACCTACTAAATTATCATCGAACAAGACTCTATTTCCCCTGATTCCCCTTAGACCGGGCATAACGTGGGATTGAAGGGGTTCTTAGAGGAGAGAGATAGACCCAGTTCCACGCATTAGAGCAAAATACAGGAGGGGTCCTAGCGAGGACTCATTACGAAACTTGGTGCCGGTTCTAGGGGGATTGGGCGGGCCCACCTGTCATTCGAGCCCGTGCCAGTCTCTGTTTCCTGCTTGCCGCTGCCGTTGTCGATGCTTGGAGCCGCCGCCGTCCCTAGGCCCACCTACTGCCAGATCCACCGGATCAGAGCTCCCGTCGCCATCCCCGATGGGAGCCACCACCGAGGCTCAAGGAGCCACCACCGCCTTCACCTCTCCATCGTTGTGGACACTGTCGTAGCTATAAACTAGACAGTAGAGAAAGAGGACTCCGGGATTCCTGTAGATGCGAAGGGAGAACCCTGGGGATCCTCGTCGACGATCAAGTCGCCGATCTTACGAAATAAACAAAGAAAAATGGCAAAGAGTTCTTGGAAAAGAATGAGACTGTTCTTTATTGCTATGAACTGGATCCTTTACAGGGGGTACCCTCGACAAGGCGGTGGACTAATCCTAATTACACTGAGTGTAAGGCTTGCTATGCTATTGAATCAGGCTTGAAATATGAATCTAATGCCGATCGCTGTGCTTCAATCTGATGAAATGTGACTCATCCATTTCTGTCGTTCGTAGTCTCCTTTAAGTAGTCGATGAAGTAGTGGCAGTTACTTCTTGAAGAGACGCCTGTCGCCTGTTGGAAGTGTCGCGACTAGTCGAAACGAGGCGACAGTTGGTGAAGTATCAACCGTTCGACGGTTGATATCAGGGAATGGCGTAACCGCATGATGGTTATTGTCAGTGACTTAGAGCCATGAAACGTCGTGTGGTTTAGAGTGATTAGGCACATGTTCTATTCATCACACGAAAGGTATATACTTGGAATCGAGTCCAAGTGCCAGTTTATTGTTTCTACGAGCAGTTACCTAGTCAGGTAGTTGGTACAGGACCTCTTTGACCAAGGTACCCACGATGTAACCTCTGGATTCCTTACGACTACGGAGGTCGTTAACCTTAGGGGTTACGACCACGAAGACATATGGTCTTTTATTATGTATTAAAGTAATATATAGATATTTTAATCCTCGTCAATCCTCCAAGGTGGAAGACGGTGTTAAAGTGTTAAAAGGTGTCTTTATTGCCTTGAAAACGTCTCCCCCTTATTACATGGGTAAATGTTCTATTTATAGTGTTACATCCGGGGTGAAGGAGATTACAATTCTACCCCTAGAAAGGTCCTACGCTGTTAGAGGCTATAGGGTCTTTTCACCCCTAATGCATAGCCTTTGATGTAGGGTAGACCCTCTTGGGCCCGATCTACCGGGCCTGTACTCCCAGTCCATGGGTGCCCTTGACTCCCTTCGCACCACACAGATCCTCCCTAGACCGAAGCCCCCGGGAACCCCCTCACGCCCTGCGAAGCTCCCTAGGGTGTAGTACTCTTCTGTTGGGGCTGCCCTCAGCAGCCTTTCTGTATCCTTCGGCTGTGCGAGGGGGTACTTGGTACCCTCGTCTAGGCCAAAGTGCACCGCTAGCTTGGCGCCTTTCACGGTCTTCTTGCACCCCTCGACCGGTGCGAGGGGGTACACAGTACCAAGCCCCCCCCTCTCTGGGACCGAGGTGCACTGCTGGTTTGGTACCCTTGTCCATGTGAAAGGCTACTTGGTACTCCTCATCTAGGCCGAAGTATATCATTGGTTTGGTGCTTTCCATGGTCTTCTTGATACCTTCGTCAGACCGTTGGGGCCGGTAGGCCACCCCTACAACAGACAACGACTAGAGCAAGTCCCCGCCTCAATCCGTCGCACCCGGCTACCTTCGACGATGCCATCACCGCGAGCAGCCGCCTTGATCTGGGATGGGGAGGAAGAGAGAACATGGAGGGGAATGAGTCGGTGGGGGTTTTATTTTCGTGTGGGTCCCACCAAGAGGTACTAGACATTGTGGCAATTTTCCTTAAGTTGAACCCATTCATATGAGTCACCTTAGGACCCTTCCGGGGGATTCATACACTGTGGATACTCTATACACCAGGGATTACTACTGGGCACCACCGGAAACCATGTACCTATATTCACCTTCACTTTCAGGCTTCAGCGCAGAAACGAGAACAGTAAAAGACCCCAAAAATGGTCTGGCTCAGTTAATGACATGAAGATCCTTGAGGGCGTTGGAAGATTCAGGTCAGCTTCCAATTCTCACAGTACTACTTCGGAAGGTTAGCCAGGGACAGGGAGGCATTCTTCGAAACCGATCGATCGATCGATCTATGGCGAGCTGCATGTGCACTTGGCATCCTTCTTTAATCCCCATGAGCTGTTCTTGTGGTATAATAACCATATGGACCAGCCTCTCCCCCTCCCCGTGCGTGCACAGCATCGCTCGGGCTGCCCCCACCACCGGTGGTCGCACGGCCTTTCCTCCTTTCCCTCCTCGCTGTGCAGCTCCCCCTTGCTTCGGCTCTTCCAGAGGCACTGATTGGATACATACATACGTACGTACGCAGTCCTTGGCTTTGTCTCTCTGCCCGTGTATTTCTTGGCTCTACAGGACAAGCGACATGTCCGTTTCATCGTGGTGTGCACTCACAAGCAAACGGCATCCTGATTGGATTGGGAACAACAGGTGTGGCCATGCTCTCGTGCTTGATTTACTACTGTGTGGAGCATGGGGCAAGTTGAACGCATAATTTATCAGAACTGTCTTAAAGACGTTGAGAAGAGTGCATGTGCTATTCATAAGAGAATTCAGAGATTGCAATGCAAGGATGATTCGGAGTACTGATAGTAAAAAACTAAAAAAAATCCGAGATAATTTTTATTGGAGAGTGAGGGCGGTGGCCTGCAATTCCTAAATGTACATTGGACGTGCTGCGCCACGCCACATCGCACTTAACAGGATACGATCTGGCCGTTAAATGCAATTTAATCTGACGGCTCCTCGCTTCCTAGTATTCTTCCACCTTCTACGTCGAGCTGCTTCCGCCGTTCTTCATCGCACGTGCAGAGCGCGAGCAAGACCCGCCACAGTCCTCCATCGTGATCGTGTGGAGTGTGCGTGAAATCTCGCCGCCGACCTCCAAGTTTCATGTTTCATGTCAATTTCAAGAGGTTTCATATTCCAAAATGCAAGTTTCAGTGGGTTTCATATTCCAAAATGCAAGTTTCAGTGAGTTTTATGTTCCAAAATGCATGTTTCATGTCAGTTTCAAGAGGTGTCATGTTCCAAAATGCAAGATTTAGGTGAATGTGTGAAGTTTCAACAGTAAACCAAGATTAAAAGGGCAAGTTTAACAAAAGCAAGTTTCATGAGGTTTCAAAAAACCTTTTCAGAAAGTTTGGGCAATATTTCAAAATTTGAGAAAAAAAATTCGAACAAGTTTCAAGTAACAAAACAGGTTTCAGCGAGTTTCGAGAAACCGAAACTTGATTTCAGCAAGTTTCGGACAAGTTTCATGAAGTCTCAAAATTGAAACTTGAAAGAAGTTCCATGAAGTTTTGGTCCAGACTCCATACTACAAATTTCAAATAGTTTTATGTGAGTTTCAGAATGAGTGTTCAAGTTTCACAAAGTTTCATACTAGTTTCATTCCCTAAGCTTCAAGTTTCGTAGTGTTTCAAGCGAAATTCACCCCCCGAAGCTTCAGGTTTCAGGTGAGTTTCATGCCCAAAGATTCAAGTTTCGAAGGAGTTTCAGACAAGTTTCATACCAAATATTGAAGTTTCATAAAAGTTTCATACAAAAAATTACGCAGGTTTCGTGCGAGTTCTCAAAAAAAACATGTTTTAGGCAAGTTTCACGTGAAAACTTGATGTTCCATGCAGATTTCAAGCACAAAAAAAGTCAAGAACTTCATGTTTCAGATTAGTTTTGAGAAAGTTCCATAACAAATCACAAATCAAACAAGTTTCGGTAAAACATTCAAACAAATTCACAAAAAAATCGGAGAGTGTCACTTTGTCCCTTCCACGGGAAGCCGTCGGGGAGCACGGCAAAAGCGAGGATGCCATCGTGCTCTCACGTGGACCCACACTTGTTGACGTCAGTGCCGCCTCACTCCATCGTCTCACCATGCTCCTCGTTGGCGCTCCCTGTGGATTCGTTTTTGCACACGCCCACCATCGGCCATAAGCTCGACGTCGATTCGCATGGTCAGATCCGGCGAGAAGGACGCCGGATCTGGTGTTCTCGCCGGATCTGACGACCTGGGGAGGGGATGATGTGCTTTCGGCGATGAGGACAACAGATCCAGCGGCGGTTTCGGTGGCGACCGGAGCGGTGGGCATCGTCGCTTCAGGTGGTGGGTGTCGTTCGTGGAGAGATAAAGAGATGGAGAGCTGTGAGGATGTGAAGTACCCGTTTGGATAAGGATAGGGAAAGGAGGTTCATCGAACAGCTTCCACGAGATACATCGGACGGTGATTCCTTATCCCGTCGGTTGGGGTCGATTGGGGAAAGAACGCTATAGCTTCTTTACTATTTCTCCATTGCATATTGCAATATTACGTGGATTACTGCTATGCATGTGCGCCGTCCGTAGGTAAACCACCGGCTCTAACACAATGTACGCACACGCACAGGGACAACTACCGCTTGGGGGAGATATATATACATACTGGGACAGTACTCGATTGGGGATTCGATTAAAGGGCAGCAGCATCCTCTGACCTGCCAAATTGTCCCCCGCGGCTCACATTTCCTGGCCATTTCTTCCCTTCCAAGCACCAATCTTGTCGCGTGCCAAATCCAAGAAAGCCACAGGTGACACAGGGGAGGAACAGGAAGAAGGGCAGGGAAGAGAGGACTGACACGCTCACCAATGGGGGCTTCTGTGCATCATCTGTTGCTGCTCTCCCTGCTTGGCTTCTGCTTTTCAGTGAGCCACCAGCAGCCGGACTCGTGCAGCACGGGCGTCGCGGTCTCCCACCTCGTCCCCTTCAACTCCACCGCCTTCCACTGCACCGCCGTCTGGAAGCAGGAGGACTTCGTCCTGAGGGTATGCTGCGTTTGCAATCTTCTTGGTGTTTGCATGTCGTGTTCGTCTATGGGTGTTTCTTGGATTTTAGATGCCATTGCCAATGCATGCCTACGAACTAGTCCGATACTGTTGGGAATTGGAAACTTTGTGAATTGCCATCAATCAGTCTTGCTTGGATGATAAGATTTTGTAGTAATGATGCAATCTCACTTTCGGTACAAAGTTCTCGCGATAATTTGGAAAGAGCAAAATTCGATGTACTGAAGTAGTACATATGTGATCCATCGAATTGCATCAAGAACTAATCAGCGGTAAGCTGATGTGATCTGATCCAAATTACTTGTGTCGCCAGTACAAGAACACCGGGCCGAGCCAATGGAGCTTCATCCTCTCGGCGCCGGACAAGGGCTCCTACGTGGCGGTCGGCTTCTCGGGCAAGGGGTTGATGATCGGGAGCAGCGCCGTCGTCGGGTGGTCGTCGAACGGCAAGGGTACCGTGAAGCAGTACTACCTCGGCGGCAAGAGCCCCGACGAGTGCACCCCGGACAAGGGCGGCCTCAAGCTGGTCAAGAACAAGGCCGTCGTCGTGTCGCACTCCGGCTGGCTCTACCTCGCCTTCCAGCTCAGCACCGACTACCCGCAGCCGCACCTGATCTACGCCGTCGGCCCCGACGGCGACCTGCCGTCCGCCAACTCCCTGCTGCCGGTGCACCGGAGCATGTCCTCCCGCTCCTTCAACTACACCTCCGGTATTTCACCGTTTATCATTAGAGGCTCTCTGGTTTCTAGTACGTCAGCACAGTAAAACTTGCACATTTTTACCAAGAGTTGTTTGCTTTGTTCAGGGCTGGCCTCTAGCGCCGGTGGTTCGAGTGACGCGGCGTTTCCGCCGGAGAGGAAGCACGGGCTGCTAGGGATGATGGGGTGGGGCGTGCTGATGCCCGTCGGCATGATGGCCGCGCGCTACTTCCGGCGGCTGGACCCGTACTGGTTCTACAGCCACATGGCCATCCAGGTGGCCGGCTTCGCCGTCGGCATCGCGGCGATCGTCCTCGGCTTCCGCCTCAACGAGGACGGGCTCAAGAACGTCGATGTGCACAAGGCGCTCGGAATCGCCATCTTGGCCATGGCCTCTCTTCAGGTATGCACCGGAAAAAAAAATTAAGTAAGATAAGATTTAACTTAGTAGTCTCTATAACATGGGGGAGAAGTTGAGTAAAAATGCTGACCATTTTGCGTCCACTCTCGGTTCCTTGTCTAGATGCGCATCATTTGGATTGGCATGTACCGTGAGGCCAAGTCTGGAACAGCAACATAATTTTACAAGTTAATTAGTTGACTCTGAATATTAGGACCTAGAATTGTGCGTATTCACATGCCCCATGAATCGTGCCATCAGAATAGAGGCTTCCATGTTCCTTGACAATGGACACTAGGACAGTGCATATTGTAGCGTTGCTTGCTCTTGAGCCGGCAGAAGATTACTTCCCAGAATGTGGCTGAACTAGCTAGCCCCATGCAGCCATGCCCTATTGTTTATGCTCTGATTGCCAAATGCTACAAGTGAGAAGTCGACAAGCACTGCGGTTGACCCTAGGAAAGCGGCGGATCAGTGCCTCTGTTTCGGTGCTCACTAACCATGGCTCCTCTGCCGCTTGATCCGCAGGTGACGGCGATCCTCGCCCGGCCGGACAAGTCGTCCAAGGTGAGGCGGTTCTGGAACTGGTACCACCACTACATCGGCCGCGCGGCGATCCTCCTGGCCATCGTCAACATCTTCCTGGGCCTGTCCATCGCGCAGGAGGTCAGCGCCTACATCGTCTCCTACGGCGTCTTCGTCGCCGTGTGGGTGATCGCCGTCGCCGCGCTCGAGATCAAGAGGTGCTACCCGGACGACGACTGATCATGCTCGTCCATCGTACGGCACCGATCATGCCGAGGCAGCGATGCATAGAGGATTGGCCATAGGAGGAATTGATGGACAGGCGCGTTTCACGGCCAGTGACGTGACATACTGCAGCATTGTTTCTAGCTCACACAGTCGGTTGGACGGTGTATTTGAGAGGAGTGAGTGTTTAATTGGGTATTAATTGAGTTTTTGGGGGGTATAGGACATGAAGCAGGGGCTAGACTGCTGTTTCTAGCTTAGCTGGACGCTCCGGTTCATATTTGTACATTGGTACATGGTGGTGGTGTCGTGTGTTGTACCCTTTTGGCTTTTGGTTGGTAGCTCGTTCACGTTTTCTTTCCCCTTGTGCATTGATCAATGGTATTGTTTGCTGATTCCGACAAGTACAGCTGCTCTGAGACTGGCATGCCTTCACGTGTTCTCTTCTGGAACAACGGCAACATGAAGTAACTTGTTCGAGTAGTTATACCTAGAACTGACCAGCAACAACGCGAACAAAGTTAGTTTTGCAACACGCGGCGCCGGAAGGGGCGTGGCCGCGTGGGGCGGAGGGAGGACGACGCGGCGACATACTTGTGCCTGTGCGGGCGCACGCGCTCACGGACAGGAGTGGTCAGCGCGGCAACCTGACGGCGCGCACGTCCCGAACCGCCGCTCGTTAGCCGGCACGTCCTGACCGGCGCCCGCCGTTGCGCCCAATGGACTAGACGGCACAGCCACGCGGACTGCCCATACCTGAGTTCAGGCCGCCGCCCGGAGACCATTTGTTTAGCTGAAACATGGACCAACAGCTAGGGTGAAAATGGAGTGGATAATTCCTGACCGATCGACCGAATGCTTACGTAGCGAATAAGAAAGAGGTAAATGGTTATCCGACATTATCTATGTCCGACTCTGAGAGAAAAAAAAATACGGAATAAGATACAAGATAAGCGATATCCATCCGTATATATCCATATATCAGGTGATACGAGGAAAGTCTGTTGTAACTTAACTTAAGAACATGATAACAGATAAGTAAGTTGCTTCATCTAAGCAGTCAAGGGATACTGAGCGTTTTTACTTTAACATCTCAGTGATTAATCTCTACGTGTTCACTCTGATTACACCTCTACTGTCTAATGTCTTGTATAGGGATGCAAAAGAAGCGGATAATATCATTCCGATCGACCGAAGGCTCACGGAGCAAATACAGGATAAAGAAATATATATCTGACACTATTCGTGTCCTACTCCGACTCCGAGAAAAAAATTACAGAATATGATACAGGATGAGTAATATCCTACTGTATCCGCTCCGATTCCGCTCCGATTGCATCCGTACCAACAGCTACTCTTTCCTTTTCTTTTGAGAAATACACCAGCTACTTTGGTTCAGATTGATCTGGGGAAACCCCGTACGGTTTTGCTCGTCAATCGGTCAATGTCAACTGTTACAAGACCACTGACATGGTTAACTCCATATGAAACATTCGGCATAGAAAATTGCCCAGTTGGTTCATCAGTACTACAACTTACAACTGAATGGGATCTACATTCTACAGGCTGCAGACATCTAGGTGCTTAGATAGTTTGAAATTTACCTAGATACTGCGCTAGCCTACGCATGAGTCACTCAGATACAACACAACATTATTACTGTCAGCTGACATGTTGTACCTCTGCCAATTCTCACGGTTCGCTCCTGAGAGCGTGGCTGTCAGAGACGCCTGCATTCTGCGCATGGGATGTCGTGGCAATTCCTTTCATCTTCAGGTCTACCGGCAATGGCAATGCCTCCTGCAGAAGCTGCTGCTGCTGAGCCGAGCTAAGATATTGCTGCTGCAAATGCATTTGCTGTTGCTGGTGCTGGGAGTGGATCTGGAGCTGCTGCAGCTGCTGAGCAGCCAGAAGAGATTGTATATGGCTACGCTGGTAACTTCGTGAATTGACTCCATATGAGGACGGACCAAAGTTTCCCATTTTCCCACTGTTGGCATTAACCTGTCCTGTTGCAATCTTCAGCTTCTGAATCTCGTCTCTTAGCCTGTCGTTCAGTGCTACATGCAAAAAAGGAACGGTTACAATCCTAAACATGATACAGGGAAAAATCCTCTAGGATAAGCATTTGTGGTACTTCCAAAACACAGGTATAAATTATTGGAATTCTAAGTAAAACGCTACCTTAAGTCTTAATTTACATTAATTACTGTTGACATTCTTCAAAGAATGTTTCCCTTGTTTTATGTTTCTTTCTAACATAGCCAAAAACCTAACATAAGTTACCTTTGCCAAAAACGGTAGGGAGAGACCAATAATAGCCCTTGGATCTCTAGTCTAGATGACGAAAAGGCAGAGTTCAGGAGGAAATACAAAAGAATATCACACTAGAATTTTTCGCAGTGTACGAAATAGAATAAATAGAAATGTGGAATGTGGAATAGCATCCGAGTAATTTGCAGTTATAGAAGCACATAAAATTAAATGAGTGTGACATGGAGGCACCACTTCTTTCCAAAACATCTGCTTATTAACTTCGAATTTGTGATGCAAAGAAAACTTGAACAAAAAACCTTACCATCCTGCAGCCTGACCTGTTGTTCCATTGTTTGCACCCGCAGCTTCAAATCACTATTTTCACTTGTTAAACCAGTGGTATCTCTCTGTATCATACAGATAATCAAGGATAGACTCATGGAAAACCGAAGAGCAAGTTCTTTGAAAAAAAACTAAAAAATCTGCAATATATTAACGGATCTATTTGTAGGATACAGATAGTTTAAAATCTTTATTTACAACTGGTAATAATATATCAGATATTCAGATGTCAACAACTTGTGGAAGTACCATAATTTTGTGCGGTCATCATTTATGGACCATAAATGATGACCGCACAAACAGAGAGAAAACAAAATAAGAGTTATCAATATTTCCAGAACAAGCTGCACTGTGTCCAATAGGCTCACTAGTTAATACATCTGAACATATATTGACATGCATAATAATCTACAAATTTAGTACCCTATGCAGACACAGAAGGTAGAGTACCAGAATAAATTGGCAAAACCTTCAACAACTGAACAAGCAAACAGCGGCGACAGTTGGAAATTCTAATTAAATGCTAAAAAAATCATGAAAGAATAGGCATGTATTAAACTACCAAAACAATTTACAGTTTGTGTTGACTGTCCATGAGATTGAGTAGCAATTGTCAGCCACAAGCAACTTCCAAACCCAGGTGTAAACCATCTAATTCATATCGAGGCGCAAGAATGAGATAAGGTAAAGCCAAATGAAGAACCTGTAACATGGACAACTGAGCTGATAGTGTAGTTGCTTCTGTTTGGAGAGTCTGTACTTTTCTCTCGAGCTCTGCAATGTAGCGCATCTTTCTTTCTTTTGACCTAGCAGCTGACTGGCGGTTTGCCAAGATCCTAAAATGTTTCAACGAAGTACAAGTTAAGAGAAATTGATCTTAAGTACTAACCCCAAAAGGCACGCACACACACAATCAATAACATCACCTAAGTGCAACAAAATAATTGCAGCCAAATAAAATTACACGACAAAGACACATCTAGATTGCTGTGAAAAACAATCAGACTGAAAAATTATCTATTATCTCATTAAAGTAGAGTCAAAAGAAGTCATCACGTTCGCTCTCAAAAGCTAGAAATTCTCACGTTAATCGGTAAAAAAAGATAAAGATCTACACCGTCGATCGTGGTGAGTCTAGATTATAACAGTCTAGATAACAAAAAAGAGTCCATGTCAAGCACAATAAAACAGAAATTCGGAAAAAAAAATATAAATAAAATCAACAATTTGATTTCCATACGAGTTCATAAGTAAAATAGTACACGTTACAATAAAACTAAAATTCGAATAAAAATAAAATAAAATCAGCAATTTGATTTCCATACTAATTTCTAAGAAAAATCCTAAATAATTAGAATAAGAATAAAAATAAACAAAATTGCAATTAGATTTGTATACAAAATCGGGCAAAAATTGAAATTCGGAATAAAAATAAAATAAAATTAGCAATTTGATTTCCATACAAATTTCCAAATAAAATCCATCAATAATTATGATCGGAATAAAAATAAACAAAAATTGGAAATTAGATTTGTATACTAAATCCAACAAAAAACTAAAATTCAGAATAAAAATAAAATAAAATTAGCAATTTGATTTCGATATTTAATTCAAAATAATTACAATTCGGAATAAAAATTAAATAATAATTTTCAATTAGATTTGTATACTAAATACAACAAAAAATTAACTAAAATTCGGAATAAACATAAAATAAGAATAACAATTGGATTTCAATACTAATTCCAAAGTAAAATCCCTAAATAATCGTATTTCGGAATAAAAACTAAGGAAAAATAGCAATTGGATTCACATATGAATTCCAAGAAAAGGACCTCAAATTCGGAATAAAAAATAAATTAAAATTTACAATTTGATTTCCATACGAATTCCACAATAAAATCACAAAATAAATAAAAATAAATTAAATAAATGTAGCAATTTGATTTGTATACGAACTCCAATAAAAATAACTAAAATGTTGAATAAAAATATAATTTATGATGAGGACTAGAAATTCTCACATTAATCGGTGAAAAAAGATAAAGATCTACACCGTCGATCGTGGTGGATCCAAATTATAACTGTCTAGATTAAAAGAAAGCGTCCATATCAAGTACAATAAAACTGAAATTCGGAATATAAAATAAAATAAAACCAGCAATATGATTTCCATACGACTTCCTGACTAAAAGAGTCCATGTCAAGAACAATAAAACTGAAATTCGGAATAAAAATAAAATAAAATTAGCAATTTGATTTCCATACAATTTCTAAGTAAAATTCCTAAATAGTTATAATTTGGAATAAAAAATAAACAAAAAGCGGAAATTAGATTTGTATATGCAATCCAATGAAAAAATTGAAATTGGGAATAACAATAAAATTAAATTAACAAATTGATTTTGATATTTAATTCCAATTATTGTAATTTGGAATAAAAATCAAACAATAATTGGCGACTAGATTTGTATACGAAATACAACAAAAAAATAAGCGAAATCCGAATAAAAATAAAATTTAGTAATTTGATTTCAATACTAATTTCAAGTAAAATCCCAAAATAATTGTAATTCAAAATAAAAATGAAAGAAAAACTAACAATTGGATTCAGATACGAATCCCAAGAAAAAAATGAAATTCTGAATAAAAAATAAAAGAAAATTTGCAATTTGATTTACATACATTCCAAAGTAAAATTCCAAAATAACTAAAATTTGGAATAAACTTAGCAATTTGATTTGTATACGAACTCCAATAAAAATAATTGAAATGTTGAATAAAAATAAAAGTTATAACAGGAATAGCACGAATGATATCGGAGGAGACGCAAAAGAAGCCACTACATTCGCTCTCTATGTCAAGTGTTTCTATTGTTGCTTCTTGCGGAATAAAAAAATAAAGTAGCTGAAATTTTGATTAAAAATACAAGTTATAATGACGATACCACGAATGGTGTCGGATGATACAACGAAAGAGTGCAATGGCATCAATATGTCCTGCAAAAAGACATTGACCCACGGGGAAGCGTGGTGACGACGGAGATGAGGACAATATTGTGCTGCTCACCAGAGCCATTGAAGAGACAATCCAATATTGTAGGAGCAAAGGGCCTCGATGACAAGTGGTAGACCTGTTCAAACCCCGAATCGGGCCAGGACGGGCCTGGAAAAGCCCAGCCTTGAATGGACAGGCCCGAGCCTAGCCCAGCCCGAAAACTATGTTTTCCAATAAAATAACATTATTTTAATTCTTTTTAGGAATAAAAATTAATATTTAATTCATTTCGAGAATAAAAATAGTTTTTATTATTTTATTGCCTTTGTCCCTAGCTGGTGCAGTCGTAGGGAATATACTCGGGATCAACAGGGAGAGTGTGACACATGTCCCTAGCTGGGATCGGCGACGGTTGGATGTGTATGCATGTTGATGTCGCAATAGTTAACATTAAGCAGTAATTGGAGAGAAATAGAAGATAACTATATGATAAAGTATTGCATTGGAAAGAGTAGCAACTAAGACGGACTGATCAAGATTTGGGCTTACTATTGGAGGTTAAAGCAAAAAAATTGTAACGACGAGAAGAGATAGAAGCCGCACGGTTTGGTGAGACGGGCGGCGTGTGAGGGAAGATAAGTTCAAGGTAGGTCGCGCCATGGTGCAATCGGTGTATGCATGAGCAATGTACTCTTATACATTATATCATGTAAACTAATAAGATAATTTGTCGCACACATAATCAACGTTTTGCTTGAGATTAAATAGAGGTACATGTGCATACAGCTACATGATCTATGCATGATGGAGAGTGTTTAGTTTTTAAGAACCCCAACAACTTATTATGCCCAATGATTTTATTTCATCAAAGCACATACTTCAATTACGTTCATCAGGTTGTAATTTTCTTTAAACTTCTATTGCAATTTCCATTGTTTAGGGTATCTTATAAGTCTAAATAGCCTACGAGATACATAAATATATTCCCAAGCGTATTTATACAAACTTTGAAACAAATCTAGTCGCGCAAATGCGCGGGCCACCCTGCTAGTTCTCATAATTTGAATAGACCAACTTGCATATAGTGCAAAATTTGTACTAAATTACTGCTGATGAAAAAGACTAAATTACAGTGATAAAGCTATCTGCTCTCCTGTGGCCTCCCTACCAGAAAGGGAATGCAGACAATTCAAACATAAAATTTCTACTGACAATGACATCACATATTCGCATGCAAAGATATACTCTAAGCCACTAGCGAACCAACTATAAAGGCTGGTTCGTTCTTATTGCCGGAAAATGAAGTGCTCACTTACATCACCGTCAACCTATGTTAACGTGCATGTCACACCCTAGAGGTAAGATTAAGAAGAACACAAAGGACTAGTAGATCTTTCCTGTAAGTTTCGTTACATTTCAAGTACTGCGCTTTACTGAACCTATTCTGAGCAAAATTGCCTCTCACAGTGATATAGACAGTCCTCAGTACCATATTCTGTTTGATCAATAAGACCAAAAAGAGAAGTAAGGTCTCATTTCAACATATGATTCCTGTTTACTAGAAAAACATACGATTCCAGATTCCACAACTTTCTTCTCTTTCAAACTTATTCCTGTGACTCCATTTCAAGTAGGCTGCTTTCCTTAAAATTACTAAGACGCTCGTCGGTTAATCAGTCCCTGTCAAACGCCGCAATCAATACCCTATTCGTCAATTCTTACCAACCGAGAATACTACAAAGGTGGCAACACACGAACAGAAGTCTCAAACAAAGGGGGTTGGTTCACTTCTCCTGCTCTTAGGCTAGTCGTCTCACCTCTTGGCGCGCTTGGGGTCAACGAGCGCGAGCTCCGCGAGCTTGGCGTCGGAGATGGCTTTCTTGGCGTCCGCGGCGGCCCTCCCCGCCACCCCCGTGGCGGCGGAAGCCAGAGACGTGGAGCCGTCCATCGACATGCTGTGCTGGTGCCGCGGCCGCGGCCGCGCCGGCGGGAGGAGCGACTGCGGCGAGGGGTGCGGCGCGGGCCCCGTCGGCTCGGCGAGCCTCCCGCCGGCGTCGAGGAACATCTCGAACATCTGGCTGCCGCCCCCCTCCTCGTCGTCCTCATACTCGTCCTCGTCCTCGTCGTCGCCCCCGACCTCCCCGACGACGCCGAGGTCGGCGTCGAAGGCGAGGTCGTCGGGGAGGACGCCCCCGAGGAGGATCTCCGACTGCGCGCGGCGGTGCCTCGCCGCACGGCGCGGCGGGGAGTCTGGCATGGCCGCGACGTCGCGCGACGCCGCGGCGGCGGGGTCGGGGGCGGGGGTGGAGGCGGCCGGGTCCATGGGGAGCCGGGAGATCTGGGCGCGGGGAGGGGGGTGCGGGCGCCTGGGAGGTGGGGCAGCGGCTAGCGGCGGAGGGGGCAGGGAGACATGGGGAGCAGACGGGAGGAGGGGAGGGGGAGCTAGGAGGAGGAGGGGAAGGAGGAAGACATGCTCTCGTTGAGCTTTGACCGGCGCATTGACTCCGAGGAGAAAAAGAAAAGGAAAAGGAGGCGAGGTGGGGCATGAGTGCTGCTGCTGTGCTGCGGCATTGACGTGTTGTGTTGGACCTTTGGTCTGGCCGAGATGCGCGCTGAGTAGGGCCAGCTGCGGCGGGCTCTGCCATTGGTCCGGAGCCTGGACCCCTGCCCTGCTGGGCTTCCTGGAGACCTCCGAACAATCTGGATTCTAGGTTTTGGTGCTTCACGCAGTCACGCTACAACATGGGCTTCGAGGTTGGAACATCTTCCGGTTCAGTTTAACGCCCCGTTTGCTGCGTGGGAATTTGAGCGGTTATCATCGATGAAAGTTGAAAATTTCTTCAGCACTTCTTAAACCGAAAATTTCTTCAGTGTTTTTTTTTTGCGAGGTGCAATAGGTTCTTTTAAGCACTCGGTTAGGCAACCGTGTACATTTTATGTTGCTATGGCGTGGCAAAATTAGGCATCGCATCAGATTAAAATATCTAACATTGGGCGTGGCAAAATTAGGCATCAAACAAACAGTCTCTTACTTCCTACTGCAATGTACCCACGATTTTACTGATTTAGCAGAAAACTGCACAGAACAAATCAAGGTAAAGCTACTCCCTTTAGATCATATTAGGCTAAACAGCTATAGATTACAACATGCCAGAGTTGGAAGCTGATACTGCTGTAGAAGCAACCCTTGGTTGTTTGGTACATTTTCCAACCGACTGGCCTGAGAACAGTTGGAAGATCAACATCTAGATGGAAAATGTAAAAAGGAAAAGGTGAGAGGAAGGAACTACAAAATGAACGAACAAGGACCAAGGCTGGCATTTTTATTTTAGCTGCCTATCTAAGGGCTCTCGAGACTACGGAGGATATGTCCATTCGCTATCACTACTGCATAGGTACAGTTGGCCTGGGGAGTATAGAGTTGACGAGTTCCTCGTTTATCTTCACAGGTAGTGGTGGCATCTGCTTCATGATCTCTGGAGCATCATTTATCCTGCAAGGATGTTGCATGAGAATCATAACTTAAATCTTAGAACAGTTAAACATATTTGAAGCAAAGAACTTTATACAAATAAAAGATAGATTACAGAAGGAAAAATAATGGCATCTTCAAGGGTGCAAGCATTTGGGTTTTTTTAGACTGAAGAGCAGACGAACTCCAAGAATGGATTTGGTTAAAGAGACAGATCTTTGTGTTTTCTAATTTCTGATAGAAACTTGGAAGGGTGTATACGCTTCTCATAAGACCATGATCTTATAGATTTCAGGTTCCTGTAACAATGGCTAGCAGATGAATCTACACAAGACATCCATGATCCATCTATTGTGATTTGTGAAGACCAGACAACGAATTGCCAGCTTGGGAAAATGAATAGAGGAAGATTTTTTTTATGTTTAATACTCCCCGGCACGCAAAGAGAATTGTCCTGACAAACTCTGATGGCCACGTATGATGCATTGTCCATGGCAAATGAAATGACAGACAACATTTTCTTTTCCTTATATGCGCTGAAACAAATTACTCTATGCCTACTGATTAAAAGATCTAAACAAGGATACTAAATTATACTAACAAAAAGGCTTGAATGGATGACATGAATTCATCATTTCACAATTTTCCAAATTCAACAAAACAAGGGGTTCAAAACATACTCTTTCAAGACCCTGAGTATGTTATCTCGAGTTTGGCACAGCAGAGATATGTTATCCTGTATCTGCAGAAGAAATAAGCACAAGTAAATAAAACTAGTACACATGCTAGATGTAACAACAGAAAATCAAGGGACATTGCAGGATTTCAAAACATAAGGACCAGGAAGAGAATATTCATTTGCATAAATCATCACAAAAAAACATCTTTAAATAAAAGAATACCTGCATGGTGCTAAGGTTTGTTGAAATTTGACTCAAAACCTGGGCATTAGTTTCGAGGATTTCTCCTGTTGGACCTCCAATGGCTGCAGAAAGACAATAAAAGTGAAGAAACCAGCAAATCGGTATCTAGGCCATCCAGGGATAAAAGAACCGGAACCGGGCAATTTCCCCGTCGCTGGCCGGAAACGGTAACTGGCCGGTTACCGGAATTCCCGGAAAAAATCCGGTTGAAATTCGCTTGAATTTGATTAAAAACCAACCGAAATTCGAAATTTGGAATTTGAATTTGCAAAAAGTGGAAAAATGGGCCGGTTTTTCCGTTTCCGGGACCGGTCGGTAAATCCCGTAACCGGCCAGTTATTTTTTTCCCTGAGGCCATCAACACCAATAGTCATGGTATTGGAAATCTCAAGAAGAATTGCTCTTCAAAAGAAAAATGCATAGAATAGAAAAACAGCTCGAAAATATCTTTCAGGCAATACATGCCTATACAGATCTAAAAGAATACCCACAATATTGTTGGACTTAGCATTAGGAAATGCAGAGATGCCATGCAACTACAGATAGTACATGTTCACAAACAAAAAAGTGCATTTGTGAGAATCCTGGACGGGTCTATCACACCGAACAATTCCCACCACATGTTAAGAATCAAAAAAATTATTCTTTCGGTGAATGGGCCCGTATCTGAAATAGGATAAACTTATGTGACCAAGATTCCAAAAAGTGATGTCCGATGATAATTGAGACGGCAGACATGTGCCGTGGGATGCTAGATATCAAAGGGAACTGCATATGCCAATGCACAACTTTCGTCTGCAGTTTAAACATTTGCCCAGAACCAGCTGGCCCCACATGATTGGTCAACCAGGCTGTTGACAATTAAATCAAGTCGTGTCAATGGTATAGACAACCAGTATAGATGTATCATAATGATCTTTTGTAGCTAGCCTCTGGCCGTTTTTCTTCTTTTTACTGTCTTGTAACTTTGTGAACTTTTTCTTTTCTTACTGAATATGGCGCACAAGTCAGATGCGTTCCTGAAAAACTAATGATCTTTTGGATTTAAGCACATTACAGTGATGGGTAATGTGATTATTATCATTGGCATTAAAACATTTATCGCAAATGAGCAGGCTATCACTTTACACATCATGCAACACATAAAGTCCTACATTGCAGCAAATAAAAATACGGACCAAACTAAAGAGTTCGACAAAACATATGGAACCAACTGAGAAATAATTCAGTGAACATCAATATTACTTACCTTTCGATGAAATTTCGTCATCATCCATGGGAAGAGCTGGAAGGGGGTGGGGAGGAACATTAGGCCTTCCAGCTATATGAACAGGTGGTTTTGATGAAGAATCTGAAACCTTCTCCTGTACAATGACTGGCTGTCAGCGTAAAGCTTATGAAAACGATGTGCATTAGCTACACACACACACAACAGACCAGAAAGACAAATGTTACAAACAAGAACATAAAATTTGTTTTGATGAGTTATTACAGACCAGAAAGACAAATGTTACAAACAAGAACATAAAATTTGTTTTGATGAGTTATCACCCTTAAAAAAGAGTCAAACACCATTATTTGTATGCTTTCAAATAGACATAATCATAAGAAACCAAAAATCTTAAATGGACTTCATGTTATTTGATACCAGCTGTAGAAAAAAAAATATAGCAGAGCATGGTTCCAAGCAAGGAATGTTATTTGATACCAGCTATAGAAAATAAAATATAGCAGAGCATGGTTCCAAGCAAGGATCCAAAAGCCGGTACCGGACCAAATCCCGGTCGTGGGCCGGGGCAAAAAACCGACCGGTTACCAGATTTCCCGGAAAAAAAATATGGACGAATTTCACTTGAATTTGCTTAAAAACCAGCCAAAATTCGAAAATTGGAATTTGAATTTGCAAAACCCGGAAAAACCAGCCGGTTTTTCCGTTCCCGGTTACCGCCGGTAACGGTTACCGGCCGGTTTTTTCTTCCCTGGTTCCAACTTCCAAGTGCAGAATGAATTAAAAAAAAATTGCAGAACTATCAAAAATACCAACTGAAGTCGTTGCTATGAAATACTAAATTCTTTCACATATACAAATTAATATGCCACACTTCTAGGGGTTTGGGGTTCAAAATCAACAAAAATAGGGCAGGTTGCATTTACAAAATCAAACTAGTCACTTAAGCTATGATGTACCTTGCACATTTCATCTCACCAAGCTTGAATTCATGGCCTAACAAACTTATATCTAGAACAATGCTCTATATTCCAAAGTGAAACCGATACTATGAATTTCATTCACATGCAAAGAGATGTCCTGCCTCCTACTCTGTACAGTGGTCGACGGAATGTAACATACTTTCATTATAATACGGATGGTTTAAACAGAACCAGATTGACTTGACATATGCATTTGCAATGCACAGTTATTGGTCAGATTTTTAGCTGAAAATTTTCAGTGGATTATTGATTATCCAACAAATACTAGTAGATCTAATATGCTTGAGTTTTGAAAGAGATGGTACTGACTTCTTCCTTTTGCAAACTATCACTATGATACATTAGCTAATTTGGAGGAACCATTCAATGACTTGTCAGATTATGTGCAACCAGATGTCTCATATTTGTGAACTTATTACAATTTACAGCATCAATTTTCCAGCCTGCATTACAACAGCCATGAAAATGGAAGGATAAAAGGCAAAATATTTTGACAAACCTTTCTGTCCTTGCTTTTCTTCGTGGAGCTGTGGTCCTCTTTCTTTCTTTTACCACTCTCCTTTTTCTGCAGATCGAATGTATAACCTCAAATCGTTGCAGAAACCCAATAAAGAGACCAGGTGCAATGATACTAGGAATGAAGAAGATGCATGCTAAGTCTATATTACTCACATTCATCCATCTACACCGCAAGGCCACATCTCGAACAGTTTTCTCAGCCAACTTCATGGCTATTTTTGCATAACGAATGACGGATGCATCGGATGCATACCTGGGAGCAAACACCGAGGAAAATCAATGGAACTGTAATGTAACATCCTATTTTCGGATGTTGAATAGTATCTTTCCATTTGTCATCTTGGTTTTCAAAACCTAATTCAAATTATTGTGTATTTGCAAAATTCTCCAGTTTTATGTCTCATTTCAAAAGTCGAATTTTGAAATTCAACTTGAATCTTGGTTTCAATTCAACTCCCCCCTTTGGGCTCGGCCCATTTTCTTCTCTGGGCTCGGCGTAAGTCGCTCGGGCCTTCGTTCGCCTCTGCAGCCCTGCAGACTCACTGCCGCCATACTTTGTCGCGTCCGCGACTGCGCCTGCAGTGCCTCGGGATCACATGCCCGAGTCTCAAGTGGCTCTCTCTCCTCCTCGGGCTATAAAGAGCCCGAGCAAATTTCTTCATCTCCTTCCTCCACCCAACTCTCTCTATCTCACTCTTGTTGCTGTGGTTTGCCCAAAGCCCGAGCTCCGAGTGCGAGCCGCCGCACACCTCCTCTCGGTCCTCGCCGCACCAGTGCAGCCCCCTCTTTTACCTGCGTCATTTCATGTCCCAGAGCTCCTTGAAGCAATCCCCTCACTTTATTTCAGTTTTGTTTCGCAAGAGCCGCCGCATTTCCTCCTCTCCTTCAGTCCCGACTGACCCCTTCACCGTCATCCTCCTTCACCTTCAACTGCGAGCTTCCCCGCCGCCGTTCACCATCCGCCGACCTCCTCCGGCCCCTCTCTCTGTCCTGGTGAGTTTCTCTGTGCCCTGTTATTTCCCAGGTTCTTTCGACCGCGTCGAGCAGTCGAATCCTTCTTTGTTCTATCGACCGCGTCGAGCAGTCGAATCCTTCTTTTTCTTCGACCACGGTGAGCGGTCGAATCCTTCTTTTTCTTTCGACTACGTTGAGTAGTCAAACCTTTCCTTCTTTCGACCACGTTGAGTAATCGATCTTTCTTTCTTTCGACCACGTTGAGTTGTCGAATCTTTCCATCTTTCGACCACGTTGAGTAGTCGAACCTTTCCTTCTTTCGACCACGTTGAGTAGCCGAACATTTCCCTCTTTCGACCACGTGAGTAGTCGAATCTTTTCCTCTTTCGACCACGTTGAATAGTTGAATCTTTCCCTCTTTCGACCACGTTGAGTAGTCGAATATTTCCCCCTTTCTTCCGATCGGGTGGTCGAAACCTCCCCTTGCGACCACTCGAAGTCAGATGAGCAGTACTCGAAAACAAAACTTCGCGGACTCTGTTCTCTTCCGTTATAACTCCGATTACAGTGTTCTTTGTTTCTAAATTTGTATAAATTCAAGATCTTACTTTTAGCTCTGGTCTCATTTAATTTGGAGTTCACTTATTATTTCTTTAGTATTTATTTGTTCTCCTTGCTTGTTGTTCCTTTTTTCCGGTTCATTCGTCCGAGTAGAGTTCGAGGAAGCGGAAGATCCCCAGTTTGATCAAGCCCAAGACTACCAAGACCCTCTTGCTTTTAACCCAGGCGAGTCAATACTTTGATCATTTTGAGCCTACATTTTTTCGCAAATTATATTCCTTTAAATTACCAGAGTTGCATGCTTTAATTCTTTAAGCAAATGTATGTTAAATCTTAAGGTAGTTAAATACTCATTTGTTGATTAAGTATTTATTATCCCATCCTTTGGCAATTGAATCAATTATTCCGTGTCACCCTAGTAACTATGTGGTAACTAACTAGCTTTAGGGTGTACTTAAGCGACATGCTAGTCTTGCTTAAGTACCGGGGCATTAAAATGTCCCAACCATCATCTCTTTAATCATAAAATGGTTTTGGGCAGTCATGGAAGGTATATGACTGAAGTATTTGATATAAATTGGTTTTCCTCCCCAAACCCCAAACTGCTTTCACCACATCTGGACGGATGGTATGACGGTGGGGGCGGATGTAGCACGGGAATGTGTGGAATGTGGTATGAACCGCCCAGATGATCTTAAGGACTTAATCCGGTGATGACCTCCCATTGTAAAACATGTGTAATCACAAGTCTGCAAAGTGCAACTTGGCTTAGTAAATTTATCGAACCCTGAAAGTCATCTCGCTAGAGAGGACCCAGGTAGTGCAAGCGGTGGATGCGTTCCGGCTTGAATGGAACACCGAGGTAAAGTGAAGTTGCCAGCTGCGCTAGTCGTTGTGGCGAGTGGAGGCCAATTGTGCTAGTCGTTGTGGTAAACATCCCGCACACATATGGGCGCAACCCCATATGGGTGAGATGACGGAAGGGGCGAGATGATTTGAAAATTTATTTTGATGGTCTCTCGACCACATGACTAAGGAATCGTGTGGGGCTACGAGAGGATTATCTCTTGTGGGTACAGTGTACAAACCTCTGCAAAGTATAAACTGTTTAAACAGCCGTGCCTACGGTCAAACGCGGACATAGGAACTCTATTTCAAAAACCTTTATGGATGGGATGAAAACTGGTCAGGTGGATGTAACCCGGCATTTGGATTTTTTCTAGGTGGTCGTACCCAGTGTTGTTAAGTGGTGGAGGTAACCACAATCAAAATAAGCATAGGTGGAGGTAACCTCTGATGTTATTAATATTGCACAATTATTCTCTTCAATAAAATGCATTTTTGTTAAAATGCTAAGTGATAGGATTTTACTGTTATGCCTATTTAAAAACTCTGCTTTTGCAAATAAAAGAACCCGAGCCACCCTTGTTAAGCCATGCATGTATACTATTGCATCTTATGTGTTAGCTCACGAGCACGGAAGTTGTGCTCATTCTCGCTCTTTCCCCAAACCTTCAGATCCTGCGGATCATGGAGACTACGACTACTATGAGGACCCCAAAGTCGATGGGCAAGGCAATGGCGAAGAGTAGTCTAGTTTCGAGTAGTCTCGGTCTCGCCTCAATCTAGCTGGTCCGTCGGTACTTGCGTACGACCGGTATTGTCCAAGTCCTTTGTTAATACCTATCATACACGAGTTGCCCCAGTCGTTGCCTGTGGAGAGATGTGCTCTGCCCCTTTTGCTTCCGCTTTAGTTTCCGTGCCAAGTGGTCGAGACCTCCTTTCGACCAGGTGGTTGAACAACCCCCCCCCCTCGACCAGGTGGTCGAAACCTGCTTGTTTCTGCCATTTTTATGATGTAATCATTTGGCCTGCTCGGCCCTTATTGTAAAACCTGACCCGATGTGGTCTATGTAAACTCTTGATGTGTTAAAATAATGAATGGTCTGGTTTTACGACTTGTATGAATTGATTTAGTGATGTATTATGTGAGTGCTATCTACTGATCTAAGGAATAGTACAGAGGATTTGGATTTGTGAAAATCTAGGTCCGACCCGTAAGGTGAAAAAATAAATGCCCACGCAGTTAACAAACCCCCGGTGCCCCTCAATAATGTTGTCAAAACAATGTTACTACTTACTTGCAAGCCCAAAATGCAATCTTGATTCTATTGTCATTTTGATGGCAACAAGGCGTCTCGGTGCCTTGCGAATAGGAGCTGTGCTACACTATACAACTACCGAGCATTCACGTAATATACAATGTGACAGAATAAAGCAAGTCTAAATGGAAAGGGAATAAAGGGTGAAAGGAAAATATTCTCAGAACATTATCCACTTGTCCAAATACCACTAACATTGCAAGAAGAAGCATTCATATGTGAAACTGAGAAGAAAGAAGTTTGCTTAATCTGAACCTCGAAAGAGGCCGTGGTACCTTATAATCTACACCTACAATAATAATCTTACTTAATTACTAAAAATTATCAACCAATTCTAACGAATAGTCAGAACCCAAACCCTCCACCAAATCCGAATTGCCGAACTCCCAAACCGGCGCAACCCAGCAAACCGTCGACTCACTTGACGAGATCCTCGTCGAGGATGGCCTGCTCCTCCGGCGACCACTCTCGCGCCAGCCCTGGATCGTGCCGGAGCGCCGCCGCAGTGCCGCCGGGGCTAGGGTTTGCTCCCCTCCTCCTCCCCCTCCCCCTCCCCCTCCCCCTCCGCCTCCGCCGGAGTGGGACCCGTTCTGCGCGGCGGCGCTCGCCGGCGGCGGGTGGCCGTTGGCGCCCATGCCTCCCAATTGGCGCGAAGTGTTTTGCTCCCTTCCAGAAGCTGCTGGGGATTACCCTTTCTCTTCTTCCCGCTACGAGTGGGTGGGGGGAATAAAGAAATGGTTTTTCGTTTTCGCTTTTCGGGATCTTTTTTACGAACAGGTACGACCGTACGAGGCGGGTTTTCCCTTTCCTTTTTTGGGATTTTTAGTTGCTCCGAAGCTGGAATTTTTTTATTAATTAACCTTTTTTAATTTTATTTTAAAGTTAACCTCTGGCGTATTTTATTTCCAATTCTGACCTACAAAATAACACTGTCACATCAGCCTATTTCTAATCAAACTCTTGTCAGTGTTATTTGGTCATGCCACGACCAGTGACGTGACAAAAAAAATACTATTTTGGGGACTTATTCTGGCGTGTGACAGTGTTATTTTGTCACGTCATCACCCGTGGCGTGACCAAAGGAGTTAGAATTGGAAATAAAGTGCGTTGGGGGTTAACTTTAAAATAAAATTCAAAAAAAGTTAATTAATAAAAAAAAAGTTCCCGAAGCTGTGGCTGTGAATGTAAAAGATATTTCCTTTTTTGAAGAGAAATGTAAAATCGATTCAGCAGAGGAGGATGCCACATCACCTGAAATTATCATCTGTGCTGTGTCATGTTTCTTTTTTGGAATTGCTGTAAAATGTTAGTTGTGAAAATCTAGCACTATTATAGTTCGACAAATTAGATTATACTCCATAAGTTCATCAATATATGACGTTTTGGATATTGATACGGTCTTTAATATGCAATTTTGATCATTATTTTTATATGAATATATTCATATGATAATATAAAAATAATTGTATTATGAAAATATTTTTCTTGATTAATCTAATTATACCATATCCACATGACCAATACAAATAGTTTTTTCATATATTAGTGGTCAAAGTTAAGAAAGTTTGAGTTCACACGTCATATATTTCTCGAACAAATGAATGTATTATGTTATCGAATGGTTGATCCTTCTTTTTTCCCTCACATGAATATTTTCTTCAGTATATATATGCTCCCGTATTTCCTGTTATTTGGAAGAGAACGATATTTTCTTTTGCAATATTATTTAGAAGAATCATAAAGTAGTATTGGTATCAATAGAGTAGTGTCTTGTTACAAATCAAATCTCTTTAAAATTTCAACATTTGTGTTTGTGTACTTTGGAGGGAGCATAAAGCATCACTCAAATATAAAAATGGATCCACTAAATGAGATCATGATAATCTACTACAGTGCCGAACAAAGCCTTGAAACAAGGATACGACGAGTCTCTCCAACACTATCAACAAAAAGGATCGTCCTAGGCTACAACACACAATTTAACTAAAGTTAGCTTCGTAAAGTTATCGTGCCAGCTGAAACAACCTAAAATTTGTAGAAATTCGAAACTTTTTGAATTTTCGGCCGTTTTTAGTTTTCTTTCCAAATTCAGAAATTTTCCTCTCCAAGCCACTTCCCAGTTCGGGCCATCCCGTTTTCTCCACCCGATGGCGCATTTCTCCCTGGCGCCACCCCCCTTTTTCCCCGTGTGTCACCGCCCCGATGGCACGCCGCCATCGTCATCATCCTTGTCGACGCCTTCTACCGCCTTCGCCTCACCACCTTGCCTAGCCACCTAGCATCGCCATCAAAGCCGTCCGCACTTCCACCGCAACCTTGTCCTCTCCAAGCGCCGCTCACGGCCACCCAACCACATCGCCGCCACTACCGCACCACCTCCCTAGCGCAACCGCCCCTCTCGACTATAAAAGGCCCCAAATTCGGCGTCAATTGCATCGCCAGCTCCCCCGAACCCCAACCCACCAACCCTTTCATCTCCAGCGCTGGCGAATCGTGCCAATTTCCGCCGACACCTCCTCCTTCGTCTCCGGTGAGCTGAGGTAAATTCACCTCTTCCACATTCTCTCCTTCTACCTCCAAAGAATAGCTCCTCTTGCCCAACTTGTTTCTCACCTTCCCTATCTCCGCTGAGTCTCACTGCACCACCTCCTCGTCGCACCACCTTCAGCCACCGTGGCCAGAGCACCTCAGAGCCTCCCCCATCTCACCACTGCCACCCCTGAACTCCCCATCGGCCACTGATGCTCATGCATCACTCCTTTTGGTCGGAGCTTGGCCAGAGCGCCGCCATGCCATACCCCTACCCCGGCCGTGCGCCATTGCCGCCGCCACCCTACCTTCACATCCCCTCAGCCCAAATAAACCCCCAAAATGGGATGCCCACATTCCCCCGGTACTCACCGCACCACCCGGTTTCCCCTCCGGCCGCTGGAGCCGCCACGAGCCTCATCGTCGCCGGTCCACTCGGCTCGGGCAAGCGCACTGGCCTTCGACCGTGCGGCTCAAGCCGCTCCTGGGCTGGTCCAAAATGACCTGGCCATTTGGGGCTTTATGCCATTTGAGTATTGGGCTTGGCCCAATACTGTTCACAACCCGTGAACAGTAAACAAGACATTGTTCATTTTCAGCCGAAAATAGTAAAAGTCGTTACTGTTTGCAATCAAGAATAGTAAACATGATTACTATTCATTTTAAAAAAAGCAGTGAATTCAGTTACTGTTTGTAAACCACTTTTTCTTACATGAATAGTAAAATAGTACTATTCATTATCTGACACTTCTCGCCTCCAAAACCCTAAATTGACACTTTATATTAGTTTCGGGCCCGTGAATCCATTTCTCAACTCCGTCCAGCCAAATTAAGCACCAAATAAATTCCTACCCCTCCACACCATCTTTCTTTGTGTTTCTTTTCTGAATTTATTTACTTGCATGTTATTCTTAGCTCATTCTTTGTCGAGCCAGATTTTATTTGGTTTATTTTATTTTGTTACGCATTAGGCCACGACTTCAACGACCAGACTCCAGAAGACACCAGACAAGATCAGTATCTAGAAGAATCTGTGCAAGGAGGCAAGTCGCATTCCTTTGATCATTTCGAGCCTATATTTCATGTGTTTAAATTATTACTTTTATTTATGTATTTGTGTCAATTACTTTAAATATTGAAATGATACTTTTGAATGGCAAGATAAATAGATAAATCATGTTGCCCCACAAACAAACCCACCTAGCACTTGTAGGCCATATTTGCTTACCGAGGTAGCATACACAAGTAGCTGACACCTGAGCTAAACAAGCTGTAGAGTTGATAAATCAAAGCAATTCATGTACCAATTTCTCCAATGGAGAAATTTTGAATTTTTAAGTTAAAATTGTGCGGTTGGCGTGCGCAATAGCAAAACTATCTCACGCGCATTAAAGGAAAAAATAACACATTGTCTGTGCCCCAGAGGACCGAATTTATCATGCGGGTGACACGTGCCCTCGTTCGGCCCCCAGGGGCGCGGAAATACCTCCTCCAGAAAAGGTTGAAAGCTGTAGGAATATCTAAATATAACAAATGAGCTCCACAAATTATGATTTTTTTTTGTAAAGTCTCTTGACACAGTGTACTTGCTTTTTGTGATTTTTTCAGAATTTTATCTATTCTGCATTTTTCTCTAAAATTCCTTTAAGGCTGTTGTTTGTGTGCAAATCAAATAATCGAATTGAGGATATTTTCAAAAACATGCTAAAAATACTTTCTACATTTATTCTCAGAATAATTTAGCCTAGCTAATTACAAGTAAATAATTAATAGTACTTAATGTAGCCTAATTAATGACTTTTAATTAATTATGTTTAAAAATTTAGGACAAATAAATCGCGACAATTTTATTACGACCAATTAACTACCACTACATAGTTAGGATTAACTAAAATATTTGTATTTAATTAACCCTAATTAAATTAGGACTAATTAATTATGGTTGATTAATTATGACTATTTTAGTTAATATTAACTAACAACGACTTTCTAATTAAGCCAACTAATTAATTAGTACTATTTAGTGAAGCCTAATTAATTACTATTAAATTATTATGTTAATTAAATACGACTATTTTAGTTATGAGTTTCAACTATGACTAAAAACCACGAGCAATTAATTACGACTAACTAATCATGAGTGAAAAATTACGACTAACAAACTGCGAGTGAAAAATTATGACTAATTAGGATTGATTTAATAATAATAAATTTAATTAACCCTACTTAATTAGGAATAATTAATTACGATTGATTAATTAGTTAGGACTAGTTAATTACGCTTGCACTAGTAAATTACGCCTTCTTTAAATACAACTAACTAATTTACAAGTAAAATGCGACTAATTAAATAAGACTATTTAATTGCAACTATTTGGTACATGTGATAATACATTTTTGGAAATAAATTAGGTGATTTCATCTAAAAAGTATTGTTTGATATGATTTCGTCACATGTGATAATACCCCCTCCCCTCACAATGAAAGTTTGATCTGGTTAGCAAGGGTGGGCCACGCGGGGGACCACGTGAAAAAAAAATTAGAATGAAATTTTTGGTACTTGTGATAATATTTACTTCCTTTTTTTACCTCCACAAAGAAGATAAAAATCGTATCGGAATGTTGTTGTGAAGTCGGAGTACGATGTCCTCTACGTCCCGATCGACTTCGAGTACCAATATTATTTTCCTTCATGCTCCGAGTATTACTAATCGTACTATTACTTTTACCATCTACAATTTTTGGTTTTGTCTTATCTGATTACTTGATTTGTAACATCCAAAAAAATAAACTTTGAGATAATTATGCTAAGAATAAATGTGAAAAGTATTTTGAGCATGTTTTTGAAATTTTTCTCAAATCAATTATTTCATTTGCATACAAACAGTAGCCGTAAAGGAATTTTTTTAAAACAATGCAGAATAGATAAAATTCTGGAAAAAATACAAAAGCAACTACACTGTGTTAGGAGCGTTCACAAAAAAAAACATAATTTTTGGAGCTCATTTGCTATATTTACAAACTCCTACAACTCTCAGCCTTTTTTGGAGGAGGTATTTCCGGATCCCTGGGAGCCGGACGGGGTATTTCCGCGCCTCTCGGGGCCAAACGAGAGGGGTATCTGCGTCCCTGGGGGCCGGATGAGGCCATGTGTCGCCCACACGACAAATCTGGCCCTCTAGAGCACAGACAAGGTGCAATTTTGGCTTTTGATGTGTCGGGGGGCTTGTTTTGCTATTGCGCACGCTAATCGTGCCATTTTAGCCAAAAACTCATAAATTTGCCCCATCCTTTCATCATGTAAACCGTTAAGCTGGGCAAACAACTGTAAATCTTATGCTTATGAATTAAACGTTGCCCCTTTTAGGGTTTTTTGCCTTAAAAAAATGGTCGGTTAAAATGGTCGGTTCGTCGCGTGTAGACTGACTCTACCATAGTAGCTAGGTAATGGAGTGACTTCGCACGAGGTGGCAGTTGTCGTGGTTATCAACATTGAGGCTAGCGGCGCCTTTGGATTTGCCCCAAGAAAGGAGAAACAAAACGAGATTAATTATATATGTGTGTGCGCCCCCCCCCCCATGTTCAGTCTACTTAATATTGCCCACTAATCCATGCTAGAACATATGAATCCGTACTATATATCGTACTCCCTTCAGTTCATAAAAACATGTTGTTTTAGAATGTGTGCATTTAAAACTTTAGAAACTTTGGCTATTGATACATTTTTAAATATGTAGATTAGATACATAAAAATCATATGTGTAGATTCATGTCGAAAAGTAATTTCATAATATTATAAATTTATTGGGTTTTGCCAATACATTATAATAGTAATTAGTTGTCAAAGTTGCATTTTAGAAACCATATCGATGTCCAAAACGACTTGTTTTGTAAACCGGAGGGAGTACGAAGCAAGATCACGCAGAGCAAGCAAAAGAAAGATCGATCGTTGCCGCCGACCTAGCTACGGAGCGCATCAATCAAGAGCTAGCTCAACACTAGCACACGTAACCGACAGGATAACAAACTCAGAGTTTTTAGCCTATTTGGCACTATAGTGTCTGTTTTTAATGGAAATGGCCCAGTTCACGCTGTATTGCCAAATTTGGCACAACGGACACGCCGGTGGAGGACGTGTGTCCAAGTCTATGCTGCTGTCACCCGGACAAGCCTATACCGGCCCTCCCTCGCTCGAACGAGCCTCAACGCGACATGTGGCTCCCAACCCACCACTGTCGTTGCTCCTGCACACGGACCCGGCCTCGACCGTTGCTCCCGCGCACGGGCAGCGCTTCGCCTCGTCCATGGCTCAGTGTCCTGGATAGCACCTGTGCATGGGGTCTTCGAGCCGCGTGTCCGTTGATCCCTCGTCCATGGCTCGGTGGCCCAGACAGTGCCTCGTCTGTGGCTCTGTCGCCCGGACAAGCGTTGTGTGTGGCTCCCTGGCCCGAACGCCTATCGTCCGTTCACGTGGCCACATTTTCGAGTGAGTTGCGGCCGGTCCGTGCCCAGTATCCCTTCCAGCGCTGAAAGCCCTATCTTTTCCCGTCCCATCCGTCACGTCGCTGCCTCCACCCGCATGCATGGCTCATAAATGTTGCTCATCTGCGTGAAACGTGTTCACGTGCCTATAAAAACCAGCGCCTCGCTCTCGCTCACACTCTACAATTCATTCTCGTTCTCGTCCTCGTTGCTGAGAACAAAGAGAACCGAACTAATATTTTGTTCGAAATACAATGGGAAGTAAATACTTTGTTCAACATCGAGGCAAGGTAAAATTTCTTCATGTGGTTTACTTGTAATTATTTTAGTCATGATCAATTAGCGATAACTTATTAGTCGTAGTTAGTTAGTGCTAATTGCCCGTAGTTGTAATTGGTAATTAAATTAGTTGTAAGTAAGCAATCGTAGTTAAATACTCGTAGTTAGTTAGTCGTACTTAATTAGTGGGAATGAATTGTTAATTAATTAATTAGTCGTTATTTCTATTTCTTAATTAAACTTCAGAAGTTCGTTAGTGCTAATTACATTTGTACAAAATAAGTGGTTGTATTTACGTGAGCGTAATTAATTTATTGGTAAGTGATGACTCGTACGTAATTGGCGGTAACTAATTAATCGTAATTAATTCAGTGTGAATTATATAGATGTAATGAACGACTCGCGAGTAATTTATTGTGAAGTAATCAAATTGTTACTAAATAATTAATTATTTGCAATGACATACTCCCATTTAATTGCTTATTTGTATGTAATATGTCGTAATTATCTATGTGCTGGGTAATTAGTGCCAAAAAAATTACAAGCAACTAATTAGTACCTTTTATTTAGACCTATTTAATTAGTGCTAATTGAAGAAATAATCCCATATAAATAGTTGTGTATAATTAATTAATTACTGCTACGCAGACCGCCGGGAAACCTTAATGATACTGGTGCCTCAGGAAGCGGACAACCGTAGGCGGAGCCTGAAGACGGTAGCACGGAATGTGTTGTTTTAGAGGAAGTCCACGAGAGAAGAGTTGCACATAATTTTGTGCAAAATGAGGGGGTGGGACTATGGTGGTTAGCCCGCATTGACTGTCACGAGTATCTACCTGACTAGCCTCTTGGATTGGAGTCCGATGAGGACGCTGACCCAGGCTTGGATGGTAGCGATGAGGACGCACCCTAGGGTGTTGGTCCTACCGGCGGGATTGTGTCTTCGGAGGTGCAGTACGTGGCATCTAGACTTGATGATATCGCAGTGCGATCGCTCGTACTGCCTCAAGAAGAAAGGTCCCGGTGGGGGTTTGACGCTAACACCCTCTTAGTTGGGCAACACTTCCCTAGCAAGGTGGCCGTGCAGCAAGCTATAGCACGGTACGCCTTGCCCATCAGCCATGTGTATTGGGTGCACCGGTCTAACCCAGGACATTACGCAGTGAGGTGCGTAGTGGACGGTTGCCCTGGTAAGGTCAGCGCTCACTGAGCAAAGTTCTTCAACTCGGTCTTCACGGTCAAGGCGGTGACCGACCATATCTGCGAGCTTAGCGAGCCGCTCCGACAGCATCGGAACATGACTTTCACATATGTGACAGGCCTCATCAGCCACCTAGTTGCAAAGATCGTGTCCATCTCCCCCAAGGTGTTGCTATCAAAAATCGTCAATCTAGTTGGTTATCCAGTCAGCTACAGCAAAGTCCGACGAGACAAGCAGAAGGTTTTCGAGTCCATGTACGGGACATACGAGAGGCATACAATCTTGTACTGAGAATGCTTCGCCAAATTACCGAGGCAAGCCCCAGCACGTACATAAACAAGCTTAAAAGTGAAGATGCTGGTAGAGGCCCCAACTGCTTCATACTGGACCGGGTATTCTGGGCTTTCGCTCAGGCCATCAAGGGCTTCAGGGTCTATCATCTTGTGCTCACAATGGATGACACTTTCCTCACGGGGAGGTACAAGGGCATAATTCTCACCGCAGTGGCGGCCGACGCGAATGACCAACTTCTTCCAGTTGCTTTTGCCATTGTAGAGAATGAGAATACATCCAGTTGGATGTGGTTCCTAGCGAATGTGAAGCGGGCGGTTGTGGGAGACCGGCCCAACGTATACCTTACCATGGACCGCAATGATGGGTTGTTGTCGGCTCTGAACACCATGAAGAATGGGGCGGAACCACCTTACCAGTGGAACGACGTGGAAACCTAGTGGTGTATGAGGTATCTTGCATCGAACTTCTTCATGTGGTTCTGTAGTCAGGAACTTATGAAGACGTTCAAGGCGTTGTGCCTGCAAAACCAAAAGCGGAAGTTTGAGTCCATCTGGACAAATCTCGAACATCGTACCACGAGACATACATGGGAGTCCCCTCAGGAGGCATGGGAGGGGCCGCAGGCCACGAGTGACCAATCCAGGCACCCCATAAGTTTCACGCAGTGGATTAATCTCTATGCCCTTGAGTTGGAGAAATGGTCCCTGCTCTATAACACCGACGGTGTGAGGTACGGAATTATGACAACCAATATGTCCGATGTGTACAACAGTGTTCTCAAAGGTGTGCGTTGCCTCCTTATCACCGCGATCGTTGAGGAGACATGGACTCGCATGGTTGGTTACTTTGTTAATAGAGCCACCGTTGCGAGGCGGCGACTGGAAGAAGGGAAGCAGTGGTCCAAGAACATACAGAGATATATGAACCAGAAGATGCAGAAGGCCCGAACGCATGACATCCGAGTGACCGACGACCTCAAGAGAAAGTACGAGATCAGGCTGTGGCAAAAATATGTGAATAGTCATGACAGGGGGAAAAGAGACATGCATGCACCCTGGGTGATGTGGCTACATGCACCTGCAACATGCTGAATGTGAGAACCTGAGAAATTAAACTAATCTAAACATCGATAAGCGGTAATTAGCAGTAAAATAAAATTCTTTTAAACAAGAACAAAATATAAGCCCAGAGTAACAACGAACACATCACCAAACAAATTCTTGCAAGATAATACAATCAGGATTACATCAACAGAATTTACAATATAAATATTGCCGCAAGAATAAACCATCAATATAATCTAAGGGTCATTTACAAGAATCCATTACACGCGGAAATAAAACATTAATACAAACTCGGGATTAATTACAGAAATTCATTACATCAAAGATTAAATAAAGATTACAACTCGGGGTACATTACAAAAGAAAAGAATAAAATCTTGCATTGCATGTCGTCGAAGCCTTCCTTATATCCTTGTCCGCATATCGTCAGCCCGTCGAACCATTCCTCGATCCATAATTCCATCGACCGCCAACAACCCAAAAAATCAGTAGCAAATCGAAAACAATAAATAGAGTTAGAGTAGAGGAGAGTTTGCCATCAGATCGTAGGAAGATCATCGAGGTTCCCAGACCAACCAAAGTAAGTCGGCACCGTCTCACTTCCGTAGGTTTCATCACCCGACGTTTATCAAAATCCGACACCCACATTATACTGACTTACATTCGCCGCAGAAAATCCAAAAATAGTATTAGAACCCACCTTTGGACCAATGGTCCATAAGCCAACAACACAATGTGAGAGCTAAGTGGGTGAGAGAAGGGCAAGAATAGTATGCACAGGGCAATAGAAAAGCCACAGCCGAAATGCACCTCCCCCATAAGCATCTCCCTCGGTCAAAGCCACCCTCATTTCACCTCACAACTAAGAGCAAAGCCAACACAGCCCCCTCATCCTTCCCAACCGAAGGAAGCTGACAGAGAGCAAAGCAAGCCAAGCCAAGCACCACCACCCTCCCACTACCAATAGGGAGCAGAGCCAAGCACAACCCCATTTCCCTCCTTCAAACCGAAAGCCACCCCACACCACTGCCATCCACAACCCAAGAATCACCACCATTTGCCACCCCAAAACATCCAACAGAAAGAGAGCGAAGAAGGAGAGGAGCAAAGGAGAAGGGGAAGACCGAAGGAGCGGGGACAACAAGAGACGCCTACAACCCTCAACGACCACTGAGGACAACAAAAAGCGATGACCATCACACGGCCGGCATCACAACATCACCCACCCCTCATTGCATTCCACAAACGGAACCCAACAAGGTAACCCACCTTTTGCCCCATTCTTATTTTTGCCTATTCTGAAACTCGCACTATGAGCGACAAAGTGCACAGAGAGCACCACCATCCTCACTGACCATCCCTTCCCCCCAAGCATACATGGAATCAATATAGTAAAGCAAATTAAGAAGCTAACACTACAAGAAAGGTTGGAATATGTGAAAATGAAATTACCTAAGCTAAGAAATGGAGCAAAGACCGAAACTATGCCCACTGAAGCTAACCATGCCATCATCACCCTCAATGCCCAAGAACACCCACCATGGCCATAATCTCATCATATCTAGCATCCCAAACCCTAACCATCAGAACACCCACCGTGTCCAGGGACCAAAGCCCACCATGCTCACCGAGAGGCAAGAACCGAAACAACCATCACACTCATACCCAAACAATCGAGATTGCCATGACCATCATACCTAAGCCAACTGACACCACCATACCCCTCATCGCCTTGCCAATCCATTCGTTTACCATCAGAGCCAAGAACCATGACCCCACCACCGAAGCCCAAGGAATGTTAAGAGATATATTTGAGTTAGTTCAGGTTAGTTGAGATATAATTGTAATACCCGGCTATACCCATCTTATCCTGATCTTGTTGTTTTCTGTTGTAACAACATTGTCAGATCAGAACTCAACCCGCAAGGCAATATAAGTATATCACAGACTGTTGGCTATCAAGTCAGGCAATACCAAAATCTCTTTGCTATTTTTTCATGGTATCAGAGCTGGAACGACAATGGCGACCTCCTCTATACTTTCATCTACAATCTCCTCCACGACTTCTTCCTCAGCCAATGCCATGGTCTTTGTACCTTTCGCCCATGCAATCACAGTCAAGCTAGGCCAAGATAACTACATGCTCTGGAGAGCACAATTCCTCCCTTATCTAAGGAGTTACAACCTCCTTGGATACGTCGACGGCACGAAGCCATGCCCAGCGCCGATGGTGACCACAACCACGGAGGAAGGTGCCACACAGGTGGCAAACCCGGAATACCTTACTTGGTATAACCAAGATCAGATGGTCCTCAACGGCATACTATCATCGCTGACTGAAGAATTCCTCACACGTCATGCTGATGACGACTTCTCGTGAGGTTTGGCTGGCACTCGAGCGGATGTTTGCCTCCAAATCGCGTGAACGAGTTGTTCAAACATGCATGCAACTGGCGAACTTGAAGAAGAGGGATCAGACGGCGTCTGAATATTTCAGACAGATGAAAAATCTGGCTAACACCATGGCGGCTATTGGGATGCCGCTCCGTGAAGATGAAACTATCTCCTACATCCTGGCTGGTCTCGGTTCCAATTATGATCCGTTGGTGACCTCTCTCACCATGAGGTCTGAAAATCTGTCTCTTGATGATGTCTATGCTTATCTCATGAGTTTTGAGCACAGGTATGAGTTGAATAAATCTGAGCTTCAGCTTCAAATCAATTCTTCAGCCAATTTTGTAGGCCGAAACCAGGGCCGTGGTGGTGGAAACCAAGGAGGAAGAGGACACACACAAGGCCGCGGTGGTCATGGTTTCCAAGGCCGTGGTGGAAACAGCAATGCGACTCCGTTCGGCCGTGGTGGAAACAACAATGTGAATTCATTTGGCAGTGGAAACCGTGGTAACAACAAACCCACATGTCAACTTTGTGGCAAAGTGGGACACACTGTCATCAAGTGTTGGCATCGCTTCGATCAATCTTTCCAAGCTGATGACACTGCTTCATTAGCACCACATGCGGCCATGACTACCTCCTACCAAGTTGATCCTAACTGGTATGTTGATACTGGGGCAACTGATCATATTACTAATGACCTGGATCGCCTCACCATAAGAGAGAAGTACCACGGCAACGATCATGTTCAAGTCGGCAACAGCATAGGTTTGCATATAGCTAATGTTGGTCATAGTTCTATAAACACTACTGCTCGTTCTTTAGATCTAAACAATGTGCTTCACGTTCCACAAATCTCTAAAAATCTTGTGTCTGTTCATCAACTCACTCGAGATAACAACGTCTTCTTTGAGTTTCACCCTGATTGCTTTGTTGTCAAGGATCAGGCCACGAAGAAAAGGGTGCTGGAAGGCAGATGTGAATCAGGCCTTTATCCCATCAAGTCCTTGTCAATAAATTTGCACAAGACAACCATGCTAAGCTCGAAGGTCTCTAAGGAGCAATGGCATGCTCACCTTGGACACCCATCCTTTCAAGTCGTTCAGTATGTTCTTTATCTTAATAAATTACCTTGTTCTAGTTCCACGCATGAGTCAGTTTGTAATGCGTGTCAACAA
Organism: Phyllostachys edulis; assembly: GCA_036346405.1. Classification (NCBI taxonomy): domain Eukaryota; kingdom Viridiplantae; phylum Streptophyta; class Magnoliopsida; order Poales; family Poaceae; genus Phyllostachys; species Phyllostachys edulis. The sequence continues at coordinate 47,853,554 of CM070552.1, forward strand.
GCAAAAAGCCATCAGCTTCCTTATTCCATTGCTATTCATTCATCTAGTTCCCCTTTGGAGCTTGTGTTTTCTGATGTTTGGGGTCCTGCACCCAACTCTGTCAACGGGTACACATATTATGTGAGTTTTATCGATGATTTTAGTAAATTCACTTGGATTTACTTGATTTGTTCTAAGTCTGATGTAGAAAGCGTATTTCTTCAGTTTCAAAAACATGCTGAAAGACTTCTTGACAAGAAAATAAAATGCGTTCAATCTGATTGGGAAGGTGAATACCAAAAGCTTAACAAATTTTTTAATAGCATTGGTATTAGTCACCGTGTTTCATGTCCCCATACTCATCAGCAGAATGGATCTGCTGAGAGAAAACATCGACATGTAGTTGAGACCGGCCTAGCCCTCCTTGCTCATGCCTCTATGCCCATAAAATTTTGGGATGAGGCTTTCTTGGCAGCCACATACTTGATAAGCCGTCTTCCTACTCGAGTCATCGATAATAAAACACCTCTTGAAAGACTGTTCGGTGCTAAACCAAATTATTCCATGCTTAAGGTGTTCGACAGTGCTTGCTGGCCGCATCTACGTCCCTATAATGTCCACAAATTATCTTTCCAATCAAAAGAATGTGTCTTCTTGGGCTACAGATCTTGTCATAAAGGATACAAATGCCTTGATCTTTCATCTGGCCGCGTTTATATATCTCGCGATGTTATCTTCGATGAAAATCGATTTCCTTTTTCACAACATTCATCTCAGCCTTCCACTCCTGACACATCCGCCTCCACATACCTTCCGATACCTCAATTCATGCCATCAACTCTTCCTAACGGCAGTACTGTTTGTAGCACTAATGATCAATGTGACACTAATTTGTAATCTTCAGTTTTGCCTGAGCCTTTATCTGCAAGTTCTGCCACCGTTTCTCCTCCACAACACCAGTATGGTACTCGGCTTCGCAGCAATATCCGGTGTCCCAAGAAGTATACTGATGGCACCGTGGCTTATGTGGTCGAACAGAAGATTGTTGATGGTGAGCCAGCCACACATGTTGATGCCATGAAGATCCCACAGTGGAAAGCGGCAATGGACCTTGAGTTCGATGCACTACAGAAGAACCATACCTGGCATCTTGTTCCATGGAAGCAAGGACTGAACATAATTGATTGTAAGTGGATTTTCAAATTGAAGAAAAAAGCTGATGGCACTGTTGACAGATGCAAAGCGCGTCTAGTGGCCAAAGGCTTTAAACAACAGTACGATGTTGACTATGAGGATACATTTAGTCATGTTGTTAAACCAGCCACTATACGGGTGTTACTCTCCCTAGCAGTCTCCAGAGGATGGTGCTTGCAGCAAATTGATATCCAAAATGCCTTTCTTCATGGCGTTCTACGTGAAGATGTGTATATGCAGCAGCCTCCAGGGTACGAGGATTTGAGATGTCCTACTCATCTCTGTAAACTTGACAAATCGATGTATGGATTAAAGCAAGCTCCAAGGGCCTGGTTTGCCAGATTGAGCACCAAGTTACTTGATCTGGGTTTTCACGCCTCAAGTGCAGATGTCTCTCTGTTCATTTTCAACCGCAAGGCTGTTCAGATGTATATGCTCATTTATGTAGATGACATCATCATCATTAGTTCTTCAACCAGGGCTACCGAACTTCTTCTTCATCAGCTCATGAAAGACTTTGCAGTTAAAGATCTTGGTGATCTTAGTTATTTTCTTGGCATACAAGTGCAGCGGCATCATGATGGCCTTGTACTCTCTCAACAAAGATATATCCAAGATCTCCTGCACAAGACGAATATGGTTCAATCCAGGAGTGTTACAACTCCTATGAGTGTGGCTGACAAGCTGTCCAAGACTGATGGGAAGCCTCTCTCAACACTAGATGCAACAAAGTATAGAAGCACTGTTGGTGCCCTTCAGTATCTATCCTTAACAAGACCTGATATCTCTTACAGCATCAACAAGGTATGTCAATACCTTCAAGCACCGACAGATTCTCACTGGACTGCTGTCAAGCGTATTCTACGCTATTTGAAGGATACTGCACATCTCGGACTTGCCCTTCGTTGCACAGGGGCTGCTCACCTTAGTGCATTTTCGGATGCGGACTGGGCTGGATGCCCAGATGATAGAAGAAGCACCGGCGGCTATGCCATTTTTCTTGGCCCCAATCTTGTCTCCTAGAGCTCTAGAAAACAGCCCACTGTTTCTCGATCAATCACGGAAGCGGAGTATAAGTCTCTAGCTAATGCCACTACTGAGCTCATTTGGCTTCAGGCACTGATGAACGAACTAGGCGTGAGTATGACAAGGACGCCAGTCTTGTGGTGTGATAATCTTGGCGCTAAATACTTAACGGCCAACCCGGTGTTTCATGCCAGGACCAAGCATATTGAGATTGATTATCATTTTATGCGTGAACGAGTTGCTCGGAAGGATCTTGACGTGAGGTTCATTTATTCCAGTGATCAGGTTGCAGATGTTCTTACCAAACCTCTCCCGACGCAGCACTTCATTCGGTTCAGAGGCAATCTGAACGTTACTTCATCCCATCCAGATTGAAGGGGGGTGTTAAGAGATATATTTGAGTTAGTTCAGGTTAGTTGAGATATAATTGTAATACCCGGCTATACCCATCTTATCCTGATCTTGTTGTTTTCTGTTGTAACAACATTGTTGTACTGTAACTCATCCTGGCAAGGCAATATAAGTATCTGCGTACGCTGGCTATCAAGTCAGGCAATACCAAAATCTCTTTGCTATTTTTTCAAGGAACAGAACTATTTTCCCCCTCATGCCCCACTGTGATCCCCAAAAAAGAAAAATTATTCTCAAACATCATCAAGCCTAAACATAAAAGCAAATAGCAGAAAAAAGGGGGAACCGAATCTCAGTGAAGGGGCGGCCTGAGCCAAAACCGCAGGGCGGAGGGAGTTGCACGGGCGCACCATGGTCGGGACGAGGTACCTGGCACGGAGGCTGCCGACAACAAGCAATGCAGGAGGAGGCTGAGTCGAGGCAACAGGAGGCCACAGGAGAGGCGCGGCGAGCCACAGGGGTGCGAAGTGAGCCACCAGGACGCTTGCGGCAGGCGGCCAGCCAGACGGAGCCAGTGGCGCCAATGAGCCGAGCCAAGAACCTGAGGAGGAGGCGCCAGAGCAAAGTCACCAAGAAGAAATGGAGAGAGGAAGAACCAGAGGAATGAAGAACGAGGAAGAAGCAAGTGAAAGGGAGCCTGGAGCGGTTCGGCTGTGAGTAGAAAAGCAAGAGAGAGAGAGAGTGAGGGTAATTAGGTAAAAAGGGGATTAAGTGAGGGAGATTAGGAAATTAGGTTTAGAAAATTAGGATTCAAGTGAAAAGGGTAAAGAGGTAATTTCTAGTAGGGATTCATGATGGCAGTTGTAGCAGTAGAAATGAACGCCAGTAAAATTAATTATTGGTGTTGTGTAGTTTTTGGGCCAAACAAATATATAATCCGTGTACAAATAAATAGCAGTAGACCGGACCGGTAGAAAATAAAAGCGAAAAAATGTGTAAAATTAATCTGAGACTATATAGCGAAATTAATCGCCGATAGAACCCACTACAATAAGTGAGTAATCTGACGCGCTAGAAATATTTTAATCATGATAGAATAATTATAATAAGCAACACCTAAACATAAGCGATTAGGCATTTTCGCATAATAGACCTAGTTGCATGCGGGTAAGTATAGTATTTCATTTTCGTGTGATAAAATACGAGTATAGGTAACCTCGACCCTAAAGCCAGTAGTCGTAGAACAACCACAGTTGGGGAGTGCTAACCTAAAGGGGGTCCCAAAAAATAAAATTAAAATTAAAATATGCAAAAAGGAAAATCATCTGACTATTGTACGCATAGTAGCACCAAAAAACAACTATGTATTTATTTATTTATCATTCGCGTCTAACATATAATTGCAGAGGACGAACCAACACATGCAGGAGTAGTTGATACCGATTCCGTTGACGCTGATCTTTTCTACGATTATGAAGGCAAGCTTATCTCTTGAACATCAATATAGTTATATTAAATGTAAACTATATATTGTTGTATCATGGATATATACATGCATGAAAACTATGTCTAAAATTCAAAATCAGAGAAAAAGAGAAAAAGGAAGAAGATAAAAGAGATGAGATGAGAAATGAGAAAAGGGCGGTACAACTTAAGGATAGCTATTATACTGCAAGAGTTAATATTATGGCTGGTAAAGGGGGCCCGTGGCAGGAAAGAGATAAGAGAAGAGGTGGGACCCTTTACATATGAGTAATATATAAGGACCAACCAAACTCTTACTATGATTAGAGGTCGTATTTAAGTGTCAATCATTTTCTCGTTTCAGCGGACATAAAATGTTACCTCGTTATGTGATTATCCTCTCCACAACGGGTAAGTAATATATGGATGATGAACTCAGGAGCCGGTAGGGAAAGTCCGGAAGCCGGGGCGATCCAGTGCGCTATAGTACTGCATGGTGGAGTGTTGGGCACAGGAGGGAGAGCTGCCCCAACCAACATTACAGGAACTTGGTGGATGATGGGGTCAGCACCGACGAAAAGTAATGGGTGGAAACTTAATCACGTAACTTGGAAAACGTTCTGTATTCTAGACTCGAACCCGCATCAAAGGAAATACAGGGGACCTAGCTCAGAGAGAGCTCAGAATAGCTATGGGTAAAGTGGTACAAACCTGTGCAGTGCTATATAAATTGATGAATTCATGCCTATCTCTTGGATTGGAGTCTACGGGAATCGCTAGGGGTCTATCTTCTCTCCGAGTGACTAGTAGTCTTTTCAGTATTAAAACTTGTCACCTAAAATTTTGATGAGTTATTTATTTTAAGAAGAAGACATGAACTAGAAAATGGGTTAACGAACAGAGATGAGTCATACGGTGCATTTTTGCTATTAATGTTTGCTGAGTACACTAGCACTCAAACTTGCTATTATTCTCCTTTGTCAGATCCCAGTCCGACCGGGAACTATCCCGAGTGGGATGAAGGATACGCAGGTGCTGAAGAGGCTATAGGAGGTGAGGGCGCCAACTACGAGGACCAGGGCAAGGTGGGCACCCTATTCGGCGAATAGGACAAGTAGAAGATCGGCAAAGCAGGGCAAGCAAGCGAGGGGACTTAGTCCCATTTGGCAGTTGTATATTACTATTTGTAAGACCATAGCCTTGCATGGCTAACTGTTGTAATAAAGAATAGTTTCTATCTTATTGTTCTACTGCATTAACTTTGGTAAGACTTACTATTCGTCTGAGCGGTGTCCTACCAGGCAGACGAATAACAATCCGTATGCTTAAGTGTGATTACCCTCCAGGGTAATGACACGGGGCGTCGCACTGAAGCTCCTGCACAAGCCATGCTCGCATGTGTACAAGGCGTGTGCACAAATGAGGCAGACGTCTACGTTGTATATCTCTGAGTACTACGACATGTAGCATATTTTCAGTATATGGAGTTCGGAGTTTCACTCTTATGGCTTGGACATGAACTATATGGATCTGTGGTCGAACAGGGTGCAATGGGGGTCGAATAAAGGCCTTGAAGTCAACCGGGAAGGGACGGCGACAAACGCGGAGATTCCGAAATGACATGGATGATAGTCGGCATGGGGGCCTGAGCCGCACAATGAAGTGCAGGATATGCAAGACTCTTGGGCACTCCATGACAGGTCGAGCTCGTCTAGTCGTCATTTAGTATCGTAATTTATTGTATTGTCCGTCTGTACAGGGACCGTCATGCCATGTAAATCGGTAGTCTGCTCATACTTGTGAATATCTTTACATCATTCTTTCTTAATGTGTACGTATCTCAATATTATATTTGTTCTGTTCTGACACGCCCTTGTTTTGTGCGCAACAGAGAAACATTAGGTTGGCCTAGAATATGTCGGACTTGTCGATGAACTTTTACGCAAAGATATTGCAGAAGCGCAAATGGCTTGCGAAGAGGGCTAAACCCTACCCATATTATTGAATGAAGGATACGCCGGTACCACCGAAATTTCCAGCCCACAACACATGTGTGAACTGCCGGTGAAGATCATTCAGTCGACATACCTGGCCACCATCGCTAAGGCATACTACACGTGCGGTCATCATCTCATAAGCAAAATCTTGCACACACGTAGATTTTGCACTCCCTACGTTGAATTCCACAAAATTTTAACTTCATCCGCGTGTAATGGTAGCACGAGATGCGCTGCAACTTCTTCTAATAGATCGACGACCCGGAGATGTACGATAGGGTGTTCATCGAGCAGAAGTACATGTTGAACTACGCGATGCGAGACATTCCAGCGATGGAAACCTCACGTATCGGGCCCTACTGAGAAGGCACCAAAGGAGCCCAGGACAGCCGGATGGTGGTGGAGGACCCCTGAACAGGAAGCTGAGTATGATAGGGCACATCGCGCGACGGACAAGGGGAAGGCTCCTGCTACTGAGGCCGACGGCCGTCGTAGCTTCTTCCATCGCCTAGGCACACTCTGTATCAAAGAGGTGAGTTATTTACAATTTTCATCCTGATTATGTAATTGTCCTTACGTTCTTCTGAAATCATACAATTGTCCAGCCCGTATCGCAGAACATGGAGGACTTCGACACACGCCACCGACGTGGGCAGTCCCAAGAGAAGGGAATGGCTCTTGCTACTGAGATCGGTCGCCGTCATAGCATTTCCAGTCGCCTGGGCGCTCTACCCATCAAAGACGTGAGTTATATACAATTTGCATGCTGGCTATATGCTTGGCCATACGCTATACTTACATCATGGAATCGCAGGACATGCATGACTTCGATACTCGCCGCCACCATGAGCAGGACTGAGACAAGGGGAAGGGGCTATCGCGGCGTCAAGACTAGTTTACACCCTCCTTTTTCCCGATACAGAAAAAGCCACGCGTGTATCTTAGGTGTTTTTTCCGGTTTGTTCAGTCGTGCGTGTTGTAGTTTGTAATGCATGTAAGTAAACCATGCGCAACATGTAATTCACAAATGACACTGTGCATTCGAAAAATGTCGTCCATTTTATTTATCAAATTTTATATTGCAACTCCGACAATATACACATAACTTACAAAATATGCATACAAATATAGAACAACCAAATCACATAACATCTATGCATTGCAATTACACACGGGATACAGTATGGCTCACTCGTCTGAGCTACTCTCTACTTGTTGTGTATGCGTGCCCAGCCTGATTTTGTGTCGAGCATGTGTCGTGTGATACGTCAGCCAGTCTAGAGAGCGTGTATCGGTTCGGGGGGATACGAAGACCGTTGAGTGGGCAGAGGTGCACCAATAAGCTAACTCTGGCCCAGCTGAGTTTGTCCAACGTTGATGATGTCTAGATGAGTCATGCCGAACCGGTTACCACCTGCAATCATGTCATGAATGAAGGACTCTATAAATCCACTCCCGAATCGTCTGCCCCCAAGGTACACTATCTACAAGTCCGGCTGCTTGAGGAGGCTGCCTTGACCGTATGGTGCAGTGACCGGAGGAGCTCGCCCTTTTCAGACGTAGACCAGACCGCCAATGTACGACGAGGGTGGGTGCCCTGGGGTGCCACGGTCCAAACCCTGGCACCGTGTACTACTCCCAGGCAGTAGCTAGGATGGGTGTCTTTGTAGCATCAAGGATAACCGACTAGAGGGGGGGGTGAATATGAGGTTTTTAAAATTTTTGACAATTTAACAATTTTAGCCAATTAACAACTTAGTCTAAGCAAGATATAATTCTAGCTAAGCAATTTAACAAAAAAAGACAAGCTAGAAATATAAATGCGGAAATGTAAATACTACAAATAACCACAATGACACAACGATATTTTTCCTGTGGTATCGAAGACTTGCCGGTCTTCACTAATCTACGTTGAGGAAGCTTGATCAACTCAAGCCGGCTCCACGAATTAAGCCTTCCATCGATCACTAGTGGTAGCTCTTCTCCTCTCCGGATAGGCGAGCTCCAACCTTCACAAATGTCCGGGTCTTCTCACAATCTCCTTTGAGAAGATCACCGAATCAATCTCCAAGCTGTCTAGGAGACGGCAATCTCCAAGAGTAATAGAGCAAGAAATCTTTACTTGAAAGTGCTCTAATGCCACAATGATCAAACCCTACCAAATTCTCTTGGAAAAACCTCAACTACCTTTGCAAAAGGAATTGAATGCTCTTAATGAGTTGGAAACAAGGCAAAGGGCTTAAGTGTGTTAAATGAGGTTCATCAAGACCTTCTAGCTGCAGTGGGTGAGGTATTTATAGCCTCCACCCACTCCACTAGCCGTTGGGGCACGAAATCCCCAAAAACTCATAAAGCCCGGCTTGTGCAGAGCATGAGCGCTTGGTCCATCCGACCTTGATAACGGTCGACTGTTTTTCTCTGAAATGCATTAAATGCACTGAGAAAATAGCCATTACAGAGGGGTCCGGTCAGACCACAATTCAATGCACGGTTAGTCCGGCATTCAACAAAAAAACACGAGAAAATTGCTTCTGTAAAAAGCTGACCGGGCCAAAGAGTCCGGGACATGACCTGCGGTCAGTCCGGCCTAAAGAAATAGCGAAGCAATTCTCAAAAACACCTCTCTGGAAAATGCTGACCGCGTCCATGACCCGTGATCCCGATCAGTCCAGCCTTTTTCCGTCGGTTAGTCCGGCCCAGAGGATTTTCAGCAAAACCGAAAACAACAACTTTCTGGAAAAAGCTGACCGTCCTTTTTGGTCCGGCACACCGGTTAGTCCGGACAAATTGCGTCGGTCAGTTCGGCCTCAAGGATTTTTCAACAAATTCAAATCAAGGCCAAATCAATTCAAATCAAATCCAAGATTAAACCAAGTATGATTTGAGCATATGTGGCATCATTCTTTTTCAAGGTACTAGATTCTTGAACCCTCTTTATAGTACGGCTATCTAACCTATAACCCAGTCTTCCAACCAATTCACCTAAGACCGGTAAAAATAAAAAGAGTCCTAAACAATTGTACCTTGTCTTTGAGCCAAAAGATCTTCATGTAGTCCATTTGCATGCAACTCCAAGTCATCAAAACCACCAATGGGACTTAACCTTGTAAATACTCAATAACACGTAATCCCATATACAGATATTATCATTAATTACCAAAATTATTTTTAGGGGCCTAGATGCTTTCAATCTCCCCCTTTTTGGTAATTGATGACAACACAATTAAAGTGAGAGAGATTGATTTGAATATATTACTTGTTGTGAAACGAGTATATATTCTTTTGATGACTTAACAACAAAATAATTCTTGCAATGAGCTCAAAAGAGTGTAGAGAATTATTTTCTTGTTAAAGCCAAGATAAAGAAAGCTCCCCCTAAACATGTGCATATAAAAGATAGAAAATTTTTGCACGCACATGTAGAGATTTTTAGAGAATTTTGGCGGAGTTTCTTTTATATGATGGAACTTGAGGAAATGCAACAATATATGAACATGATAAGCATAGCATTTCAAGAGAGTAACATAAGTTTAAGGATATCCAACAAGTTCATCAAAAATAAAAAACCATAACAATGTTTTAAACATAAACGGTAGAACATTAAGAGTACATAGAACAGGTTCAATAAGCTTACATAGATAACAAAAGAGAGCAATAAGCTTATCCTCTAACTATTACACACAAAAGTCCAACAAGCATTCAACAACCATAATAGATATCTAATATAGAATATATATAGGACTTCTCCCCCTTTGGCATCAAATACCAAAAGCTACGAAGTAGGGGGAAGAGGAGGAGCGGCAGTCGACGTGGAAAGGGCTGCAGGAGGAGAATCAATGCGCCGACGCCGAGAATAAGTGACAGTCTGCTCGATCGACGAGAGACGAGTGGTCATCTCAGCAATGTTGGTCTGAATCTCTGAAACCCAACCAGCCATCTGATCTAGGCGCTGAAGCACAATTGAGTTGGACTGTTCCACGACTGCCTGGCGAGAGTCCAAAGACTGAGTGGTACGATCTAGGGCATCCATGCGATGATCCACTGCATCGAAGCGAGACACTATCGTGTTGATGCCAGTGTGCAGAACCTCCAACAACAAAGGATCAAGTCCACCCTGCTGCTGAGGGTCAGGCTGAGGAGATGCTGGAGCATCAACAACGGGGTGAAGAGGCCTGTTCCTCAAATCTCTTTGGTGGTCGCCTTCTGGCTTGTACTGCTTGTGAGGAAAGGGAGTGGCACCATCGAAGTTGGTTGTTCTGATAATTAGCTGCATGATGTAAGGTGCATAATACTTTCTCTTTCCCAAGTCACCTTGGCAAGATTGCAACTCAGTCAAGATTAGATGCATAATATCAAATTTCTTTCCTTGCATCACATAATCTATGACATTCCAGGCATGACCTCGAATAGCATCATTGTTGTCGCTCCTGGGCAAGATAGTGGCCCTGATAATCCTGTTAATGACACTAGGAAGAGGTCTCAGACCGGCAACCTTACCAGGGACAGCTCCAACATAAGTAAGTTCATAGAACTGAGTCTGTTCTGGAGTCTGTAAAGCGGGCTCAAGGTGAATCTTGACATATTCATGCGCTGGCAGATTGAGGGCCTCCTCAAAATGATGCTTGGTGGCCGTGTAGCGCACCGAGCCTGTCATCCATGTCACGGTGGCCAAATTAGATGGAATGTGAACTGTAACATAAAACTGACGGATTACCACCTCATTGAAGTTACACTTGATGCTAACAATTCCATCCAAGCCAGCATTTCGAAAGCGAGAATATAAACTTGCATACCGAGTTTGCTGGTTGAGATATGACCAATTAATGTATTTCTAAACTGCAAACTGCTTGTGAATCACCACATTATTATAGCAATCTTCTTGAAATAAGGAGTGAAACCGCTCATCTGTGGCTGTCCTGGGCTGCCCATAGGGAGAAATCTTCCTTAGCTGCTTAAAATCATCATTTCTGATGGATCGAAGATCAACACGAGGTTCAGGAGGAAACTCCTGCTCAGCATCATCCTCTTCAAGCATGGGGTCATTGGCACTGGGCACAGAGGATAATGAAGGCGAAGACTCCGCTTCGTCATTGTCAGAGTGCTCAATAGGAGGACGACGAGTAGCCCTCCGGGAAAGACGAGACGAAGATGCTTCGGGGTCGTTGACAGTCTTGGTCATAGCCATGAGATCTAGAGAAGGAATCAAGACCAACAAGGAATGAGAGGAATGGAATGAAGAATCAAAACATGAAGTTTTTCTGTCAGGGCCGGCCAAACCGCAGGCTGTTGGTCGGTTAGTCCGCATGTAGCTCGGACTAACCGCACGCAACAGGTTGGTCAGTCCGGCCTTGACCGAAAAACCTAGGTTTTGCCATTTCAAATTTCAATCTACACAATGCGGGCCAAAAGCCGACAATCAAATGAGGAATACAGCAATGTAGGCATACACCAGGAGGATTATTGAAACAGATTTAGAGAAGAAAAATGAAAGATTGATCGATTTGGGGAGAGAAAGGGGACAACCTTGCGGTGGCGATGGAGATGAAGACGGTCGGCGTTGGTGAGGAGGAGAACCAGCGGCGGAGAGGATGCACACCGGGGGCGGTGACGAGAGTGTGCTCCGAGGGCGGCGACGAGATTGTGAGAGGAAGAAAGGAACCGTCGGATGAGAGCAGAAAGAAAATGGCGAACCGATGGGTCGGTGGAGAAATAAAGAGGAAACCGACGCGCATTAACTACTAGGTGCGGTCAGACTGCAGAAGAAAGTCCGGTCAGTCCGGGGAGCAGCCTGCGGGTTGACCGGGGTTATACCGGCGGGTTGACCGCGACTGGAGAAATTTTAGTTGATCAGCGGATAATTTGTGTTGTCCTTGCTCTAGAGAGTTAGCACACAACATAAAACCACATAAAACCATCTTGGAGCAATTTCAACGAGATTAGATCAACAAAAGAGCCTTGAACATAGATTTTTAAGAAAATAGAGCAATTTTTGAAGAAATCGATTTTGAAAGCATTAAAAGAAGCAAACAACGAAGTTTGTTACTTGTGAATATATGTATGAGTATGAAATACTATTTTGAGGCAATATATGAGTGAAAACATTGCCTAAATAGCAATACTCATTTTATGCTAGAATTGACACATGTGAATTTTTCGGGTTTTGGGCTAATTTTGAGCGAGATTGAAACACAAATAACTTTGATTTGGTTGAGAGTTTGAAAAACCTATGAATACGAAAAAGGTCAAAAATAGCCTTCTTTAGGTTTTTCCTTTTGGGAGCACTATCAAATTCCTTTTGAAATAGATTTTGGATGAAAATCCGTTTTTGGTAAAAAAACAAGATACAAAAGAAACTAGTTTTGGGCAAAACTTGACTTTTCATTTAAAATAGATAATTTTGAGATCTTGTCAACCAAAAACCTTTGAAATACAATATATTATAGGAATAGCTTAATTTTCAAGAGGTTTGATTGATAAAATCCAAAGTTTGACTTTTTGACGTAAGAGGGTTGATTTTTTAAAACACATTCTAACATGTTTGTTGATATGTGCACAATTAGAGATGTGGTATACGTAGTGATTGTATAACACTCTCCCTAAATGTGTTTCCCATCCTAGCTCTTGAAACAAGAGAATCATGAGAGAAAATCAAATTCAACTAAGATTTCAAAACATAATGTAATCAAATGACATTAGAGAAATATATGGCATTTAATTCATTCCTCAATCTGCAAAAGCGGCCTTCATCTAATGATTTGGTGAAAATATCCTCTAATTGGTCCTCGGTTCTTATGTGGCTAATCTCAATATCTCCCTTGCTCACATGATCTCTCAAGAAATAGTGGCGAATATCTATATGCTTGGTTCTTGAGTGTTGAACAGGGTTATTAGCAATTTTTACCACACTATCATTGTCACACAAAAGAGGTATTTTATCAAATTTGATTCCGTAATCTATCAACGTTTGCCTCATCCATAGCAATTGAGCACAACAACTTCCCGCGGAAACATATTCGGCTTCGGCGGTGGATAATGCTACGGAGTTTTGTTTCTTGGCGACCATGATACTAAAGATCTTCCTAAGAATTGACAACTACCCGAGGTGCTCTTTCTATCCACTTTACAACCCGCATAATCGGAATCTGAATATCCAATTAAATCAAATTTAGCATCTTTAGGGAACTATAGATCAATACTAGAGGAATGCTTTAAATATCTAAGAATTCTTTTAACGGCCATAAGATGGCATTCTTTAGGAGAGGCTTGAAAACGAGCACACACACAAACACTAAACATGATATCGGGCCTAAATACGGTAAGATAAAGCAAGCTACCAATTATAGATCTATAAAGCTTTAAATCTACCGGTTTACCTCCCTCATTTAGATCAAGATGACCATTTGTAGCCATGGGAGTCTTGATGGGCTTTCCATCTTCCATGCCAAATCTTTTAAGTAAATCCTTCACGTACTTGGTTTGACTTATGAAAGTCTCATCTTTGAGTTGCTTGATTTGAAGTCCAAGGAAATAACTTAATTCTCCAATCATTGACATTTCAAATTCCCTAGACATCATATTACCAAATTCTTCGCAAAAATCTTGATTAGCAGACCCAAAAATGATATCATCAACATAAATTTGACAAACAAAGAAATCATCATTTAAAACTTTAGTAAATAAAGTTGAATCAATTTTCCCGATTTTGAATCCTTTTGAGATTAGAAAGTCTCTAAGGCGTTCATACCATGCACTAGGAGCTTGTTTAAGACCATAGAGCGCCTTGGAGAGTTTATAGACATGATTTGGATTCTTTGGATCTTCAAAACCGGGAGGTTGTTCAACAAAGACAAGCTCGGATATTTTACCATTTAGGAATGCACTTTTAACATCCATTTGAAATAATTTAATATCAAAGCATGATGCAAAAGCAAGTAATATCAAAATTGACTCAAGCCTAGCTACGGGAGCGAAGGTTTCACCGAAATCCAAACCTTTGACTTGTGAATAACCTTGAGCGACCAATCTTGCTTTGTTTCGAACAACCAAACCATTCTTATCTTGCTTGTTCCTAAAGACCCATTTTGTACCAATAACATTGTGTTCTTTGGGTCGATCCACCAATGTCCGAACTTCATTCCGGGTGAAATTATTGAGTTCTTCATGCATTGCATTCACCCAATCCGGGTCGTCAAGTGCTTCTTCTACATGCTTTGGCTCAATAGAAGAGATAAAAGAGTAATGTTTACAGAAAGAAGCAACACGAGAGCGAGTTTGGACACACTTACTTATGTCACCCAATATTTGATCTATTGGATGATCCTTTGCAATTGCATTGTAAATTCTTGGTGGTAGGTTGGATGGTTGATCATCTTCCTTGTTATTCTCTTCATTAATTTGTACTTGATTTGTGGAAGATGTGGGTGGTTCAACTTGAGTGGAAGATGATGGATTGTCTTCGGGCTTGATGTCGCCTATTTGCATATGTTTCATTGCTTTTCTTAAGGCTTCATCACCTACATCATCCAAATTCTCATGCTCTTCTTGAGAGCCGTTATTTTCATCAAATTGCACATCGTGTCTTTCTTCAACTAAACTGGAGTTTTTGTTAAAGACACGATAAGCTTTGCTATTTGAAGAATAACCAAGCAAGAAACCAACATCACAACGACTATCGAATTTTGAAAGACGAACAACCTTCTTTAAAATATAACACTTGCAACCAAAAACTCGAAAATAAGAGATGTTCGGTTTTCTTCCTACAAGAAGCTCATAGGAAGTCTTTTTCAAAAGCCGATGCAAATAGAGACGATTTATGGCATGACAAGCGGTATTAATAGCTTCCGCCCAAAAAATATCGGAAGTATTATATTCATCAAGCATTGTCCTAGCCATTTCAATTAATGTACGATTTTTCCTTTCTACAACTCCATTTTGCTCCGGAGTGTAAGTTGTGGAAAGTTCGTGCTTTATTCCAAGTTCATTACAAAAGTCTTCAACTTTAGTATTTTTGAACTCGGAACTATTATCACTACGGATTTTCTTTAATTTGAAATCAAATTTATTTTGGGCCCTTTTTGCAAATCTTTTGAAAATTCTGGAGGTTTCACCTTTGTCATCTAGGAAGAATACCCATGTACATCTAGAGTAATCATCCACAATAACTAAACAATAGCTATTACCTCTGATACTCTTATAGGTTGTTGGCCCAAACAAATCCATATGTAAGAGTTCCAATGGTCTAAATGTTGACATGATACTTTTGGAAGGATGAGAATTAGCGACTTGTTTACCGGCTTGACAAGCACTACAAATTCTATTTTTCTCAAACTTCACATCTTTCAAGCCAACAATTAAATCATGTTTGAAAAGCTTTTTGAGTTGAACCATTCCAACATGAGCTAGCCTCCTATACCAAAGCCAACCCAATGAGGTTTTTGCCATTAAACAAGTTTTTAAACATGATTCACTTGAACTAAAATCAACTAAGTAAAGATTTTCAAATCTAAAGCCTTTGAAAGCTAAAGAGCTATCTTTTGCATTAGAGATGGTTACACCTTCACTAAAGAATGAGCAAATTAGTCTAAGATCACATATTTGAGCAACGGATAGCAAGTTAAAGTTTAATGATTCTACTAAAGAAACATTAGAAATGAAAAGGTCATTTGAGATAGCAATTTTACCCAATCCTAATACCTTTCCTTTGCTATTATCGCCAAAAGTGATCTTGTCTACTCCTTTTCCATTCTCGAATGTGTGAACATTTTTCTATCACCGGTCATGTGATGAGTGCATCCACTATCAAGCACCCAATGTTTTCCACCGGTTTTATAGTTCACCTACAAAATAAGAATCAAGTTCTTTTAGGTACCCAAATTTGTTTGGGTCCTTGGAGGTTAGTAACTAAGGATTTAGGCACCTAAATAGCATTCTTTTTAGCACCTAAAATTGAAGTGCCAACAAAACGAGCAACTATTTTACCATCCTTAGTCTTTCTAAGCATATAGCATGAATCATATATACCAAGTGATGGAACCTTACCCTTAGGACAATTTTGTTGCACATGTCCTATTTTCCGGCACTTATGGCAATGCATACTATTTTATCTCACAAATCTTGTGGGCTTGTTTACCGGCTTCTTACCTTTCTTAGGCACATACCCAAGACCTTCCTTGTTGAATGAGCACCTTTGCTCACTCAAAAGCTTGTCAAGAGTGGCCTTACCTTTGAAACACCTTTCTAAGCTTTTGCTTAGCTTGGACACTTGCTCTTTTAGCTCATTGTTCTCATCAACAAGCTTTACATCATTTTACTCAACAATATCATGATTAGCATTAATACTAAAGCGACATGGCATAGCAAGTAGGTCATTACATGAAGTAGATGCACTAGTCTTACCAATTTCTACGCTAGACATTTCATCAATAATATCACATGTAATTCCTACACTAGAATAAGATTTGTTTGAATATTCTTGGATAAGCAAGTCATGAGCTTCCTTTAGCCCCTCATAAGAATCTTTTAGAGAAATATGCTCCCGATTTAAGATCTTATATTTTGACCTTTCTTTTCCAAGGTATTCGCTTAATTCATCAAGCATATCCATTAATTCATCATAAGTTGGTTCATCATTATTAATGTATTTTACCTTATCTTCTTTTGCCATAAGGTAAGTAGGAGTGGAGAATAGCGACGGAGCTTCCTTGATGGCGATGCCGACTAGTCCCTTCTTCTTGGGGGACTCTTCCTCATCGGAATCGGAGTCGCTTGACTCATCATTTGAATCCCACTCTCCAATGTGGGCTTCATGCTTGCCATCTTTGTGAAGCTTCTTGAAGAGCTTCTTCTTGCCATTGTACTCCTACTTCTTGAATGGCTTGCCCTTGTCATCCTTCTTTTCGGGGCAACGGGAAGCAATGTGCCCATTCTCTTCACAATTATAGCACCGAATGTTGCTATAACGCTTCTTGTCACTTGAGGATTGCTCCTTCTTGTACTTGTCGAAGTTATAGCTTCTATTGGGGCGTCTCTTCATGACCATCTTCATTCTTCTCACAAGGAGTGCATACTCCTCGTCGGAGTCATCTTCTTCATCTTCGTCATCACTTGATTTCTCTTTGGCTTTGAAAGCGGTAATCTTCTTCTTTGATGAAGATGTCTCCAAGAGCTCTTCTTTGTCCTTCTTGAACAACTCATTAGTGATGAGGTTGCCCAAGAGCCCCGTTGGTGTCATCCTTGGCAACTCGGGTAAGTTGAGAAAGAGCGTCACCAATGTCTCATACTTGTCCGGGAGAGTCCTAAGCATCTTACGCACAATATCAACATCAAGAAGATTAGTTCCAAGGCCTTTGAGCTCATTCACAATGTTGTTGAGTCTTGAATACATCTCATTGATGTTTTCATGAGGCAACATTACGAATGTCTCACACTTAATCCGAAGCCTATGCAATTTGGCTTCTTTGACCGTGGATGTACCCTCATGGATTTTTGAGAGGGTGGTCCAAATATCATGAGCGGTTTCCAAATTGCTCACTCTATTGAACTCATCCATGTTCAAAGCGCCAAAGAGAGCATTCATAGCTTGGGCATCTAAATGAGCATTACGCGTCTCTTGATCCGTGGGAATTAGTGGATTAAGAGGCATGACATAACCCTCATTTACGATTTTCCAAATACTTGGACTCATGGCCTTTAAATAAATTGACATTCTAATTTTTCAATAAGCATAATTAGAGCCATCAAATAAAGGAGCCTTTGCTATAGCAATTCCCTCACTAGCTATTCTTTTCTCTCTTAGGCGGTTAAGTCTAAATCAATGAGGGACCAAGCTCTGATACCACTTGTAGGATCAAGGATAACCGACTAGAGGGGGGGTGAACAGGAGGTTTTTAAACTTTTTGATAATTTAACAATTTTAGCCAATTAACAACTTAGTCTAAGCAAGATATAATTCTAGCTAAGCAATTTAACACAAAAGACAAGCTAGAAATATAAATGCGGAAATGTAAAGACTAGAAATAACCACAATGACACAACGATGTTTTTCCCGTGGTATCGAAGACTTGCTGGTCTTCACTAATCCACGTTGAGGAAGCATGATCAACTCAAGCCAGCTCCACGAATTAAGCCTTCCCTCAATCACTAGTGGTAGCTCTTCTCCTCTCCGAATAGGCGATCTCCAACCTTCACAAATGCCCGGGTCTTCTCACAATCTCCTTTGAGAAGATCACCGAACCAATCTCCAAGCCGTCTAGGAGACAGCAATCTCCAAGAGTAATAGAGCAAGAAATCTTCACTTGAAAGTGCTCTAATGCCACTGGAAAATGCTGATTGCGTCCATGACCCGTGATCCCGGTCAGTCCGGCCTTTTGCCGTCGGTTAGTCTGGCCCAGAGGATTTTCAGCAAAACCAAAAACAACAACTTTCTGGAAAAAGCTGACCGTCCTTTTTGGTCCGGCACACCGGTCAGTCCGGACAAATAGCGTCGGTCAATCCGGCCTCAAGGATTTTTCAACAAATTCAAATCAAGGCCAAATCAATTCAAATCAAATCCAAGATTAAACCAAGTATGATTTGAGCATATGTGGCATCATTCTTTTTCAAGGTACTAGATTTTTGAACCCTCTTTATAGTACGGCTATCTAACCTATAACCCAGTCTTCCAACCAATTCACCTAAGACCGGTAAAAATAAAAACAGTCCTAAACTATTGTACCTTGTCTTTGAGCCAATGGCGGCCTCCGATGCACTTGCGATCCGCTATAGCCGCTCGAACTGAAATGACAGACAACACATGTTCAGTAGCAAATAGTACAAATATCATGAATGGAATGAACAAAGATTGTTTGTGTTTTTCCGTGCCGTCACGCCGCGAGGCGCTGTGACAATCGAAGGAGTGATAGAGCCTCTCCTGGTGCGTCACCTGCTCCAAACGCTCTAGTGGAGGACTGGTGACTGGTGCGTTGCCGTGGGATGTACCACTCTATGTACTGGTGGTATGTCTGTACGTCGTACGGTCTCTGCTCTTGTACGACCTAGACGTGCGCTGTCTCTATCCAAGTTGTAACCCACTCATGCTGGACTGCTTGCCAGTCCTCGGCATGTCGGCCTTGTTGGGTCACGGGGTAGGCTACGATAGCTACAAACAAAAATTTTTACCACGCAAATCAGGATGCCAAGCAAGTAGATGATCACAGATCGTTACCACCAGACGCGCAGAGCAGCGGAAGAAGGGTTGGAGCAGCCTGGTCCAACGAAGAGCTCGTCGATGTAGTGGTCGTAGTCGATCGTCCAATGTCCAGCAAGTCGATGCAGTTGTCATAGTCGATTGTCTCCTCCAGCAACCTCTGTAGTTTCTTGTGGAGCTCGCGGATCGTCCTCAAGCGCAACAATCGTAGTAGCGCCTCTACGGTATCCACACGTCCAGGGAAGGAACAACCGAACGCTGGTGTGCTAGCACCAAGTCACACGACGGAGCTCTCAGGAAGATGGCGGCTAGGGTTTCGGTGATGTTTCACGCATACCTCCCAACAGCCTCATGCATCTCCTTATATAGTGCTCGTGACGGATCTTATCCGAACACGTTTTCGAATCGTATTCGTACTGGTTTGTTCCAACCCATGAAGTGTGTGACCCTGTAGGTTCATGTGTAGTTCGGTTGTGACTCGGAAACCGTTTCCGATCACGAGTCGTAGCGGCTCCTAGCAGAGCATATCGATTCCGAATACACACAAATTATATCGACGAACCTTAATGCAATATGATCTACGACCAGATCCTCATCACTTACGACTGTGTCCTATCTTTATCGACCGGTTCAGATTTGGTCACGACGATTCGTAATTGCTTACGACTGTGTTACGACCACTCTGTGACTATGTTCGACCGGTCTCGACCGGCTCGTATCAGATATCAGATAACATCAATCAGAATTCGAACTAAGCGACCTACGTGTATACTCCTTTGCCTCACGATGTCCGGTTGAACTCGGGTGAGATGTTGTGTCATCCATGGACTGCTCAATTCTTTCTCGATCGAGTGTCGGATAACTTCACGTGGTTGAACACTTCGACTACTAGTGGCATGGCCATACACTTTCTTTATCCGATCACAACGAGGGGCCCAGAGACATCTCTCCTGTTATGTTAGGAGGGCGAATCCCATATCCGACCAGTCACATTCCTCTCCATGTTTCACAAAGCATACCCAAAGCTACCTTTATAACTACCCGATTCACGGCGGCGTTTGGCAACCCCTAAGAGTGCTCTTACACATGTAGGAAACCATACTGATCTCAGGTCTAAGGATTATACATCAACATTGCTTGAGACCAACTAATGACACATAGATTCATAACAATCTCAATAGTGTCTCAAGGTGGGTCTTATCCAACATCATGTTCTCTAACATGTGTCCATATTATCGGTTTGATATCTCCATATCTATTACTCGTGAAACATAGTCATCAACCAATACATATGCTAGTCTATTCATATGTGTCCTTATATGTTTACGACCAGGGATCGTAAAAGAATAATTATCGCAGGAATATAGAGTTTCACAACAAAGTCACATACTTGATAATAAATATTAACAATATTATTCTAGGAACAAGATAACACATTATCCAATATCATGAACATAATAAAATATAATCATCTCTATGATTGCCTCTAGGGCATATTTCCAACAGGCCCACCCTTAATTGCCTACATTCGAGAAAGATTCGTGTCAGAACAGGGAATGTGGGCATGAAATGCAAACATTACTCGCCTAGAGTTGAACACACAAGTGGACGGCTCGCCGCAGATCTATTTGTCGGGGAGGGCACAAGTGGTACAAATCAAAGCTGTCAGATTGTCTTGTTGCAGAAGACGTAAGGCTCCACCATACGGGTGAACACTAGGTGGCAGGTCGTCGCCCATAATTCGGCGTCCTGCTTGCATTGCACGGACAGTCCATGCGGCGCGACCGTGTTGATGAAATCTGGGCTCCATGGAACCCATATGATGTCGTTGTTGTGTAACGACTCAAACTCGTTGTGGAACAATGAGTAGCACCTCGCCTGTCTATCCTTGGCCCAGCGTAACTGGGTGGCTGTCCATCGGTAGCCCATAGTGGGCCGGTCGATCGGGTCATGCAACTCGGGGTACGGGTGCACTGTTCTCCCAAAGGAGGGGCGCCCAACAGGAAAATGCTCCCAACTCCATAGTTGTAGGGGCACGTAGCAGATGGCAAAGACCGGTTTCACACCGATGTCGCGCCACGAAGCGTCACACAACTCCCTGTATGTGGTGCAGAGGATGGCTGATCCCCAACTGTACTGAGGCATCGCTCCAACCTCTACGTTAGCCAAAGACTTGGCGATGCGGATGAAGCTGGGGTACACCCAATCGCCCCTGTGTGGTGGGAAATAGGGCCCAACCGAAGAGATGGAGAAGGTATGCGACGACGTGCATCCTAACAACCTCGTCAGGTGCTTCCGGGGGTCAATGACTAAATTCCTCAACCAGGTCCGAGGGACACCACAGGCTTTGTCTGGCATAGGTATGCCAAACCAATGCCCCAACCGGGTCTTCCAGTCTGCTGGCGGATGGCCAAGAACAAGTGGCTCACCCCTAATCGGGAGACAGATCAAGAATGAGACATCCTGGAGAGTGATCGACATCTCTCTCCCACCGAAAGTGGAAAGTGTGGGTCTCGGACCTCCACCTGTCGACAAGTGCCGACATCACACTGCTGTCTTGGGTAAAGTAGCGTCCGATCGAGAGCAGCCTCACAAAGGGCAACAAGCCCGTGTCCCAGAGGATTGAGACGTAGAGAGCATCGAGCTCCCAGTAATGATTGTCAAACCGAAGAACGAGGGGTGGGGGGCCATCCGCGTCCCCAGAGATCTACAACTTGCACCGGTCATACTTGTCGTAGAAGGATTCCAGTAGCTCCGGTAGAGGCATGACTTGCAAGAGATCAAATACACAGATTATTAGTGAATAAATTAATAATAACAACGAATTACTAGAAATAAAAAATTATGACTAAATACAGACAACAAATTAACATGCACTATGTAACTACGACCAAGTTGGTTGCGACTAATTAAGTACGACCAATTAATTAATACTTAATTAATTGTCACATAATAATTAGGACTAATTAAGTGCGACTAATTTAGTTGTGACTAAATTAATCAAAGTAGTTCAATACCACTACATTAATTAGGACTAATTAACTACCAAAAATGAATTACAAATAAATAATTACGACTTAACAATGACAAAGAAGATTAGTCAGAATAACTTCATTACGATGAATTATATACCACTAAATTAATTACAATGAATTAATTATGACATATTGATTACAAATAAATAATTACGACTTAATAAGGCCACTAAATTAAATACAACCTAAAATTACCACTAAATTAATTAGGATTAAAATTAGGACTAATTAATAAAAATGTAATTAACCACGACTAATTAATTCCAAGTAATTAATTACGATTAACTAACTAACATCGACTACGACTAATTAATTATGCCATGAATAATTACGTAGGATTAATTTAACTACGACTAATTAAGTATAACCTAATTAATTGAAATGATTTAACAAACACAAATTTAATTACAAAAAACGAACATGACTAAATTCATTAGGCCTAAATAATCAGAACTAATTAACTAACTACACATTTAGTTAAGAAAATATGCACGAGCAAAAAAATTACCTGCTGAAATTACCGCTAAAGACGGCTCTAAACAATCATTATTCGTCTTTGAAAAGGAAAGGGACAGAGCAAGCGAGTGAGAATGAGGGAGGAATAGATTTTACGAAGCATTTGGCCGGCGCATTTGAATTTATAGCCGCGAAACGATGGGAGGAATTGGATTCCCTCCCACACGCGGTTTGCATGTATGCATATACACCTAAGACAACGATGGACGGGTAATAGGAATAAAGTGCGACGATGGACATCGATGAGACTAAAGGGCTGCAGGCGAGTGGCTTTCGACGCATCTGTGGCAGGGAGCAAGGGACAAGGCTGCCATGCGGCGCGTGCAGCCTCGTCCAGCCGAGAGAGCAATGGACACGAGCCTCGAAGACCCCACGCACAGACGCTGTCCAGGCCACTGAGCCACGGACGAGGCGGAGCGATGTCCGTGTACGGGAGCAACAGACGAGGCTGGGTCCGTGCACAAGAGCAACCATAGTGGCGGGTTGGGAGCCACGTGTCGCGTCGAGACTCGTTCGGGCGAGGGAGAGCCGGTAAAGGCATGTCCGGGCAACAGTGGCATAGACTTAGACATACGTCCATCACGGGCATATCCACAATGACAAATTCGACAGTACGACACGAACAAGATTATTTCCGCTAAAAACTGACCCGACAGTACCAAATACGCTAATAACTCAACAAACTCAAGAGCTGGAGCCCAACAAAACGGTCGTTTACAGCTTCAGAGACGTACGTGGCCGGCGTACCATGCGCGCGGCTAAAGGATACCGCACCGCTCTGGCTCGGTTTTGCCAGGTCTGGCCAACGTCGTTTAGCCAAGAGAATTGATGGGATCCAAGGAAGACGTCGGAGGCGCCCACAATGCTCTGTCGTTGCATCCTGTTCCTATCTCATTCATGTCAGGCCGAGCAGGTTGTTTCGCGCCAAGGAAGACGTCGGAGGCGCCCACAATGCTCTGTCGCTGCATCCTGTTCCTATCTCATTCATGTCAGGCCGAGCAGGTTGTTTCGCGTCATTCTGCAAGCTCTTCTTAAGTCTGGATACATTATTTTTCTTTCGCGGCCGTGTCGTGCGGGAATTCAGAGTTAACGGATTTATGGGTATTCGGTTCGTAGCCACAACTTGCCATATCTGAGTTAGTCGAGTTTAACTTTTGTAGACTAGTGTTTAGTTCATTGTCACATTTGTGGCGTGCTATACTTTCTTAGTCATGTTTTCTACATGTTATAGACAAAAATCTTAACTAAGTTTTGTCACACTTATAGCTAAAAAATTATGCGCCACAAAAACGGTGGCACAACACATTTTATCACAAAAGGTTTGCAAGTGTGGCTTCTAACCAAACATACATTTATGTAGAACTCTTTTATGGTACAATTAATTTAATATGAATCAACAATTCTTTTTATCTAATGATTCATATTATTTATGATTTAGTTATACTAAACCTTCGTGTCCACTAATTCTTTTTGTTAGTACCTATCGGGTGCAAGGTTGACAATTATAGTACGTTAGTCTCAACTAGACGTGAGGGACAAAAAGCTGTGGACCAATTGGTTTAAGTAGGGCCAGCTCGTCGAAAAGCCCTAAAAGACACTACCACTGCCACCACTATGGCCTCCTATCAATTCCCACCCACCATCTTGATGGTTGGATAGAACGGGTGGGAACTAAAATACAATTGCTCTTTTATAGGAAAATGGATGCATGTAATCCTACGTAATAACTTACTTTAGGATGTCTTACAAGTCAGAAAAAATCCTCGAGGTTTCGGAATACTCTTGCCAAACAAAGGACGGTGACTGAAAAACAAACCTCCACGTTCAATTCTATCACAAAATTAACTCCTCTAATGGTTTGTTTAGCAAGCTCAAATTTCTTATCCATCCCAGCCCATCTATAGGGTAGACTAGGAATTTAGGCTTCTTAAACAAGGCATGTGTCCCATTAACTCCTCCAGATGTTACCAACTAACACACATCCATTGATTAAAAAACTAATAAAATCTTGGTCCATAATTTAGACTTACCAAACGAAACCTGAGTATCAGACATTTACCAAACTAACACACATCCGTCCATTGAAAAACTAACGTGAAACCTAGGAGCTCATTTTGTTTCACTACGCAGTCTGTCAGTCATTGTCATGGGGCACAATCCATACTTCCTTTTTTAAAAGATAAATCCATTTTTCCTCACATGATTCCTTTTCTTTTCTCTAAGAAAGACAGAGCTAGTCAAATTATTTGCTGCCACTAAAACTCCAGAGAAAAGGAAAAAAATCCGCACTACGTTTCGTCGGTACGGCGTAAACAATACTACTGTACTAGCACATTTCCCCGGCCGCTCGTCGCGCGCACCAGCGAGACGCGATGTGACGGCTACTTTCCTCCGTCCGCGCGCGTCGTGACCGTGGCACCCCCAACCTTTTGGAGCCAAGCCGGCACGCGGACCCGAGGAGGATCTAGCGTGGTCCAGCAGAATCTTAGCCGTCTTTGGCTTTTGCGGGTGGCCAAATCGAAGTTTTTTCCCCTTTTAATTGAAATAGCAAAAATATTTTTATAAAATACAAAATGATATTACTACCGCGCCCTTAGAACAGCAAGTTGTCTGTCCACGCCACCTGCAGCTCTCTGGGATGCCACGTGGCCTATCATGTACCTGAGGTGCGGTAAACATCTGTTGTGTCTTTTGAGCGTGGTATGGGTGTTATTTTTGCTAATTCATTTATGAAAAACTATTTTCACTATTTCGTCACGAAACAGTGTTATTTTAACCAATAACTAGTTCAATACCCATGCTTTGCTACGGGTTAAAAATCATAGTCCTATCATATCGGATCGTCAATTGTTATCATGCACAGCGACACGATCAAAATTATCGGTGCTTTGCTCGTCTATCCAACGGATGTAAAAAAAGTATAAAGGAAAAAAGATCACCAACTCTAATTTTTAAATAGTACAGATAAGTAGGAGGCCGAGCGACCGTCACCAAGCAAAAAGATATGCTCCGGGTGAGCGCGTGCATAGATGCCAAGCGACTTACAGCCATGCGTATATCTTGTTTTTCTAAAAAAAAAACAGGAAAATGGTCGCTAGTAATTTGCTTGAGCGGTCCAAGAATATTCTTTGGGTTAGAGAGCCTTAAACATACTAGGTTGGCTACATAACTTTTTCTTGAAAAAGTTAAGCGTGCCACAGCTGGGAAAATACGATTGGAAATTGTGGTAATCTAATGTGAGCGTAATGGTTTATCACAAAGTTGTGATCTAACACAGCGCGCTAGGTTCGTTTGTTTCTTACCCCAATTCCGATTTCCCCATTTTTTTAGGTGTATATATAGAGTAGAGCAAGCTTCCCGTGTTAATGCTATATGGCTTTCGGTTCTCAAATGAAAGTTACTGTCTGACTTTCTATCTGAATTTTTTTTTCTCTTATGCACTAACATCATTCTTATGCTGACAAAAACAACGAACAACAGATACGTGTTACCATAAAGTACTTTCGTGGAGATTGAGTGCTCTATTTCTTTGAGAGAAGAAAAGGTAGAGTGGTACACCATTGATTGTGAAAGTATTGAGCATTTGAGAGCGATTTGTAGGCTAGCTACTTGAAAAGCAATATAATCTCCCGTTGTTAAATGCTAAGCCCTTTATAAAATACCCAGCAATAGGATAGGATGGGATCATGGGAATTTTATACCAAGACTTGGTATTTAGTCAAACTTCGCATTAGGTAGTGCTCTGCACACAGCTCTTATCGTTAGAGCATCTACAATAGTCCATATCACTTGTTACTGAGGGATTGACACATCAACATTTACGTGATGTGGAAGAGAGAATGTGAGCTTGTTGATACCAAGACACAAGAAACAACAAAAATAGTTATTGGAGACTTGCTTGTTACCTAAAAACTTATTTTGTGGGTAGCAATTAAAGTCTTAGATACAAGCTCAAGAAATAATTTATTGGAAGACTTGTTTCTTTTTATTAGATTGAGTACTCTCTCCTTTTAGTAACAAGTTAAGAAACAAACTATTGTAGATGCTCTTAGAGGAGAGCAGAACAAGATAAATATCATCGGAAAAAAGGAACGAGATAAATATAAGGGAAAATTAGCTCAGTGACATCGCTTTAGGACGTAATCAAAGGAATGGCACTCCGTTCGTCACGCATTAGAAAATAACATCGTGAACACCGAAAAATTAGACGAATGACATCGCCGCCAGTTATTTTCATTTTCAAAATTTTTTAAATATAGAAACTGAGCTAAAAAAATTATCAACTTTTTTGTGGAGCCTCCCGACACAGTTTAATCACTTGTGTATTTTTTTTGAAAACTTTATACATTTTGGTTTTGTCTCTAAAATTCATTTATGTATATTGTTTGTGTGAATTTTCTAATATAGAAAATAAGGTCCAAAAATTATGGTTTTTTAGGCTCCTTACATAGCAGACTTGATTGCGTAATTTTTTAGAATTTTTTAAAAATAATTAATGCAATTTCATAATGTCCATTGTGTGAGGACTACAATATTTTATAATGTAAGGACATTATGAAATTACATTAATTAATTTTGTAAAAATTCTAAAAAATTATATAATCAAGTTCACTATGTAAGGAGCCCGAAAAAAATCATAATGTTTGGACCTTATTTTCTATATTAGAAAATTCCTACAAACGATAAATCATAATGTTTGGACCTTATTTTTTATATTAGAAAATTCCTAAAAATAGTATACTTAAATAATTTTTAGAGACAAAATCAGAATGTATAAAGTTTTGAAAAAAATACACAAGTAATTAAACTATGTGGAAGGCTCACAAAAAAAATGATAATTTTTGAGCTCGTTTCTATATTTAAAAATTGCGAAAGCAAGTACACAGTGGCGATGTCATTTGTCTAATTTTTCGGTGTCCGTGATGTTATTTTCCAGTGCGTGACGAACGGAATGTCATTCCTCCGATTCCATCCTAACGCGATGTCACTGAGCTAATCATCCCTAAATATAATGACCATGACATAGCAAACTATGTCTTATTTAGATCGTGGAAAATTTTCTGATTCCTATGAAAATTGAGCCGTTTCAACCTTTTTCCGTACGAAATGAGATCTTAAGGTTAACACAAGATTCACACACTAATCCATAATTAAACCCTAGTGCGATGCGGGCATACTACGGCTGTGTCAAGCTACAACTCTGCACTTCGTTTCGTCTGGCTTTCTCTTTCCACTTCCAAAAAACGGACGAGGAGAAAACCAAGGCCAGGGAAAAAAAATCCAAGTCTGATTAATTAAAGGGGCAATTTGCACAGTAACACTACTTAAAAATCACAAGTTGAAAAATAACATCGATGTGAGGATGACATGTGGGCCCATGGCCATGTCATCCTCACATTGGATGTTATTTTCTAAATTGTGCATCAATGCAATGTCACTGAGCAAATTAATCCTTAATTAAATGGTGGCCGAGAGCTTAAGCAAGCGGATGCGACTAGTGCTCAGAAGTATGATCCGAACGCTAGCACCGTATGCCACGTCTTGTTATTCGATCTTACGCTATAGGGTTCAGCCATCCGATGTCGGTGTGTGTTTACTTCCTCCCGAAACAAGTGAAAGTAACCCTATGCCACACCCCAACGCAACAAAAAACGTCGGACAAATTCGAACCGAAAATAGACCGGGAAAAATAACATATTCTCACAGGAATCGAATGGAAATCATCGGTATAGAACCTAACCGTGCTTTTAAAACTAACTCAAATAACCTAATCAAACAAATTTCGATGTTACAATATTGCAACATTTAAAAATAATAGTGGCAACATCCGATTTTTTTTGCAACATTTAAAACTAACTTATGAAATATTTTGATTTCATGTGTGCAACAATCGATGACAATAGTTGCAACATTGAGAAAATCTTGAGAAAAAAAATCCATTTCAAGAAATTGTTGCAACATCTGAAATCATCCATTACAAAAAAAAAAAACCTTATAGCTGCAACAAACACCAACGCGAGCCGTGAGAACCCAATAGAACCTTTCCAAAATGCCTAGTGGTGGCTGGACTTGTGCCCATCGAGCACCTGGTACGAGGCGAACGCCTTCCCGCAGACCGAGCACCGGAAGCAGATGGCAGGCTCCTCTCCCTGCCCGGCCTCGTCAGTGCCAGCGAGCACAGCGAGGTATATGGCGAGGTAGTCCTCTTTTCTCAACGCCGGCATGGTGAGGGAGAGGAAGAGGAAGAGGAAGAGCACGATCAGGTCAACGAGAGACTCCAGGCGGCGATCATGGTAGCTATCTAAATCTCAAACACTAGTTTCTTGAACTTTCGGTTCCTAAATCCTAATCATATCGCCGTGCTGAGTAATCGATTGAGCGATTTAGAGTTAAAAAGCGTAGAGTTAGAAAGCATCGGAACGGGTGGTTGGTATTTAGGCTTGTGGTGGAGTGGACGGAAAAAAGTCAGATATGGCTATAACTACGCGTGAACAACGGATAGAGACGTTCAGATGAACCTATCGCTCCGGACGTAAGTAACTCTATCAATATCCTAAGCAAAACGCTCCGAGCCGGAAGAATCCGCTGCGCGCAGTAGAATAAAACGCGCACAGGGCTCTGGAATTTCCAAGCCTCGGAATCCCCCGGTGGGTCTCCCTCCCAGTCGCCTTTGATTCCTCCCGTCGCTTCCTCAGATCTGCGCCACCGCACCGCCTCCCCGTGATCCTCGGACGGATTACCCCGTCCTCCCCTCTCCCCGAATCGAGCCGTGGCCAGCTGCGGCTCCTCAGTTTCTTCCGCTCAAAGGCTGGGCGTTCCGGGCCAAGAAATGGTTTTGGAGCTGGAGCTGGAGCTTGGAGGATTTCGTGTCGTCTGGTGATTGAGCCGAGCCGGGAGGTGGTTGGTTCTGCGCCGTTCT
This sequence comes from Phyllostachys edulis, assembly GCA_036346405.1. Lineage (NCBI taxonomy): Eukaryota > Viridiplantae > Streptophyta > Magnoliopsida > Poales > Poaceae > Phyllostachys > Phyllostachys edulis. The sequence continues at coordinate 47,883,218 of CM070552.1, forward strand.
TGCCGGCTGGGAATGGAGGTTCTGTGCAAAAGTCTGGATTTTGTTTGATTAGGTGTGGATTTGGTGAAGATGACTGAGGCGGCGATTTCTTTTGGAGACTGGAGGTGGGTGGTGGTGTGAAATTTGGCTTCTTTTGATTGCCTCGGTGCTTAATTTGTGATCGTAGAAAGTTTCTGGATTAGAAGGATGAATTTTTTTTTTTGGATCAGGGAGTCGTCTCCAGCAAAGAACCCTGCTTGGTTGTAGTTTCGTCGCCGTTGGTACGGAGCTGCCCTGTCGTGACCCCTTTCCTGCGTCGAAGGACGACTTTGGCGGGGAATTTGCTGCTTTTGCGGCTCCTTTAGCCTGTTACCTTTGCTGACCTTTCCTTCCAAAGACTTGACCTTTTGGGTTCCGGTACTGATTGGTGAACTGGTGATCTACGAGTCTCGGTGTGTAGGCCGCCTAGTCGCTCTATTGACAGTACAATTCCTCGGAAGAAAGCAGCCTCCTGTGCAGATACTGGCTAGTATTAAAGTAGTCCTTGTGTTGTACTACAAAGATTTTGCTTTGACAGAACACAGTGTTTCCCTTTATTTCTTGCCCAGAGCGGAATACAGTGCTCCAAAATCTCTACTTGCATTGTAGGAGTGGATATATCTTGAGCAATACGAGTGAAGCCATGGACATGCCTGCACCGTCCAACCGTGCTGGCTGCAATGGCAACATGGGCAGCCCGGTGGGGACACCGGATGATCAGTATGTCGCCGCAGCCATGATGAACTTTGATGGATGCTCTGAGCTCTGCAGCCCTTTGGTGGTCGATCAGCTGTTCTCGTTGCTGAATGATCCGGCTGCACACAATATGTTTGCTATGTGGTCATCCTTGGGATCCTCGCCGCGTGTTTCTGGTATGAGTGAAGATATGCCGCTCGACACCTATTCTGGTAGACCTGGGGAGGCGGTGGCAGCACCTCCTCATAAGATTGATTTGGTGTCATCGGTGAATCCAGCTGAAACGGAGAGAGTGGTCAAGAGTTCAGGCGAGCTTGGTTCGGATAATGATCCCCAGCAAAGAAGTAGCATGGTTCCAAGGTCTGTCGCGAACAACTTACTTGCTGACAGGATGCTCATGGCGCTGTCAATATTCAGGGAGTCGTTGGGCGGCAGTGTTCTTGCCCAAGTCTGGATGCCTATTGAACAGGAGGGCCATGTTGTGCTGAGTACATGCGAGCAGCCTTTTCTACTTGACCAAGTTCTTGCAGGGTACCGAGAAGTATCTAGACATTTTGTGTTTTCAGCGAAGGAGGAGCCTGGCCTACAACCAGGGCTTCCAGGGAGGGTTTTCATCTCCGGGATGCCAGAATGGACCTCAAGTGTCCTCTACTACAGCAAGCCAGAGTACTTGAGGATGGAGTATGCTCTTCGTCACGACATACGTGGATCACTTGCGATGCCGATTTACGACCCCAGCACGGGTTCTTGCTGTGCGGTCCTTGAGCTTGTCACAAAAAAGGAGAAGCCTGATTTTGATGCAGAGATGGACAGCATTTCCCATGCCTTGCAGGCAAGTTCTAACATGCTTATGTTGAACTATGAGATTTTCACTTCGATAACTTCAATGCTTAAAAGTGAATTTTGAGTACCCATGAAGAAGCATTATTGCTAATGCAATCACATGTTTACTTCCTGCTGTAATTTTAAGTATCTTATCCATTGTATTCATTAGTGCCATCTATTAATATCATCGTAAAGCACATGAACTGAGATGCAGATGCAAGTCCTCTCATTCATTGGTGCCATTTATGGATGCCATGAATAAAAGTGTACACTAAAATTTAGATGCAAGTATTCCAATGATCCATAGTTTGTCTAGCTGATACTCCTCTAAGCAGACATGTCCAAAATGTAGTTCTGATCTGAAGTAGCATATTACATAGCATTAAATTCCTTTGAAATAATTCTGCCATTGCCCAAATGTTTCATGTTTTCTATTGATATAGCTGATAATAAAGGTGCATGGTTTTCCACTGCTGTTGTTTCAGTATCCTGTACTACGTTTATTCTAGGTATTGTTCATTTTATTCATTTGCTAATATAACTTCTGATCTTGTTTACAAAAATAAGCCTATCCTTCCCTCAATTTTTTAACTTTGTACTAATTCACTGATCTGAGAAAAATACCGTGAAGTTGTGAGGTCATATTTTGTCATTGTCAATGGATAATGGGTGTCATTATTTTCTTTTACAATCCGGCATTTGACTTAGCACTTACGTTTGATACTTATCCCATTACTCTTCTGTAGGCGGTGAACTTGAAGACAACAAAAGATTGCAGCAATCAGAAGGTTCCATTCTTCACTTCTAACATGGTCTATGTAACATTTTTGTTGCACATCATGGGCACTGAATGCAAGTTCTCATTTTAATATTGTGTTTACCTATTGATATTTAATGTATATGATATCTCTTCATTTGCAGATTTATACAGAAAATCAGAAGTCCGCCTTCACTGAGATTTTGGATGTTCTAAGAGCTATTTGTCATGCACACATGCTTCCATTGGCCCTTACATGGGTTTCTACATCAAATGTCATTGATGGCGGTTATGTTGCTGAAAAGGACAGTGGCATTGATTCACAATCAGGAAAAGCGATACTCCGCATCCATGAATCAGCTTGTTATGTTAATGATGCAAAGATGCAAGGCTTTGTTCATGCATGTGCTGAATGTCATCTTGAGAAAGGGCAGGGTATTGCGGGCCGAGCGCTCAAATCTAATCTGCCGTTCTTCTCACCTAATATAAGAGAGTACAGCATTGAGGACTACCCACTTGCACACCATGCTCGTAAGTTTGGTCTGCATGCTGCTGTAGCCATCCGGCTAAGGAGCACATACACCGGCAATGTTGACTACATACTCGAATTCATTCTCCCAGTCAACTGCAGAGGCAGTGGAGAACAACAGATGATATTGAATAACCTCTCCAGTACAATGCAAAGAATATGCAAAAGTTTACGAACAGTTTCTGAAGCAGAGGTTGATAAAGTTGATGCTTGTACTGCAGTAGTGTATAAGACAATCAGTGAAAGTTGCTTGCCAACTGGCCACTCTGAAAGTTCTTCGCATTGTGATCAGCCAATCACAGAAGCGGCATCCCAGGATCTATCTTTGGTCGATAAGCAAGTAGACGTGGAAACTGAGCAGGTGCTCTAGTATTATAACTTTTATTTAAATACAGCATTCTGTGCAACCATCATGGTCCTGGTTTATGAATAAGCATAATTTGCATGACTTGAGATGAAACTCTTTTCTGAACCTTCAGGTTGAATATCTTCACCCCATAAATATGACATGCACATATATATACAGTAGGATCCTTTCCTACTGTTTCTCCTAAAAAATGACTTGTTGTGCAGCTACCTTGGTTCTGATTTATTGAAGAAGCATAATGAGCTTGACTTGAACTGAACTTTTTTAAACAGGTTTCCGTTGAAATCCTTGGTTTCTTAGACATTTAGAATAGTTATGTTCGAAGTGGTGGTCGTTACTTATAATGTACTTGCATTTTGTAGTTTTATTTCTAGTCTATTTAATAATGCCATAATACTAATGTTAGATTGAATTTATTAGAGGAAAAGGATCCCAACAGTGGTAGTCTGGTAGCCACTCCTATTTTTAACATGCCAGTAGCACAATCCACCATATTTTGTAAAAGGTCATTCACTCATTCCCATGGTTGGTTAGTACTCAGCTTTGTTGCACGGTTAGTCATTGGAAAGTTTGGAACGGGTTAAATCTGCAGAACCCAGACTACTCAATATTGATGCTAGCGTTTAATTTTCAATTGTTAAGAGAACATGGGTTCTTGCTATCCTCTTGATGGACAACCGTCTTCTGCACTGCAGGTACAGTCTAGTTCAATGCGACTTGCAGAGAAAAAGCGCAGTACTGCTGAGAAGAATATTAGTTTGGATGTTCTTCGTAAATACTTCTCTGGAAGCCTAAAGGATGCTGCAAAGAGCCTTGGTGGTGAGCCCCTAGTGTGTTGCTTTGTGAAATGAATTTTCAATTGAATTTTTACTGTGCTGTGATATCTAGGTTATGTAAATAGGATATAATGAAACGGATGACTTCTGTTAACACTTCCCTGTTAATACTGTTGCAGTTTGTCCAACAACTTTGAAAAGGATATGCCGGCAACATGGAATTTCGCGATGGCCATCTCGCAAGATAAACAAGGTCAACCGCTCATTAAAGAAGATCCAAACTGTCATTAACTCAGTTCATGGTGTGGACAGTTCTTTGCAGTATGATCCTGCTACTGGATCTCTTGTTCCAGCAGTCTCTCTACCAGAGAAGATGCCATTCCCTTCTGGTGATGCTTTGCCTACTCCATCCGTTGGAAAAACTGTGGACGAAAAATCTAGCCCAAAATGTGAGCAAGGGTATTCTTCGCCTGATGGATGGCAAAAAGAAAGTTCCCAATTGCAGCGCTCTGTTGTGCAGAAAAGGGAAGGTGGTGAATTTCACATACAGACAAGTAGCTATAGTGGCAGTGGTAATCATGCTTCTTATGGTGCAAATGTCACACAGCATTCTAATTCTGAAGGCACACAAGGACCATTATATCCCATTGGTGCTGTTAGTGCTTTGCATCTCAAAGAAACAGGTTGCATCAATCCTTCTGTCTCTGTCCGCCCGAGTGCCGAGAGCACAGGAGATCAAATAGTGGGAAGGAACTCACCATCTGTACGGCAAGCAGATATTGATATGGTTGACGATCATGAAGCCAAGGGGCACACTCGTCCTTCTACCTCTGGTAGGACAGACTCTTCTAGCGGCAGTGCTTCAAGCCACCCTACTTTCAAGCAGAACCCAGGACATGCTCTTAAAGACAAAAGCAGCCCTACACTCACAGTTAAGGCTACCTACAACGGAGACACTGTGCGGTTCAAGTTCTTGCCATCGATGGGCTGGTATCACCTACTGGAAGAAATAGCAAAGAGGTTCAAGCTATCAACTGGAGTGTTCCAGCTCAAGTACAAGGATGACGAGGACGAGTGGGTGATCTTGGCGAACGATTCCGATCTCCAGGAGTGCGTCGATGTCCTGGACTCGATAGGTTTGCGCTACGTGAAGCTTCAGGTACGGGATCTCCCCTGCGTCATTAGCAGCTCGGGCAGCAGCACTTGTTTGCAGTTGGAAGCGCATAGCTCATGACAGGGTGAGAAAGTTTAGGGCTCTTATCACCGTCAACTGTATCATATTGGAGTAGGTCTAATTAGTCTGTTGTTGCAACAGGGTCTGTATTCTGTATGCGTGTAGCCTGTAATGTAGCAATGGGGAAATTCATGAACTGGAAGTGCAGTGATTGTTGTGCAGATCTCGTGCCTGCGCATCAATACTATGTCATGACGATCTTGAGAAGGTCATGGCAATGAATCAAATGATCTGTTGTCATGTAGAGGCCATGACAATGATCTGTTGTCATGACGGTCTACAGTGCATGTATATCAAAGTTACAGCTCATTGTTATGCATGCCGAAGGAAACCGATGTTTCTGAACTTGCTGTGTTCCAACTTTCAACCTGTTCCTTTCAGCTCCTTTGGAATCTTTCTATGCTGCGAGTGGTTCCTATGTTGGTATTCCTGTATTCCCTACAGAACAATGTGGATATGAGGCGATTTGGAGTCGATTCTGGGCAATCTTTTCTGGAATTTTTTTAAAATAATAATTATTTTATTCTGAAATATAGTAATATACCTGTTTTTTTTTAACAGAAATAATACCTAGTTGCTCCACCGTTGAACGACTTGGACCTAGTCGCTCAACCGTTGGGCAACTGGTCTAAGTCACCCAACCGTCGAGTTACGTCGCCGTAGTCGCCCAACGATGGAGCGATCGTCGCCGACTCTTGGCATTGAACCATTGAGCGACTTTGTAGCCCCTAGTCGCTCAACGGTTGAGCGACTAGGGGCTATATATCAGCGCACGTGCGTCCATCGCCATTTCTGTTCGTCGGGTAGAACCGGAGGCGAGGAGGAAAAGATAAGAAGAGAGGACGGGAAAGAGGAGAGGGAGGGAAAGAGAGGAGGAGAAGTCTGCGCATCTACGACGATGAGTCTCTTGCACGTCTTTATAGATCTGCTTTTAAAATCATGGTAGGCTAGCAAATATTATAGTCGTAAATAGGTTAGCATATAGTGTAGTCGTAAATAGTGTAGGTTAGCAAATAGTATAGTCGTAAATAGGTTAGCATATAGTGTATGTTAGCAAATAGTGTAGTCGTAAATAGGTTAGCATATAGTGTAGTCGTAAATAGTGTAGGTTAGCAACTAAAATCATGGTAGGTTAGTGGCTATGGATATACCCTAACCCGAACTGTAACTTCTTAACCCCATACCCATACCCATACCCTAACCCTAACCCCTAAACCCTAAAACCGTAAACCCTAAAACCGAAATGCGGCTATAACTATATATGTTGAGGAATATGCAGTTTATGCAAGAATGTGTCACACCCCAAATTTGTAATTTGGAATTCAGTTTTGACTACTGAGTGTCAACCACTCGGCCGACTCTTGAGTTTGACCGCTCGATCGCGACTCGAGTTCGACCGCTCGATTTCGACTCTCGAGGTTCGACCACTCGGTTTCAACTACTAAGCCGACCGCTCGATCGCGACTCTTGAGTTTCTACCGCTCGCCGACTCTCGAGCCGACCACTCGATCGCGACTCTCGAGTTTCTATCACTCAGTTTCGACTACTGAGTTTGTCGGACCCCAAATTTGCAATTTGGAATCTACCGTGTCAATCTGTGCCATTCCCTGGATCAGTAGATAGCATACATAGATATATTCTTGGATCATCATATACATCGCATACAATAGCGTAATATATTCCATATATGGTCCACTGTTTTATAAAAGGGGCCACAAAGGCCACACTACTACATAGTTCAGAGTACAGAATAAGGGATAAGAGCGGAAGCAAAAGAAGTCGTAGTGGATCCATTCACTTTGCCCACATGCAAGCGACTGGGGGTCCCGGCCTAAGCTTCACCCTCTTCTCCATCGTCTGGTCCAGCCGCCAAGTAGTAGTCGTATGGGTCTTGATCGAGTGGCTCTGAAAGATTATGTTGAACGAGCCTGAGTACACAACCGTACTCGCGAGCCAACACACGATGCAGTTTATTATAGATACAAGGCTAGTCAAGGGGGGAGCTCAGAGTCCTTTTATTTGCATAAAGCTATGTTTGAATTAGAGTGAGTAGTATAAGATCCTGAGACTTAGCATTTTTGAATCCAACAATTTGTATAACTGAGTTATCATTTGTAAGTACTAGTAGAGATCCCATCTCCTATACCATTGAGTGGCTCCATCCACCCAATGCTCAAGCTATCCCGTATTTACCACTGATCCTCAACCAGTCCATTTCAATCCCTAGGGTCCCACCCCATCTTTCCTTTCCATCCACAAATCATTTTGTAAAAATGAAAGCTAGTTCAAGCGAGTTCTCAGTACCACTCTTGACTATAAGCACGTCTATCCAGATAATTTTCTTTCTTTGCAGAGTTCATACACTTTACCCACAAGAGATAATCGTCTTGATATATACACATGTTCCTTAGACATGTGAATCAAGAGGAGATTACCACAAGGCCTTTACAATGTTCAACCTCAACGCAACCCCACCAGCTAAGGTTTCCATTGCCCAGAGCCACGTTCCCAGGAGGCCCCCTCTTGTGCCGTGTGGTTTTCCTGTGGCTTCTACCCATACCCACGCCACACACACCCACCAGTGGTGAAGCCACGCTGAGGCGAACAAATTAGTTAGCTAGGTCATACCCATTATACACTTGTGGTTGTACTGTTTCCACACGAGAGGTCATCACAAGAACTCCGTCCGTTATTGACTTGGGCAGTACATCCACATACCCCTACCGGCGTGCATCATCAGCACTAGCCGCTCTTTCCAGCCGCCCAAGTCAAAGTCGGTTTTTCAGGTTTTCCTTTGTTTTCAAAATAACTTCTAGTCCAACATACTAGCCAGGCTCCAACCTCGACTGCCCAAATCCAGTTTTCATATTTTGGAAGATTGTCGTCGGGTAATTTAATGCCCGCACGACCAGGTATCTCAGCAAGGCTAAGCATGACACTTAGATACATACTTATTAACTAGTATGTAATCCATTAATTCTAGGGTGACAAATGATAGTGTCCAAGTTCAAGGATTGGAAGTTTATACACAATTATTGCTAAGGCATTAACTATGAGCTAGACCAATATAGTTGTATAAATTCTAGCATTGTAATTTTATAATTTAAAACAATATAATTACAAAAAGTAGGTGCAATATGATCAAAGTATTGACTTGCCTTGCTCAGGGTACTGCTAATCTTGTTCTAGATCAACCGGAGGTTCTTCGGTCGCTTCGGCTTCTACATATGTAAGAACAACCAAAATTCAAATAAGCACATAAGAATTCAAATTGCATTCAAACATTCAAATGAACTCCAAATTGGGTGTTTTCGGTTTAGTTGAGGAGATTCGGTTAGTTTCCGTTCTTTCATTACTATGTCCAGTGTTGGACATAGAGTTCGAGTAGAGGGAGTAAGCTGTTTCTGAGTCGGTTGCTAATCTGTAAATGAGTCCCTGGGTTTCGAGTATTGTTCATCGCTTCGACTATCTTGAGTACTGTTCATCGCTTCGACTATGTAGTAGGCAGGGGTTTCGACTACGTATAGTCGAAGGTGGTTCGACTATGCGTAATCGATGGGGGTTCGACTACATTTCAGGTAGAAGGAGGTTCAACTAACTGGTTGGAAGGAGTTTCGACCACCTGGTCAAAAGGTGTTTCGACAACGTGGTCGGAAGGAGTTTTGACCACCAGGTCGAAAGTGGTCAAAAGGGGTTTCGACCACCTGGTCGAAAGGAGTTTCGACTATGCGTAGTCGAAGGAGGTTCGACTATGCATAGTCGAGGAGGTTCGACTATGCACGAAAACTACACGATCACATGGTCGGGAGAAGGTTCTCGTAGTCGAAGGAAGTTCGTCTACACGCTAAGACTTCACGATCACGTGGTCGGAAGGAGGTACGACTATGTGTAGTCGAAGGACTTCCCGATCTACAACGCATTCATTGATCCGACAATGCTTCCACGCAACTAAAGTGAGCATCTAGTGGCCACCAGGAACGTATTGCTATGGCGCTAAGGGGACAAGCTAGCCGGAGATGGCTTGGTGATGGTGGACATCGGCGGTGAGAGAAGCTCCGAGCGGCAGTGATGGCCCGAGGAAAAAGAGTAGCCTTCAACTCTCAGGATAGCTCCAAGGAAGTAGGTAGATGGTTCCGAAGAAATGACTTGGGGTACGCTTCACCGGCGAGGTCGACTCGACTGCTTGGGCTAATCTGGTTGGAGGGAGGAAGGACGAGGTCGGCGGTGGTTCCGATGGGTGTTAATGGCGATGGCGGCGTGGTGGTGGCGGCGCTTGGCCGAAACGAGTGCTCAAGCCATACCCGGAGCTCAAACTCATTTGAGGAAGGGAGGAGGTGGAACTAGCACTAGCGTGGCGAGGAAAGGCACTTAGGGGGATCGGGGTTGCTATATATATATCAACAATGGGGCGGAGAAACCCGAGAGCCTACGATGTATCCCGCACGCCCTGACGAGTGGTTGGTGATTTGACAGGGTCGGCACCATAGTGCAGTCGGTGTGACAGGTTGAGCGACGGGGAGTAATGGCCGAGTGACAGCCTTCACCAACCACTTGATCCTGGTAGGAGGAACAAGAAACAGGGGGAGAGAATAGGCTAGGGAGAAATAAGAAAAAGGAATAGAATAGAATTTTAGAGTTGTATATAATTCTAGCATTTTCCTTTGGTGATTCTCCTGCAACGACAGACATGGCTTGGTATTTATTGGACCTTCCTAATTGGACTCCTTGATCACTCAGGGGATTAAGTGTTGGATTCTACACTTTCGATTCTAAGGGTTTACATGAAATATTTAGAAGGGAATGCTTTCAAGTTTGTTTGCTTTGACCATTTAGGTTTCTAGGGTTTCCTTGTCTTAGGGTTCTCTTATTTTTGTATCACTTATGATGGCAAGAAAAGCAAATGCAATTCAAATAACCCTCGAAAATGCAATCAAGAAGAACGACATTAGCTATCACATAATTTTTTAAAAAAATCCCAATTTTTTTGCATTTATGAATTTTTGGGATGTTACAGAATGCAACTAAATTTTCAGAATTTCCAGAGCTACGCTATAAATAATTAAACCACTAATTGCGTCGTAATTACTAACTTGAAATTGATTTGCAGGTATGGCTCGCGACCTAGGTGGTTCGGACTGGCCTTTCGGCCTATTGGACCGGCGCGTCGATGCGCAGCACCGCACCAACTGTCGTGTCCCACATCCTGTGGGCGGGGATGAGGCGACTGATTTGGGGGTGGTCCGTACGCGGACACCCCGATGGGCTTGGAGACTAGACCCATGCTGGAGAGATAGGTAAGTCTGCTAACTGTGGCACTTCTTTTTATCATATGTCCGCTATGTACTTACTTCTTCGTGCTTTGCAGGATGAGCGATGTCGGCCTTTTACCTCTCGCGCGGATGGTGGAGGCCACCGACGAGGATGGGGCTCGGGTCGAGGACGCCAGGGAGGTCTAGGCGGCTGGAGCGATCCACGGCGATTCCGTTCAACCGTCGCCGCTAATGACTCACGGTAGACCGGTGGCGGCCCGGGACGCACACCTTCCACCTCCTATTCAGGGAGATGGCCCCTGCTCTAGGGGACATCGCGGTCTTCTTACCGCCTATCACGGGGCTGCCGCCTTCCATTGAACACGTCTGCCGTGGCGCGATGACTTCTTTGGGCGTGTTTGAGGGTTCTTCCACGAGGCGCGACAGCGTCTCGTCTTCCCGTCTGACGATGGCATGGCCCGCCCCTGCGGTGGCTTTTGCAATTATGGGTACGTATGCTATCCGTTTTTCTTGTCTAGCGATGCACTATCCTGGCTTGCTAATTATTTGTTTGTGCGCAGGTTGAGCGGATGGTCCCGGAGCCCACCGAGTACCAGGTGTCACGGCACCGAGTACCGAGTACTAGCAGCCACGGTGACTTCGTCGATGCTCGCCTCATGTGGTACGCGAGGGTCATCGTTGATGGGGAGGAGTTGCAGATCAGCCAGGGATTAGTCGTACTTGTCGCGACGTACCGCGGCATGGGCGAGGTGTGCTGCAGGACGAGGCCGACCTCTATCCTCACAGGCTGCCCCTCCTACTGCAGTTGTAGTCGTTTGAGCACTTCCCCCTTAGACGGCTGATGCTGCTCAACACTAGTTCGTACCGCGTAGAAATGTACCACGGGGGCGTGGTGGACCGGCTGACCACAGGGTCCCTTTGGTGTTGTAGACGAGTACGTATTCTCCTATACCTTTACTTTTGCTGTATTACGGGTCATTCTTTGCAACCACTGTTCCGGCTCGCGGGCACAATTTGCACACGTGCAGGTGACAGGTGTGTACGAGCACTTCGTCGAGTAGCTCTGCCTCCTCACCTCCGACGACGTGCGCTGGGAGCCGTACTCTGCTCAGGCGATGGAGGACCGCGCTCCCGCTGGGTTGTCGTTACTGTGTTGGCGCGACCAAGCTGGCTGACACGAAAGAAGCTCGTCTTTGACATGTTCGTTGAGGACTATGCAGTGCATAGGGTGATACGCCAGTTTGTCCTTTGCGGGTTGTTCTAGTCCCCGTCGAGCGTCGGGTGCCAGACTCGGTCCACATGTGAGTTACACACGACACATGTCCCTATTTTTTTTTCCAGTTCTGCTACGATGGCTTCTAATTGTAGAGGTACATTTTGTAGGCATAGCAGGAGGGGTGGCAGCAGGACGAGCTCGGCGACGTAGATGGCATCGTGGCTGGCAGAGTGGGTGGACGCCCTACAGGACTACGTGTAGGAGGGCGCCCTGTACGACCCCAGCGCGTACGACGAGTACCTACGCTGGTACGCTATGGAGACATGCACCAGGCTGGTGTATATCATCGACCCTCCCCCCGCTCACGTACCAGCACTGATCGACGTGTACCCTGTACACTTCGCGTGGAACATGCATCTCGCAGTATGCACTCTCGTGTTTCGAAATGTCTGAGTACGCTTACCACAATTACAAGTTTGACACTTTCATGTACTCCTCGCAAACGGACATCGCCGCTGGGTTAGCGAGGGACACCGGGTCGATCCTGGACAGCGTCGCCCACGGTGCGGAGGTGACGCACGATGAGCTACTGCAGCTTGTCCATCGGGTCTTGTAACATCCCAAGTTTTCCTGAGTTTCTGAGTTTTCAAAATGAAAAGGAACCATTCAGTTTTGTTGAAGTTCTAAAGCTTAACTGGAGATTTTGGAATTAAGGTGTTTAAAATGACTAAATCGAACTTCAATTAATTTGAGTTTGATTCCTTTGGAGTTGTTAGAGTCCTCTGGTGTTGTTTTCCCCTTCTCTATTCGTTCAATTCTCCCCGCGCGGCTCAGCTCCGCTCCTCCTTTCTTTGCGGATCATCCGATCTATGCTGGACGGCCCGATCCTGTTGGACATTCGGCTAGTCCGAATGTCCCCTTCGTTTTGAACCGTCCGATCTGTGTCGGACGACCCGATTTAGTGGGCATTTCGGCCAGTCCGAACGTCCCAAGCGCTGTGGATCGTTCGATCTATGTTGAACGGCCTGATCTTGTTGACGCGTTCAACCGGTCCAAACGTTCACCTCTTTTTGAACCGCCCGATCAAAATCGGACGGCCCCGCTTCGCCGTGCCTTCTTTGATCCCCTTCTTGTTGGATCTCCCTTTTGGTTTAGACCTCCCCGGTGGTCCTGGAGCTGGTCTTTTTGCAAAGACCATCTCTTTAGGCCGCGACCACCTTTTAGGCCGCGTCCACCTCTTTGTGCCGTGACCTCCCCTTGGGCCGCGACCACCCTCCTGGTCTTTTTGCAAAGACCACCCTCTAGGTCTTTTGCAAAGACCACCCTTTGGGTCACGACCTCCTCTTGGTCACGTGCACCTCTTGGTCACGTGCGCTCTTTGGATTACGACCCCCCCTTTGACCACGACCCCCTTTTAACTAGCCCCACCTGTCAGCCTTGCTCACCTTCTCCTCCCGCTCATCGCGGCGCTGCTCTTGCCAGAGACCACGCCGCTCTCGCCGAAGGCCTCGTGCATTAAATGCTGCCACCTCCGTAGTTCCCGTTGTCCCCGGGCAGCTGTTTGCGCACGTTCATGCCATACCCTGTCTTGTCGCCACCTACCCTTGATCTCGTGTGCTTCAGAGTTTCTCAGTTGCTCTTCCCGTTCTCCCCGGCTATAAAAGCCTGAGCGGTCCTTCTTCATCACTTTTTTCTCACCCAGCTCTCAACTCTCTCTTGCTCTCACACAGTTTCCGTGCTTGAAGCTTCACTAAGGAGTTTGCTGGAGCCCTTCTCGTCGCCAAGGAGTTTGCTAGAACTGCTCCGCCTTCGACCACCTCACCGCTGAAGAGTTCTCTGGAGCACTTGCATCGTTCGCCATTCTTCTCCGATCTTTTCTCTCTCCCTCTCTGTGTCTGGGTGAGTTCCTCCGTGCCTTGTCCGCTTTTGCTCTTACAACCACGTTGCGTAGTTGTGTTCCTCCTGTGGACCTCCTCTTTTGGACCTCCTCCTGTGGACCTCCTCTTTTGGACCTCCTCCTGTGGACCTCCTCTTTTGGACCTCCCCCTCAGGACCTCCTCCTGAGAGCCCGTTTCTATTTCAGTGTTTCTCTTTTTGTTCTAGTTTGTTTGTCTTTGGTTTTATTTGAATTCGTTGTATTTATTTGGCTCTTTTTCGCACGTGTGGATCCCAGCTCCGCTGAAGAGTTGTGGACCTAGTGATCTCTACAAGAAACCCCCAGCTCTTCATCGAAGGCAAGTCGTAGACCTTTGATCATGTTGAACCTAGTTTTGCAAAAAAATTACTTTGTTTTATATCAATATGCATGGATATTTGTATAAAAATGGTTTGAGAATTAGCTAATCACCTACTTAGCAGCATGACCCCTTGAATACTTGTATTCTACATATTGACATGTACTCTTTGGACTACCATAGTATGGGTAACCTTAGTTGGACCTCTTTGTGATAACCAACAGGGGTGCGTATCTTGCTTAGACCTGCTTAGTTATGCGTTGTCTCAATCACCTCTCTCAAGATGTTAAATTTGACTAAGAAATTGTGGAATTGTGGCACGTATTTGTCGTGGCATGTGTTGTCTTGCAAGCGTTGCCGCTGGCCTGTGTGGCCGCTAATAAAATTATTGTACCATGACCAGGGTGGTCATTTGGCCAGGTTGAACCCAAAATGTTTTGCTCGGACGAGTGATCGTGCAGTAAACGGGGTGCAGGAAGCACATTGGGATGAGGAGGTCTCGCCTGAGCACCCACTAAGGACTTAACCCTGTAAGAGCTCAATCCAGGTCATACCGTGCAACCACAGGACCATTATGGGGTGGTCCTGGCCAACTAATTAGCAGAAGTTTGGCTTTGGTTCTGTCATGGTGGCGTGATCTCCGAGTTATTGGATGGAATCACATGGCGCAAGAGGGGGTCCAGAATGGTAAAACCTTAGCGGGCAGAACCAAGTCATAAACGGAGCTTTGTAAAGGCCTTATCACGTGCTCTAGACTGCTTACCTAAGATAGTGAGCAGTGGCATCGACAGGTGTCAAACAAGCTAGAGAATTCGTGTCTTGTGGGTAAAGTGTATAACCTCTGCAGAGTGTAAATCTATTCGAATAGCCGTGTCCCCGGTTATGGGCATGCCTGGTGATTTCACGCAAGGGGTAGATCTTTTTAAAAAAATTGTTGGTCTTGGCTGGTTCCAAGCGGTTTGGCTCACGACCTGGGTGGTCGTGAGTGGTCTGGCTCACGACCAGGGTGGTCGTGAGAGGTCTGGGACGTGACCAAGCGAAGAATCTAGACCCGCCATTATATGTTAATGGAGTATTTTGATGATTAATGACAAATATATTTGTGAGACTAACACGTTTATTGATATACATATTGCTCAGTCTCAATTGGATAAAAAGGTGAAAATCAAAGAGGTATGCACTCGGCATCATATTCTTATATATTGTTGTATTCCTCGGATCCAATATATAGGTTGAACTCCACCAAAAGTTTAACTTGAATATGTGCATATATTTTTATTACACATTCGTGTATGCACACATTTAGGGGGAGTTCACTCTATGTTTTGTGGTTTCATTAGTATTGATTCATATTTCTTTATCCACATATATTGGGGATCTCTACTTTGAAACATATTCTTTGAGTATATAAAACTTATGTAGTTCATATATACTCATATTGCTTTATATTCAATTATTTGAAATTGTGTTGTGGGACTAACGTGTGTTCTAAGATGTTTAAAGGCTTAGTCCCAGTTTATGGATGGCGACATGGTAATGGAAATACATGACAATAGAGGGATCGTGACTAGTAGCTTGATAGCTTGTTCTTGTGCAAATTGGATCAATTAAGGATCATGCATACATTTGAATTTGAGTTTGAAAGCTCTAAGTGCTTCTGTCATAAATCGGTAGTACCGGAGGCTAACCGGCGGTATTACCGCATCAAGCGGTATGATCGCGCTTTACTTGGCAGTATTATCGGGTTTTGATCATCACAGCCAACTGAGCGCTAATGCGGTACGACCGGCTCTTGCAGCGGTACTACCGCATTGCGGTCGTTCTGATTTCTAGTTGGTGGTTTGATAAAACCAGAACATGTGTATTTTGGCTCGGAGCTATCCTTGGCAATCGGTTGTACCACACTTTAGAAACGGTTGTACCGCTCAGCGGTTGTACCGATTTTTATGTGCCGGTACTGTTTTTCCAGAGAGCGTGTCTTTTCGGTAAGTTTGGAAACCCTGCAATCGGTAGTACCGCACATGAGAAATAGTACGACTGGAGAGCGGTATTACCGGATTCTAGTTGGCGGTAGTACCGCACCTTTCTGCAATGACTTGTTTAGAAGCATTTATTACAGATATATCTTGGTAATTGATGTTAATCATTATGGGACTAACATTTTTCATGAGTTGGATGAATATGTTATGTTCCAGGGTAATGGAGACTTCGGATGGCGTCATGATTTGATCGTCATCAAGTCAAGGTTCAAAAATAGGATGCATCATGAGTTGATGTATATCAAGATCTCGAAGAGGAGATGATCATGAGTTGATCATCAAGTCAAGAGAAGACTCATCATGTGTTGATGGAGGTCAAGTAAAGGATGCATCATGGGTTGATGCATGTCAAGACGATGACCCGGACTTGAAGTGAAGATGTGCGTCATCAAGCTTCAAGAAGATGCTCAAGGCAAATGTATGACTAGCTAGGGCTAAGGATGTGTTCCTAGTCTTTTACCAGTCTTAGTGTTTGGTTGGAAGACCAGATTGCTAGTATAGGTTGCCGTACTATTAAGAGGGGTCTTGTCTAGTAGCTTGAGTCTCATCATGTGTTGATAGCTCAATCTCACTTGCTCTAGCTCTCCGTGGCATGATACTATTATTTGCAAATGTGTTTTGCAAATAGTCGGGCTCATGTATTCAATCCTTGTAGCATGTGACTATACTTTGCAAATGTGTTTTGCAAATGATTGAAGTCCATGTACCCACTCCTTGTGGCATGATCTAAGTTTGCAAATGTGTTTTGCAAATTATTGGGATTCATGTATTTTTCCCTTGGCATGGTCTAAGATTGCTTGTTGCTAATACTTTGGACTTAGACCATGGTAGTGGCTCTTTGGAGTTGTGCCTTTTGATTTGATAAAATGTGTTTGAGATCAAATCAAATAGGTGGGTTGTGTAGCCCTATGAATAAGCTTTCCATAGAGTCCAAGATCACTCAATTCCGACATCGGAGTCAAAAGTTATGACCTTTTTACCGAGTGTCATCTGTGATGATTTTGGATTGCAGTACGACCGCCTAGAACGGTTGTACCAGCCCTTGTGAGTGCGGTACGACCGCACCAAGTCTATAACGGCTAGTTTTTGACTGTTTTGTCTCCAAACGGCTAGTTTTTTTGTGTAGGGGTTATAAATACCCCTTTGGCCGGTTGAGAGACAACCTTTGACATCATATTTCACTCTCTTGAGCTAGTGTGAGCTTCTCCTCTCAATTGTGCATGTGTTGCACCTTGTGAGCAAGGAAAGAGGTCTCTAGTTGCATGTGTTGCATCTAGAGGTGGATTTCGTATCCACTTGAGCTTGTGCATTCGTTGCACGTGGTGAGAGTCAAGCAAAGGGCTTTGCTTATTACTCTTGGTGTTTGTCGACACCTAGACGGTGTGGAGGCGTCGTGGACCGGTGATCTTCTCAAGAAGCTTGTGAGAAGGCCCGACGTGTTGTGAAGGTTGGAGCTCACATATCTGGAGCGGGAAAGAGCTACCACTGGTGGAATTGAGGTGTTTGGCTTAATTCGTGGAGCCGATCCAATTGGTTTATGCTTACCTCAACGTGGATTAGGGGAAACCGGCAAGTCTCCGATCACCACAGTAAAAACATCGTTGTGTCATTGTGGTTTGATTTCTTGTGCTTTACTATATTGCAATTTACATTCCGTATATTAAATTGCTTACTTGTATGTGTATGATTGCTATCTTTTTACAGTCTCTTATTGTTGGTGCACTTAGTAAAGACTAGTTGATTTAGGATTTAATTGTGCAAAACCGAATTGATTTACAATTCTTCTTAAAACTCGGTTTTACCAAAGAAGTTTTTAAAACCGCATATTCACCCCCCTCTAGTCGGCCTCCTCGATCTTACACCAGGGTGGTCACGAGTTGGTTTCAAAGAACTTGTTAGTTATGTGCTAATCTTTCAACCTGTGCCTTGCAATCTACTTATTGTATTTGTTTCAACATTGCTTTCCGCAAAGTAACCATAAAGCTAACCTTGTTGAGCCTTGCATAAATATTATCTACATACGTTTCCCTATGGCTTGCTGAGTACTTTCAAAAATACTCATGGCTTGTGCCCTCTGGTTGATCAGCAGTTGATGAAGACCTCCCAGGGAGCTCCAATCTCTTCAAAGAGGAGGTCTTTGAAGACCCTGCGTGCTAGGATGTTCTCCACTCGATTGCCTGTGGGCATGTCGAGTGGCCACCACATGTTTCTTTTGTTTCTGCTATGACATTTTTGTTGTTAGCCCTACGTGGTAAGACCTCTGTAAAAAGCTTGACCATAAAGTCTTTGTTATTTTTAAGTGTTAATTTGTCTACTTCTTCTATAGTTTGGTTGTATAGCTATGATCACATCGTTGTTGAACTGTGCGGGTTAGCGACTGATCATGAGACTAGCCCGGTATGCACAGTAAGTCCCAGGGTGGCTTACCCGGGGACGTCTCAGGTCTATAGTGGGACGAGGCATGTCTTGACCCTAACGTGCTGTAGGACGGTCCAGGAGGTGGCCACGTCGACGTGTATGTCGAGGTCGGTCGTCTGCGATCCGGCCAGAGAGCCCCGGAGGCCACGTGCACTGCCGTCGGCTCGACCATCTGGATGGTCGGTCGCACGCGTGCCCCACCCTCGCCGCAATTAGGCCAGGACAGAGGGTCAGCATGGGCACGTGCCCCACCCCCGCCGTCGTCGAACTAGGCCGGAGTGTCAGGGTGGGCACGTGGCTACACACTACTGCTGCCACCGCCACCGCCATCGCCACCGCTGTCGTTCTAGGAACCCTATTACTTGTTCAGGCAGGGCGGGTACGATGACTACGACACTTGGACGCACACCATGGACCACTTTGAGGGACGTTTCCCCTCTTCAGGTTTGTTCGCATCGATATATTGTACGAATAAACTATATTTCTCCTACAGGTTTCGCGTCCCATCCGGGTGTAGAGCTCTCCCCTCACAAGGAGCCCCCGCAGGACGTGGACAGCTTCTTCGTGGATGACCCAGGGGAGTACCTGAGCCCGCACCCATCGATGTTCTTTCTGGGTCGTAGCTTAGCGGTGCCCCAGTGGGCACGTAGGCACAAGTGGAGTCAACCCCCTGGCCTTGGGATCATGGGTCAGTAGGACTCCTGACTGCCTCTGCTTGTCGGCGCCCTGGCCCCGGCACCTTGTGCTAAGGAAAGGAAGCCGGGGCGTGCAGACGGACGGGCCTGTTGGGGGTGGGGCGTGGCGGCAGCGAAGGAGGTGCTACTGGTGCAAATGTGGTGGCCAATAGAGGGCCTTTGTTGTGCTTTGTGTACTTGTATTCATTGTCTACATATTTTACTTCATAATTACTATGACATGGATGTGTATGCATTCCCTCGTGTATTGTGATATAACTTACCTTACTACTTACCAATCGTTTCTACCTCTGTCACTCTACCGTTAGACGAAGTAGTGGTCCAACGGTTCAGCGACTAGACGACGAGGGCCATCGTGGCGAAAGCTAAGGCGCAAGGCGAGGAGTACAACGCTGAGCTGGGCCGCAAGGGCAAATGACCATGTTCCACGTAGTAGTTCGACCCTCTTCGTTCATATGTCCAATGTATTTCTAATTCCCTAAAGACATGCATGTACCGTCCTTGGTTAGTTCCACGACGAGCCATGTAACCCCCCTGTCGGATCAACTGTCGTGTTGTTATCGTTACGCCATTTCTCTGAAAGTTCTCCACCGTGTATGAATTCCCTGGCGCATCGCAATATCACTTACCTTCCTACTTATGAATCATTGCTACCTCAAACGTCCTCACAAAATTCTTCAGAAATTTACCACACTATAACAACATATGACAATCACAAAATGTTATTGCGGTCTAACATATTTCGTATCCTTGAGATTCTACAAAATCACAAACAGACCAACCAACCTTGCCATCACCCTTTTATTTCCAAAAAAAATTGACAACCTACAAACAAGATTTGCTAAATGCATTACCTCCCAAAATTGTCATGTATTCCCCTCACAATTATTTCCATAGGATCAATAAAATAATAATGTTACTATTTTAAATCGCCCAGCGGTTGAGCGACACATAGAGTAGTCGCCCAACTGTTGAGCAACTACCATAAGTCGCTCAACCACCGGGCGACTACTCCACGTGTAGCTCGACGGTTGGGCGACTTGGATCAGACGCCCAATTGTTGGGCGATTAGGTCCAAGTCGTCCAACGGTGGAGCGACAGAGTATTATTTCTGTAAAATAAAAGAGTCATGTGTATTATTGTATTTCGGAATAAAATAATGATTATTTTAAAAAAAAATCAACTTTTCTATGCGCACCCAAATCTCACAAAAGTGACGGCCTGATAGCATGTCACTTCGACTTTAGTTGGTTGAGATGTGTGTATTTTTCACTACGTACGCAGCAACGCCTGGTTGTGTTGTGGAGTAACTGTACTCTTGTGTCTTGATGGGAAAGCAACTGTTTGTACCTGACTGATTAAGTGATTATAAAGTCCAACTGAGAGGAATAGTTAGCTCTTGTCGTTTGGGATTTTTTTTAAATAATATTAATTTAAAAGATAATTACAAAAAATAGT
The DNA here is from genome assembly GCA_036346405.1 of Phyllostachys edulis. Classification (NCBI taxonomy): domain Eukaryota; kingdom Viridiplantae; phylum Streptophyta; class Magnoliopsida; order Poales; family Poaceae; genus Phyllostachys; species Phyllostachys edulis. Next base: position 47,903,750 of record CM070552.1, read on the forward strand.
CGAATAAAAATAATATGTGTCGGTCGCCATTTAAACTAACGATAGACACCTATTTACTGTAAGTCACCGTTCTAACTACCTATCGCCATTTCAATGGGCGATTTGCATCGAAGAGTGTGCAAATCGCCAGCTTAATTGCGATAGGAACTTGCTATATAAACCTCCAAAATTCGGTGGAAAAGTCATTTTAATTCCAAAACAAGAGGAGAGAGTGGAGAAGAGGGGAGAAGAGTCATAGCGAAGCCCTGCTTGTTCCTAGCGGAGGAGAGAGAGATGGAGCAGCATATCTGATCACCCATCTTGCAGGTAAATGTTCTTACAACTTTGTACGTAAATTCGAAACCTTGTAGGTTGTCGGGACCCAAAATATGCAATTCTGGATCCTCTGTGTATACTGCACTAGTCCAGAATAATGCTAGTGCACACAGTAGTAACATCAGTGAAATGTCATTTTCATATACAAAGATAACTAATAAATAGGCAAATAACAATAAACATCAGAGTAAAGACCTTATGGTCAAAGCTTACAATTAATGCTTCAGAGGGGCAAATAGCTCAATGAAACTGCAGCGGAACGAAACAGAATAACTTCAGTGAAGCCTATCCATATGCCCACAGGCAATCGGCTGGGGTAGCGCGACCTAGTTCTCCACGATCCTTGAAGTAGACCTTCTTGTTGGCGATCCTTCATACGCTTGATTTATTAAAGCAAGCATGAGTACACACCGCATCTATAAGTCATACCACGTAATGCAAATTATAGATGCAGGCTTATTCCAAAGGAATGGCTTTTGTGGTTCTTTTGCAGAAATGCAACATTTGCAATTTGAATACAAGTAATAGATTGAAAGCATAAGTAAAACAAATATCTGTAATAATTTTTATCATTTGTTTTCACAAAGACTCATAGCCTAATCAAGTTATTCACGCAGCTGCATAAGTTATCTCACACAGCTGCTCCATCCCAAGTTTTATAAAAATCTACCCCTCGTGTGAAATCCCCGAGCATGTCCATGACCGCGGACGCGGCTATTCGAATAGATTTATTTAACACTCTGCAGAGGTTGTACACTTTACCCACAAGACGCAATCAACTTGTACGGAGCTGATCACAACAAAACCTTTCAGAAATTTCATCTCAACATTGACACTCCCGGTATGCTTAGCCGCCATAGACGCACACCGTTGGATGAGACACAATGAATCGCCGTGATGCGACTACTTGGTAGCACACACCTCCACCCAATCCGACACAGCTAACCTACAACCTGAGTAATCAATGTCAAGACTCCATAACTTACTAAGTTAGGCCCGTCCCATACCAGGCATGTGGTTGTACAAAAGGCTCAATTCAATGGCGCACAAAGTTAAGTCCTTAATTGACCGGGGCAAGACTTCCAAATTCTAAACTATCATTCCCGCCAACACAGATCCACCATAAAAGTATACCAGACCACTTGCCCCCGTCCAAAACCTTTTCCCATCCTGTTGGTTAAGTGCAACATATGCCATCAACGAGTAATAGCACATAGTACACATAGTTTTTATCACATAGTTCTATAGTCACTTAGTCAAGTTTATATTTGCAACTTACATGAGATGATGACTCGTAGCATGGCTAAGCAATCTAATCGCATCTAACCATCCCACGTTGGTAATACAATAGCACCAACCAAATAAACCAATCTAGAGTGACAAAAGATTACAGCGTACAATTAGACAAGGAGGTCATAACAAACTGGATATTAACTAATCCCAAAAACATTGAAATAAATAATTAAAGTAAATGCAATAATTTGAATCAAAATAATTTTAGAAAACTGGGTTCAATATGATCAAAGGTATAACTTGCCTTGAGATAGGTCTAAGTACTGATCTTGCTCTTGAGGTGTTCCTTCTTCTTCAAATCTTCTCGAAGTATCGACGGCTACTCGCAAACGAAAGCAAATAAACAAAATAAATAAATAATAGAGGCAAAAAAAACTCCAAAAATTAAATAAAAATCTCAAATAGATAGATCTGGAATTTAGATGAATTTAGAAATTTAAATGGACTCAAACGGAGTTTGGATGCAAAAGATATAGGCTTTGGAAGATTGAATCTAAAAGAAACCCTAATTCTGGAATTACCCGAATTATTTCTTAATAGAAAAATCCGGATTTACGACGTGGCGCCGACGCCGAGGGCGCGGCCGGGTGAACTCAACTCGACAGTGGGCCCCACTGGGTGAGATGGCTCACGGTGGACTTGGTTCACCGAGCTGGGCGGTTCGGATTGGATCTGGACCACCACGTGGCAGCGCTGACCAAGACATGACATGTCTGTCATATGGGATCAAAAGGTGAGGTGGCGGTCCAGCTGGCGGCTGATTTGGCTCGAAGCAAAACAAGAGAAGGGCGACGGCCATGGCCGTCGCCAACAAAGCTCGGTGGCGAGGGCAACCGAAGGCGAGAGGGGCTCGGAGATTACCAAAAACAAGATCTAGGGAGCATAGCGAAGCTCTAGACGGCGATGGCTCGGCTCCAGCGGTGATGTGGTGGCGGCGGCGAGGACCTTGGCGGTGGCGAGCTTTCGGGTGACGGCGAAAATGGCAAGGGAGGGGCGCCCAACAACAACGGATGGGAGCACCGAGTTGGCGAGGACACGGGGATCACCAACAGCTGCTCTGGGTGGTCGAAGATCGACGGACGGCAAAGGATTCCAACGAAGAAGCTTGCGGTGGTGGCGAACTTCCTCAGCTCAATTCGGCGCAATGGAGAAGAGATCCAAGGCGGTGCCTTAGGGTTTTGAGGGAGGAGCATAGGGCGAAGAAAACAATGCGATCGATTTCTTAAATAGGGTGCAGGAGATGGGGATTCGGGATGAAGCCGGCGGCGCCATCGCGTGTTGCGCTCGGACTCTAGAGTCCCAGAGGTTGACGATGCTGAGGTGGCGAACCGCGGGCCCACGCGCAGTGACAGGGAACCAAAAGGAAGGAGCGGCGTTGGCTTGGGCTTCAAAAAAAAAAAAAGGCAGCATGGAGGAAGGAAAAGACGGGCCGAGAGGTGGGCCTCGGTAGTGAAGGAAAAAGCAAAGAAGCGGTCGTGCATAAAAGGAATGGATTGGGCCAAGAGAAAGGGATTCGGCCCAAAGCTTTTCTGAGGTTTTAATACATTTTCCTTTTTAGAAAATACCAGAAATTCAAATAGGAAATAGAATATAGCAAATGAACTTGGAAAAATTCTAGAAAAATCTAGAAAATATATCCAAGCACAAAGAATCCAAATAAAATAGTTTTGACCATTGTTGATGTTGACTTTAATCATATTAAATTGTTTTGATGTACAAAGTCCATATTAAGCTTTTGAATTAAATTCAAATAAAATCCAAATGGTGAATTTTCTCCTACTAACTATTAAAAAGATTTTTAAAGCTCAGAAAATTGGGATGTTACATAGGTTAACAAATAAAAATAGCGACATAGAATTCAATGGATTAGTACATCATTTTAGCTGTGTATAGTTTAGTTTGTCGTGTAGATATTATTTATGTTGTAGTGCTCGTACGATTTAGAACAAATTTGCAAAAAAAATTACAAAGAAAACTTTGTAGCTTTTCATTTTTACATGGTAAATATTTTGTTAATACCGAAAATACTTTTTAAACCAAGAAAATACAAAGACACCTCTAAAAATAACAAGATACCTATTAAAAATCTGTAAAAATTGTAGAGTAGTTAAATAGGGTATGTAGAGCTTAATCAAAATAATCTCAACTTAATTTTGGTTTCCATTTGTGCACGGTAAATATTCTGTTAATGCCAAAAATACTTTTTAAACTAGGAAAATAGCAAGAAACCTCTAAAAATTCTCTAAGAAATGAAGAGTAGGTATAGGGTATGTAGAGCTAAATTAAAATATTGTGAACTTATTTTTGTTACTATTTTTATACGGTAAATATTTTGTAAATGCTGGAGACACTTTGGAAACAAGGAAATTAGCAAGGTGGCTGTAAAAAATCTATAAAAATTGCAGAGTAGCTAAATAGGGAATGTAGAGCTTAATCAAAATAATCCCGACCTAATTTTGGTCTACATTTGTGCATGTTAAATATTTTGTTCATGCCAAAAATACTTTTTAAACTAGGAAAATAGAAAGACACCTTTAAAAATTCTCCAATAAATCCAGAGTGGATACATAGGGTATGTAGAGTTGAATTAAAATATTATGAACCTAGTTTTTTTTTCATTTGTACAAAATAAATATTTCTTAAATGCTGGAGGCACTTTTTAAACAAGGCAAGATACCTTTTGAAAATATGTAAAAATTGCAGAGTAGCTAAATACGGTATGTATCTGAACTTAATTTTGGTTTTTATTTATCCACGCTAAATAATTTACAAACAACAAGAATAGCAAGGTACCTTTAAAAATTCTATGAAAATACCAGAGTAGCTAAATAGGGAATGTAGACACTAATTAAAACATTGTGAACTAAATTTTACTTTCCATCTCTACACGGCAAGATACCTCTACAAATTTATTAGTCGATATAGATTTGTGCATATTAGTTTCCTATCTGTCGCTAATCGTGCAATAATTGAATTAATTAAATATGTCGCTTCTTATTACTTTTTGTATATGTTTCGTAGCATCGACAATGTATGCACTGAATTTTTAGGTATAACGGGCCTAGTATACGTTGCGTAGTGGCCGTACGAGTTGCTAAACCCGGTCGTTGACGCGCATCACCGTAGCCGCCTCAGTACCATCCTCCCCCAAGAGGGAGAGGCGGCAATTGAGATTGGCGCATTGCGGCTGCGCACGCCATGAGGGTTTGGAGGCTGGACCCACGTTAGGTTTCGAGGGACATGTAGTTGTAACCTTCGTGTGCTCAATTGCAGTCTAACTACTTTGGGTGAACTCATGTTTGTTCTTAAGAGCGACATGTCTCCTTCCACTAGCGAGGATGATAGAGACGACGTGGGAGGACGACCAAGACCGCGCGGGTGGTCGTCGTACGTCGAGGCACTTTTCGTACAACCAGTGCCTTTTGATGGCACTGGTTGACCGGTTGAGGCCGGAGACGCGCATGTTTCACCGCCCGTGCAAGGAGATGGCGTCGACGCTTCAGGACATTACCTTCCTGACCAGGTTGCCTTGCACGGGCTTCCCCTTCCCCCTGGCAGCGCACGATGTCCCGGCCACATGGCGCACGGAGTTCCTCGCGAGGTTCCAGGGGATACTGCCAGGGGAAGCCCGCACAGGGCAACCTGGATCTACCAGTTCTATGTAAGTTTTTGTAACTCTTATCCTTTCACTTCAATTGCTTTGTCTAACTTACTGATGTGTATCTATCTTCTTGCAGCCGGATCGTATGGTAGAGGATGTGGATGAGTACACGGTGAGTAGGCACTTCGAGGTATACTTGTTGTGGTTGTTTGGGTGGGTGATGTTCCTAGGCTCCTACGATGACAGTGTCGACAAGCACTTCACCGAAAGACGCTTTGCTAGTAGTGGATTGAGAGGTGGAGAGATCGACCCTCGTTCTGGCAAGCGGTGTTGTGCACGACGTACCATGCCCTGTGCGACCTGTCCCACCGGGTTCGAGACAGCTCCGTCCTCTCCGAATGCCCACTACTTCTTCAGCTATGGTCCTTCGAGCGTTCCCAGATCGGATGACCACAGCTGGACCTGGGCGCCGACACAGTTGCCATGTATGCCATTGACGATGACGTGGACCGGCCGATCATGGGTATGGTGTGGTGCCACTGACGGGTAAGTTTTCTGAACATTTGTTCTTTTTCGTAATGCAATTCAATTTCTTATGCTAAGTTTTCATTGTTCTATTCGACATGTCACCTTAACTCCGATCACTACGCACGCGTCCTACCCGGACTACGTTGCGATGTTCGATCAGTTGACGGCTGACCGCGTCATCTGTACACCATACACTCCCAACAGGGTGTATGCGCGCGTACCCCGAGGCCTGTCGAGACTGTGCACGCGAGACCACACGTACTGGTACATGCAAAGGTGCTTGGTGCATGATGTATTCGTGGAAGAGTACCATGTGCACTGGGTGATACGCCAGTTCAGTCTACAAAAATAGGTCCCAGCCCCTTGGGGGCAGCAGGTGGCGCTGAACGTCCATAGGTAAGTTCACGTTTTACTTCTGTTATACCATTTACCTTACGTACATTCGAAACAATCATTTTGCCTTCCATATGTACACTAGGAAGGGAGTCCCTGCTACGACTTCCTAGATGGACAGGATGTTCTCTTGGGTTCAGGGGTGGCTCCACGCCTTGGAGGACGTCGTCCAGGAGGATGCTCCCTACGACCCCGAGACGTACGACGAGTACATTTAGTGGTACTCCAGTTGGACAAGGGTTCGCTGCGTTAGGGCCATGGACAACCCACCATGACACGAGTCCACGACGTCTGACATGTACCCCACCCAGTCGGGCTCTGCATTCTATCGTGTGGTACGCATTGAACGGTTCGTACATATCATTTGCTTCGCAAGTTTTCGGTTCCTAATATGTTAATTACGTGTACAGGTCGACCTACATTGGGAGATGCACGAGTTGTCGACCTCCGTGCATCGTATGACTCTTGGGGAGCGTTTCAGCATGACAGTGTAGGAGATTGGAGGGGTCATGGACCAGTTTGTCAAGAAGACAAGGCGAGGCATCGAGCTGGCGTCCTGCTGTAGGTCGAGGGAGGAGGTGGACCCACCTGTGCGTGGACAGAGGGTGAGCCACGATGTGTCACACCCCATGGCTCCTCACCCGGCCATGGCGGGCGGATCCTCGTGGCACTGTGCTGGGAGTACCTTGGCACAGTTCGCAGGTCAACATGAAACACTCACGTCTGGTTGTTTATTTTGAACTCCACTAGTTACTAACGGCAATGTTCTCTAGCAGGTCCTGAGTTCCAACCGTACACGCGGCATGAGTACATGGAGCAGTCCGCTACCTTCGTACGACGAGGTATGTCTATCTTGTTTGTATGCACAACGTACTATTTCATCATTTTCGCCATGTTTACATGCATAACATACTGTTTCATAGCTCGTACACCCTTTTGGGTGGAGAAGCTGGTGTCGCACGAGGAGTCACGCTCCGGGGACTTCGATTTCGACTAGGGTGGTGGTGGGCCCTCGCACAGCGAGAGTAGCCAGGTCTCCGTGGGGGCTTCACAGCTGCACGATACGCCAAGAGCGAGTGAGCCGACACAGCACCTTCTCGCGACACCCTCTCAGGCTACTCACGTCGGTAGGGTGCCTTGGTCGCCTGAGCCTTTGACCTACTCATACCAACGCCTATAGCTGCCCTGGACGAGGCTAGGAGCCACACTGGGGCATGCCCCAAGAGGTGAAGAGAGCTGGAGGAGAACACTACACCACCACACGCAACAATTCAACAAAGCTTGGTTCACACAACTGAGAGGAAGGAGATGTCAGACTCGTCGGCGAACTTATATGCGAAGATGCGACGAAAGCGCAAGTGGCTTACCGAGAGGGCTAAACTATACCTAGATTATTCTATGAAGGATGACCGATACCACCGGAGTTTTCACATCCGCAATGTGTGTGCGAAGAATCGGCTAAGATCATGCAGTCCATACACCCGACGACGGCCGCCCGGGCGTACTACATGTGCGGGAACGTGCTCGTAAGTGAATTTTGCACACACATAGATTTTTCACATCTTACGTTCCATTCCACGAATCCCCAACTACATCCGCACATAATGGCAGCCAGAGATGCGATGCAACTTCTTTCAATGGATCGACGGCCCGAACATGTACGATTGGGCGTTCATCGAGCAGAAGTACATGCTGAACTATACGATGCGAGACGAGACCTTCAAACGCTAGAAACTTTACGTACCTGACCCTATTAAAAATGCATCGGAGGAGCCCAAGAGAGCAGGGTGGTGGAGGAGGACTTTCGAACAGGAAGCTGAGTACGATCGGGCCAAGCGCGCGGCGCACAAGGGAAAGGCTCCTGTTAGTGAGACCGACGGCCGTCCTAGCGCTCCCCGTCGTCTGGGCGCAGTCCGGATCGAAGAGGTAAGTTATGTTCAGTGTGCATCCCGATTATTAATTTGGCCCTACGTTATGCTATCCTAACATCATTCAATCGAGCTGACTTTGAGACTGGCCACCGCCGCAGGCAGTCTAGAGACAAAGGGAAGGGACCGATGGGCCGCCAGGGCTGATCAATTTCGTTTCAATCTTTTCGGGTTCCAAAAAGGCGCACATGTATTGTAGTTGTATTTCGGTTTGTTGATTCGTGCATGTTGGCTTTTCTAATGTACGTAAACAAACCCAGCGTGTCATGTATTTCACAATTAAATTATGAAGTCTTTCGAACTTAAATCACTTTTCCCATATATTTCGACTATTAAATATTACCTAATCTTTCCCCGAAGGAATCGATTCCACTAACAGTACAATGGATACAACAACGCACATGTCAACCCTAAACCCAAATATTTTTTCCATTTCGCTCCAAAGGAGGTTATTTGTGTTATTGCACCGCCGAACTCGTGTTCCAAATTACCTCGCCGATTTTGCATTCTATACTTCATATTTCGTTATTTTCTCCAATTTCAGATTACGAACTATGCAGACACTTGAAGATATTACAAAAAAAAATCATGACATACACTAACTCTTTAGGCTGAATTCTCTAGACATAAATTAAAAATAAATAAATATAAAGCCATGTCGCCAGTTCAACGGACGACAGGAACCTCTCCACACTGTTTCTATCGGCGACGGGCCCTAGTTTTGTAAAAAAAAAAACTATTTTTAATTATTTTTTAAATTAATATTATTTTTAAAAAAACGCCATCTGGGGAGAGCTCGACGTCAAGTATAGTACTAATGTACTATCAGCGTCGCAACTTGCACGTCTCCGCGCTTCAAATCTGTTGCGTCGTCAATTCGTGTGAAAGGTGCGTGTAAGGCGATTCGGTCGCAATGCAAGGGGAAAAAACGCCCTGAGAGCAGGATTTTTTTTTTTTGGGTAACTGTTGTGGTACGATATTCGAAGAGGTTAGAAATTCAAAACCACTATCAATGGCAATCAAATCAATCGACAGGTAGAGCTTTGGTTGTGTAGACTTTCAATTATTCTACTTACTGCTCCTGTAAAGACACATCAACCAACACTTGTGAAACACGTATCCGGGGCTCAAAGCTGCACTTTAAACACCACACGATGTTACTCAGCTCCTCGATAAGCTTGTGGGAAGAGGGAGCTTAAGCTTTCTTTGGGATCCCAAAAATACTGTACCATGTTTGGAGAGCTCAAGCTTCCCATGACTCTACGCAGTTACGCTGAAGCTGCGAACCGTAAAGAACTTCGGCTACGGAACGACATTCGCCGGCCGAGGCAGACGGGATACGGAACGAGCTTTTGCTGGGCCTGTTGGCCCCGTCGCCCAGGCAACTCAGACTTTTCGCGTGAGCCGAGCTCCCAATGCACGGACGGGCTGTGTCCCAGTCGAGCCAAGGCCGAGCACATGGCCCAACAAGGGAAAAAAGTTATTGGGCTGACGAAACAAAGCATGCACGGTAGGTAAAGCTTCATGGCAAGCATGCGCCAATTAGGCCGGCGCTTTTTTATTGTAATATATTTATAAAACTTAATAAAATTTCTAAAAATGCAACTTTGATCACTAACTTTTATTATAACTAGCACGGGTGGTGGACCACACATTTGCACGATTAGATTTGTTTTAAAGTTTGTGGTGTCAAATGATATAACTTATATGTTTGATAATATATTTACGTAGTCGTTTAGATTTTTGAAATATCATAAATATTATAAATGAAAATAGAAACTTGAAGGAAAATATAACTTAAGGAACGTAATTGGAGTCTGAGCTTTGATGGAAGAAAATCTTAAGCATAATAAATTTATCACTATCCATCGTATATGCATCATGTAGATGTATGTCCCTATTTCTCTCTATTTGCTACTCTTTTCTAAAATATTTGCATGCACATGTACTACTGTTAATCTCGAATAATACATTGATTATGTGTGCAACAAATTATCTTATTAGTTTACATGGTATTAGAGTACCTTGCCCACGTATACACCGATGCACCATGGGCAACATACCTTGAACTTATCTTCGCTTATGCTAGTTGCCCCCGCTGAACTATATGTCTTCTATCTCTTTTCCCCGCGCATAGCTTTTCTGCTTCCACATCCAACAACAAGTTCAAATCTTGATCGATACCTCTCAGCTGCTACCCCTTTAAATGCTATATTTTACCGCATAATTATCTTCTACTTCTCTCCAATTATTGCTTAGTGTTGACCGTTGTGACATCACACACATACACGTGCAAATATCGTCGATCCCTGTCGGGAACACCCGTCACGTTCTCTCCAGTGGCCTCGAGCCTATTCTTTACCATTGCGCTATCTCTACTCCAAGCTATTTACTCCTTTGTTTCTATACGCCCGTGCTTCTATTTGTATGGATGCAATTGTGTATATACATATGCACAGTGTTATACGTGCTCAATTTCTTCTTCTCCCGTGTTGGTCTCTACTCTACTTCGACGTTGTCCAACTCAACGATGTGGGCTTTATTTGTTGTCTAATGATATGGAGAATTTTCTCACCATTGCCAGTGACACCATGTCACTTACCAATGATGGCACGCTCCTAGCTACGTGATAACCCCATATCGTCGATAGTTCGTTTTCAATGCAAATCTTCATCTCTCTGCTAGAGCTTCCCCCATCATTTAGCTCGACGCTGACCACTTGTCATCACAACACTTGGCTTCTTCAACTCCGTCCTTTCTCTTCAACGGCTTCAGCGAGCAACACGATATTGTCCTCATCGAACGGTTAAGGCGAGTAGTATGGAATTGTTTTCATCTTCGTCGCCACTGCCTCTTTCGTGGTCTTCTCCGACACCATTCGTGATACATCATTATAACTTATATTTAATTTAGAGAAAATTGCACTGTAGGTCCCTGAACTTGCGAGGTTGTATCACTTAGCTCCCTGAACATGCATTTTACTTTCTCTGCCTACTGAACTTGTGAGGTTATACCACTTAGCTCCCTAAACTTGTATGTTACTTTCTCAGCCCCTTGAACTTGCGAGGTTGTGCCACTTAGCTCCCTGAACTTGCGTTAAAGCGAAGTTCGTCGGATGCGATGCCGGTAACTTCGTCCCCTTCGAGTCCGGTGGACTCGTCGCCACCCTGTTGTGACCATGTTCATCGTCCCCGTCACCTCACGTCGACAAAAACGGATTCTTCGGGCTTGGGAACGCACCGTGCTCGTGTCTTCGCCGGAGCTCCACCGTCGCAGCTTGCCGCCGCCCTCACCCTTACCTCCTCTAAGTTGGTCGTGAGAGAGAGAGAGAGAGAGAAGTACATTTCCATTGCCAGAGCAGAAGATACTCACCCTAAACGAAGTCCATTTGGTTGTTTGCTCATAGAAAAGACTAATCTGGTGAATCACAGTGAGAGAGAGAGAGAGAAGTATTGTGCCCCTGCTCTGGCACTGGGAATGTACTTCTTTCTCTCACGACCGACTCAAAGGAGGCAAGGGCGAGGGCAGTGGCAAGCTGCGATGGTGGAGCTCCGGCGAAGACGCGAGCACGGTGTGTTCCCGGGCCTGAAGAATCCGTTTTTGTTGGCATGAGGTGACGGGGACGATGAACACGGCCGGAACGAGGCGGCGACGAGTCTACGGGACTCAAATGGGACTAAGTCGCCGACGTCGCATCCGACGAACTTCGCTTCAACGCAAGTTCAGGGAGATAAGTGGCACAACATCACAAGTTCTAGGGGCTGAGAAAGTAAGATGCAAGCTCAGAGAGCTAAGAGGCACAACCTCACAAGTTCAGAGGGTTGAGAAAAGTAAAATGCAAGTTCAGGGGGCTAAGTAACATAACCTCACAAGTTCAGGGACCTACAGTGGATTTTTTTCTTTAATTTATTCGAACTTTTAGTTATTCAAGGATTTTACTTTAGAATTCATATGAAAATCAAATTGCAAATTGTCTTTTATTTTTTCCCTAGTTTCAATTATTTTTTGTTGGAATTCATATACTAATCCAAATTTTCCTTTTTATTTATTTTTATGCCGAATTACAGTTATTTATGGATTTTACTTTGCAATTTGTATCGAGTTGCTAATTTTTATACTAAAATCCACTTATTTTTTGTTCAATTCGTATAATAATCCAATTACTATTTTTTTATTTTTAGTTATATTTATTTAGGATTCTACTCACTTAATTACAAAGGAAATCAAATTGACAATGCTCTTTTATTTTAATTTAATTCGTGGTTTTTTGTTAGAATTCACATACTAATCCATTTTTTGTTTAATTTTTATTCTAAATTATATTTATTTAGGTATTTTACTTAGGAATTCACATCAAAATCAATTTGCTAATTTTATTTTATTTTATAATCTGAATTTCATTTATTTAGGATTTTACTTTGGAATTTGTATTGAAATAAAACTGCTAAATTTAGTTTTTTTATTCTAAATCCATTTATTTTTGCTGGAATTTTTATACTAACCCAATTGCTATTTTAAATTTTTTATTCCAAATTTTATATATTTATCAAATTGGTAAATTATTTTATTTTATTTTCTAAATTTTAGTTATTTATGTATTTTTTGGAATTCGTATGAAAAAAAATAGCAAATTTTATTTTATTTGTTTATCCCAAATTTCAATTATTTTTGTCGAATTCACATCTAATACAATTGCTAATTTTTGAAAACAATATTCGAATTACAATTATTAGTGATATTACTTTGGAATTCATAACGAAATTAATTTGCTAAATTTATTTTATTTTTTATTCTAAATTCCAATTATTTTTTGTTGCAATTAGTATACTAACCCGATTACTAATTTTGTTTAATTTTAATTCCAAATTATGTTTATTTAGGTATTTTACTTTGGAATTCATAACAAAAACAAATTGCTAATGTTATTTTATTTTGTTATTCCAAATTTGAATTATTTTTGTATTATACTTGAGATGGGCTCTGTCTTTTAATCTACATTGTTATAATCTAGACCCACATAATCAACGATGTGGTTTTTTCTCTTTTTCCACTGATTAACGTGGTGATTTCTAGCCCTTAAGAGCGAACGTGATGACTTCTTTTTCTATCGCTTTAATAATATAATAGATATATTTATAAAACATAATAAAAGTATACTTTTATGAAAGTTTTTTCGAGACAAATCTATGTATACTGACGAGGATCTAATAATCCCCATTTAATAATTTATCTATAATTCAAGTTATAGATAGCAATATCTCTATATTGCTCATAAGTATACCCCTTACTATTTGTAAGGGAGAAGCTTAAGGAAGTGATCGTAAGCCTTGCTATGACCACCCCTTAGTCGTAAGCTTTTTCTATAACTAGTCTCTAGTCGTAAGCTTTCCTACGACTAGCCTTAGGTTGGGAGCCTCCTCTACGAGCACCTTGTGGTCGTAAGTATCTCTATAACCTAGTCAGTCATGACTACCCTATATCGATGGAGTCTACAGACATGTGGGCTCAGTCGTTAGGGAGTTTTATACCCCATGTTTAACACATGGAGTATTTAATATACGCTGTTATTTTCTGTGAATAACCACATGAATCACCTTTGTCTCTGACAATAACTGTCTGACAACGTGGGGGTGCCACGTCCTTAACGACGACCACCATCAAGCGGTTCATCATTTGGATTGTTGAGGCGCCTCTTCAACTGGAGGAGCTACCACCTCCACTGGCTATATAAAGGGTGAAGTCAGAAGGCAAAAGGGACGGATCGATCGAGATACAATCTGGAGCACAAGACATCAGACTTTAGTCTTTCTCTTGATTGTAAACAACATACTCAATACACTACAACAGGAGTATGATCATTATTCTCTCTGGAGAAGTCCCGAACCTGTATAAAATCCATGTGTCATTCTCTGCGTGGTTTTATCTCCAGGAATTCCCCCGAATCAAACAATCGTACGTAAGATCGGTTTTAGATCACCGACATATACCATTCTCATGCGTACAATCTAAATATTAAAAAAGATATCGATAGTCAAAGTTTAGAAAGTTTGTCTGCACGTACACCAAAACGACATTCTTGTGTGACCGGTGAGAGCAATGGCGGATCTACTATAGGGGCACGAGCGAGCTGAAGCACCGGCTCCGCTCACTGCACCCTTGGTACCCTCTCAATACCTCTGTCATTGTTTGTATCACAAATCTTGTTAATTTTGTTTTAAAGATTGCTACTTGTGTATATTTTTGGGCTTTCGAAATGCATTATCTGTTATTAAGATACTACATTTAATGTATTTCTTATTTGGGTTTGTCTATTTATAAGGTGCCTGAATTTTTTTAAAATATAGTCATATTTTTTATCCATTGGATCAAACATCCAATCATATGGCATATTAATCTCTACGCAAATCCAATGGTCACAAAATTGACTTAGACTGAAGAAAATTTCAGGCGACTTAGAAATAGTAAATATGTTCTTATTTTAACTTTGTTCCTCATAATATATGTATTAATTTGAATTGCATATAACATTTAAATATGTGTTTGGTAATTTACCTTATGATAATTTTGTCTCACTTGTATTCTCATAATAATTTTACCCCACTAGCCCCTCCTCTATTTTCGTACTGCGTACTCCCTGGTACGTACGTATGCCCGATCGCGAGCCGCACACGCACGTCGCATGTACACGTCGCCGCTGCACTGCAAGCAAGCAGCATGGCAATTACGCTAGGGTGGCAGCGGACTCGACTGGTTGGACCTACGATGACGACGGGTTCGGTCCATGCATGGACCAGCAGCAAGGAGTGAGGAGGCCCATGCCCAAGTGCCGGCCAGTCGAGGCACTTCTCCTGTATGCCGAGGCCGGCAAGCCTTTTGACGAGATGCCTTTGCCGAAGTGCTATGTTCGCTCACTGAACAATCTCAGATTCTGCATGGCGTTGAAAGAACAGAGGCTGGGCCATTGCTACTGGGGACCTGACGATAATCTTGACGTGTTTCTCCATGGACAATAAAGATCCTAAGGAAACCATCACATCTTAATCATTGTTAGTACATGGCACTCGTACGCACCGGACCAAACTAAAGAGCTTTCAATTGCAGAGCTGTCCTGCGGCCTGCAGAGAATATCGCCGATCGATCGAGCTCCGCAGTGGTCCATGGAAGATTAGGAATCAGCATCCATTCCAAGCTGTGCCATCTGCTTTTGCGACATGCATGTTGAATTTAGTTAGTGCAAGTGAGTCACACGAGGCAAGGTCTAAAGCTAAAGCGCAACTGTATGATGATCTTCTTTAGCGACCTGAACTCCTAAAGCATATCAAGGTCTAAGCGATCATGGCCCCTTTCCTTTGCCTTTCCCACAGCCTTTTCTCCCCCGTTTTACACCTCCAATCCAGCATGGATCCCATCATGGCTCCCTCCTTCCATTGGCGATAAACTATCGAAGCTTAAGCTTGTGCATATGCGTTGCATCTGCATACTCACCAAACACCGTACCCACAGGGGGGCACACTGAACATTTTCAAGATCAATGTACACGACGAGCGCGTACGTGTGGGCGTGTGGCGTGTGTTGTTCCAACCCTTTTTCTTTTAGAATACTTCTGAAGGCTGGGACAAACAGATAGACAGGACCGTTTAGTACAATATCGGAAAAGAAAAATAAATCATGGATGGTGGTTATAATCTTTATTAGCTTTTCTGAAGATAACGAAATAGTTGGCCATGTCTTGGAGACATGACCTGAAGTCCAAAATCTTAAACTAATGTGAAATGGTTGGTTGGTTAGTCCAAACCCCAAAGAATGATTGGTTCTCTGCATTATGATTTATGAGCCATGTATCATATAGAATTTATTTTTAAAATAATCTATTTTTTATTCAAAATAACAAAAATATTCAATGATAATTTTTTCTGAAATATACTCGTCCGCCGCTCGATCGTTGGGCGATGGGCACTATGCATGCCTCGGCTAGATAAGTGAATGCATATTAGGACCAACCATTGAGCGACAAGTGTTCCATCGCTCAGCGGTTGAGCTATCGAACCAATCGCTCAATGATTGGTCCAATCATTGAAGCGACTAGTCCAGTCGCCCAACGGTTGAGCGACAGGAGTATATTTCTGTAAAAAAAATTATCGCCGGAATATTTTTGTTATTTTGAATAAAAAATAGATTATTTTAAAAATAAATTCTATCATATACATGTACGTACTCCAGGATCGGAACAGAGGATGCCTTTTCTATTCCCTTCCTGTTCCCCTATTGCCACCAACTAAGGTTATAGCTTAGGCACTAGAGTCTTAAACTCTAAACCCATCACACTTTTGCTCGTCAGCTTTTCCAAACTTCAAAGTTAGTTGATCAAAGAAAAAAAACCTCAATGATGTTGCATACCCAACCATTTCAAGCAGTACATAAAAAGAACATGCGAAACCATTGAAATGGCTTAATAAACCCCTCTTAATTTCGGTACAACGTAGTAAAGTAACCATAGTATGCAGAGATCGAGGAGATCAAGCAAGGACCAGAAGAGATCTTTGCACATACAGGGCTACACTGCAGACATCAATACTGTATCCCGTGGTAATACGTACATCGTACGTACCTGATCGATTTGGCCGACGCGAGAGATTATAATAGGGCTTGCGATCGAGCCTTAACTACCACCATATGTGTAGCCCGGTAGCCATGTACTTTAGTGCCCGTTTGGTGGTTTATATCATCTAGTCCACGCAAAAGCGTTGAGTTGCTTTCGCCCATTGGGATTTAAAATCTAGCTCCATTGCTTGGGACTTTGGGAGGAATCATGGCTAAATAAAAAAAGTATATGCATGCTAACATACATCATCAAAGATAAGAAGCTAGCAGAAGCTAATGAGCAAGCTTGTAAGGGAAAAGCTAAGGCTGGATATATTTTCCTTCTTCTTTTCTCAGTATTGGTCTTTGGAGTTTGTTATCAAAGATGCAGTGCTGGAATTCCGCAGTATCGGTCTAGCCTCTCCTGAAATCATGGATGTAGGATAATATAGTATATACACCCTTGTAAATACTACTAGCTGAAGGCCCGTGCGTTGCAACAAAAAAATTGATAACACAATGCTAGTCCCGTGTATAAATATTGTATTAGTGCAGAAAGACACGATGATCAAGTTATAACATTTTTTTTGGATGAACGGGGCATCAAACGATGCCCCAGTTCCAACCTTTCTTGAAACTGAGTTTGTTACTTTTCAATTCACAACAGCCATCAATAGATACATTCTCGCCTCATACTTGATTCACATTTTACGAAATGACAAGGAACACAAAACCAAAACTACTCCTACAGAGCGCCTTACAGATTCATCATGTCACTGGTAGCAATCTCCATGTTATCCACCTTGTTTTTATCCTCTCCTGGTTTTGTATTGCCGTTTTTTTTCTTTGGATTTGTTTTTTAGTTAGCGCTTTTCAAGGAGGTATGCGGCAAAAAAAAATCATTTTGATAAAGTTTGTTTGTTTGCAACATATTTTTTAGATGTTTTTCTGGTTTTTAGAGGAGGAGAGTTTTATGGACGCGAGGCCCACACGTTGGCACATATTATTTGTGTGAGGGGAGATCAGACGACCACCAACTCGCTCTTTTATATTAGCAAACATACTAGGTCACATAAGAGAAAACCGCATCTTGAAGCAGATGCATTTTGCAAGAGTAGTTCTATATATGTAAATTGCCCCTTGCAATGATCAGTAACTGCATCTTCTTTTTCAAAATTGTGTTTTTGCACTGCACATACACTTTTCATCAATGTCATGTACTCATGTTATACCATCAAATCTCTTCGGCTCCTTTCCACACCATATACATGCAGTACTTTGTTTGCGATACTACATTTCATATTCCGTAGTTAAGTTTTGGAAGGGTCCCCAAAAAGCCTTCCTTGTTGGGTCATGCACGCAGCCTTAATCCCTCCAGAGAACTTTGACATGCCCTGCAGCCAAAAGTGACATGACCGAACTACCCCTCCTCCTGACCCCCTTAACTAACTGGCTCCCCAGTACATACCTCCACGCCATGGTGATGGAAATATGGAATGGAAGCTCCACGGCCTCTCACTTCCCAGTAGGAATGTAACACCTTGATGTGACCTCAGTTCTCTCCTCTCTTTCTTTCTCTCTCTTAACCCCTTCATCTTCGATCTCCTCGCGCGCGTCTGCAGCACAGATGTTTCTCCACTCCCTCTTGATGCAAAACATGGCCAAGAATACGCAGAAAGCAAGGTACATGTACATGCACGCACGCACGCTTCGATCGATCACATGAGCTAGCTCACCGTTGGTGTATGTGTGTGTGCGGCAATTGATGAGTTCGTGTCGACTGACGTGATGCGGTGCTGTGTCTGTGTGTCCGTGCATGCAGATCAAAAGATGGCGGCGCGGCGAGATCGAGAGGCCTATCCAAGAAGTCCCCGTGGTACCAGCGCGCGGTGGAGTTGCTCCTCCTCATCTGGAAGCAGCCGGCGGCCGCACCGACGAAGGCTGCGGCGGCGGCGGGTGTCTCGGCCAGCAAGGCGGCGTCGGGGCCGGGGAAGCTGCGCAAGTCGTCGTCGCTGAACGTAGCGGCGTCGTTCACGCGCGTCTGCCTCTGCGCGCCCATCTCCTCCTACAACGAGCAGGCGCTCTACTTCCAGGCCGACGTGGCGCCGCGCCGGAGCTACAGCTACCCGCGCGCGTCGTCGGCGTCGGCGTCCGGGTGCGGCAACCCGCTGGTGGCCCCTCCGCCGGCGTCCGAGCAGAGGGTCGGGAGGGCGCCGGGCCCCACCGGGGAGAGCGCGCGGCGGCCGGTGTTCCGGGGCAAGTCCCTGACGGACGACATCCTGATGAGGCGGTTCGTGGTGGACGAGGAGGCCACGCGGCGGCGCAACGAGATGGAGGTGATCCGGCGGCGGCACGCGGCGGCGTCCAAGCGCCGGCGCCTGGGCCCCAGCCCGCTCCGCCGGATGGCGCTGGCGGAGTCGGAGTCGGAAACCGAAGAGGAAGTAGATACGGACAAAAACCGTAGTAGTGTAGTGTAAGGGTGAAACTTCGCCCTGTTACTTCTGTTCACCGCCGCTGTTTTTCCCTTGTGTTGTTGTTGTCACGCAAGAAGAAGTTTGGAGCAACGCGAGTTTTACATAAACGGGTAGAGGTTCTCGCAACATCAGACGCGCCCGTGACCGCGACGTTCGCTAGCTGCCTTGATCCTCTGTTGTCTTGTGCCATTTTGGTTCTGCCGATCCGCGTCGCAGTAGGAGGGAACGAAAGAAAGGTGGCGAAACGGACGTGTTTTTGGTGCCGTTTCGCGCAGCGGCGTGGGCGAAATGCGGTGAGGTGCCGGACGAGGCGAACGAGCGACCGAACGGAGTTAATGAGCGGGCAACCGACGCAACGGCTAGCGCGCGCGCGGGACCAGCGTCCCAGTGAGAGAACTGGAGCCTCCTTGGCTGGGTATTTAATTGGCTCGGCTCGATACTGGTAAATGCGTGATCGGTATGAATCGATATGAAACCCTGTCTGCCATTGGTTACAGCAGCAGTAGTGCTTGTACATGCAGACCAATTAAGGATCAACGTTCGAAATCAAACAGTGCCGGTGGTAAGTCGCGTCGCATTTTGTGTCTGGCGAGATTTCGCATGGGACAGAATCGAACGAACGTCGAACGGCTTGCCACTGAGTCCTCAGTTCTAGCTACCCATGGGCGGACCCTCCCTGGCCACGGGTGTTCAGGTAAACACCTATTTTTTTAATATAAAATATCTGGTATATGATAGATATATTATATGTATATGTTATTAGTTCGGCTAAAATTATATATTTATAGTTCTAATATGCAAAATATCTGGTATATGATAGGTATATTATATGTATATACATGCTAATTTTTACTCTACGGAAGAAACATTCTTAGATGGGTTCTTGTTGACGGAAAAAGAGCAAAAAAGAGTAGGATTAGCAAGGTATACAATTGTCATTTAAAAAAAAAGGCATGAACTCTACCGATCACTATTAGAGAAAGAAAATAAGTTTTAACAGTCTACCTACTACAACCTAGAAAAAAAAGTGAGAAAACAATAAAGACCAAGCACAAGCATAAGTTTTTTTTTAAAAAAAAAAGAAGACAGAAGCTCTACCGATCACTATTAGAGAAATAAAATAAGTTTTAGCGATATAGCTACTACAGCCCAGAACAAAAAAAAAAGAAAACAACTACGGCTAAGCACCAAGTACAATTCTTAGACGCACCCTGCCGTAATAACATAACTCAACAAAATAAAAAGCATAGACCTAAAATAGCTATATTCCTAGTTTTTACCTCATCAACTGCCATTGATAGCTATAATTTGATGTTTAATTCATACCATTATACTTGCCTTATATCGCCTATTTCCTCATATGAAATCATTAATTTCTATATTTTTTATATTTTATTATATATACACGTTTCGTCGTCTCAGTGTTTTTTTTTTTGGAGGGGGAAGGTATTAGTGTATTGGTATCGACATATCTAGATAATATAGTTTTAAAGTCCGAATACTTACCCTAAAAATCCTAGTCCACCGCTGTAGCTACCGCAGCATAAAGCGTCGTGTCAGTTCAATGTCACAATATCGTGGTGGTAGTAGGAAGCAGGAACGGCATTCCGTATGGGCAACTGCTCACAAGCTAATCTCGGGGCACCATCTTGTCGATACGCGTCTCGACTCATGCAGAGCGCACGCCAACGCAAGACCATTTC
Organism: Phyllostachys edulis; assembly: GCA_036346405.1. Lineage (NCBI taxonomy): Eukaryota > Viridiplantae > Streptophyta > Magnoliopsida > Poales > Poaceae > Phyllostachys > Phyllostachys edulis. Next base: position 47,924,565 of record CM070552.1, read on the forward strand.
GAGATGTAACCGGTCACAGCTGGGTACGGAGAAAAGCTTGAGTTGCTAACTAGAACGATTTTAACATGGCAGTAGTAGAAGCGCTCGGCCGTCTCAATCAATATACATCATACTGTTGGAGACACGAACTTATATATACTTTTTCAGGTGATCATTATTGTCGCTCCACAAGTGTTTGTCTTCTGGATATAGTAGGTATTTGATAGGAGTTCTTGTTTGAGACTCCTTGTCCGGTGTTAGCATCCCTCTCTATTAGGGTTGTCGATGTTGATGTCTTGGTGTTTATCCTTGAGGCTAGTATATTTATCTTCTCTTCTCTACTTGGTTTTAAAAAAGAGCTCTTTTACGGTACACTCAATTTAATATGGGCCGTCTATTCTTTTTTGATTCAATGGTTTGAATTAGTTATAATTTAGTTATACTATACCTGATAATATGAGTAGTAGAATCCGAAAGAGGTATAGTTGCAATAGCTCATATAGGGATCATATGGCACAAGAGTAATATTTTCAACACTAATTGAAAAATGCCATAATACACTCACAAAAAAATTGTAAATACCAAGAAAAGTTTATTATGTCCTTAACAAATAAATTGTCGGATTTGATTTATACTAGCATCGTATAGTAATAATAGAATGTACCACCAAATTCTATTTAAAAAACTATAAATAACATAGCACTCTGTTCCTCCTCCCTAATCTAAAGGTTTGGAGTACAAGTAGGTGTGCATGATTGATTAATGTTCCCCTTCTTTTGGGCTGGAAAAGCAAAAGAAGCCCTCTCTCTCTCTCTCATAGCGCTAGACTAGTAGTGGACTGTAGTAGCCGACCCTCCACCGGCACGGGCCTACAGGAAGCTTTGCCCTCCAGCCTGACCTATCTCACGTCGAGTGGGCCCTCCTAGTGTGGGTTTTAGGGAATTAGTAGTGGTACTATATTTTTAACCGTGGGCCCTCCTAATTAAACTCGCCCGTGGGCTTGTTTTGAGCCCGGAATCGGGGCTCCCTGCTGGACAAGTCTCGTTTGGCATTCTCGGCCACGGGCTAACAGGCTAACACCTAATCTAAAAAAAGGCTATCAGCTAAAATAGTATGGGCGACTGGTGCCTTAAAAAAGTATGTTGTTTTTTTCTAAAATTTTATGTGAGAAGTACCTGTTAGACTCAATTATCTCGAACAAGCATTTTGTGAGCTGTGAAATTATCCCAAACTAACTGACCTTACCTTGCACAAATATTGGTTTTGAAAAAACAATTTTGCTAAACAACATTCGACTGTTGCACTTCTTCTCATATGATGAATTGGATCCAAATTTATTATGATTTTATCTTCGAAACATAATGGATTCACCACGTTGCTGTATTTTTTTGGTATAGAATTTCATTTTTTTTTGTCTTTGTTTTTGCTCAATCTCTCAAAGTATATGTTAGATTTTGAATCATGCGATGGAAATATGAGTTATTAATACTTTCAAGAATAATTACAGTGACCACAACCAAAAATTACATAACTAATTTACTATAATTTATATATAATGAAGCTATAAATGAATTGGAATTTAACTGTTTTGGGATGACAAAACAGCCGAATCTTATATAGACAGACCCATAAAAAAAGTGCAAGTATCATATTCCACCCGTGTTGTTTTTGCTACCTTGGCTAATGGTGGGAAAATGTGTGTGCGGTGGTGGTGTGTTGGGGGGGGGTGGGGGGGCGGGTCCCAAACTCCACATATTAGATGTCAGTAACACACCTGGAATCTGAATAGACAGCATATTTACCAAATTCGCTGTAAAATCCCACGAATTCACGAATCGGATTTGTCGAACTCAAACCGATTTAAGGTACAGGGTTTATATTCGTAGTGAAAATTGAAAGAAAAGTGACGAACTACGAGCTCGAATCTCGTACCGTGACTCGGACGAACCACACGTTAGATAGATACAGTAGGTCAGTGGGATCTGAAGAACAAACTCGTTAGTCGTGATTCCTGAATGGGTGGGAAAGTAAACGAAGAAGCTTTTGCGGAGTACTCCGACTCCTACTTTGAGACGCCAGGAAAGACATGGCATGCAGAAGCAGCGGACAAGGCAAACCAACCGGCAGAGAATCATGTGGTCGCACTGCTAAGTACATAGTACGTTCAGCAAGCCACGATTCATCGCTGGGACAGGAGTCAGAGACGAGACGACTGGAACACTGGATGCTTGTTTAACTAGAACACCTTGGCAGATACACCTGACTCACTTTCCGTCAGCACTAGCGACGACGTACGGCTAAACTCAGCCAAAATATTTACTCCATCATGGGCGTGCGAGCGCGTATCATCGCGCACAACATCCGTCATCCGATGCATGTCCGGATGTCCCTGACACATGGTATATATAGCCTCACAGTCGCAGTCACAGCTTGGAGTAGAGCTGCGGCGTGCACCACTTGAAGAACGTCCCCGTGGGGAGCTCGGCGGGCGGGAGGAGCGCGAGCCGCGCCCCGACCTCGGCGACCTCCTCGGCCGTGCGCTTGCCCCATCCCCGCGTCATGTCGGTCCGCGTGAACCCGGGGCAGAAACAATTGACGCTGACGCGCTCGCCGCCGGCCTGCAGCCGCCGCGCCAGGACCCGCGAGTAGGCGTTCAGAGCCAACTTGGACACCGAGTAGTCCGTCCACACCTTGGGCCACCCGTGCTCCCGCCACGTCCCGTCGTTCACCTGCCCCAGGAACTGCGACACCATGCCCTCGATCTTGGTCTCCGTCAGGCTCTCCTCGTCCTGGAGCAGACTCTTCAGCGACCGGTTGCTCACCTTCTGCCAAAAAAACGACCGAACGAAGCGAATCATTATTAATGCATAATAGTTAAATTCACTTACTGTTGGCATTTGGCATATGCTAGTACAACAATGTGCGCAGTTCCACTTTCTGTATACTTAATTTTAGTGAGGAAATGAGTGCAAGTAGAGAAACTTCTATGCCAAAATTCTCTTTTTTATGGTAGGTGAGATTCCGAGCAGTGGGCGCCGGTCTTTGCAAAATTAGTCGTCGTGTAGACATGTTGTTGTAAAGTGTCCGCCATTCTTCTGCTGTTTAATAATTCCCTTGCACTAGAGTTGCTGAGTGCTGGCACCCTAGTGTAACTAACTTTCGGATCTATAAGAAACTAGGTATCAAACAGTACATAAGAGATTCTTCACCCATTTCGAAATGTGTAGCCCTCATCATTTTCATGTCTCTTATCCCAAACCTTTTTTATAGATCGGCCTAATGTTTTCCTTGTGGTTCCTCATACACAACTTAATTAACTGTACTAACTGACACTATTTTTGCTCTTCATCCATGCATGTACATATTCATGTTTCTGGGAGAATGTCATGTTTTTATGATATATGTTACTCATGTGATTAAGAATAGAATGTTCTCCCTTTTGGTTCTTTTTTTTGTAAGAAATATAACTGGTACATAATTTACAGGATTTTGGAACTTGCATAAAGGTCATGAAATTCGTGACATCTATTGCTCTCTACTATTGAATGGTGTAGTTGGGGTTAATTTCAATGGAAGAACTAAAATAAACTTGGATTTTTGTGACATGAACAAATTGCACCTTCTTCTTTTTTCTCTGTCAACGATAAGGAAAGAAAAGACTTCGAAATTTCGAATGGCTTTGGACATATATGCACTGTATGGAGCATGGAGCGTACTGCTGATGTGATATGCTTTAAGATAGACTTCAAAATTATCCTTATCTCTAACTAGCCTCGTGCATTCACACTTCATAGTCCGCAATTTTAACTAGCTTAGCTACGTGTGTTATTAACTAGTCAAGTTACTTGCATTTAGTCAAAACAGCGCGCGCAATTGGTTTGATTTGATCCAACAATAGTGAGAGGTTATCAAAACCTTGGTCAAAACAGAGCGTGCACTTCTTGTTAATTTACAAGTTCAAATTAACTTTCAACGTATATATGCTTATCTATCAAAAGTTTTAGTGAGAACGACAACGTATGAGAATATTTTGCAGGCCCACTATCATCAATTAATTCAATGAATTTTCTCCTGAGTCCTGCCTTGCTGATCTGAAATATTATGAATCACATGAGCACTTACGTTAAGAAGGCCAAGTTGCGAGCTGATGTTCAGGATCCGGCTGGTGGCTGGTGATCGCCGGAAAAGAGGCAGGAGTGCTTCGGTCAGCATCTTGGCCCCGTAGAAGTTCGTCCTGAGGACCGTCTCGGCGTGCTCCACCGAGTTGGTGTCAATTTCATTGAACGACACAGCAGCATTGTTCACCTACATCAACAAACATGCAAGCATGATGAAACTGAATCTCATCATCACAGAAAATTCAGGTCATCTTAGAGCCGAGTACGTGGAGCTGTTGAAGAGGCTTCACCAAGTAACAACTTCCTTTCCTTGCAATCTTTAATGTTAGAGCTAAAAATGGAAACGGCACTAGTGATTACTGACTGGTGTATGTGGTGCCCTGTAGATTTCACTCCCAAGGTCTCAAGTCTCAACTATACTCTCCAAAAGCTTTTGATTTCAGCTGATGACTTGATGCACGGCATAGATGGGCCAACAAACAGATGGGGATCCATCAGATCAAACCATGAAAAAACCAGAAAAGTCCTAACTGAACTCGAGTGGACTATGTTATCATCGATTATTCTGGTATGCACCACCATTTGGGCTATACTATTAGACAACAGCACACCTTGCTTGATCATGGCCCAGTCTGCCTGTTCACGACAACAGCTGAAGTGCTCAACAGTATCCTCAATAGTATCGCAGAACAACGCATGTGTTTGCTACAGCTAAGGTGAAGACTATAGAGTCGATTTTAGTTTAATAGTAACTTAATGTGCTACACTTAAAAAACTAAAAAGTAAGTGCAAGTAAGGTCTGAAGTTTGAACAGTTCCAAGTAGACATGTCTGAATATCTGATTACGCAAACACAGACAAAACTGAGTAACTGATAGAAGGATTTGACTAGAGAACAATCTGTACAAAATCCGGTAAAACGAAAGAAAGAGGATGCACGTTATTATCAGTTTATCACCTAGTCGATCAAGTGCTGCAACTAGAGCCAACGAAAAGCATGTAAATCTGATCGGGCGGGGAAAGGAACGTCATCTGACGCGATAATTACGCGCAGCGCGCCGTCGTACTTGCCCAATCAACGCAGCAGCTGGCCTGCCTCTGCCCGCGCCAGGAGGACGGTACCACAAGAGTTGCAGAGAGAAAGGAGAGCAATAATGCAGTGTGAAATGAAACCGATCCTAATCCGGCGCAAAGCAAGGCGCGCATGCTACCCCCTACGCTACGCCATTCGCGATACCGCGCGATACGTACCGATGCGACTGGCGCGCGTGGATATCCATGTCTAATCTACTATCTATAGTAAAACGCGGAATAAATTAGTGGTAAAAGAAAATATTAGACTTTGGAAAGATACCGATCCCTTGGAGAAGGAGTTGCAGCTAGAGCTGAGTATTGGGCTGTGTCGTGTCGGTCCGGCTCGAACCCACCGTGTTTCGGGCACGACACGAGTATTGGGTTGTGTCGTGCCGGTCCGGCTCGAACCCACCGTGTTTCGGGCCGTGTCGGCCCACCTCGCCTCCGGTCAGGCCCAAGCACGTCCCAAAGCTCGTCGTGCCGGGGTCGTGCCGTGTCAGCCCAAATCCAATCCAAAATAACTATAGACAGCAGAGGACGGCGATAGTGGCGGCAACCGTCATCTTCATTCCTCTCGACCGGAGGAGAGAGCCGGAGAGGGAGGAAGGCAGCGCGTGAGGAGGAGAGAGCCGGAGAGGGAGGAAGGCAGCGTGTGGGGAGGAGAGAGCCGGAGAGGGAGGAAGGCAGCGCGTGAGGAGGAGAGAGCCGGAGAGGGAGAAAGGAAAGCGGTGCTTGGGGAAGAAAGGAACTGAGGGTAGAGGGCTGGAGACGGTGTGTGGGATTAGAGATATGGATTAGCCGAGATGAGAGTTAAGGTTAGGCTAGGCCGTGAGGGGGAAGAACGGGATTAGGCCAGGCTACCAGAGAGGGATAGGATTAGACGAGGCCGAAGGAGAGATTGGAGGATCAGGCTTTTTTCGTGCCGTGCCGGCCTAAGCATGGCCATTTGGGCCGTGCTATGCCGTCCAATGGGTTGTGTACTTAGGTCCAGCCCCGATCCGACATTCATATCGTGCCAATCCGGCCTAGACGCGTGTCGTGCCGTGCTGTGTTTACCTTGTTTCGGGCAAGCCCAGAAAAACCCGGCCAAGTCCAGCTCTAGTTGCAGCTCACTCACCAGGATGTCGAGCCCGCCGACGGCTTCGCGGAGCCAGGCGGCGAAGCCAGTGACGGAGGCGGCGTCGGCGACGTCGAGGCGGCGGAAGACGACCAGGAGTCCCCTCTCGCGGAGCGGCGCGGCGGCGGCCTCCCCTCGCTCGTCGTCCCGCGCGGTGAGCACCACGGTGAGGCCGTGCTCCGCGAGCCGCGCGGCCAGCGCGTGCCCGATGCCCCGGTTGGCGCCGGTCACCACGGCCACCGTCTCCCTCGACCACCACGCCCTGCACGACCCACGGAAAACGGGACAAACCCCATCAGCCATCAGCGCCGGCCGCGATCCACAGAACCAAGAATGCTCGAGCGCGCTCAGGGAGGAAGAGGAATCGCCGCGAGTGATTACCGCGTGGGAGACAACTCCTTGGAGCCCGAGTAGTCCATTGGATGGGCGGCGCGCGCGAGGGAGAGGGGTCGATTGCTCGGGCGGGTTGAGAGGGAGAGGTGATAGGGGCGGGGGTTCGCGAATCGAGCCGCCGGTGTGCGGAACGAGGCAGGGAGTACTACTGGCTGGCCGCGACCGGGAGCAAGCTGCTCAGCTAGGGAAGGAGATATTTATACGCGCTGCGCTAGCTGCCTGCCGCCGCTTAAGTCAAACTGGCGGGCCGTATGAGTTGGAAACGACAGGTGCCAGGCAAATAACGAAGATAATGCAAGAACAGACGTCACAGATTTTAACATAAAAAACTATTGTGAAAAAAAACACGGACATACAACAGACATGATCCCTCCATGGAAAGAGCAACGAATCAGGAGATTTTCCGATGAGTCATCAACTTAATCTTGTGTGGTTACAAGGGTATATATAAGGATTAATTCATTATATACCACTAGAAATTGGTTGTATCCTTAAAATGTTATTGCGAAATTGCACCCTTTTCATTGTCATCGAATCTTAACTTTTATCTCTTTTTTGCTACTCACGTTAGCGACGTTACGTTCGGCCACCGTTAACCACTAGGAAAATATGTCAAAATACTCATCTTATCCTTCTTCTTCCTTCCCTTCTTCCTTCTCACTCTCCCCTTTTCCTCTTTCTTCATACCCTCGTCCCCCGCCCCCAGTGTCGCTCGACCTCCCAGGCCGCCTCTTCGCTCCCACTCCTCCACGCCGCCCCTCTCCTCCACGTGCTCGCCTCCTCTACTTCGCTCCCCTCAAGACACCCCCCCCTTTGTGCCACCTCCCACACCAATCGTGCCGCCTGTGCCGCCTCCAGCCTCTCTGCACATGTCGCGCAACCCCATCCACGTCGTCCCTCCGCTCCTGCTCCCCTCCACACGCCGCCTAGCCCTCCCTCCGAGTGCCTCCCCCTCCGCACACCGTCCCGCCCCTTCGTGCCACCTCCCACACCACTCGCGCCGCTTGTGCCGCCTCCGGCCTCTCTACACATGTCACGCAACCCCACCCACGTCGTCCCTCCGCTCCCGCTCCCCTTCGCACCGCCATGTTGCCCCTCCACGCCACCCGTGCTGCCCATGCCGCCTCCGGCCTCGCTTTCACCCCAACAATTGTCACCTCCAGCATCCGCCCCCACCACTTGCGCCGCACCGCCTCTGGCCTCCGCCCACACCACCCGTGCCACCTTCAACACCTCTGACACCTTCGACAAACCTCCGCGAGATGGCGGAGCTCAGCGAACATGTGAACGTCGGCCGCCGCGGCGTCAGCGGAGGTTGGCTTCAACACGGGCTTGGCCGAAGCTAGGGATGTAGGGCGGTGCGGGAGAGAGGAGAGAGACGACGCCAGTCAGCGGGCAACGAGGAGCGTGGAGGCAACCGTGAGAGGGGGGAGGAGGTCGGCGAGGGTGACTGGGAGGCATCGGCGGGCGTGTCATTGTCTTGGGGCACAACGCTGGCCAGCGGGTAACAGGGAGCACGGAGGCGACCATGAGCGGGGAGGAGGAGGCCGACGAGGGCACAAGCGATGAGGCGTCGTCGGCAAGTGTGACTTGGGCCAGGTTGGGAGGGAGGATGGGTCGGCGTTGTGGTCGGCGGGGAGAAAGGAGAGATATGGGGGGAGAGAGAGGAGGATGAAGAAGATGGAAGACAAGAGGGGTAAATAGGTCTTTTTACACACAATTTGACAGTCAAATCATGATTGGCTCACGATAGTGCCAAAAATACGATGAAAGTTGAGATCCGATAGCAATAAAGAGAAGAACAATTTTGCGATGGCATTTTAGGGATACGATCAACTTTCAGTGGCAAATAAGAAATTAATCTTATGTATAATAGGTACAAAAATGACGAGTTTTTGGCTAAAATGACACTGGTGACACCCTGAATAGCAAAAGTAGCCTCCTCGCTGTGCCAAATGAAAAAATGGCACATTGTACGTGCCCGAGAGGACCGGAGCTGCCGTGCGGGCTACATGTCGGCGACTCCGGCCCTAGGGGCACGAAATAGGGCAAGTCTGGCCCCATGGGCACGGACAAGGCTCGGTCGATTTTTGAAATTTGTCAAATAGTATTTTTGACACTATTTAAACAATGTTTGAACCTATTTAAAACACTATGTAACACTTAAAAATACAGTACTGACGAGGATCTAATAATTCTCATTTATTTATTTATCTATAATTCTTATTATAGATATTAATATTACCACATTGATATTAAATATACCCCTTAAATACTTATAAGGGAGAAGCCAAGCTGTCTGGTCGTAAACCACCCCATGGTCGTAAGTCTTTCTACGACTATGGTATAGTCGTAAGCTTGTCTATGACTATCGTGTAGTCGTAAGATCTTCTACGACTCGCTCGGCTTCGACCAATCTGGTTTCGACAACCCTGTTGATAAGGCTTGCTGACTTGTGAGCCTAATCAGTTAGTGATATTATGCGTCATGTTTAACACATGGGGTATTTAATATATGATGTTACTCTCTGCGAGTAACTGCATGAATCATTTCTGTCTCTGACAACAATTGCTTGACAACGTGAGGGTGCCACATCTTTAATGACAACTGCCATCAAGCGGTTCATCATTTGGAATGTTGAGACACCTCTTCCCTTGAAGAAATTGTCACTCCCTCATACACTATATAAAGGCTAAAGTCAGAAGACAGAGGGACAGAGGGATCAGGAGCGCAAAACATTAGGCATTAGTCTTCCTCTTGATTGTAATCATCACACTCAATACAATTACACAGGAGTAGGGTTGTTATTCTTTCCGAAGAAAGCCTGAACCTGTATAAAATCCATGTATCATTCTTTGCGTAGGTTTAGTCTAGGAAACCCCCGAATCAAATAATCATACGCAAGATCGGTTCTAGATCACCAACAAGTACCTTTTTATTTGAATTTTTTTCTTCTTGTCTTTTTTTTATCTCGCACTCGCAACTTCAAATGTATTATCACATGTACCACACAAAAAAATTGCATAGTTTTTTCATATAAAATCACATCGTAGCACAGTACATGCAAATTCAAATTTGGGTATCAATCGTCGCCATTGTCACCCTTCACTGCCCTCGATGGCTCGGTGAGTCAATAGAAGGTGCACGTGAAACATTATTTGACGAGGCGGTGGCAGCAGCGGGCAGTAGTACACTGTCACCAATCGTGGTGGTGGACAGTAATACGCCATCACCGGCGGCGGCGGCAAGGGGTGCATGTGCGTCCATGCTTGCTGCTAGGGTTAGATTGTCGTCTACTTGGTCATGTATCAAGCATGTGCCATTTTTATATTGGGGAAATTGGCTACAGGGCACTGCAATTTGTCATCTATTACCAATGGACATCCAAAAAATGTGGTGCGGCCAAAACACACTAACAAAATGTGTAATTATGTCGTGAGACACTAAGCCGATTATTATATTATTTTCGGGTGGGAGAGGAGAGAGAAAGGCAGTGAAAAGTCCGTTTTACCCTCCATCTTCTTCAATCCCGCGCTGCTCTTCCTTGGCTCAGGTCGCCTCCCCGACGCTCTGCTTCCTCCCAAGACACGCTGTGGCCTCCGCGCGCCTCCATCGGCTTCTTGGCCTCCGGCCGCCACCGCCTCCTCTGCGACCGTCGCGCCGTCTTGCGGCTTCCTTTCGTGTGCAAGACGGCCTCGGCTCAACTCGCCGCCGTGGCTTAGCTCGCTGGCTCGGTCCCCCCGGCCGTGGCGGTGGAGACCCACGCTTTGACTGGGTGGCGAAATGGAACCCCGCAGTCACAAGCGCACAAGCAACGACAGCTGGACGAAATGGGCCTGATGGTGGCGGCCATGCGGTAGAGCTAGGCGGCCGGCTATGGGGGGAGATAAGAGGCAGTGGCGCTCGGGTGTTGGAGGAGGGGAGTTAGCACGCGCATGGGCTCCAGCGGAGTTTGGGGAACCCACTGGCGTGGTCGCCGGCGACGAAGGAGGGCCGGGATGGCCTGGCGACGCCAGCCCGACGGCGACACGATGAGGGCGCCGTGGCGGTGAGGTTGAGGAGAGGGAGAGCTCGAATGGATGACGGGGGAGGGTTAGGGGAGGCGTGGAGGTGCTCCCGCTGGGTTTAATTGGGTAGGGGCTCATCGGATAGGGCACAGAGGCGCCGGCGGCGAAAACGGCCGGAAACGGTGAAGATGACCGTGCGGCGTGCTCCAGTGGAGGAAACTCCCAATTTCTTGGGGGCTTTTGCTCGCGGAGTCGTGTGGTGCAGCGTGACACGGTCGGTCGGCGACAGAGCTCGTCGGAACGGAGGGGAGATGAGCTGGCGCGCAGCGCCACCAACCCCTCCCTCTCGCCACGCGCTCTCACCCCCTTCCTCTCACTGATAGCGGGGCCCGCTGTCAGTCTCTCTCTCCCGCACGTTTCATCTTCGACGTGTTTTAGCCGTTGGATAAGAAACTGCCAGCTTCACCCAATCCTCCCGCTCACTTCGACTTCAACACATCTCAACCGTTGGATCAAAATTTAACGGTCCGATCTTGTTAAGCACGTTCGGATGAGTCGAATGATCAAAACAATTTGGACCGTTCGATCTAAATTGAACGGCCGATCTTGATGCTAACTCCGGATGGTCCGAACATCTCATCCTTTGTGGATCGTCCGATCTAAATCGAACGGCCCAATCTTGATAGCCTCCCTAGCCAGTCCGAACGTCTCATTAATTGTGGACCGTTGGATCTGGATCTAACAACCATATCACCACTCGTTACTTATCCATTCATTTCCGTCACCGACATGTGGGATCGCTTTCTACAGTGTTGTCTCCCACCTCCTCTTTCTTCCTCCTCGCGCTGAGCCACAGCCACCATTGCCTTGCGCTTGAAGCTTCATCTCCGCCATGATTCTCTCCCATTTACTACCCTGATTCAAGCACATTCAATTCCTTTATTTCACCACCCTCATTCTGGCCAGCAACTCCCGTTTTAATGCGCATAATCGCTAGAATTTTGTAACGGTCGCTGTGAATCTCGCACACACGATCTCCTCCTCTGGCCATGCCCGAGCCCTATAAAAGGGAGCACTCGGTGCGCCTGCTCCTCCTCATTCCAATGCCACCACTCACTCCTCCCCAATCGCCCTAGTTCGCCGGATTTTTTTGTTTTGAGTTGAAGCTTGGAGCCCGAAGTCCTTCTTCTACGTCCTCCTCCACCCGGGGCAAGGCCCCTTCCAGCCCAACAAGCTCTACGCCTCCACAGCTCTCTTCATGCTCGTGCTCACCAAAGACCGCCGCCGAATCCTCATCCGTGATCGTCACCGAGCTCATGCTCACCGTTGGTGAAGGTGATTGCGTTCTTTGCCATGTGTTGCTGCTGGAGGCAAGCGAGCGAGGGCACCAAAGTCTTTTTCAAAATTTTCTCTCTCCCTAAGACCTGAAAATGATATAATAATCATCTTAGCGTCTTGTGACAGAATTACACGTTTTTGCAGTGTCTTCTGGCGAAGCCATGAATTTTGGATGTCCATTGGCAAAGGTGGACAATAGGCAGTGCCCTGTAGCCAATTATCCCTTTATATTTGATGAAGAAAGGGAGCAACTTTTGTTATTAAGAGCGTCAATAGTGTCATTTTAGGAAGAAAAAACTCAAAAAAAATTTCGTAAATAGAAACATATCCAAAAAAGTGACCTTTCATCACCATCAATCTGAGTTCGGATCACATAATCAAATGTATGCTCCCTGGAAACTGTAAAGCGGCAGCTGCCCGCATGGGCAAGAGATGAAGAGACTGGTCAATAGGCTTCGCGTTGCTTCGGTCTGCATGATTTGGTTTTGCTCGTTGCGTTTGCAGTTTCGCACATTCTGCATGCGCTCTCACATGCTCTGGTCCAGCTTTGTCTTGTCAAATGTCAAGCATACGCACGAGATTATTCAATTTTGTAATTTTTATGAATAACGCTTGTATTCATCATGAGGCCAATATGCCAATATATATACACAAAGTACAGGAGGTGAATATGCAAATAACCCCTCATAACAATAGAGAATAACACACTATACATATATCTCTAACACCCCCCTCAAATTCATGGTGGATCAACAACACTGAGTTTGGAGAGGTAGAAGCTGTGTTGTGCTCGAGTCTGGGCCTTCGTGAAGAAATTCGCTATCTGAAGCTCTGAAGGCACATACTAAAGAGCAATCACCTGATCATGCACACAAGACCTCATGAAGGAAGCGTCAACACCAATATGCTAGGTGAGCTCATGCTTCACAGGGTCACGGGCAATACTGATAGCACATGTACTGTCTGACAAGAGATGAGTCGGTGTAGTGACAGAAACACAAAAATCCTCAAGTAACCACCGTAGCTAAGTAATCTATGCTGTCAAGAGAGCCATAGCTCGCAACTCAGCCTCTGCACTCGAACGAGACACTGCAGTCTGTTTCTTCGTCTTCCAGGCAATGGGAGAACCACCAAGAAAAACACAATAAGCAGAGATAGACCGGCGATCAGAGGGATCGCTGGCCCAAGTAGCATCCAAATAAGCCTGAAGATGTAACGAGCTAGAGTGTGGAAAGAAGAGACGGCGAGAGCTAGTCCCACGAAGGTATCGCAGAACTCGAAGAAGGTGGATGTAGTGGACCTGAGTGGGAGCAGAGACGAACTGACTCAGAATGTGGACTAGATAAGTGATATCCGGATGAGTAATAGCAAGGTAGACAAGACTCCCAACAAGATGACGATAGCGAGTCGGATCAAAAAGAGGCTTGCCATCAGAGGGTCGGAGGTGAACATTGAGCTCTATGAGAGTCTCAACAGTACGCTGATCAATGAGAGAGGCACGATCAAGAAGATCCTGAATATACTTCTCTTAGGACATAAAGAAACCATCTGTAGTGGAAGTAACGAAGAGGACCAAGATCCGACATAAGGAACTGCTCAATAAGACGATCCTCGACAAAGTCAATGTACTCATAATCATCTCCGGTAACGATCATATCATCAACATACAGAAGAAGAAGAGTCCGACCACGAGACGAAGTGTGGACAAAGAGCGCAGGATCATGATCACTAGCTGAAAAGCCAGCAGCAGTGACCACAGAGGAGAAGCGGTCAAACCAAGCACGAGGGGCTTGCTTAAGGCCATAGAGAGAGCGGCGAAGGCGACATGCACCATGCCCTCGGGAATGAATACCCGGTGGCGGATGCATGTAGACCTCCTCACGCAACTCGCCATTAAGAAAGGCATTCTTGACATCAAGCCGAGAACATACCGATGGCGAGCAGACGCCACCGAAAAAGAGCGCAAAGTGGTCATGTGGGCCACAGAGCAAAAAGTCTCGTCGTGGTCACGACCATGCTCTTTTTGGAAGCCACGAGCAACAAGACGCGCCTTATAGCGCCAAGAGAGCCATCGAGCGAGTCTTAATCTTATAGACCCACTTACACGTGATGGGGCGAGAGTGAGATGGAAAAGGAATAAGATCCCAAGTACCGATGACGCTCGAGGCGCAATCTCCTTGGCCATGGCATGTTGCCACTCGGGGTGAAATGCTGACATCCGTGAGGAGACAGACTCATGAGTAGCAAAGACCAAAGAAAAGCAAAAGCGGCAGGGCCGAATCGTGGCGATTGCGGAGAGCGTAGCGAGGAGAAGATGACCCATCAGGGGAAGATGGATCATCAGGAGAAGATGGAACATCAGGAGAAGATGCCTCATCTGGAAGATCCTCAATATGAGGTCAACGAGTGTAGAAGAGAGGGGGAAAAGGTATTGTAGTGGGAGCGGCTGAGGAGCCGCAGGACGGGCAAGCGGCGCATTCTTGGCGGAGAGGCCACAGGAGGAATATATGGAGACTCGATGGGGACGGGTGGGCGAGGGCAAGACAGATATAGGTGTATCTAGAAAGGTCAAAAGATAGAGACTCCACAGAGGAAGTCAAGGAGAGGGCGTGGGTAGAAGGGATGAGACTCGTCGAAAGTCACATCCCGAGAAATCCGCATCCGTCGACCAACAGATCCCAAAGATCGATAGCCCTTGTGCTCAAGATCAGATCCCGTAAAGACACACTCAACAGATCGAGCGATCGGTTTGGTGCGTTCTCGAGGGGCGAGGAGAACATAGCAAACGCAGCCAAACATACGAAGGGTAGAGTAGTCAGGAAGAAGACCACAGAGACGCTCAAGAGGGATCGCACCCAGAAGAGCAAAAGATGGTTGGATATTGACGAGATAGGTGGCAGTGGAAACAGCCTCAACCCAAAAGTGAGGTGGAATAGAGGCTGCAATCATCAGTGCACGGGTCGTCTCGAGGAGGTGACGATGCTTGCGCTCAGCGACACCATTCTGAGCATGAGCACCAGGACAAGAGGCGAGCGAGAGTGCCACCGCCAAAGAAGGAAGCTACGCAGGTAACGAGAGAGGTACTCGCCAGCAAAATCAACACAAAAGACACGAATAGGAGTGGAGAACTGTGTATGAATCATAGTGGCAAATTGTTTATAGATAGACAAGGCCTCACTATGAGAAGACATGAAATATATCCAAGTGTGGCAAGAGAAATCATCGATAAATATCATATAATATCTATGACCCCCTTTCGAAATGAAGGGAGCCAGACCCCAAATATCTGAATGAACAAGATCAAAAGGACGCTGAGACACTGACTCACTATGATGATAAGGAAGCTGAATCTGTTTACCTAACTTATAGCCCTGACAATCTAAAGACACGTCTCCTGAGACAGACCCCAGAAGGCTATGACGAACTAAAGACGACAGACGAGATCCACACAGATGGCCAAGACGGTGATGCCACTGCTGGAAAGAGCCGGTAGACGGAGTGGCAGAAGCGGAGAGACTGGCGGCGATGGTGGCAGCGGAAGGAAGATGAAGCTAGTCAAGCTCCCACAGACGCTGTGAGTCAAGGCGCCAAGGGACATAACCAACCAGAGCTCCCGTGTGGCGGGTTTTGAACACAACAAGAGTCAGAGTCGAGAATGACCCGACAACCAAGGTCAGTAATCTGCCCAACAGAAAGAAGTTGCATGGTAAGGCGAGGAACATGAGCAGCAGAAGGAACATGAAAAGATGAGTTGCTAAGGGGTCTTCGACCAGAGACAGAAAGAGAGGTACCATCAGCAGTAAGAACACTTATAGAATGAAAGACAGAGTGAAAGAATCAGAAGTCATGTGAAAAGATGCTCCAGAATCAAGAATCCACAAGGAGGTGCCTGACTGTGGAAGTGGTGGTTTCGCAGTGCCCGAAGAGTTTGTAGCAGAACCGGCAGAACCTGTCGAAGGAGAACCTGAAGCGGCAAACAAGCGTCAAAGTCTGGCTATCTCCTGGTCAGTGAGAGAAACTGCTGAAGGGGTCAATGCAAATGTCGATGTAGAAGCACCAGTGCCAATGCTAGTAGAAGAACGACGTGAAAGATGCCGCTGCTTGTTATAGCATTGGGACTCAATGTGGCCGACCTTGTCGTAGTAGGAGCAGTGAGGACGGCCATCGTCGGATGGAGGGCGGCCACCACCACCTGTGGTAGCCGCTGTAGCAGGTGGACGAGCGGCAAGAACGGAGGGGAGTGGCAGCAGACCAAAGACCACTCAGCGTAACGGAAGCCATCGGTGGCGGCGGACGGGCGGCATTAAGGCAACGAGGTTCAACAGCGCGGCCGACGCGCGCCAGTTAGATCAACGGTTTTTCATCGCGTCAAACAAAATAAAAAACAGCCCGAAGCAGGCTGAATCACCCTAAAGCCAAGCCAGCCCACGCAAGAAACGCACACACGCATGAGGGCAAACCTAGATGGGAGCGGCGGCGTTCGGAGCGGCGCTGATCCGTGGCGGCGGCTGGCGGCGCTGATGCAGCGGATCGGCGGCAATGGTGGCGAGACCGGCCGAAGTGGCTCGGTGAGTCGAAGCGGCGGTTGCTTGGTGGCGACGGCGAGCGATGGGACGGCGGCGGCGGCGGCGGCGGCAACCTAGAACCGTGGTGGATCGTCTGGCGGCGATTGACGCGTCGGTGACGCGCGGAAGAGGAGGCGGCCGGATCTATTCGCTAGGCGGAGCGGGTGGAGCACGTCTCGGGCTCGAAGTCCGCACGCACGACGGCGCGGGCGGCGGATGAAGCCTTCGGATGGAGCGACGGCGGCAGCGTCCTCACGACGACGCATGGGGAAGAGGAGGCGGCGGATATGTTCGCAGACGGCGGATCGGGCGGGCGCCGACGAGGCGTTGGCGGGCAGATCGACCTTAAGCGATTTGCGACGCCCGCCAACGAAGCGGCGGCTCTTGGTCGGCCAGCACCGTGGCGGCGCTGAGGACGAGGCGATGCCAAGCGACGTCGTGGAAAACGACGCCGGGTGACACCGAGGCGGCGGCGGTGGAGGCGACGCCAAAGCAAGGCGCGCTGAGTCCGGGTCCGGACGACAAGCGAAGTGGCGAAGTTGGGCGGCGGCAGGAAGGACAAACCAACGGCAGCTCGACGAAAACAAACCCTAGGTCTGCTCTGATACCATGTTATGAATAACACTTGTATTCATCATGAGGCTAATGGGCCAATATATATATACAAAGTACAGGAGGTGAATATGCAAATAACCCCTCATAACAATAGGGAATAACACACTATACATATATCTCTAACAGTAATTACGTGTCCGCTAATCAGCTCTTCCTGCTGGGCCTGCCTGGCGCCTGCCATGCGTAAAAAAAGAAAGATGGTGGAAACAATTGACTCACAACTCATAGATTACGGGTTCGAATTCTAAAAAATACTAATGAAAAATCTACACAGATAACTCGTCTAACCTGTAGTTATCGAACAACTCGTCAATCAGAGAGACAAAGCTCTACACCGCTAGATTGTCCTACGATTGGTGCGTTACAAATAAAATCTTGCACAAAAATGATGGAATTCGTTCAGGGAGCAGCAAGCTCACACACATGTTCACGGGTGCTGTCTGCTGTGAGGTTTACATGTTACAACAAAATCTGAACTCCACCCGTTTCGTCCTATAGAAATTTTACGGTATATTATACCTGTAGTGTAGGCCTGTAGGGTGATAGTATAAATCAAATCTGATCATTGATTTGTTAAAAGTATAATAAACTTTTCTTTGTATTTATAATTTTCGTTGGGAGTATTATGGACCTTCTCAACTAGGATTGAAAACATTACTATTGAGTCATGTAATTCCCGTATGGACAATTACAATTCTACCCCTTGGGGTTATACTACACATACTATCTGATATAGTATAACTAAATCTTAATTAATCTGAACTAATGGATAAAAAAATGAACGACTCACATTAAATTAAATGTATCTTAGAAGAGCCCTCGTCTCAGCCCGTGTATCAGTGAAACTCATTGGTGCGGGGTCTTTTTACAGAGCAAGGGCATGCGTGAGACCTGGCAAGGGCTTGCCAGTTCACTTCGCATCTCCTAGAAATTGCAATGTCAAATGCTTGCGACTGAAAAGCACACCAAATCTTGTTTTTCCTTCCCGAAACGCCCGAGTCAGAACAGCAGCAGCCAAGCAAGTTTCGGGGCGTGTATGTGATGTAAAGAACCGGCGAGTTTCCAATTCACCATGTGGTTCTCCTAGAAATTGCAATGTCAAATGCGACTGAAAAGCACACAAAATCTTATTTTTCCTTCCCGAAACGCCCTAGTCAGAACAGCAGCAGCCAAGCAAGTTTCGGGGCGTGTGTGTGATGTAAAGAACCGGCGAGTTTCCAATTCACCATGTGGTTCACGTTTCGTGCCTCGTAAATCGTAGCCGTTCTTGACTGACCGAGCCGAGATGGAAATTGGAACTGGGAAATTACTAGTCGTCACTCGTCAGTCTCGTTTTCTCGGAAATTAAACAAGCTAGGGGCTAGCGCCGTCCGTAGTCATCCGCCCAGCCTATCGCAACCACATCATCTTTCATCGCACGCAAGATAAGCTCCATAAGTCTGCTCCAATAGATAGTATTTTAGTACAGTTTTTTTAGTGTATGAGGAGTATTAGAATGCTATCTTTTTAATGTATGATTTTTTATAGTGTAGTATCTTAGACTGTTTCATTTAATTACATGCATGATCTTTACTAGTATTTGAGCATTGTGGTCTATCTGTGGTATGTACTAAAACAATGTATATTTGTTGACACACACAAACGTAAATACATAGGATCGATCACAATAAATTTTATACGTTGGATTTCGAGACCGAACCAGTATCCAGATTAGATACTAGAGTACCCTCTCTCTTCATTAACTATGGTGTCACATCATCATTTTGCCTACATGGCAGGCTTAAGATACCAACCAGCGTGGAGCACTGGGAGCAGCCTAATATTCCTCCAATTGGTCCTGTACACTTAACTTGGCCGTACAACTCTCTTTTAAAACTACCATAGCTTTGTAAAAACGGACGATGGTCTGCTGCAATTATTTGAATCTGACCTATCTGCACCAAGATTCGGACGCCTGATCACCTTCGTCTTCGGGTTAGAGGAGGGTGGTGCGTGACGGATCTGGCTGCAGTAGTAGCCAGAGACAGAGAAGAAGGACGAGGTGGGGGAGATGGAGGGTGGCGATGGCAGGAAAGGAGGGCTGCTACAACGACGGGGGAGGAGGCGCGGGAGGGCCTCGCCGGCGTTGAGCAGCGAAGCGTGGGGTGGCTTTGCCAAGCACATGGGGATTGGTGACGGGGTGGCACTTAGGAGGGAGACTTGCTCGAGATTAGTGTTGGGATGATGCTTTAATAAGGCTGCTTCTAATGGACAGTATCTTAGTGTAGTTTCTTAGTGCATGAGGAGTGTTAGGATACTATCTTTTCAATGCATGGTTTCTTATGGTGTAGTATCTTAGGTTGTTTCATTTAATTACATGCATAAGTACACAATAAATTTTACGCGTTGGATTTCGAGCCCAAACTGGTATCTAAATTAGATACTAGAGTACTATCTCTCCTCATTAACTATGGTGCCACATCATCAATTTGCTTACATGGCATGTTTAAGATACTAGTCAAGATGGAGCATTGGGAGCAGCCTAAGGTGTTGGGGGAGGTAGATGGCCTTGAGCTCAATCCAACGGCTAAGAAATCTTACTGATTTCAACCCAAAAAAATCAGTCAGATTAATCTGAACGATGGATAAACAAATCTAGAAATCAATGATCTAGATCAAGCTGCCAAAGGTCAATTGGAGTAGTTGGACGGCTTAACTTTTGTTAACAACCATACATTTTCCCAGAAATATAAGTCCCAAAAAGCCCTTGTCAGTTGTCACCCTAACTTGCCTGAACAAGGCCTCCAACTCCAAGTAGCCGGTCGGACTGTACCCTTTAGGTAGGCATAGTTAGGCGCCTATTGCTGATTCCGGCGTGCCATGCATGCTCAAGGTTAATTACTACAAGCCACTACAGACCTGTAGTTAATCGCCAAGTGGAATTCAGTCACTTGCCCATTATAATGTTAGGTTCGGGGAGCGATTGGTTACTTACTATTTTTCCCAACCAAATGGAATTAGCGTGCACTACTGCATGTCTGCAAACACTGGGCGCCCATTCTGGACGGAGACGGCATAGTTTAGTGGCACACCGGACAAACGCTGACCGTGTGTTTGGTCACAATCTACTGTTGCCTCCACCCCAGCGTTCGACTTAGGATCGACGCGCGCACTCACCAATAAAAAAATGGGTGCTCACACCCGTGCATGTCCATGTGCTTGTGCTCCGTGAGACTAGTGTCTCCATAAAAAATCCCAGCATGTGTAGAGGGCACGTATGCGTGTAGGTGACTGTGTGGAGGTGTGAGTGGGGGTATGTGTGTTGTGTGGTACCCTTCAAAAAAGATAAGGGCATGACCACTTGGCGCTATGCAATGTACGTAACCCAACAGCCTAACCCGGAGTTAATTTCCCCGGAGGAAGCATCTAGGGGAGTCCATGTCAATCGAATCCCTGGTCCAGGCTCCAAGAGCAGCAATATTATTGACATTTTCGCGGCAGTCTTATCGATTTTCCCCGGGTTTTCGGGTCACTAGAAGTGGCCAGTGTCAGTGGTGATGCCACCGTTCGTGCTTGTATGTGCTCGAGCATGAGCTCCCCCTCCTCTTTTCCTGACTCCTGCCCACCATGGTCATGGGCTTGCTCTGTCACTCGGTGCCATCCTGAGGAGGAAGAAGCCAGAGGCGGATGCGCTGCTGGGCTTGGGCCGCTTGGCACGTTCGTGTGAAGGCCCAGCCATTAGAGAGCTTGCACAGTGACCAGCATGTGAGAAGTCAGAGAGCAGAGAGACTTGTTTGTGGACTTTTCAACGACTCATCTATCTCTAGCCCTATCGAAGCGAGGGCGGTGCGCGGCAGGCCGGCAGCATGCCGCGGCCGCGAGCCGACGAGAAGCGGAGAAACCAAGTGCGTGCTAGCAGCCGGCGCGTGGAGTTGCGGGCGGGAGGCGAGGAGCAGCGTGTGGGCGGCCGGACGCTGGGATGCGTCCATGAGGGGCTCGGGCGGTCGAACGGTGGCCAGCCGGCGTCGCCGCGAGCCGAGGACCGAGACAGCGAGTTGGGTGGCCGCGCGCGTACAGACACAACAGCTGAGCAGCATGGCTCCTCCTCAACCTCAAAACAGGTTGTTGGAATCCACACGCTATCATGAAATGCAATGAAAATAATAAAAACCATTTTAATTCTCAAAATGAATTAAATATTAATTTTTATTCAAAAAAGAATTTAAATAATTTTTTTAAATGGATTTTTCGGATTGGGCTCGGGCCTGCACGTTCGAAGCCGAACTTTTCAGGCCCAGCCCGACGTTTGAACAGGTCTACCGGCAACTAGGCAGGTATCCATCGAGAAGTGGGCGGAGGTGGTGGAGATCATCACACAGCTCGAGGTGTGCAACCCCATGTCGGCGCCCACCCTTAACGGCAATTGGATCCTCACCTACCGAGCACCACCTCTATTTTCATCGTAGCTTCATCGCTAGCCAGTTTGTCAACAAAAACTTGCCTTCTTGATATGCCAATTGCCAAATTGTTAACTGCGATAGCTCAGTGATCCCATTTATTGTGATGCATGTAGGTTTGTGACCGAGGGCTTTCTTAAGCTACTAACTGTGACTACGAAGGTTAATCACCTAGGCGGTTAACAGAGGATGGCAGCGTGTGTGCTGATAGCTTGAGGCTGGTTAACATGTGGAGAACAAGCCAAGATTGCCTGACAGCAATGAGGGTTGTTGGGTCGATTTTAAACTTTGCTATATGCATGTGCTAATTTGCTTCTTCTAGCTTTCAGGGGATTACACCGGATTTCCTTTTATCTAGTTTGATCTATTCATGATTATTTGAAATTCTTCATTTGGCTTTAAAAAAGAGGTAATGCGCTACTAAATTCTGAATCAGTATACCGGAACACGCAAGGCTCAGTCCGAAAACAGATAAAAGAGGAAAATTCACATCAGAGGTCAGAATCTAATGGCAACCTGACTTTTGTAACTTCAGCAAGACAAAAATTGCGCAGGTGAACAAATCCCAGTATGGCGCCAGTGTCAATGAAACTGTAATTTCACACGATACAGAGGCGCAATAGTTGCATTACAACATAAACTATCGAGTATTACAGAGCACATCACAACCCAATAAACGAATAATATCCCACCCCCACATATAGTAAAGCACCAAACACTAATTTTTCCTCCAAGAACTCGGTAGTTCTTCTCGCCTCCAAACAACCCTCATTTCACAAATGTAGCGTATCCCTCCGTTGGATCACACCTGGAAAATCCACGGCCAGTTGCCAGCGCCGTCTTCGCCGCCGACCTTGGCGCTGCGGCGCAGCGGGTTGCCGCCGCACTCCCTGTCGACGTAGGCGTAGTACCTGAGCACGAAGGCGAGAGCGAGCGCGACCCACTCGAGGCAGAAGATGGCAACGCCGAGCCCGCCGACCATCCGCAGGATGACGGCGCCGTCATCCTCGCGGACGTAGGACCTGAGCCCGTCGGCGAGGAACTCGCCGGTGCGTGAGAAGGCGAGGACGGCGGCGGCGCCCTGGAGGATGGAGACGACGACGGTGCCGGCCATGTGGGCGGTGTAGACGCGGCCCCGCGGCGGGTCGGGCGCCGCGATGACGGCGCACCCGGCCACGGCGGCGGCGACGGTGAGCGCGTGGAGGAGGATGAGGAGGAAGCCGTCGACGGAGGGCACGAGGCGGAGGGAGAGCGTGAGGAAGCCGCACCCGGACGCCGCGCCGAGGATTATGTAGTTGGAGACGAGGAACGCGCGGCGCGCGCGGCGGTGCGCTGGGGACGCCGAGTCCCCCGCCGGCGGCGCGATCACCGAGAGGCCGCCCATGCTGCTGTGGATCAGCGACCGAGCGAGCGCGGAGAGAAAATGAGGAGGGGCTTGCGCGCTTGTGTTCGCGAGGAGCGGAGTGGAGTGGAGTGAGGTGAGGTGTGGGGAGAAGAGGCAGTGGGGTTTAAATGGGGGAGAGGAGGAATTCGACCGTTTGAGGAAGGAAGGGAGTGGAAGAGAGACGAAGAGGGAGCGGAGGTTTAACGGCTAGTTTGGAAAAAGGCGCGGCGAGAGGGGTGGCCGGCCCGGCCGTTGGGGAGGAGGACAGGCTGGGGCGTGGACTGGAGAGGGTCCGTGGGGTGGGGCCCGCGTGTCGGTATCCAAGGCAAGCAATCATCAGCATCTTCCCGTTAGCTCGCGACGATTAGTAGCGTGCACGTATGTCATCAGGAGAGTGATTTGAGCTTAAGATGCATCATGTCTCCTACTTCCCGTGCGTTTGATCTGGAGATCAGATGGAGTGAGCCCCTGAGACAGGACGGCTCAACTTTCTGGCTGCCACACGGGCCGCGGTCTACTTCAATTTTGTTTTTTGAGGACTGGGACTACTTCGTCTTGGACTGCATAGCCTATCTAAGGCCCATAGGCCATGGGCCCCTGCTGCTAGGCAATACGTCTCGTCCCCCCCTGTATAAGTATAATCTGGTGAATTTGGCAAATTCTTCAGCTCTGTGGAGATTGCTTTATTTTGTACTCCGTTCAGGGCGGTCCAAGCGTACTAGTTTCGAGAAATTGTGTTGTCTAGAATTTGTAACTTGGATACGTGATACGAGTAAATTTATCGCAAAATATTACACTTTTATAATTTTTCCGAACATATGATAGTCAAATTTAGCCATAAAGCGGCATTTTGAAAATACAAAATTGTCATTGTTTTCGTCCAGAGGTAAAAAGGAACTACAATGAAACTTAGATAAAGGATGAAGCTTGATGACCATCCCGTATCGCTAAGGTTTCGTTTCCTTTGGATTGAATCATCCGCCGGATAAGCCCCCTCTTGCGCTATGTGGGAATATATAAAAAGTAGGTCATAAAAGACACACACACAACCGGATGGCACAACCACGGTGAGATGTTAAAAATTATTTAGCCAAGTCCCGCCCACACATGACATGTGGTAGTACGATAGGGTTTAGTAAGATGCGGCTCGAAGACCGATCCTTAGTCTTCTTATCTGCAAAACCTCCCAGAACTTTTTTCATTAATAAACCTTTTTTTGAATTTTATTTTAAAGTTAACATCCGACACACTTTATTTCCAATTCTGACCTCTTTGGTCACGCCACGGGTGACGGCGTGACAAAATAACACAGTCACGCACCTGGATAAGTCTCCAAAATAGCACTTTTTATCACGCCACTGGTTGTGGCGTGACCAAATAACACTGTCAAGCCACTTCCAGTGTATGCATATTTCTATTCAATGTAATTTAAATACCTATTTTTAAATTATAATTATGTCTAAATCCTGTGTACTGCCAATCTTGACATTGAAATAAACCTACCTTGACACCTTAGATGAAAATCTAGTTTATGCAATAGTATGAACTAGAACATTTAGGGAAAAATTATGCTTAGTCATGCTTAGACAAAAATATTGAATTTGAGGAATTTAGCCAAATATTCAAATATGATTTAATTGAGCCTATGATATTGTTTTACCATAGGACTTTTGCAAATAATTTTTGAAAAAAGCAAAACAAAATGAAAATTGGTTTGGACTTGGGCGAAATGGATGTTTGGTGGGTGTAGATTTATGCACGGGCTCAATCCGGGTAAGGTTGAGGCCCAGGGGTTATTATGAAAGTCGCCCAAGTCAGTTAAGGATCGGTCTTCGAGCCGCATCTTACTAAGCCCCATCGTACTACCACATGTCATGTGTGGGCGTGACTTGGCTAAATAATTTTTAACATCTCACCGTGGTTGTGCCATCTGGTTGCGTGTGTGTCTTTTATGACCTACTTTTTATATATTCCCACATGGCGCAAGAGGGGGCTTATCCGGCGGATGGTTCAATCTAAAGGAAGCGAAACCTTAGCGATGCGGGACTATGGTGGAATGGTGCATTGTAAAGGCCTTATCACGTGCTCTAGACTGCTTACCTAAAGTAGTGAGCGATGGTATCGACGGATGCCAAACAAACTAGAGAAGTCGTGTCTTGTGGGTAAAGTTGTACAACCTCTGTAGAGTGTAAAATTATTCCAATAGCCGTGTCCACGGTCAAGGACATGCTAGCAAAGCCACTCAAAGTTAAATTTTGATTTTGTTTTCAAAAGACTTTATCAAATGATTTATCCAAATGGGAAATTGGGCGGGTAGCCATGTGATAGGAGGGTATCCTTCACCACTCTTGTGTGAATATTATCTGACTATAAAACTAAGAATTTTAAAAATAAATTTTAGTTATAGAATATCTGTCTTGGAACTTAGTACAAGTATTTAAAGAAAACGTCGCTTTATGCAAAATAAATCCTATAAGCCATCATTTGTTATACCCTCGAGCATTATAATATGTTATTAGGTGTAACTTGCGGAGTATATTCATTTGTACTCACCTTGCTTAATAAAATGTTGATAAGAGGAAAAGGACATCGCAACTGCTGAAGATCTCGATGACTAGGCAACTACCCCAGTCGATTGCCTGTAGCAGATTAGTTGGGCTCTACTATTTTTTCTTCGTCTTTCGTTGTGTTCATCATTGTTGGCTCGTAAGCCTTTCTGGTAATAAAACTCTGATTATTATTCAATAAATGTGTGATATGGATTGTTATCATTTTGTTTAACTGTGTACACAAGCTACTGATCAAGAGACTAGTATAGAATACACAGAGGATTTGGGAGTGTTAATCCCGGGTCCTTACATTATGTCAATCTTTAATACAAACTAGTAGGGTGTTCGTGTGTTGCAACAGAGCATCAAAAGACAGTGATACATATCAGCAGACGGGATTCTAAACTACATAATAAATATCAATTTTCTTTCACACATATAAACATAAACTTTGCCTATTGCATCACCTTCTACTACTACTCGAAAATTAAAATTTTAAGCTCATAGGTTGTTTACCTTTGGAAGTTGAAGTTGATACCGACTTCCCTCCTCGACGCGTTGCCTATTTCTAGCCATTGCTGCCTGGCAAGGAAGAGGACCACGCATTGAAGTCCATCTTCTTCCACCCTGAACCTAAGCCGCGGCTCGATTCTCACAGCCATTGGCCTCTGTAGCCCTCCCCACGCACATCGTGGCGAGGAGGTGGGAGATCAAGGGAGGAGGCGATGGCGGCGTCATAGGGGATGGTTAGGGTGAAGAGAACGAGGTGCAATGAACTCGAGACGGTGGCGTGGTGAGAGAAGGATGCCTTCATCTCTGCCTCTCCTTCCTTCCCTCTGGTGCCTTCTCCCGTCCCCGACGCTGCCTTACTGCGCCGCCGCCTCCCCTCCCAGCTACCTAGCGAGTCGCAGCGCGAGGAACAGGGCGTGAGACAAGGAGTGGGACGACTACGAATTTCAGTATGTGCATGTGAAGAAGAAGTGGGCAGTGGTTGTTTCGGTGGTTACGAAAGAAGTGAGGACATGGACACACTTGTGAGTTGCCAGGGGGGAGGGGTGGGACGATTTTCCGCTGTGTGGAGGTAAACACCCCTTTTTATTAGTTACTGATTACTAACTTCCCTTCCCGATGCGCTGTCCATTTTCAACCATTGCTAGCCAGCAAGGAAGAGAGCTACGTATCGACGACAATCTTCTTTCACCCTGAACCCAAGCCGTGACTTGGCTTTCACAGCCATTGGCCTCTATAGCCCTTCCCAAGCACATCAGGGCGAGGAGGTGGGAGGTCAGGGGAGGAGGCGGTGGCAGCGTCGTAGGGGATGGTTAGGATGGAGAGGACGCGGTACGGTGAATTCGAAACGGTGACACGGTGAGGGAAGGGTGCCTTCATCTCTGCCTCTCCTCCCTTCCCTCCCGGTGCCTTCTCCCGTCCCCGACGCCATCGTATTTTGTTGCCGCCTCCCCTCCTCGCTACTTGGCAAGTCGCTGCGCGAGGGACAGGGCACGAGACAGGAAGGAGTGGGACGACAACGAATTTCGATGTGTGCATGTGAAGAAGTGGAGCGGTGGCTGTTTCAGTGATTACGGAAGAAGTGGGGGGCATGGACACGCTCGCAAGCCGCGGAGGAAAAAGGAGTGAGACGATTCCCGCTGCGCGGGGGTAAACCATTTCTTTTACTAGTTAATATAAGATAAGGTGTTTGATCATGGGTGTGAAAAGCTCTTAACGACACCAAGTGGTGGCAGTGATGTCAATTGATGATTGCTTTTAGGGACTAGGCAACTGCGATATACACCGGTTCAATTAGGTAAAAATTAATTTAGGTCAAAATACAAAATCTACAGTAGCATGACTGTCGTAGCAACATAACCAGACAATTATAAAAATGGGACCCTGGGTGTCCCACAGATATAGCGGGGGAAACCAGGGGATCCTCAAGAGAGATGACCGGTGTCAAGAGGGAAATAATGTGTCTTTATTGCCTCGAAAAAGTCCTTAATTACATAGCGGAGGTGGCTATTTATAGCCTCTTAACCAGGTACATGATATTACAATCCTACCCCTAGAAATGTCCTATGCTCGTAGGGGCTCCATGAGCTATTCCTCTCCCCAGGCATAGCTGTGACGTCCCACCCTGTGATGCACCGTGGGAGGTCCGAGAGGACCATTTTTTTTACGGTGCGGAGCCACCATGTAAAGGAGTGGTAGCCGCGCATGGTGCATTCCCGAGGAGGTCTGCCAGGACCTCCCAGGAGGTCTTCAGGACCTCCTGGAGGTCTTGGCCGGCAACCTCTCGGTATGCACCTCCAGGTACATCACAAGAGAGGTCCGGCAGGACCTCCCAGGATAAGTCCCGTAGGACATCCTGGAGGTCCTGCCCCTGTGCATCCGAGCTAGTCCCAGGACAACAGAGCTAGCTCACACAAGAACACAAGCTAATATCATAACCACGAGGTTAAACAAAGATGAAGCAGACAGATTAAACTTTATATAATAGGACCTTAAGGTCAAGCTTGTTAACAAGAGGTCTGCCACTGAGGGCTTACAAAACCGGCAAGGACTTACAAAACCAGCAACAAGGAGCTCTAAGGATCCAACACCAAAAGCGAGCACAGCCATCCAACAAGCACCACAGGCTGTCGGGTGGAGGACGTCTTAGGAAGATTAGTCGTCGAAGAACTCCTCCTCAAAGAGGTCTCAGACCGCCTCGACTTGATCATCTTCATAGTGCCTTTGACACGGGGCTTAAGCCATGAGTACTTTGAATGTACTCGAGAAGTCACAAAGAGCAATTATGCAATAATAATCATGCAAAGGCTTACCAATTGAGAGTTTGTATGGTTAGTTTTGCGCAAAGCCAGATTTGGACAATAATAATAGTAATAGATTGAAGAGCAGCAAGGAAAAACAATAGTACATAATATATTTGAGGAAGAAAATGTGGAGTGAGCACCAACTCACATCCACAACAACAATGGGGGAGGTCTGGTCACACCAGTGGCTAGGTCCTCACCCAAAACCCACTCTAGAGCACTCCAGAGGTCCGAACCAACCTCTGGACCACCACCCGAGCCAACCCTGACCCCTCTGGAGCCGGCCAAGGTCTCTTCGAGGCAAAGCCAAGGCATCTCGCTGAGGTGTCCAGTGGCACAAGTTGTTGAAACAACTACCCCTTGCACCATTTTCACTGAGCATGTCCATAACCAAGGACTTGGCTATTCGAATAGATTTTACACTCTGCAGAGGTGTACAACTTTACCCATAATCCACGACCTCTCTAGCGGGACGGGTTCCGGTCACCCTTGCTCACTTCCTAAGGTGATCAGCCTAGAGAGCGCGGCAAGGCCTTTACAAAGCTTTGAAATGACTCGGGCTGCCCGCTAAGGTTTCACAATCCCCTCCTATGGTCTAGAAATCCACAGGGTTATGGGGTGCCCCCTCTTGCGCCAACGAATCACACGCTCAACCACAACAGCCCCAAGCCATCTCATTGCTAATTATTCAGCCCCGACCATTCCCATAAAATGATCTTGTGGTTGCCTTTGTTTGGCCCAGTTCAATGAGACACAAAAGTGAAGTCCTTAATTGTGCTAAGGCAAGACTTCCACAACCCAAGTGTGCCTGACACCACTACTCACTCCTCGCCTTCTTGCCTCAAAAAACAATTTGTATTAACCCTGTAGAAAGACCACCCAGTCTTGGCACAACAATTTAACCAAGTGGTCTCACACCATAGTCAACACAGCTTAGGCATCCTGCCATAGCTGCTCAACAGTGGCACCAACCACACCTTTCATAAGTCATTAGTCAAGTTTATTAGAGCTGAAGCATGATACGATCGAACCAAGTTTTCTAAGCAAGGCTATAAAGACCTACGGCCCCCAGGTTGGCAAATAACAAAGAACACCAACTAAATATCCATCTTAAGGCTCACAAGGTGAACATGACAACATGATAGGGACAAAGTATGAAGGAGGCATAACAGCAAGTAGGCAAGTAACTACAGCCCAAACCATTTTCTTATAAACATAGCCATGCATGATAAAGTAAAACCGAAATACATTGCAAAGCTAGGTTCAAAATGATCAAAAGGAGGTCTGTGGCTTGCCTTGGTCAAGCAGTGGAGAGCCTTCGGTAGACAGAGCTGGGTCCAAGATCTCCTCAAACTCGTGATCTACACGTTCGCAAGAAAACCAAATAAGCAAAACACACTAGGCCTAAGAGCTTCAAAAGAAAACTAAAAGAACTAAAACAAAACTTTAACCGGAACCAGAAAAACAGGCGGCCCCGAACAACAAGGGAGGTCCAAGGCAAGAGAGGGTGACCTTTAAGCATAAGACCAGCAAAATCCGCGAGGATGGTCTTCCAGAAAGGACGCCAACTCCTGCGGCTCACTCCAGGAGAAGCTCCAAGCACAAGCCAGGAGCGAACAAGGCAGGAGCAAAGTGGGCAAATGAACAAAATGTTACAAGAGTTTGCCCACCCAGGCTATATATAGCCAGAGTTGGTAGTGTGCACCACAAGGAAGCCCAGTGACGTGTAGGCAATCGGGACTGCTTGGGCAGGGCTTGCCCAAAAGAATTGAAATAAAGTACCTCAGATGTGACTGCATTTAATGTGACCCGACACCTATTAAATGCGCACAGAGTCCTGAGGTAACAGCAATAATTACAAGGTGGAGAGAGACTAGCAAGTGGGGCCAGTCAAAAGGGTGCACCACTGGTCAAAGGGGTGGCCCCACCGCAAGGATCATCTCCGCCAAAGACCACTGTGAGGTCCTGGGCAGGAGATCCAAGACACTCTGTAGGACCGAAAAGGCGACTAGAGGGGGGTGAATAGGAGCTCGCCTAATTTTTCACCTTGATTAGACTCAACACAATATCACTCCAATAGCTACAGAAGCTATGAAGATCAATATTTAAATACTGTAGAGGACTTGTATTGAATCCAAGTCAAAACCCCAAGCAAAATACCCAAAAACTCAAATCACAAAGAGTTGGGCGGTCGGACCTCTCAAATTGGCGGTCGATTTTTGCCTAGCGGTCGACCTCTCAAATGGCGGTCGACCGCCGCTACAAAGCGGTCGACCTCTGAAATTGGCGGTCGACCGCCACCAAGATGAATGAAAATCAAGCCAGACAAACTGAAAACCGAAACGAAAATCGGTCTAACTTTTGATCTGTAAGGCCAAACTCCACGAAATTTGAAACACACCTTCTTAAAGATATTAGGAACCTATTCCAATCACAAATTGAAAAGATCCATGCCAAAGTTCCTATATTTTTTAGTTTGAACGAAGGTGGGTTCAAAACCGAGCCAAATGCGAAAACGGTGATTGAGATGATTTCGTGGGAGGAATCAATTCAAGATGGCTAAGGATGGTCTCACATACATCTTAGCACTCTCAATCACAGGAAGAATCAAGCCAAAAGCTCTCAAGAGCAAAACCCCCGAAAATCACCCTTTCTTTCACCAAAACAGGGCAAAATCAAAACTTAGATCCAAATGCTTGCTCGTGGGTGGATGTTGATCTAGATGACATTAGATGGATTCCCACATATCCCAGCAAGCAAGATCAAGAAGAAAAACCAAGTAAAAACACCCGGATCAAGAAAAGCCCCAAATCATCAAATGGAGAGGATGAACACAAAAACGAAATAGAGACTCATCTTGCAAAATCAGGTTGGATTGATTTGGATAGATGGATGATTGTTGGTTCTGACCACTCCAATCTAGGAGGACAAAGCTCTATCCAAGAGCACACAAATCAATCCCTCTCTAGAACCCTAGCTCTCCTTCTTTCATCCCCAAACCCTAAAACACAAAATTAGGGTTACAAATGGCCAAAGGGTTCTAAGTGCAACCAACACTTAGCCCTTATATAGTGGAGGCTATATTCTAGGAATATTCCATTAGGGCACCCATTAAACCCTAACACACAATGGGTTAACACACGACGCATCTCAAAGCGTCGTCTTCATCATCGATTGACCTAAAGCGCTTTACCATGCGCCGACCAGCGCCATGGTTTAGCCAAAGGTCACCAAGGCGGTGTTGGTGAAATTACAAAATACCCTTCTCGATCCTTCTCCAAAAGACCGAGTCCACAGATCGTGAAGCAATCCCATGCTTAAATCACGTGTAGGTTGATCAACGGCTCCATGTCGTCAAGTCTCTCTGTCCGGATCCCACCGCACCATCGAGCACTTGCAACGACTCGCACCGCTGATCCAACCAGTCGCACCGAACCGCCCGTTCGGTCATCCTCGTCCATTCTGCGCCACGCTTGAGTCACTTGACCTCACACGGCATCCATGATCGTTCTGGACCTCAGCTCTCCAAACTTAGTCCCGATCCTCCTCGCCGTTGACCGTCATTCACCTGCAAGCCACCTGCACAGCAATAGACAAGCAAACACGAATCCGGAACAAGTTCTTCACAACTTGACCCACGTTAGCCAAAACATGCAATATGCAACACATATGCCATGAAACCCATGAACTTGACCTAACAAGCAAACATCGCCGCCACAAAGGACGACGAACCAGATCACAACCGGTCAGACCGCCACCTTGGCCGGTCTGACCGCTCCCCCTGCCGGTCAGACCGCCAGCCAAAGGCCGGTCTGACCGCCAGTCCATGACTTAACCAAAAATTCCATCCTGAAAATCTGAAACCTACTGGAATTTTCAAACCAATAGAACTTTTGCCTGGAAGCTCCAAAAATTATGAGACCAAGTGCAGAAGCACCTTCTCACTTGCCTACACCTTCTATTTTGGCCCGGCTCCAAAATCCTGATTCATAAAGTGGCCGGTCCGCCAGCTCGAGCAAAGCGGTCGAGATCAGCTCCATGGCTTGGGTCGACCTTGATCAAGCCGTCGAGCCCAGCTCCTGGCTCGATCGGCCGCCACCTGGCCGGTCGACCGCCAAAGAACTCAAGCCGACAAATCAACACAAGGCATGGCGGTCGACCGCCACCATGGCGGTCGACCGCCAGAGGCTCGACAGAATCAAGCAACGCCAAAACGGGTGATTTCGCAAACCACGAACGCCATTGCCAATTGTCTCATCATCCTAAGATCATGGGCATATCCCCATGATATCCACAATCTCCCCTTGATGAACACATTGGCAATCTCTCGAAAAATGTAAGTTTGAGGTTTGAAAATTAAAATACTCAACGTTTTACAAGAAAGGCACAACTTGGTCCATTAGCAAGAGAAAGCAATGGAAATGACCAAGCTGGCTTCAAAATAGCATGTGCAAGTGAGATACAGCAAAAGAAAGCAAGAAAGCTTCCAATTCCAGAGAATCGACAAAAATCTCACTTAAGGTCCATATGAAAGAACAATTGTTCTATTTGACCTTCGATCATCGTGAGTTTTCAAGAATTGCAATTCAAGTTCAAGAAAAGGCAATAAGACCAAAAGAATGCAATATGAATGCATGAATGCTCCCCTCACTATGATCATCATTTTAAAAGAGAGAATATGAAATTTCAATTTCTCCATTTCTCCCCCTCACAAAACATCTCCCCTATAACCAAAAAGCTCTTTATTAACAATACATTTTCGCTATATCTCCCCCTTTGACAATGGATTCATCAAGAAATCATCCCTTCCTCTCATCCAGAGATGACAAATGCACAAGAAAGGAAGAAGTAAAAGAAAGAGCATGCATGAAATGCAATGGGGTGGCTTCATTTTTGTTTTGATTTTTCAATTTTTAGGTTAAAAAAAAAGCTTTGGAGATTACTCAATTGAACAGGCTAGCATTTCTACCATTACTCAAGATACAACAAGCCTGACAAAGCTAGCAAGATCATGTTAAGACATATATTGCAAAGCTAGGCTAAAGAGCTCAATATATCACAGTTGTTGGATTAAATTAAGCAATGCATCAAAATTAGCAAGTTCAACAACAGGTATCCTAAAGTGATAATGGCCATATCAGAATGTCATTGTGAGATCCAGAAGCTAGCAAAGACCATCTTAGAGACAAAAAGTCCTGAATTGAATCATTTAGCTCAACTTTTGTCAGAAGCCCAAATTTCAACTATTTTTCATTTGCAATGAATATTCAAGTTGATAAAAGGTCTATCTTAGTAAAGAAGGTCCTGGACTAGGAGCCATCCACAACCTCTTCCCAAGCTTCAACCAATTTTGTAAATTTGCATTTTTAGCCATGTGCTAGATCTCAAGCCTCGCCGCGACCATCTCAAGCAACAAAAGCTTAAAAGAGTGGTCTAGGTCATCCAAAACTCCCCCTGAGTTCATGCCTAGTACAATGGCAAGCCGTCTCATGAGAAAGAATTGGTGAGATCGGTTTTTTCGCACAAAAGTGATCATTTTCATTTTGCACAAGAACATTTTAGATTCTTTAATGAACTGAAAGCTCAAAGATGTTCAATTCTAGATTCCAGAGCTAACAAAGCAATTTTGACAGGGCCAATGTCACAAAAGGATCACTAATTGTGCAACTAGCTAAAAGATCCACAAATTGCAATTTTCAGTTCAAGTTATATTAAAAATTCTAGCTCATTTAGCAAAGACATTGCTGCACATGTGAAAGCATGATAATTCTAGCAAGTCAAAGAACTAGACACAATCTTGAGCAAGAAATGAAATACTAAAGCTCAAGAGGGTAATAAGCAAAGCTTCATTAATTTAAAAGACAGAAGCGGTAAAGCTTATATTACAATGCATCTTTTTGGATTTTTCATATGTATGCAATATGGTACAATGAGATGCGCAAAAAGATGTAAAAGCCTAAAAAGATCAAAAAGGATCAAAAAGATCCGAAGAAGATGCCACTTGAAGAAGGTATCAGAAAAGATCCACAAAAGCTCAAATGAACAAGAAAAGTTCAGATGAACAAGGAAAGTTCAGAAAAGAACTAACTCCCCCTCAAACCAACCCATAGGGATAAATTATCCCTAACTAGCATATCAAGGTGGCAAACCTTGTTGGGTCTAAAAGGTTTGATGAGGAGACCTGCCAAAAGTGCCAGAAACTCCACAAGATAGCACAAAGACTTCAAACTCCACAAGATTTCTAGGGAAGACAACCCGAAAAGCTAGGGAGCGAAACACCAACACTAAAAAGCCCTACAGGCAGCTCAAAACCTGCTAAGACAAGTGATTGGGAAACAAGCTCGACCTAGGCTGTGAGAGAAGTGCATCCTAGAAAACGTGGGATATGAAGAGTGCCTAAGAAGGACACGTGCTAGAACAGAGCCTCCTATCTACCCTGAACACAAAACAGATGCTATGCAAGGTAGACTAGGGATACCATACACAAAAGTAAGGTACAGAAGCTCAAATCTGAGTCGCACTGCTTGGCAGTGAGATGTAGTCATGATAGATGAAGATCCATTCCTTAAAGCTCCAGAAGGTAGTTGTGCTCACCCATCATCCTCATCTCAAAATCCTTCGTCTCCAAAAAGTGATAGCCATCATTGAATGCACATATGAAGAAGAACCAACAGCTTGAAATCATGAATCACATGTTCTTCTTCTCAACTGATAAGACTACACCAAAGAGACAGACAAAGTCTATGCCTTGGTACTGGGTTAGTGAGACATTATCTAAAGAAACAGTACCAAGACACATGACTAGCAAGGATAGCAAAAGATGATCCAAAGCTCATAACAGCGTATAATCAACAACTAAGAGCATGAGCATGAAGATAAACAAACAATTACAGCACATGCTATCCAAGACATGACAAAGCTCAAACTATCCTTAATCAACAATAAGGTATAGGAGCAAGCAAACACGCACATAGCATATCACTCATCATATATACAGTCAAAAGCAAGCTAGTGAAAGCTATGGCAAGACTCATGCATCCACAATTAACAGTAAGACACAATAACCATGTAAGCATAAAGCATTTTAGAACAAAACATGGATAAAGTATGCTAACATGGATATCAAGTGAACAAGTGGATACATAAGACAAAAATCAAC
This sequence comes from Phyllostachys edulis, assembly GCA_036346405.1. NCBI lineage: Eukaryota > Viridiplantae > Streptophyta > Magnoliopsida > Poales > Poaceae > Phyllostachys > Phyllostachys edulis. The sequence goes on from CM070552.1 coordinate 47,960,111, forward strand.
AAGAGCAATATAAATCATGCACAGATAACACAGGCTCATGAAGACAAGACCAAACTCATATACCCATGGAAATAATGAACAACAATATAATACATGGATACATAAGCAAGAATCAACAAGAGCAAGATAATAAAGGTACAAGACAGTACAAGCTCATGTTGACAAAACCAAGCTTATATACCCATGGAAATAATGAATAGCAATTTGGCCCATGGATACATAAGCAAGGTAAAGGCATGATAAAGGATATCAAAGAAATAACACATGCCAAAAAGGTACAAGAGAGCACAAAGATAAGCACAACATGCCAAATATGAATAATCATGAAGATAAGGGCATGAAGGTATATGATTGCTCACAAAACAGGTGTAGATGCCAACCATTAAAGCACATGCCTCTTGGAGGCCATCATGAGGGTGGAGAACCAACAAGTGTTCTGATCACGTGATGAAGCAAAAGAACAGAATCTTTAAGTCCATGTTCTCCAACCCGCGTTCTTGGTACCTACACATGAGAAAGGCAAGGTGTCCGAGTCTTGGGTCCCGAAGGGTTAGAGAGCAAATGCTTGGGAACCCAAACCTTGGACACACCACCACCAGAAGCAGTCGAAACATTATGTGAGTTAGCATGATGCAAAAGATGGTCCATCCAAGAAGATCCAACACCATTCTTGGAGGCATGCCGCGAGTGGACAACTCGATGAGGAAAACAAGGTCCATCTCTAGGAAAGCGGCAATGGCCTTGCTTGAAAGCACCAAGATGAGAACCAACAGAAGCATCAAAAGAACTCACACAACCTCGCCGTGGGTGTGTACCTCGATGAACAAAACGAGGTCCACCTCTTGGAAAACGGCGGAAATCCTGCCTCGAGGCAGCTCGTGGACCAAAACCAAAACTATGCAAACAATGTCCACGGTGCTGTCCGACATCACTAGAAAAGGTGTCAAAGAAGCCATCAACAAATCGAGTCTTCGTGCTTGGCTCTTTAGTGTGCATGTCATGAGAAAGACTACGCCCACTAGGAGACTTAGAAGCATGAGCTCGACGCATTTGTTTTGCACGCTGAAAACAGAAATCTACATGATGACCATTCTTCCCACAAAATGAGCAATGGTGTAAAGGTCTACTAGTAGACACGGTCCGAGAGGATGAAGCACCATTATCGCTCAAAGAAGAAGTTCTGGAAGAACTAGCATCATGACTCGTCCTCGTATCGACACTAGACCCACACATGCCATGAGTAAGGCTATGTGTGTTCCTAGAGGTACGACGACGCACTCGACGCTCATGTCTCAAACGGCGAAAGTAAAACTCAAGAGTGTGTCCATTCTTCTTACAAAATGTGCAATGGTACTTCTCTTTTGAAGATTTAGTACCATTTGAAAAAGAAGCACATTTGTCTTTTGAAATCCGTTGGACAACACAAGAAGAGTCCGAAAGAGTCGAACTCACCAAAGAAGAGCTATCCAAAGCGATAGCACAAAAACCAACATCAGGTGACTCACATTTAGCACGAAAAGACTCCAACTCCGAATGCAAAGAAGCAAAAGAAATCTTAAGAACATCAATCTCGGAGTGAAGGCAAATACAAGAGTCACATGACTTAGCGCTCATATCATCGCGCAAAGACTTGATCTCACTCTTCAAAGAAATGCAAGATGTGCAAGAAATTAATGATGCTTTCGAATTAAGCATGCAGTTCAAAGCATCAATTTCAGTTTCTAAACAAGCACAATTCTTGCAAGAGAATAAACCATCCTTAAGCAATTTTTCATGTTCTAAGCACATGCTACAAGGCCTAGGTTCAATTTTAATTATATCAGCTCTAGCATTTTCTAATTGCTCAAGATGCATGGAATTAGTCAATTTAAGCTTCTCAATTTCAGCAAGCATGCCTACACAAGAATCACAATCATTTCTAGCCATAGATCTAATATTGCCTATTTCTAACTTAGCATTGTCAAGCTCATGATGTAAAGCAATACAAGAATCACATGGCATAGAAACATTTGATTTCAATAATTCATTTTCAGCTTTTAGGCATGCAAGAGAATTATTAAGATTATCCATGTCTATAAGCAATGAATCAAAATCACACATGGACATTTTCAATTTTGTGAGCTCATGAGACAAATCACCATTTTCTCTTTTTAGCACTTTCATTTTCTTCTTAAGATCATGCAATTTGTATTCATATGAAATCAAGCCATCAATGAGTTTTTCTTTGCTCACCTTGCTTAGCTTGAGTAGGGGATCGTCTTCGGAAGAGTCTTCATGATCATCCTCAAAATGCTCTTCATCATTCTCAATCACTGCTGCACATATGCCACTGGACTTCTTCTCCTCGGGCTCTAAAAGTGACTCATCCCTGAAACTAGGACAATCAAAACAAAAGGATTTGCCACAGATATCACAGGAGAAATCCTTGTCAATCGCCATTATTCTTATCACACGTTCAGCCTTCTTGTTACGATGGACATCGGCAAAAGAACCACAACAAGATGCAAAGAAGCGCTCACAAGTTCTCATATTTGTCGCCATGCTCAAAGATCGGTGAAGATCACAAAAGAGCAAACTTGGCTCTGATACCACTTGTAGGACCGGAAAGACGACTAGAGGGGGTGAATAGGAGCTCGCTTAATTTTTCACCTTGATTAGACTCAACACAATATCACTCCAATAGCTCTGAAGCTATGAAGATCAACATTTAAATCTTGTAGAGGACTTGTATTGAATCCAAGTCAAAACCCCAAGCAAAATACCCAAAAACTCAAATCACAAAGAGTTGGGCGGTCAGACCTCTCAAATTGGCTGTCTGATTTTTTGCCTAGCGGTCAGACCTCTCAAATGAGCGGTCTGACCACTACAAGGGGCGGTCTGACCTCTGAAATTGGCGGTCGACCCTTGATCAAGATGAGCAGAAAATCAAGCCTGACAAACTGAAAACCGAAACGAAAATCGGTCTAACTTTTGATCCGTAAGGCCAAACTCCACGAAATTTGAAACGCACCTTCTTAAAGATATTAGGAACCTATTCCAATCACAAATTGCAAAGATCCATGCCAAAGTTCCTATATTTTTCAGTTTGAACGAAGGTGGGTTCAAAACCGAGCCAAATGCGAAAACGGTGATTGAGATGATTTCGTGGGAGGAATCAATTCAAGATGGCTAAGGATGGTCTCACATACATCTTAGCACTCTCAATCACAGGAAGAATCAAGCCAAAAGCTCTCAAGAGCAAAACCCCCGAAATCACCCTTTCTTTCACCAAAACCGGGCAAAATCAAAACTTAGATCCAAATGCTTGCTCGTGGGTGGATGTTGATCTAGATGACCTTAGATGGATTCCCACATATCCCAGCAAGCAAGATCAAGAAGAAAAACCAAGTAAAAACACCCGGATCAAGAAAAGCCCCAAATCATCAAATGGAGAGGATGAACACAAAAACGAAATAGAGACTCATCTTGCAAAATCAGGTTGGATTGATTTGGATAGATGGATGATTGTTGGTTACAGCCACTCCAATCTAGGAGGACAAAGCTCTATCCAAGAGCACACAAATCAATCCCTCTCTAGAACCCTAGCTCTCCTTCTTTCATCCCCAAACCCTAAAACACAAAATTAGGGTTACAAATGGCCAAAGGGTTCTAAGTGCAACCAACACTTAGCCCTTATATAGTGGAGGCTATATTCTAGGGAATATTCCATTAGGGCACCCATTAAACCCTAACACACAATGGGTTAACACACGCACGCATCTCAAAGCGCCGTCTTCATCATCGATTGACCTAAACCGCTTTACCATGCGCCGACCCGCGCCACGGTTTAGCCAAAAGGTCACCAAGGCGGTATTTGGTGAAATTACCAAAATACCCCTTCTCTATCCTTCTCCAAAAGACCGAGTCCACAGATCGTGAAGTAATCCCATGCTTCGTCACGTGTAGGTTGATCAACGGCTCCATGTCGTCAAGTCTCTCCCGTCCGGATCCCACCGGCACCACTGAGCACTTGCAACGACTCCTGCGCCGCTTGATCCAACCAGTCGCACTGAACCGCCCGTTCGGTCATCCTCGTCTATTCTGCGCCACGCTTGAGTCACTTGACCTCACACGGCATCCACGATCGTTCTGGACCTCAGCTCTCCAAACTTAGTCCCGATCCTCCTCGCCGCTGGACCGTCATTGACACGCAAGCCACCGCACAAAGAATAGACAAGCAAACACGAATCCGAGAACAAGTTCTTCACAACTTGACCCACGTTAGCCAAAACATGCAATATGCAACACATATGCCATGAAACCCATGAACTTGACCTAACAAGCAAACATCGCCGCCACAAAGGACGATTTAACCAGATCACTGGCGGATCGACCGCCACCTTGGCCGGTCGATCGCTCCCCGCCGGCCGATCGCCTTGACCAAAGGCGGTTTGACCGCCATCCATGACTTAACCAAAATTCCATCCCGAAAATCAAACCTCTGGAATTTTCAAACCAATAGAACCTTTGCCTGAAAGCTCCAAAAATTATGGAGTAAATGTCACAAAACCCCAGGTTTTTGGGCACTAGTATCAGAAAACCCCACGTTTTGTGATTTGTTTCAGAAAACCCCAGGTTTTGGTCACGCCACAACGCGTGGCGTGACAAAAGCACGTTGTCACGCCACGGACCTCGGCGTGACCAAAGTGACGATAGCCTTGTCACGCCAAGATCCATGGCGTGACAGCACGCGTTTGCACGCCAAAATCCGTGGCGTGACCAAAACCTGGGGTTTTCTGAAACAAATCACAAAACGTGGGGTTTTCTGATACTAGTGCCCAAAAACCTGGGGTTTTGTGACATTTACTCAAAATTATGAGACCAAGTGCAGAAGCACCTTCTCACTTGCCTACACCTTTTATTTTTGGCCCAGCTCCAAAATCCACAGTTCATAAAGTGGCCGGTCTGACCGCTCGAGCAAAGCCTTGTCAGGCCATTTCATGGCTTGTCGGCTCGATCAAGCACCAAAGAGGCCGCTCCATGGCCGCTCGACCGCCACCCGCCGGCCGACCGCCAAAGAACTAAGCCACAAATCAACACAAGGCATGGCCCGACCGCCACCATGGCGGGCCGATCGCCAGAGGCCTCGACAGAATCGAGCAACGCCAAAACGGTGATTAGTAAACCCTCAACGCTATTGCCAATTGTCTCATCATCCTAAGATCATGGGCATATCCCCATGATATCCACACACTCAGAGGGGGAGATCCTGGACAGGAGGTCCAAGGACTCAAAAGGAGGTCCTGGACAAGAGGTCCTCAAAGCTCACAACGAGGAGGTCCAGACACTCAGACCTGCACAAGGGAGGTCTAAGGATCAAGATCTCAAAAGGGGAGGACCTCAATGGTCCAGATCAAAGGGTGCAGGGGAGGTCCTGACGAGTAGATCTCCAAAAGGGAGATCTAACGGCCAAGATCTCAAAGGAAGGACCTCAACGGTCGAGATCAAAGGTGTAGGGAGGTCGACCAACAGGATATTCGGTTTAGGAGGTGGTCCTTACAAAAGACCGGCTAGGATCGAGGAGGAGGTCTTTGCAAAACAACCAGAAGACGTCCCGAAACAAAGGAAAACGCGCAAAGAAAGCAGAGCCGTTCGATTGGAATTAGGCGGTCAGAAGGAAAGGAACGTTCGGACCATCCAAACGTTACCTCAGATTGAGCCGTCGATCAAGATCGAATGGCGCCAAATAAAGGGCCGTTGGACCGAGCGAACGAACTAACGAGACTAATTTGTCGATTTAAATCGGACGGCCAGAGGAAAGGGACGTTCGGACCGAGCTAACGTGCCCTTAGGATCGCCATCCAACAAAGATCGGACGGTCCTAGATGAGGGAGGCAAAGCCTCAAGCGATACAGCCACAAGAGTCAAGGATGGGTTCAAGCGCTAGGGAGGTCGGAACCTTTAGATCCAATGAAGGGAGGACTTGGACGGCTAGGATCTCTAGAGAGGAGGTCCTAACGGCCAGATCTCAACAAGGGGAGGTCTGCACGGCTAGGATCTCCAGAGAGGAAGTCTTAACGGTTAGATCTCAACAAGGGGAGATCTGCGCGGCTAGGATCTCCAGAGAGGAGGTCCTAACGACCAGATCTCAATAAGAGGAGGTCTGCGCGGCTAAGATCTCCAGAGGGGAGATCCTAACGGTCAGATCTCAACAAGGGGAGGTCAGGGTCTCAAAGAGATTCAAACCAACAAAGGAAGTTGAAAGAGAAGAGACAAACCAGGAGCACATAGAGAGGCTTCGGAGGACCGACAGCCCAAAGACAACAAAGATACAACAGAGAGTCAGAACCGGCAATGAACACCAACAAAAAGCTTAGTTAAGGTTTGATTAGTTCCAGTTTAACTCTCCAAATTTTTAAAATCTCAGGTTAAATTTTAAATTCTCAACAAATCAAATGATTACTTTTATTTTGAAAACCAGACAAGACACGATCCAAAGCACAGCGGGTCCGATCGTGCACGGCCTAATACCCAGCTCTACCCCAGACCCCAGACCCCAAACCGCGCACCCGAATTCCTCCCCTTCTCCGGCCGTCGCTTCTCACAAACAGTCTCGCGCCGACGAGGCCGCGGAATCTCCCGCTACAGCCTCCATTTCCCGGTGTGGAGATCCATGGGCGAGGTACGTGCTCGGCCCGAACCAGGAGCACGCCGCCCCCCGCCCCCCGCCCCCCCCCATTAGTGCAAATGCGGGCTTAGTTCGATTACACGTTGGGCTTGTTCTCGCAAAAGCCGAAACTTTCCTGTACGGGCTTGCTGCAATCCGCAAGGTTCACTGGTTTGCGTTTCCTATGCGTATCGACTGGTTTTGAAGCTGTCGCTAAGGTGACGCAAATCCCAGCATCGCATGTTGTTATACTATGTCAATTGGGCGTGTTGCGAAAAGCTGGTGATTTTCCTTTCAAGCAGTAAGTCGATGTTTCCATGAATTTGAGAGTAATGCTAGTGGCTGATCGCAACCGTTTGAATTTGCATTGTGAGGTGAGGTCTAGAGTGTGTTTATCATGGTACGGCGACATCAATTGTTGATTTTTCTGTTGCTGCGTGGCCACCACTGTTGTGTATAGTTTCTGACTCCAAGCTGGCATGTATCGGTGGGACTGTTAGTGCAGGCGGTTTGCTGGAGCTAGGGTTTAGGTCACGCGGTTGAAGTTGTTTGCTTGTTGTGTGGTCGCGTCTTGTTGCAGTTAGGATAAATTTTCGTTTCCCTGTTTTCGTTGTGGTCTTTACTTGAGGAATTTCGCCCTCTCCGCAGGACATTTTGCTAAGGGTACCTCACCGAGAGCACAATGCTCTGGGCAGAAGGGAGGAGTGAATGGATGCCACAGTCTTTGATCGCCGAGCTGCATGTTGGGGTCACAAAGAAGGATCATCCTGAAGAAGGTTAATGCTTCCTACATTCTCTTTGAAGAAAATTCTGTAGGATGCTCTCAAGTGACCTGATGTTCTTTGAATCTGTGTGATGCTCCAGGGATTGAAGATGATTTTGAGAAGTTCCAAAAGGAGGTTATAGAAGCGGAGGCGGAGGTGGAAGCCTTGAAAGACAAGGCAGACGATGTCTTAAACCAAGAGAATGTGGTTGATGATACTGATGAGCGACCAGCAACACCACCACACGGCGAGGAAGAATTTACTGATGATGATGGCACTGTTTGCAAGTGGGATAGCATTCTGAGGGCATGGGTTCCTCAAGTAAGTGTTGCCATTGCTAGGTTCATTTGCTCTCCTTTTGCTGCTGATAGCATCAATGACTTTGGGACTTGCCACTATTTCCTATTGGAGTGCAGGACATTCTCCTGAGTCTAGAACTTCAGATGTTCCATACTTGTTACATACTTATAGATAATCATCATCTGATGAAAAATCCTGACGGTATCCATCATTTGGGTTACTTATACATTATTACGTAGTGACAGTCGACCAACGACAAGTAGCAACCATCTCGATGTGACGATTTATTAACTTTATGGGCCTGTAGTAGTTTGGGAATTGATGCATGCCATGGGGCACCCTAGTCTTCTCACCCTGAAGTAAGGTTGATGATGGGTTAATTGATTTGAGCCCATTATATTGGTCTTGCTCCTCAATAAGATTTTACCTTGGCTAGAAATATCGGTGCACGCTGAGTCTATGAAACAGCCTGCCAGATAGCCTTTGGCAATGGAGTCATTTTTCTATGAAAATCTACCCTTTTTAGAAGCAACTTCACAGAAACTAAAACTTTTATTAAGTCCAGAGCTTACTTTCTCATTTATTGTTCCTCATCATATTCCTTTTTCCGTAACTATTTCTCTAAGTTCAGCAGTGTGAAGGTTAGTTTTCACGTTACCTGGAAGTGTTATTTCCCGAAAAGAGCTACTATATTTTGTTTTGGCTAATACTAGTCTAAATCGTGGTTCACCTGAGAGTCTAATTTAGTTTCCCTTAGTTGCTCTTAGTGTTAAATGCATGGTTATCATTGGTGTTGACAAATTGTCACCTAGGCGCAAAGGCGCCCCATGGTCTGCCTTGCCTTGAGGAATTAGGCGAGCGTCTGACAATTCTTGTCGTCCACGGCGAATTCCCTGAAATGTTCTTAATGCCTTATGCTATAGGCCTAGACAATATTTTTTAAAATATTGTATTCCATATTGCATCAGATGTTGTTCCTTTCAGGATAAATACTTTTTCCTTCTTCATCTTGTTTAATATTCCTGCCCATCGGTATTTATCAGTTAATCTAATTTGTCATTTGGCTTCTACAGAATGATGTATCAGGTAAAAAAGACGACTATGGAGTTGAAGACATGACTTTTGCACATGAGGAAGAAGTATTTCAAGCACCAGATATTTCTGGTTCATCCGCATTAGAGGAAACAATGCTTCAGCCGAAAATGAAAACAAAGAACCAGAGAAAGTAGAAAAGAGAGAAGAAAAGAAGCGGAAGTCTTCTGAGAAGCCAGCTGAAAAGAAGGTATAATTTTCAAGTTATTTTTGTGGGAGTCCTCGATAAGTTTTGCACAAGCTAATTCTTCAAACCGTTGAAATTCTTTATTATTCTTCTTTTTTTATAGGAAGCTAACAAACCTCCAGACAGTTGGTTTGATCTCAAAGTCAATACACATGTCTACGTTACTGGTTTGCCTGATGATGTCACAGCTGAGGATGTAAGTTGCTTATACCTCCAGAAGCTGTGGCTACTCTTCATTTTCCTCTTAGGAAGACTATTTCTCAAAATGAACTATTTAACACATTCATGATTATACAAAAAGTGCTTGGTTTTGATGGTGAATTTCTTTTGCAGATTGTGGAGGTATTTTCCAAGTGTGGAATTATAAAGGAGGTATGCTTTAATTTTCTGTGTTGCGGAGACAACTTAAACTTGATGCAGACTGAGTTCTTTAATCTTGATGATACTTCCATTTTTCTCCCCTGTGGAAAGACTTGGTTTTGTCAGTATCTTGATGAATCTATAGTTGCCGTCTGTGCATGTAACTACTGTGAGTCTGACGCAAAGTTTGTAGTTTGACTTATTCAGAATCTTGATATATTCAAATCTCCACGTCAAAGTTGTTCATTTTTGCGGCTTAATTCGTCGAGTATGTATATCTACCTATCGAATCTAGTGAATTCTAGCTGTCTGAACTTGCAGTGGTCATTGGTGATGGTAGATATTGGAGAATTTAACCATAGATTATCTTGGATGGATATCATATTAGTTTTTTAAATGAAGGTTGTGGCTAAATTAAAGTCAACATGATTATAATATTTGTTTACAATTTCCTATATTTTGGATAGTTATCGCTCTTTCTTTATTCAAAAATACTTCGGAAATATGTGAATATAATGGATATTTTGTGCCTGAACTTCAAAGCACCGAGGCACCTCTAAATGTTCCATGATAGGATCCAGAGACAAGAAAGCCTCGAGTAAAAATCTATACTGACAAGGAAACAGGCAGAAAGAAGGGTGATGCACTAGTGACCTATCTCAAGGTAGTCCCTTGTCAGATCAGATTATTTGGACTCACTGTGCATTTTTTTTACCACGTGCCTTTTTTCTTTAATGATTCAGGAGCCTTCTGTAGCTTTAGCAATTCAATTATTGGTTGGAACATCATTTCGTCCTGGTGGTAAGGCTCTAATGTCTGTAAGCCCGGCCAATTTTGAGCAGAAAGGTAAGTTCATGATTTCATCAAAACTACACAAACTACAAAAAGATGTTACTGATGTTGTCATGTCTGCTTCAGGTGATGTTTTCGTTGCCAAGAAGACAGATAAGCAAAAGAAAAAGAAAACCAAGAAGGTTGAAGATAAAATGCTGGGATGGGGTAATTTCTGTCTTAGTTTTCTGCCAATTCTTTTCATTATGGTTGATTTGAATATGTGATCTTGTTACAAATTCACTCAGTGATGGGTTTAGGTTGTGAAGATTCAATGTAGATGCAGCCCAATTGTAGGTCATGCGCAATCTTCTGCATGTTTCAGACTAATTATGGGTGTAGTAATGTGTAAAGAGTAACATGTTGTGAGAACCTTGGAAGCCATTGGCACAGCTGGAAGCAGATACCACTTCTTTGTCTTTGTTTTAATATCCTCCTAGCAAAATAGCTCTAAAAGCATTAAGTTGCAGAAACTATTCGGGTAATCATGCCATTGGTTGATGAGCAGTTGCTTTTTCATTATTATCTGGTAGTCATGCAATGAAAATTACCTTGTCTGAAGATGAAATTTGATCTAACTTCATTTTATTTTTGTAACCATTTTCTGTTATTAGGTGGACATAATGATAAGAAGGTGATGATTCCAACTACAGTATTTTTGCGGAATATGTTTACTCCTGCTGAATTGAGAGTAAGTAGCAGATTGCCACCGTTGGATTCATACTTTCTTGTTTTGTTTCTATTGGATTAAGGAAGGAATTCCTGGTCATTGCAGGCCAATGAAACTCTTCTTCCTGAGCTTGAGGCAGATGTTAAGAGAGGAATGCATGAAGCTTGGTCCGGTTGATAATGTCAAGGTAATTATTAATTTCACATGTCTTTGTTTGCCATTATATGAAAATCATGACACATAAATGAGTTTGGCCATAAAGAGTCCCTAAAGAAAATGTTAAAAGAATTGCTTGCTTGTAACATGTTCAGGAATCAGGGTGCATGTATAACTATTCTGTAGTTCACATGCTTACCAGACTGCCTTCTAGCTGACTTTTTAAACATGCGTAGTCCTGATAGCTTGTCTAAGCACTGAGTCTCTTTGACTAAAAGAGACAGCGGATAACTACTTCTACATTCTACACAAATTGATTGGTTCTTCTTGTTTATTGCTATGCCAAAGTTGGTCTAATGTATGCTCTCCAGCAAGGTGTTCACAAAGGCTGGCTGGAAAAGCCAACACATCATTAATGAGTGATGTGTGCTGAGTAGCAAAGGTCTACGATATACCTAAGTACGGATTTTAGAGGACCATATATATGGTAGCAGGTTTAAACGCTAGCCAACAAATTGAATACCCACATACATGTCCAGAGTTCTTAAACCATTCAGGACCTTGCTGTATGGGTCCGCTGTTACCGGTTTCAGTTATTCCGGGCTGTTGCAGGCCTGGTAGGGCTTTTCTCACAACCCATAAGTTGATCCTGGCCAGAAACTAGATCCCATCTAATGTCTTCCCCCGTAGGGCTTTTCGTACCCCCACAAGTTGATCTTGGCTGAAAAATGGATCCTATTAAATACCTTCTCAACTAGAGTTGAATTTACAATGATGAAATATATATTTTAGACATAGAAAATCTCCAGAATCAGCCGTTCAGCCATAGCTCAGGAAACTGGCCCTAACCACCAGCTCTTGGTGGTTTCTTATTTCTTTTTTGTCATTTCCAGCTAATCACTTTTGTTTAATGCACATGTTTCTGCTTGCAGGTTTGTGAGAATCATCCACAAGGTGTTACATTGGTGAAATTTAAAGACCGGAAAGATGGTGCCAAATGCATGGAGAAGATGAATGGAAGATGGTAAGTTTCAACTTAAAATAAATTATGCCGTTCTTTTCCCCTTGGTTTCTGATGTGGTGATGTAAGCATTAAAATGAATGTATGTTTGATCTGCATAAACCTTGAGTTTGTCAAATGCCTTGGTAAGATTAATTTTATGTGTTAGAAAAAAAAAATTGTTGGCTGCATGAGAGTACTTTGGAGAAGGAATTACTGTTGGAATTGTGCATGTTCGCTTTTTACTAATAAAATTTCTGAGCAGTTACCTTTTCCCGCTGAATTAATATGAATTAGCAAATAAAATCGGTGATTTCTTGCTGTGCAGGTTTGGTGGCAAGCGAATCCATGCGAGCGAAGATGATGGTTCCGTTAACCATGCTCTGATCCGTGATTATGATGCGGAGGTGTCTAGGGCCTCTAGGCTGAATAAATTTGGAGAAGAGTCCACATAGGAAGTCGATCATCTAGCATTTAGGACTGCTTTGTGGCTGATAGCGTGACAATTCTAAAACAATTACAGTTACCGCTTGCATAGATTGGATCTTCCGTTCGCCTGATTAATCTTACTAAAACTGCTTCTGGGTTAGCTTTAAGCATCCAAATTATTACCAGCCATCAGCTATAGGTTGTCTAATTGTAAATTTTTGAGATTGAGCTTTTTTTGCCATGCTAACATGGTACTTAGCAAATTGCCATATGCTCATTGACATACAACCATACTGCTGATGATACCGGGATGCGTATCTTGTCAGATTTTTTTTCTGCCGAAATACTCTCTTCACCGGGGTACCTTGGCATTTGTGTTACCCCTCACTGTTAGCTTTACCCGTGGCCTTGTTATGGTTGGGCAATATTCTTTTTGCTGTAAGCTGTTATCCTGTAATATGTAAGTAGCACCAACCAACATGTTGATGGTTCATCTACGTAGATTACAGATTCTTCAGTGTCGCTACAAAATAAATACCATGCCCCTGATGTCTTGAACGACTAGTCTATGTATGAGATGCACATATCCTTCTCACCTGAACCAGCACGAAGGTGCTGCAAAAACGTTGTGAAGCTGTGGCAGCAATTGGTTATAGCCTTGTAGGAAGGCTGTCGATGGTCAGATACTGAAGTGTGTGGAGAAACCACAGCTGCAAATTCAGCTAGACAGTCTCCTTGGCAGCACTGGGATACAGCAGCGAACAAAACGTAATGATGATCTTAATAATGCAATGGAACTTTATTACATTAAGTAAAGCAAAAAAGAAGAAGAAGAAAACACAAATACCAAAAAAGGTGACTTTTTGTCTGAGCCCAGGTTCGAACTGGGGACCTCTAGTGTGTGAGACTAGCGTGATGACCAACTACACCACCCAGACGTTCGCGCATGATACGAGATACCGTATGTTATTAACTCATCATGTGGGTTCTTTGCAGAGCAAGTAATCCACACTCCAGAGAGGGATTTTTTTTAACTAAACATTATTTTTTTTGTTTTATAGGAATAATGCTGTGTCGCTCCACCATTAGGCGACTTGGGTCTGGTCGCTCAACCACAGGGCGACTTGGATCAGTTGCCTAACAGTCCAGCGATACGTGGACTCGTCGCCCTGTGGTTGAGCGATGTAGAATAGTCGCTTAACGGTGTAGCGACTAGTCCACTTGTTGCTCCACCAATGAATGATTTAAAATAATAACATTAATTTTTTAATAATTTGATGGAAATAATTGTGGGAGAATAAATAGTAATTTTTGTAGGTAATAAATGTAGAAAATCTTGTTTGTAGGTTGTTAATTTTTTGGAAATAAAAGGGCGGTGACAAGGTTGGTTAGTCCTTTTGTGATTTTCGTAGATTATCAAGGATACGAAATCTGTTAGACTCGCAATAACATTTTGTGACCGTCGTATGATGTAGTATTGTGGATAATTTTTGAAGATTTTTTTGAGGACGATTGAGGTAGCAATGAGTCGTACGTAGGAAGGTAAGTGATTCTTGCGAAGAGACGTGGCAGTGGTGTGATTTCATTATAGGCTGCCTGTGGTCGCGGTGTGTACGCAAAAAAGAAATATCGAAACACGAGCCAAACATAATAATAGTTGTACACGAGGCTTGCAAAGTAATAGCTGTACTACAAAAAAGAAACATGGAAATACGAGGCTAGCATAATAATCGTTGAGTTCTCCCCGCACGACGAAGACCCCCTACTAACCGCCCGCTACACCACCCGCATTACATCCTCCGTCGTCGCCACGTCCCACCCCCCATCCATGCCCACCCGTACAACCCCTCTTGGGCTTCCTCAGCGTGGGGTGTTGGGGGCCCCAACGGGGTGAAGCGGTCAGGTGCCCTGTTGACCTGTGGTCCCAAGGCCTATGGGGTCGACTCCACCGTTGCTTGCATGAATTGTGACCTAGAAAGAACCTCGACGAGTGGGGGCCGAGGTGCTCCCTTGACCTCCCCCTGGTCTTCCGTGAAGAAGACGTCCACGTCCTCGTGCTGGGAGAGCTGAACTCTCGGCTGGGGCGCGAAACCTGCAGGACAAATTATGTTTATACGTGGGCTATATGACGGCCCAAAACAAACCTAACGAGATGAAACGTACCTGTTGCGCACAAAAATGTGTCGCGCACAACACAAGGATCACGGCAGCAATTGGATGCTCCGGATCTTGGCACCAACGTGCAGTACCTAGGCGGAGCTAGTCGTGGTACAAAGACGGTGGTGATTCTTCTCGCCCGATCTTGAGACCGGTAGAAGCGACAAGCAAGGAGAGGTTGGAAAAGAACAGGACTACAGGAAGCTACAATAAAAAGTAGATGTGATTTGTATTGATTGATTCTTTCAATCGGCCATGGCCCTCTCCTACTTAAAGAGCGGCAGGTCTTAGCCGTGGGAGCTCAGGACTCTTAACCGAACAAGATTACACAGATATGACTTGGTTATATTTTCTATCACTAGCAAATATTTCCTATTCTATCACGTCCTAGAGGCTTTGGCGGGGGAGGTCTTCATGGAAAGTCTTGAAAAAGTTCCTTGCAGAAGGTCCTGAGGAGATCCTCGTGGAAGATCCGCACGGGAGGTCCACGCGGGAGGCCTTGAGGAGGTCCTCATGGGAGGTCCACACGGGAGGTCCTGAGGAAGTCCTCACAGGAGGTCCTGAGGAAGTCCTCACAGGAGGTCCACGCGGGTGGTCCTCACATGAGGTCTTGAACGGTCTTGATGAAGCCACGTAGTACTCTGGAGGAGATCCTGAACGGCCATGATTAAACCACGTAGCACTCCGAGGAGGTCCTGAACGACCATGATTAAGCCACGTAATGCTCCGGAGGGAGTCTTGATCAGCCGTGATTAAGCCATGTAGCTCTTTGAAGAAGTCTTGACGAAGCTGTGTGAGCGTTCCCGAGGAGGTCCTAAACAGCCATGATGAGGCCACGTGGCACTCCTGAGGAGATCCTGGATGGCTCTGATTAAACCACATCAGCTCCTAAGGAGGTCCTGGAAGGTCACGATGAAGCCACGTGGCCTCTCCTGAAGAGGTCCTGGACACTCCTGATGAGGCCGCATAAGTGTCCCAAGGAGGTCCTAAACCGCTCTGATGACGCCACGTGGACACTCCGAGGAGGTCCTAAACGGCTCTGATAAAGCCACATGAACACTTCAAAGAGATCCTGAGCGGCTTTGATTAAGCCGCGTAAGTGCTCTAAGGAGATCCTAGACGGCTTTGATTAAGCCGCGTAGGTGCTCCAAGGAGGTCCTGAGCGGCCATGATGAAGCCACGTGGCCGCTTCTGAGAAGATCTTGATGAGGCCGCGTGAGCGCTCCGGAGGAGATCCTGAACGGCCTTGATACACCCTAGAGGAGATCCTAAGCGGTCCTGATGGAACCACGTGGCCGCTCCTGAGGAGATCTTGATGAGGCCGTGTGAGCACCCCTGAGGAGGCCCTAAACGGCCCTGATGCGCCCTGAAGGAGGTCCTGAGTGGCCATGATGAGGCCACGTGGCTACTCCTGAGGAGACCGCGTGAGCACCTCCAAAGAGGTCCTGAGCGGCTCTGATGCGCTCAGGAGGAGGTCCTGAGCGACTCTGATTAAGCCACGTGGCCATTCTTGAGGAAGTTGACGTCCAAAAGAAACCTTCACGCTCGAACGGTCCGAACAGCACATGATACTACCGCCAAGAGATGCACGGTCATACCGCTTTAAACGGTAGTTCCGCTAGTTAGCCTCTGGTAGTATCGTTCTGAAGCCAGGACCTTCCAGGAGGTCTTTGAAGCGGTCTTCCAGGACCTCTTAGGAGGTCTTTGAAGTCTGGACCTCCAGGAGATCTTTGAATAAGTTGTCCAGGATCTCTTGGGAGGTCTTTTGAAGCCAGGACCTCCCAGGAGGTCTTTGAAGAGGTCTTCCAGGACCTCTTAGGTGGTCTTTGAAGCCAAGACCTCCCAGGAGGTCAAGTCTTTTGAAGCCAGGACCTCCTAGGAGATCTTTGAAGAAACCGTCTAGGACCTCTTTAAGAGTTTTTTTCGAGGACTAGGACCTCCTGTTTTGCAAAGAACATTATAGATGCCAAATCTTGTCATCAATAGTACCTTCGGTGTGGTCCATGGTGCAAGCCCAATGGTCATACCCGTCGTACCCATCGTCGGGGAGGAACAGATATCGCCCTAGCACTGTCGGGTAGGGCTCTAGGAACGACGTCGAGGGTGGGTAGCCACGCGCCAACCTTGATACTCCGGCCTGGCCCGACGGAGGCGGGGGTGGGTAGCCACGCGCCCAGCCTGACACTCTAGCCTGGTCAGGCGCTGGCGGGCCACGTGCACGTGTAGACGCTGGTTGGACTGCAGGATGTGGAAATCTTGGCGTAGGTGCCGACGTGGCCATCTTCGAAACCATCTTGCACGACGTCAGGGCCATGCCACGCCTCGTCCCTGAGTAGACCCGACGGGTAAATTGCAGCAGCTCGTCGCGCGTCACCTCCGCACCGCGGGCGACCCTATCCAAGATCGACCCGGAGTCCCTCACCATCACAACGTTGATGTTCGTCTACAAGGAGTACGTGAAAGCGTCAAACTTGTAATTGAGGCAACCGTACTCAGACATTTTGAAACACGAGAGTACGTACCGCGAGGTGCACGTTCCGTGCGAAGTGTAGAGGGTACCCGTCGGTCCGTGCTGGTACGTGAGCGAAGGGAGGGTCGACGACACGCACTAGCCTGGTGTGTGTCCGCAGAGCGTACCAGCGTAGGTACTCGTCGTACGCACTGGGGTCGTACGGGATGTCCTCTTGCACGCAATCCTCAATGGGGACTAGAGCAACTTAGCGGAGGCCGAACAGGCACATCACCCTGTGCACCGCGTAGTCCTCGACAAACACGCCGAAGATCAGCTTCTTCCGCGTTAGCTAGTACGCCTGGTAGCGCCAGCACAATGAGGACAGCTCGCTCCCAGCGAACGTTGTCAGCAGTGAGGCGGTCGAGCTGCTCGACGAAGTGCTCGTACACACATGTCACCTACACGTGTGCAAACTGTGCTTGCGAGCCGTAGACAGTGGTTACAAAGGATGACCCGTAATACGACTAAAGTAAAGATACAAGACAATACGTACCCGTCTACAGCACCAAAGGGACCCTGCGGTCGACTGGTCCAGCTCACCCCCATGGTACATGTCCACGCGATACGACTAGTGTTGAGTAGCACGAGCCGTCCGATGGTGAAGCACTCGAACGACCAGAGCTATAGCAAGAGGGGGCAGTCTGTGAGGATAGAGCTCGGCCTCGTCCTACATCACGCCTTGCACATGCTGCGGTATGTCGCGGCAAGCATGGCAGATCCCCAGCTGATCTGCAGCTCCTCCCCTCGACGATGGCCCTCGCGTACTGCATGAGGCAGGCGTTGACGGAGTCACCGTGGCTGCTGGTAAACAGTATACAGCCGGACAGCCACAACAAGTATGCCTCGAGGTGCCGCGACACCTGGTGATCACTGGGCTTCGGGGCCATCCGCTCGACCTGTCCACAAACAAATATTTAGTAAGCCAGTCATATGGCAAGGATAGTGCATCGTAAAAATGAAAATAGTATATAACAACATATGGCATAGCTAGATATCAATATTTAACATAGTATTTCATAAATACTAACAAACATGCAAATAATACTTTAAAGCAAAGTAATTTGTATTTGAAAAGTAGGTTCAACATGATCAATTGTAAGGATTTGCCCTGCTCAATAGTGGATATTATTTGGTCTTGATCTTGTCCTGAAGCAATGGTGAAGTCTTCAGCGACGTTGGAATCTATTTAAGCGTAAAAGACGACTTCAAATAAATACACCTGAACTCAAATAAATTCAAATAAAATTAAAATTAACTTCAAAAAGTATGATTTTGGTACTGTCGGAAACGTTTTGAATCTAGATTAATTTAGAAACAAAATACAAATAATTTGGATTTAAAACGAGGGAGAATGAACTGTCCAAAATTTGATCCAAGAGGAAGTTTCACAAAATCTAAAATCCCTAACAGGTGGGTCCGATCGGATTTTCCTTTTCTTTTTCAATTAAATTTCTCAATAAAATCCTTTGTGACTAACAGGTGGGGTCCACCAAGGTTTTTAATTTTTTTTCCAATTATATTAATCACCTTGGGCCCACACGTCAGCTACTCTATGGTATCGTCTTCCTCTCAGAATAGGGGAGCGGACAGGGCTGCCATGATCGGGCTCTGGGCGAGCTCGGCGCCCGGTCAGGTAGGTGATGTCTTGAAGGGTTAGGCCCATCTCCCCGCACGGAAGGTGAAACGTGTGTCAACCAGCGTCGTCAGTAGGCACCGGTCGTATGGAAAACGCCTGAAAGTACGACCAGAATCGCCCGACGCGCCCGGGCGGTCCTAGTCGTCCTCCCACGTCGCCTCAACCATCCTCGCCAGCGAAAGGAGGCTTACCGCCCTCAACCTGCGTCGGGGAAGGTTACGAACAAACGTTAGTCCACTCGAAGTAGTCAGGCTGCAAATGAGTACATGAAGATCGCAACAGCACATACCTCGGAACCCAGTGTGGGTCCACCCTCCATGCCCTGATGGGCGTGCACAGCTGCAACACACTAAGCTCAATCGTCGCCTCGCCCTCTTGAGGGAGGATGGTACCGAGGCGGCTACGATGATGCGCGTCAATCACCGGGTCAAACAACTCGTATGATCACTATGCAGCGTGTCCTGGGTCCACCATACCTGAAAATTCAGTGCATACATTGTAAAAATTACGAAACATGTACATAAGGTAATAAGAAGCGATATTAAAAAAATAATTACCAGCCACAAATAGAAACAAAATTTAAGTTGGGATTAGTTTGGTTATATGTAGCCTATATGTAACAACTCTAGATTTTTCTTTACAATTTTAAAATGTGCCATGCTATTTTCCTAGTTTAAAATTAAATTTTGACATTAATAATATAATTATCACGCACAAATGGGAAGCTAAATAAAGCGGTGATTATTTTGATTACGTTCGACCTACCCTACTTAGCTACTTTACAATTTTTACAGATTTGTAATAGGTGTCTTCCTATTTCTGCAGATTTACCCTAAATCGTTCGAGTGTTGGAACATTCATAATATGTGCACGATGAACTAGACTATACACAGCTCAAATAATGTACTACATAATTTGACTAAAATTATCTAATCTATTAAATTCTATATTGCTATTTTTGTTTGCTAATCGACAATGTTTTGACATAATGCACAAAGTTGCAAAAGCATGTACTTGCAAGATGGCCGACTGGATCTGATGCTCTGTCTCTCTCTCCACCACAACGAACTAACAGAGCTTCACTACCTTTCTTCTCTCCCTCTCCTCTCTTCTATTTTTTTTTCTGTAATTGAAATGACACTTCTACTATTTTTTTGAGGTTTATATAGATGGATCCCTATTGCCAGTTGAACTGGCGACAGGATTCACGCTGTTTCGCCGCCGCTCATTCAAGCTGGCGGTGAACATTGTTCTGAGGAGGTGGATCGATGACAAGAAGTCAACAAGGTCTCTGTCGCCAGTTGGAATGACAACATCCAACTGGGTCCAACTGGCGACAGGATTCACGCGGTTTCCTGTCGCCAGTTCAACTGGTGACAGGAACATTGTTCACAGAGAGGTGGATCGACGATAAGGAGTCAACATGGTCTCTGTCACCAGTTGAAATGATGACATCCAACTGGGGATATTGACCTAGTTTTGTAAAAAATTTAGGTAACTATTTAGTTTTGTAAATTTTTTTTAAAAATAATATTATTTTAAAAAAATTCTCACCTCGGTGATCTCATCCTCTACTGAAGCTGATCTCCCCAAAGCGGAGCGCGTTGGTGGTGGACACTGGACAGAGGAGCGGAGGACGCTGCAGAATTACCTACTCCATTGCATCGTCCACGAGCTCTGCAAGTACTAGCTCGTCAAGCACGCCCTCGAGGTACCCACCCACCCATACCAAATGCAGATTTGCGTGTGGATGATGACCTAACAATAAATGAAGTTGTTGTCGGTGGACTATGCTAGGGGGTGGAGGAGTGGTCGATGAGGATGAAAAGAGGGCCAAGACCAGGGGCAAAATTTTCAAGACTAGCATAAACCTAAGCAAGTTCTCTTTTGGGGTAGCATTTACAAAATTTTCTTTTTGGAGTGGTATTTTCCCAATTGACATGTTTGGGGTGGTGTATATCAAATTTTGCGTTGTTTTTTGATAGGTGATTTAATCCGAGCGGTTAAATCCGTGATCTAACAGCTCACAGTGCTCGTAAGCGATTCCTTGCAGTAACATCTGTAGAGGATCCTGGTCGCCTGCGATGAGCATATATTACATTACATTTATGCGTGTCACCCTTAACATTCTTGCAGATTGCATATTTGCTAGCTGAAACAAAATGCCCGACTCAATTTTATTCAAATAGCATATATTAAGTCAGATACTTATTGAACCTATTTATACTTTTTATCCAATTCATTCGGATTAAACATGAATCATTGTCCCATCCGGCCAATCAGTAGCATATATTAAGTCAGATACTTATTGAACATATCTATACTTTTTATTCAAGTCATTCGGATTAAACATGGATCATTGTCCCATCCGGCCAATCAGTTTTTTTTTTTAAAAATAATCTATTTTTTATTAGAAATTACAAAATATTCCTGCGATATTTTTTTTTTACCGAAATATACGTCTGTCGCCCAATAGTTGGGCGACTGGATCCAGTCGCTCAACGGTTGGGCGTTTATACTGCAGGCGCCGAACCGTTGGACGGTATTATTGCAGTCGCCCAACCGTTGAGCGATAGGATTCAGTCGTTGAACCGTCTGCAATGATTACGAGTTCCGATCCAACCGTTGAGCGACTGGATTGGCTATATAAAGCCCCGCTGTCCCCCAAATGACCGCGCTTGGAGAGAGGAAGCAGTTAGCGTGAGAAGGAGAAGAAAGAGAGGAAGAGGAGAGGAAAAAGAGAGGAGAGGGAGAGGAGAGGGAGAAGAGGAGGAGAAATTCAACGTGAGGTAAGTTTGTTTTATTTTGTAGTGTATTTTTAGTAGGTAAATAGTTTATTTAGTTAAAATAGTAGTATAAGTAGCACTTTCGAGAAAATTGTAGTTAGAGAAAAAAGTTGTCTATGAGGGAGTATTAGTGCTGTTTGTGAGAAGTATTGTAGCTGTGTTGGTGTATGCGTGGCCGACTATTATTGGGTGAATAATGCGTGACCGAGCGCATAAGGAGAATGAATTATTTGTATAAACTAATTAGTAGAAGTAAATTAATATGAACTAACTGACTTAGGTAATTGGTAGAAGACTGGAATGCCACTTGTAGCGTCCGAATCGGATAATGCCTGCTATGGAATAGCTCGGTTTTTAGGTTGAATCTGAATATCGTACTGCACATTCATTGAGGCTTCTGCCTTAGAGAATGAATGACGTCTTGATCATCTTTGTCGTAGTAGTTGTTTATTTATAGGCGAAGGGCCTTACAAATGTAAATTACAATGTAGCAAGCTTGCATGTCGACGCGTTGCGATCCGACTAATTGCAATGTTGGAAATATTTGCACCATGAAGAAGTCATGCCTGTACCCACTACATTAAAAGTGCATTACGGTGTTGGCACCATTCGTGAAGGTTCGTGAGGTGTTGACTTGAGCAGTTTTCGGCAAGCCACTCTGGTACACCCGGACGGCGAGAATGCACGAATCGAAGATGTGAAGCATTGGCTCACCCGCAGCTTCTCTTTGAACCCTGAGGTGTGCAGCGTCGACATACAAGGGCTTTGAAGCCGGTCTCCCACGAACATCAGATGAGAGTTGAGAAGACTGACGCACACGGTAGTGTGGAAGGGCTTTATAGAAGGATGTCGGCGCCGTGGATATGAGTGTGTGATACTTGTGCAACCATGCCCAAAAGAAGCTGTGCAGGGCCCCCCCACCAGATATCATCCGAGTGGTGCGGCGGTTGGTGCCCAAAGATGTTGGTGAAGAAGAGGACCCGGAGGGTCAGGTTACTGAAGAGTTCAGAGAATATTGCTTGTGATGAGCCCGACGCGGTAGATACAGGAGAGGAAGATCGGTCACCACATGGTGAGCCTACAGGATAGGCTGGTGAAGGAGAGCATAGGGATTACATATTGCATCAAATGAAAAGCGATGACCGGATGGCCTTGGCTGAAGAGAAAGCTTTACAAGAAGACGACGAGGACAGTTCCGATGAGGACGGAGCTCCCATCCCCCGGGAATGGAATAGATTGGACGCTGAGGGTCTATCTACGCATGACGAGCACGAATCGCCGTGGGAGTACCATGCCACGGAGGTTCGGTTGCACTCAATGTTTGCTAATAAGACATCCTTGTAGGATGCTATTAAGCTGTGGGCTATGTCTATGCAGCGGACGTTTCGGGTCGTCAAATCTAGCCAAGAGTAGTACACCGTGAAATGCGAGCAGGCCGGTTGTCTTTGGCGAGTGCACGCACATAGACCGAAGTATGAGACTCACTGGATTGTCTCGAAGGTGGAGCCGCACTCCTGCATGATCAGCAGTGTTTTGTGCAGATATCGTAACCTAACGTCGGCCTTCATAGCCAATTTGGTGTATGGAGAGATAGTGGAGAAGAAGGATGTGGAGGCCAAGCACATTATGGTGGCTATTGAGAAGAAATTCAAGTACAAGATCAGCTACGCGAAGGCATGGCGTGCGAAGCAAAAGGATTTGGAAAGACGGTATCGACTACTTGCCTATATACGCGTATACGTTCAGACGACTTCATCGAGCAGAGACTCCCTGGCACATCATAATATCACTTACCTTTCTACTTACAGCTCATCACTATCTCAATCGCCCTCCCAAAATTCTCTGAAATTTTATGACTACAACAATATACGATGATCACAAAATATTATTGCGAGTCGACAAATTTCAGACACTTGATATTCTACTTAAAATAACAAATGCACCAACCAACATCGTCACAACACTATTATTTTCAAAATAAATAACATCATACAATCGATTTGCTAAATGTAATTAACCCACAAAATGTAATATTCATTACAACGCAATTAAACAATAATTAGATAATACAAAACAAAGGGGCCCTTGTCGCCTTACGGTTGGCGACAGAACTGTCATTTGATCGTCGGGCGATCAAGTGCTCTCGCCCAACGGTTATGCTGATAGCACTTCGATCGCTCAACGGTTGGGCATGATGTAACTTCGCCTTAATCAGAAGCGATCGATCCGCCCAATCATTCGGCGACAAACGCATATTTCTGTAAAAAAAAGGACGCGAGAATATTTTTATAATTTCTAATAAAAAATAGATTATTTTTTTTTAAAAAATCCCAATCAGTATGTCCATTTCTGGCAACCGGTTGAAATTCAGCTGCCATTCACCTAACAATCGGCACCAGCGGGGGCTAACTATACGCGATTTTTTTTTAAAAAATTATTATTTTAAAAGATAATTACAAAAATAAAACTCTCATAAGTTGAACTAGCAACAGGGACCCTGTTGACCCTATATCGCCGGTTCAGCTCCCTGTTGCCAGTTGAACTGATGACAGGAAGTAAATAGTCGTCCTGTTGTCGGTTGACGACAAGATCCTATGTATAAAAAACCCCAGAAATCACTCCAAAACTCATTTTAATTCCAGAAAAAAAAACAGAAGAGAGGAGGAGAGGGAGAGAAGAAAGGTAGCGAAGCAATGCTAGTTCGTCGTGGAGGAGAGAGATTGACAGAGCATCAGATCTGATCGGCCATCTTGCAGGTACATTTTTTTTTGCAACTTTGTACATTATGTCAAATTATGTAGAATTAAGTACATCATTTAAGCTGTAGTGAGTAGCATTAAGTAGAATAGTGGGTAGAAGTATGTAGAATTAAGTACATAGAATTCAGTAGAATAGCAACATAGAATTCAGTAGATTAGACAATTGTAATAAAATTATATACTATGTCATTTAAGCTGTGCATAGTGTAGTTCGTCGTGCACATGTTATGAATGTTACAGCACTCAAGCGATTTAGGATAAATCTGTAGAAATAAGAAGACGCCTATTACAAATATGTAAAAAAATAATTCCAGTTTTATTTAGCTTCCTATTTGTGCGTGGTAATTATATTGTTAATGTCAAAAATTAATTTTAAACTAGGAAAATAGGAAGAACTTTGTTTATTGTTTATATTTGCACTTGAAAAACATCTAAAAATATCCTCTAACTTGGAAGACCGTATTACAAATCTGTTTAAATTGCTGAGTAGCTTAAATTTGTTTTAAGTTTTGTGTGGTAATTATTCTGTTAATGCCGAAAATTATTTTTAAAGTAGAAAATTTGGTTTTTGTACATGTTTCGTAGTCTTGACAATACATGCACTTAATTTTTAGGTATAACAGACTCATGCCACTACGAGTTACTTGACCTGGTGATTGACGCGCATCACCATAGCCACCTCAGTAGTCAGTACCATGCTCCCCTTGGAGGGCGAGGCGCCGATTGAGCTTGGCGCGATGCGGCTATGCACACCCATCGGGGCATGGAGGCTACACCCAAACTGGGTTCCGATGCATGTGTAGTTCTGACCTTCATGCACTCAATTGCGGTCTTACTACTTTGTGTGTAGTCACGTTTGTTCTTAATCGTTTCAACGCAGGTTGAGAGGGGCAGACCTCCTTCTACTAGCGAGGGTGGTGGAAGTGACGTGGGAGGACAACCAGGACCATGGTTCTGGTCGTACGTCTAGGCGTTTTCCATACGACTAGGCCCTACTGACAGCGCTGGTTGACCGCTTAAGGCCAAATACGCACACGTTCCACCTTCCATGCGGGGAAGATGGCGCTGACCCTTCAGGACGTCACCTTCCTTACCGGGTTGCCCTGCACTGGCTTCCCTATGCTGGCGTACGACATCCCGGCCACGTAGCGCACGGACCTCCTAGCGAGGTTCCACGATGTGCTACCGCCAAACAGTGGGTACACGGAGTTTAGCAGCCCGCACGGGCCGACGTTGAGGTGGATCTGCCAGTTCTACGTAAGTCTTCGTAACTATTGTCCTCTCGCATCAATTCATATGTGAACCTTGCTGACGTGTACATGTCTTCTTGCAGCTTGAGCGTATGGCGGAGAACACATGCAACGTCATTGTTAAGAGGCATTTCGAGGCCTACTTGCTGTGACTGTTTGGGTGGGTCATGTTCCTGAGGTCCCACGGCGACAACGTCGACAAGCACTACGTCCGGTACGCACGTGAGCTGGCGGACTGGCTAGTGGCCGAGATCCAGCCCTACGCTTGGGGTCCAGCGTCGGTTGCAGGCGACGATCACGCGCCTGCAGGCGACGCATCACTTTGTCAGGCGACGCGTGCCACCGGGCCCAGAACAACTCCATCCTCTCCGGATGCCCACTACTTCTGCAGTTGTGGTCCTTTAAGCGCTTTCAGATTGGATGACGACAGCCGGACTTGGGAGCGTATGCGGTCAACTTGTACGCGCCGAGGATGACGTCGTGGACCGGCCGACCATGGGCACGGTGTGGTGCCACCGACGGGTTAGTTTAATGATCATTTATTATTTTTTGTATTGTAATCATAATTTCGGGTGATAAGTTTCCGTTGTTATATTCCACAGGTCACCTACACGTCGATCACTTCGCAGGGGTCCTACCTGGAGTACGTTGCGATGTTCGATTAGCTGACAGATGACCGTGTCATCTGGACATCGTACACTCAGGAGAGGGTGCACATGCACACGCCTGAAGGACTGTTGAGCCTGTGCACGCGAGACTATGTGTACTGGTACACACGGAGGGCCTTGGTGCACGATATCTTCGTGGAAGAGTACTAGGTGTAGCGGGTCATGTGCCAGTTCGGTCTACGACAGGAGGTCCCTGCCCCGTAGGGGGGGACGTGAGTGCCAGCATACGTCCATGCGTAAGTTTACGCTTTACTTATTTTGTACAATGTGTATTACGTGCCGACCAAATAATTGTCTTTCCGTCCATAGGTACACTAGGAACGGAGTACGTGGCACATGCTCCTGGTTGGACAAGATGTCCTGTTGGGTTGTGGTTTGACTCAGAGCCTACGACGACCTCGTCCAGGAGGATGCTCCCTACGACCCCAGGACATACGAGGAGTATATGGAGTGGTACGCTAGTCGGACGAGGCTTCGCTGCATCCGGGTCGTGGTCGACCCACCATGACACGAGGCTGCGACGTCCGACACGTACCCCACCCAGCCGGACTCTATATTCCACCGCTCCGTACGTATTTAACGGTCCTTAATTCATATTTAATTTGCAAGATTTAGGTTTCCAACTTGTTGATTACTTGTGCAGACGGATCTACACCGGGAGGTTCTCGAGTTGGCAGCTTCCGCGCAGCAGATGACGCTGGGGGACACCAGAGGGGTCCTGCAGCGGATCATGGAGAAGGCGAGACGAGACATCCAGATCGCCACTTGTCGCATGCTGAGGGACCTGATGGACCGACCAGTGCGAGGACGAGGGGTTAGCCAAGGTGGTTCATGGCCACGGGCTCCTATCCTGCATGTGGTGGGCGTGTCGTCAAGACACCGTGGTGGGAGCACCGCTGGACATTTGAGAGGTGATCATGAGACATTCACTTCCACTTTTTTATTTCGAACCACACTAGTTACTAACGACAATCTTCTCTTGCAGGTCTTATGCTTCACCGACACGCGGGGCAGGATTACGCGGAGTCGTTGGGGCACGCCTTCGTGCCACCAGGTATGACCACCTTGCTGGCTTACGTAACGTCCTTTTTCGTGGTTATCGCCATGATTACATGCGTAACGTAGTACTTCTTTATTTCGAACCCTATTAGTTACTAACAACAATATTCTCTTGTAGTTCTTGAGCTCCACCGACACGCGGGGTAGGAGTACGCGGAGTCGTCGGGGCACGTCTTCGTGCCACCAGGTATGACCACCTTGCTTGCTTGTGTAACATCCTTTTTCGTGGTTTTCGCCATGATTACATGCATAACGTCATGTTTCACAGATCAACCACCGCCTTGGGAAGACGATTACTTGTCGCACGAGGAGGCATGCTCCGGGGACCCTTACTTTTCAGAGTAACAACATCGGGCAGTTTTGCCCAGCGACGTGACCAACGAGTCAGCTTTACACAGCGACGTGGCCCGATGAGTCAATTTTACACAGTGACGTGACTCGATGAGTCAGCTTTACGTAGCGACGTGACCCGACAAGTCAGCTTTGCGGAGCAACATGACCCGACGAGTCGGCTTTGCGGAGTGACGTGACCCGACGAGTCGGCTTTGCGGAGCGACGTGACTCGATGAGTCGGCTTTGCACAGCGACGTGACCCGACGAGTCAGGGCCGCTGCCTCACGGACGCGATTTTCCTTCAACCGAATTACAATTCAAACGTGTACGCAACGCCAACTCGACATATAAGTACTACCCCTTCCACGCCGGGTTCTCCTGCATCTAGATTTCAACACAATCTCGCTCAGATGGAGAAGCACTTGGAGGAGATCCGCGAACCGCAAAAGGAGTATGCGGCCCAGGAGGAATAAAGGGGACATGCCAGGAGGCCACCTCCCCGCAATGACGCCGCCTCCCGTAGCAGCAACCCCTACTAGAACATCCCAACCGATCATTCGCCGCAACACCCACCCGAGGGGGAGACGCCGCCCCTCTGTGGGTGTAGAGATAGATGCAAGTTCTTTATGTCTAAGCACCGGCTTAGCTTGGGCATACGTTACTGGGTTTGCGCGAACTACTCCTGCGACTATCCCGACAGTTGTTGGAACACGAGCCGCTATTGGCAGCCGGTAAGGGCATGTAGCAGTATGTTCCCCTACCATTTCTCTTTCAAAGTTCGCACTAACAACCTCTCCCGTCTACCCGTAGTCCCCGGATCCGCTATGTGGCTATCGCAAGTGGACCGACCTAGAGATCCACCCACACGACCAGTGAACTCTCGACCGCGAGGAGTGGGATACCAACAGGGATCGCGAGAGGAGGGAGAAGGAGCACCGCACCGAAGAGCACAACCAGTGTATCCGGCGGAAGACGCAGGCCCATCTAGAGGCATACATGCACAGGGAGCATGAGGCTCGTGAGAGGGAGCATGAGAAAAAGAGGAAAATGGTGGCTGAGGCCGAGGCGGCCGGTGAGGACTATAACGCCAAGCTCGCAAGGAAAGGCAAATGGCCCCAGTGCACGTAGTAGTCCGACCCACTTCATCCATATGTCCTATGTATTTCTAATTCCCTAAAGGCATGCGTGCACCATCCTTGGTTCGTTAGCCTGTGTGCCATGTAACCCCTCTTGTCGGATCAACACAATATAACTTACCTTCCTATTTACAAATCATTAATACCTCAATTATCCTCACAAAATTCTTCATAAATTCACCGCAGTACAACAACATACGACGATCACAAAATGTTATTGCGAGTCTAACATATTTGTACCATTCATAATCTACAAAAATCACAAACACACCAACCAGTCTAGGGTTTAGGGTCCTGTCGCTAGTTCAATTGGCGACATCTCTCTGTCGCTAGTTGAAATAGTGATAGGTAGCTGTCGCCAGTGGAAATGGCGACAGGTAGCTGTCGCCAGTCCAAATGGTGACAGGTAGCTGTCGCTAGTTCAAATGGCGACAGGGAAGCGCAACCCTATAAAAACCCCTTCAAACCCTAAAATTCAGCACAAGACTCACTTTTATTCAGAAAAAAGAGGAGGGAAGAGAGAGGAGTAGAGGGGAGGAGAGAAGCTAGCGAAGCGCTGCCCTTCCGGTTGCCCACCTATCGAGTAATTTTTTTAACCGAATGTATTACATAGTTTTAGATGTACGGTTACGTAGTGCAATATGTTTTACATAATACTTTCTGATGGGTAGTCTAGTTTTAGATACATGGTTAATCATAGAAATGTTCTTTGTGGTGCAGTGCATCAAATATGTCCGACGTCGCCAATTTTAAAATTTACTACAGTTAGGGGACTATTATGGAGGGTCCCGAGGGGATTGATTTGCGTTATTTCCAATCGGCGACCATGCCCCTAGCAAGACCAGAGCAGCGTACATGGGGCGCTGTACTACGGTGGTTGTTCCACACATTCCAAGTGGATCATGATGTGTATGATCTGACATTGAGTTGCTTTGCCCCCAAGCAGCATAGCCCACATATTGGGAGTTAGTGCAGCAGAAGGGAACAAATTGATGGCAGTCATATGTACGCATGGCGAGGGAGGAAGGGTGAAATTTGGTCCTTCTGGCCAAGACATATGCCAAGCCCACTCCTCCATCCGCGGCTGAACAAGAATGGGGTGCTAACGCCGAAGAAGAAGTCGGGGACTCCAACCACAGTGCGGCGCACACAATGGCTGTAGCTCCCGGAGTTGCTGATGCTGTCGATGAAGACCCTGCGGAAGTAGTTCCTTCGGTTAGGCAAGCTAGTGGTCTTGCTGACGAGGGTGAGGAGGTGGAAGCCGTAGTGCAAAGGATGAATCTCGAAGACTGAGACTACATGCCATTGTCAGAAGATGAATGTTCTGACGGCGAGGATGATGTGAACCAGTAGGCGGTTCCATCCGAGTGGAACACATACCAGTTCGAGAACCTCGTCGTCAACGAGTGTGCCGTGGGAGTACTACCAAAGCAAGGTTAGGCAAGGAGCTATGTTCAAATGCAAGGAGGCCGTGCAGGACGCGGTCAAATTCTGGGCCTTATCGGTGCGGCGCACATTAAGAGTCGTCAAGTCTACCCCAAGATCCTACGACGTGAAGTGCGACATAGAGCGATGCCCTTGGCATGTGCACGTATTTTAGCCTAAGTGGGACACCTACTGAAGTGTTCTATAGTCGTTCTTCACATATGTGTCGTCATTGAGTTAGTGCAGTCCCACAGGAACCTCTCATCAAGTTTTATCGCCAACCTCATGTACAGTGAGATCGTGGATAATCTAGATTTGGAGCCACGGTCCATCATTCGGGCGATTGAGGCAAGGTTTCAGTACACAATCAGCTATGCCAAGGCGTGGAGGGCAAAACAGAAGGCATTGAAATCAAGGTTCGGTATGTTCGAGGACTCCTACCACAACCTCCCCGGGCTACTCCGAGTTATACAAGACATGAATCCCGGCACTCATGTCGACATTCAAGATTCCACACATCGGAAGTGGGCCAATAAGAAGGTACTACAGCGAGCATTCTTCGCCTTTGGTCCATGCATCAATGTATTCCGGCACTGTCGTCCAATCTTGTGTGTCGATGGCACATTCCTGACTGGAAGGTACAAAGGCCAGATACTGACTGCAATAGCGACGGACGGGAACAATCAAGTTCTTCTTGTGGCATTCGTTTTCGTTGAAAGCGAGAACACAGACAGCTGGTTGTGGTTCCTGAAGAATTTGAGGATTTCTGTTGTACAAGGCTGTCCAAATGTATGCCTCATACATGATCAGCATGCGGGCCTGCTGAGTGCAATAACTCAGCTACAACAAGGAGAGAACATACCACTTCCGTGGGCGGATATGCAGAGCAGGTGGTGCATGAGGCACTTGGGTGCAAACTTCTACAAGCAGTTCCGCAACAAGGACTTGATGAACCTATTCAAGCGGTTGTGCAACCAGAACCAACAGCGAAAGTTTGAAGCACTTTGGAAGATTCTGGATGTGCGGACCAAGACGCACAGAAGGGAGTCAGCGAAAAGGGCCACCCCAAGCGCTGACCAGGCCCCCGAAGTATTGCCACAACTACCCACAGATACTCCCAGATTGACGAGGTGGACGGGGGCGCGGGTGAAATGCTTCTCGAACTGGATTTAGCACGAGCCTAAGGAGAAGTGGTCGCTGCTACATGACAGGGGTGGTGCTCGATATGGTGTCATGACAACCAATTTAGCCGAGGTGTACAACTGGACCATGCGCAGCGCAAGGTGCCTCCCTTTGGTTGGTATTGTGGAGGCAATTCTCCGCGGTATGATGAACTACTTTATTGACAGAAGCAACAATGCATCGCTCGCCATGGCAAATGATGAAGTACTCTACTCCGTCATGGTCACCAAGTACATGGAGGAGAAGAGAAAGAAGGGTGAGATGCACTAGGCATTCAAGATGGGCACATGGGAGCTTCGCTTTGAGATAATGTGCAGGGATAAAGGGCGCTATGGGATGAACCGCGAGAGGGTCACCCACGAGTGCACGCTACGTCGCGGCAGTTGCATATGCACTTGCAACAAGCCCCTTCTTCTGCATAGGTCCTGCTATCATGTCATGGCCGCATGTTTGAGGTGGCGCAGCATCTCAGCCAATACCTCTCTGACTATTTCACCAAGGAGGCGGTGATACAAACCTGGAGTGGAGAGATGTATGGTTACGCCGTAGTTGACCATTTCACTGGCCATCTGACATGGCAGCAACTAATCTGGACCGCGGACATTGATAGGCTCAAGAGAAAGGTTGGCCGGCGACAAGTACGACGCATCAGGAACAACATGGATGAAGCAGAAGCCGGATGTCGTACAAAGAAGTGCTTCATTTATAGGGAGTCTGGGCACACCTTCAAGAAATACTCAATGAGAAATCCTCAGGACGAAAGAGACATCGGCACTTTGAACGTCGCCGCGGGGATCTCATCCGGTTGACCGACTCGAGGCAGTCCACATAGGGGACGTCGAGGTCGCGGCCACGGGAAAGCACGTACAGTTGTAATATGTTATTGCCAATGTTCTGAATTATCATTTTGATTTGAAAAAAAAACTAAGTGTTACAACGTTTTGCTGAATGTTATGTAATATCAGTGTGATTTGTCATAGTTTTGATACTAATAGCAAATTCACATTTGTTTCCTTACATAACATGCAGTGCATGTATACGAGCAAGTAGTGGCAAAATGTCATTTCTCCAAAGTTCTCTACCTTGTATGAATTTCCGGGCGCATCGCAATATCACTTACCTTCCTACTTACGAATCATTGATACCTCAATCGTCCTCGCAAAATTCTTCAAAAATTCACCGTACTAGAACAACATACGACGATCACAAAATGTTATTGCGAGTCTAACAGATTTCGTACCGTTGAAAATCTACGAAAATAAAAAACAGACCAACCAGTTTAGGGTTTCAGCTCCTTGTCACCAATTGAACTGGCGACAGATACCTGTCGCCTGTTCAAATGGTGACAGATGGCTGTCGCTAATTCAACTAGCGACAGAGAGCTGGACCGATGACAGGGGGTCAACTGGGTCCAACTAGCGACAGTTACTTGTTGACAGGATCTATTTTTGTAATTTTTAGGACGGCTATTTATTTTTATAATTATCTTTTAAAATTATATATATATATATATATATATATATATATATATATATATATATATATTAAAAATTCAACTATACGCATGCAATATCTTCACAGCGAGTTATGATACGGCCACAACTCGCCCCACCACAGCCAGTCAGAACGAAAAAAAATGACCGTCCTGCCTTGTGACTTACACATTGCAGTTGGCACTGCCATTGACTAAAACTGGGTAAAAAGATTGGACCCCTGATGTTAGCAGCCATGAATGTGTCTGTTCTAAAATCTTCCAAAATCCCACGAGACCTTATTACCTTTAGACCCTAATTAAACCTCATCAATCTCATGACACGTGGTAGAATAAATCAACTACCTCTTTTCATGGTCATGTGTCATGATTTGAAATGGGTCCAAGTAAGAGTCAAAAGATGAAAATGTCTCATATTTATTTCCGTTCTTCTACTATCATCGTGCCGCTTCTTCATGTTCACTGCTTTCCTCCGTTTGTGATGCCAGCTTCACAATGTCTTCCACAAGGATCTTTCCTTCTGTTAGGCATAGAAACATAAAAAAATCTTAGAAATTTAGGAGTGAGGAAGATGGACTGTAAGTTTGTTATTCAGCAGTACAGTAGGTATAAGTGTCAGGGTTGAACCTTTGTCTTTTGAAAGATTGCTGATAAGCTCTTGGACGCCTTCCTTCCCTAGGGTGTCTTTGAGATAATTTGCAGCTGTTACTACCTCTTCAGGAGTCACTTTGCCATCACGGTCCCTGTAATGGGATCAGCTTGTTGTTGATGAGCAAGGAAAATCAAACATATTTGTGACTACCATGCGCGTGGCCTAGGCGTGCGGCCGGCCAGCACGCACAAGGCATCACCAACGTGCAGCATGCATGCCACGGCATTGTAATGCATCCTTGGATGCTTATATTTAGATTAGTTGCTTACCTTAGATAAAGATTGCATTAGTTAAAGATAAGATATGCAGATTGAGTTGGTTGGAGTCGGCTCTATATAGTCATTGTATCGTTATTTAGGAAGCTATGAACAATGAAGAAATATTCACAAATCCCCAATTCCTAGCTCTGTTCTCTCCATAGTCTGGCTACTCTAGATCTGTTCCTCTCCCCTAATCGGTGCCCTCCCTGGCTCCCTTCACCGGATACTTACCCGTTATGAACTAAGGTTCATGACTATTGGTATCAAAACCAACACCATGGCTTCTGCTGCCGAGCTGATGAAGACGACATTGAAAATGATGTTCCAGCAGATTTCGCCCAACCCATCGGAGGAGCTTGTCGCCCTATTTTACAGCTCGAGGACGAGCTGTTTCACCGGAAGGGGCGGCGTAATGCTATGGACGCGGGTACTGTAGCACATGTGCACTGTTTACCTGTGTATTGTTAGCATGCGATCACTTTCCTTTGTTAGGGATTAGATTGATTTGATTAGTTTGGAAGCTTATCTTCAGTTAGTTTGTTTCTTTAATTTAGAGATTATTACTTACTGTTTACCTGTGTATTGTTAGCATGCGATCACTTTCCTTTGTTAGGGATTAGATTGATTTGATTAGTTTGGAAGCTTATCTTTAGTTAGTTTGTTTCTTTAATTTAGAGATTATTACTTAGGGATTAAGTCATGTCTATAAAAGAGAGTATTGTATCTTCTTTAATTAAGCATAGATGAATAAACAAGTTCCTAGTCTCTAAAGTCCAGTTGTGGTTGTTCTGTTGACCGGCTATTCTAGATCTATTCCTCCCCCAATTGGTGTCCTCCTTCACCTAGCACCGTTCTACTTTAAGTCGTCGTCTAACCTCCCTTTAGTAGATGTGCCCTTCTTCACCTAGCATTGTTCTACCTCAACTCGTCGTCGTCGTTCAACCTCCCTCCAACGGATGTTTACCCCCTTGTTGTGCTAATTCACAACAGTGACGCAATCCA
Source organism: Phyllostachys edulis (assembly GCA_036346405.1). Lineage (NCBI taxonomy): Eukaryota > Viridiplantae > Streptophyta > Magnoliopsida > Poales > Poaceae > Phyllostachys > Phyllostachys edulis. The sequence continues at coordinate 47,994,855 of CM070552.1, forward strand.
GTTCCTTGATTAGTGGCATACAGTATGAAGGAGCAAGTTATGCTGACAGGCGAACAATTTGATCGTGTATAATTTTTCTGCTACATAGGAAAGATACTTGTGGATGGCCTCATGGCCATAGGGTTAACATTTCCTTCTATTCTGGACTGTTGTCCTAACTTGGACTAGCTTTATCTTCTAGCCAGGTAATTCTCTCTCTTACTAAAATTTTGCACTTTTGCAGTTATTCCTAAAAAAAATGAAGATCAAAGAAATACTACCATTAAGTATCTCTAGAAATTCAGCGGCAACAAAACATGCTAGTAAGTGGTTCATGACAGCCTTACGCACATGCAGGGGACATTTACCTATCAAGCAGCTGCCAGCGGTTGCCTATTCGTGCATCAACATCATCAATCTCCTTTTCTAATTTCTGAAGCATAGCATCAACCTGAAATGCAGCACAACAGTATGTCAACAATAGCTCCAAATCTCACGTCTGAATTATAGATTCCAGGTAGAAGCCTACCCGATATAACAAGAGAGACTTCATATTTATCAAGGAAAATATTTAAATTAGTAAATACAGGCATAAACATGAAAGTGAATACTGCAGAGTGCAGACCCTCATTAGTCATTAGTAGAGAGAAGCTAGAAGCCAGTCCATACATAGGGTCACAGGCATAAAACAACACCAAAAGTAGAGCTCAGAAAAGCGAAAAGGCTAATAAGTTATGACCCAGTTAAATTCAGGTTTCGTGGTATCAAGCGGGAATAGAAAGAGCGGGTTGGTGAAATTTTACTTATTTGAGTATTTGATTTTAGAACCAGCTAAGATAATAGTGCAATTATGTAGAGCCAACATAACATATTGCTTTAATATAGGTTAGAACAGCTCTTGTGATGTTCCGAATACAAGGCCAGAGTTTGCAAGCAAGAAAGATAAATGTAGTAATCACTTTTATATCCAAAACATATATAAATACCTCCTAAAAAGAAAAATTAAAATTCAGCCACGTCTTCTTCTTTTCTAGCCTTCAATTGTCTGGTAATTAGTCAATTTACTGATTTAGGCAGTAATTTACAATAGGTACTTGCTGACAGGAAGAAGCCCATTTATTATCTTTGATATCTCGGTCTAGTTATAAATCAGCAATGATTAATTTTGGAAAATTGGGACAAACTTCTTAAGTTTTGGACATAATGTCAAAAATGAACTATTCAACTATTACAACTTATAAGCGATTGCCAGAGTTCACAGCTAGACAAGCACAAATTTCTACCTATATGATAATAACCTGTATGCGAGTCAACAGTTCCTGCACTTTCAAACTATTCTCGGGGCCGGGTATCTATTTACAATTACTAACACACACTTCTATTGAAAATCAGATAAGAAATGCTTCTGAGGAGTTTTAGCAGACAGCCCAAAAAATTGAGGTTTAGATGTAGAAAAGGGTTCCTTACCCTCTCTATCAATGCTGAAGAGACCTTTTCTCCTGCAGCTACCTCTGCAGCATGGTCTGATTCTGCCCTAGCAGCCCAGTATGCTCTCCTAGCTTCTTCTTCATCCTCTGTACCCTCCTTTTCCAGCATAGTGTTATATAGTTCTATCTGTATTCCGCAAGAGTGGGGGCCCAATATTACCTTATGCAAACTGATAGCGCATAAATAATGAGTCCAACTTCAACTCATACCTCCTTATTGACAAGACTCAGAAACTCTTGACGCTCCTTGGTAACAGACTGCAAGGCACAACAAAAAATAAAAAGGTGCAATGTAATGTTAATGCAAGTTTTCTAGAAATGCAAAATATAAATAGTAACAAAAAAAGCTAGGATCATACAGAAGCAGATGCGAGCACAGCCAATGCTCGACTGATATTACAAAGCTGCTCCTTCTTCTCATGCTCTTTTGATTTCTTTAATTCCTCTTCTTCCCTAGCAGTAGGCCCAGTCATTTCCTTCAAAGCCAAATCTTCTTCAGTAGCCTCTGGTTCCTCAAGCTTTGCCTTCTCTTCTTTCTCTTGCCTTTTCTCCTCCTCCTGAGTATTATTTAATATGCAGAACAGAAGCATTAATAACAATTTATAGTTGAGAAGTTGAATAATAAAACAATGAGATTGAGAGTACGTATAGAAAACCGTTCTTCATCCCAATAACAGAGCAGCATAGGTGAATTGCATATCAGAATTGGGCAACCAAGGATTATAGAAAGCTAGACGGGAAAATTGCATCTTCAATTTGGCCAAGTAATTACATGAAGAACCAAATTTTATTGCATTACTAAACAATACAAATAAGAATTTACGCAAGATGGGATCTCTTTCATGGTAATTTTTATTCCATGTTCTTTCAATAGAATAGCGCCTTCCTACTTTAAAATTATAAAACAGCCATAATTTACTATTTTTCAAGTTTCAATACATCTAAGTGATACACAAACATGAACAGGTATTACATCTAAGCAAACAAACTAACTAGGGGAAAAATGATGCTAAGTACATCAGATATTACATTTCTGTATTGCAAAACCAACTCGTTTGAGAAAAAAACAATGCATAGTGGATAAGCTATGGCTGTCATCCTGAACTTTAATTCAACATCTTTATATCTAACTTCAAAAGAACTTTCAAACCAAGAATAGGGCAAATACTTTATTGCAGCTGGGATCAAGGAAACAAAACCCACTGGTAACCGGAAAAACCAGTGGGAACCGGGAGGGAAAAAACTGCCCGAATTTTTTAAAATTTATGACTGCATAATGCACTTCCTATGTTGGTTTATGTCTTTTTTTGTGCTATATTACCTATTGTATGAGCTAAATATGCTTGAATTATTGTATGAGCAAATCCCAACATTTTTTAGACAATCAAGCCTAACTAGTATGAGCCGGTAATTTTTAACTAGATATCAAGCTCCTTATGTATCAGGATTGTTACTTCATTAAACACTTTCTAATTAATATTTGCATTATTCCCATTGCTAATTACCCATAGCTAGTTTTCTCTGTTTTTTCCGGTTTTGGTAGCGGTTTTTCCATTTTTTGAATCGTTTTTCCGGTTTTGGGCAATAACCGGCCCGGCTACCGGCTTTAAAACTTCGTCAATTCAATTTGCCATGTTCAAATTTTGACCCGTTTTTTTTTCCGGTTACCGTTACCAGCAGCTGGGCGGTTTTTTCTTCGGTTCCGAGATTTTGATCCTTCGTTGGGATATTGGTGATACAGCCAATGAGCCAATAATGTGAAGATAAGGGCAAATCTGTGTCCGGCAGTGGCAGCCTGGCAGGCCTACCCAAGGGCAGTACCCTTTTTTTCCCCAGTATATTTGCCATAAAGAACAGTAAAGTGTGACATTTTTAAATACTGACTCCTCCATAAGAGTTAGGACTTGCAAATTCCTCATAAAGGAATGGAATTGAGCTACTCATGTTTACAGTACCTTGATAAGTTCTTCCTGCATCTCCAGGAATTCCAATTTTCTCTTCCTTTCAGAAACAGAATCTTCAGAAGGTAGTACTGTTCCAACTGTATCCACAACTTCATCTGGCAGAGAAGATAATGTTGCTACAACAGCCTCCTCAGGCTTTATTTTCCCAGACACAGTAAAAGCTCTGACAGAATTTTCAAACACAAGTGAGAATTTGAACAGAAGCACCAAGTCAACAGGGCAACTATCACCAAAATTACCTTGATAGTATTAGAAGAGACGATGGCACAGAATGATTAAGTGATAGATCCAACCAGTCTTTGAGCTGAACATGAAAGGAAATGTTTAAATTCTTACAACAGTTTAATACTAATATAGTCCCTGCAAAGTAGTAGTACCCACTGAATCATTATATGAAGAACCCAAGACAACTTCTACAATATTTCAAGTTTTTTTTGTCGTGGTCTTGTTTCAATGCGCACTGACGCAATTTTAGCAAAAAACATTGACCAAAGAAGTCATATAGAGCATGATGCGCCATTTACCTTCTCTCTTGTAACAGTATCAGTTATAGCTACAAATTTACAAGGCATGGTCACTAGATGACTTTCAATGGGTTACTGGGACAAGTAGATCTTGCATGAATAATCCATGTGAAATATCAACAATTAGCAAAAACTACAAAATTGCAGGGAATATATTGGGTATGGATGGTAAAAAAAAACTAAACTAATAAAGCGGTCATACAAGAGCATCTAAACCTCCAACGATAAGAACCTTATGTGTTTTATCTAATATCATGACCTACTCAACACCATGGATGCCTCATCAACAGTATCAAGGCAAACAAACCTGTTGGCGCATCTCCTCAGCTGATAATAAACCAAGGTGACCACGTTCGCAACAAGCCTGTCGAAGCTCCTCCTCAGAAAGAGACTCGACACCCTCAACCTGGATCATCTTATCATCATTCTTAATGCTGCACAAATTAACATAAACAACGTTGCATTACGGTCAATTACCAAAACAGTAAACAGCACATTTTGCATGTGCAATCTAAAAAAAGGCAAACGTCAAGCTGTCTTGAAACTTGAAAGAGATTTGAGGCTGGTACAACAATCAACTATCCCTACCTTTTGATGAAAACAACACCATTTATTTTACAAGTAACATTACAGGCCTATTATTCTGAATTTCTGATGAGGTCATGGAACCGCAAAAATCAATCAATTTTTTTACTTGAGTAATTGTTTGGTAGGCTTTCTGGAAAATATTTTAACTAAAGTTTGAGTTAATAGCTGAAATTCAAAGATGTATGAGGCCCACATTAGTAGTGAACTAGTGATTATGTCCAGTATAAAAGCAAAGTTTACATGTCGAAGATGCAACTGTCGAGTTGAACTAAAGATTTGCAAGCAAGTTATGTTCTGCATCGCCCATCATCTTTTTTCTTACTCTGACATCTACATTTATAACCAATTGAAGGGCATACTCTTGCAATTTCTTCCGAAGCATGAATCTCAAGTAGTGATCTGTACCGAAAGGTTGAATCCCCATATATTTGCACATATTTACCAACCGTGCTCTGCAGAAAGAAAGAAAACGATGAGAAAGCCAGTAAAATCAAAGATTAAGTATATATACAATGAAACAGCAACCTGTTCATGTTATCCAAAGTCAGCTCATCATTAAACAGCTTTGCAAAGCTCAAGATTTCTTCATTGGAGACATGTCCACCTTTCCTAACCTAGTTGCAAATTTAAGGGTACATCACAAAAAAAAAACCATTAATGTTACTGCAACGCATTTTGTTGATTTATGTATTCAACTTGAAACCACTATGAGGCAATACCTTGTTCAAAAATTCATCCAGGTCTTCAGCTGTCTGTTTCATTTCTCCACTACGTGATGTTTGAACTTCCTTTGCCATTTCCTTTGCGGTATCTTGTAAAAATCTTGCATATTCCATCCTTGCTTTCAGTTTCCTTTTTAATGCCTCCTGTACATAGGTAAGTGAAATGTGGTCCTGAGCATATCTGTTTGCATTTAGTAATTCTGGCGGCAAGACAACAGAAGACACCTAGGTCAGTACCTCTTCTTTCATCTTGTCCTGGAAAGTGGATGGCAACATGTTTGGGAACAACTTGAGGAACACTGGCAGTAAGAATTCCATGAACGGAACGATGACAAACACAGCAAAAGGTACCAGCCTGAACATGTCTGCTGTTGTGCGTGTGAGCTGTTGCCTCTCTCTTCTTGTAAGGCTCTTTCCACCAGCAAGTTTCACCAACAATCTTGATGAAATTCTAACATCTGCCCACAGTAGCTTAGTGCCCAACCAATAATGCTGCAGTGTAGAAACGAATTCATGCTTCCAATGCTTCAACTTTGCAGCCCAGTCAGCTCTTAAACCCACGAAACGAAATATAAATCAAAACATTGAAAACAAACAGCTAACCCATGAAAAAGAGCAAGACAACAAATATACTCTGATTCAAAGAAGGGAACCAAGACCTGCTCATTGAAGCAACAGCACGCAGAGCAGGGCCAATACCCAGAAGCCTTGCCCAGAATTTCTGTATGATTGATTGGTCAGTCTTTCGAACTTCCTGCACCTGCACCTGCTTAGCTTTAGCTTTAGCTTTTGCAGTGCTTAAACCTTCCACTGCCTCATCACACTCTTCTGGGGATGCCTCTTTTTTTCGCTGCTTCTGATCCTCACTCTGCTCATTCAGAATATCAACTTTAGGCTGCCCAGCTGTGTTTGATTCTGTGCGGACTGACTGCAAGAAATACCTAACTCCCAAGGGAAATCCAAAATTTTGTGCTGTAGATTCATAAGTGGCAAGAGAAGCCCCACGAGTTGGGTGCCACAGGAATCCATTACTAAGGCCCAAAAGGCCTCTCTTCCTTAAAGTGTATTGCGCCTTCTCACGGTTAGAATCTCCTGAGTTTTGCTCCGATAAATGACATACAATGCTTTGCTCAACCTCACATCCAAATTTTCCTTGCCCAAAAATAGAAGTAGATGAAGATAATAAAATAGGTGCATTAGTATGCTCTAGAATATACTTCCTTCTCCTAATGATCGCCCTTGAGGCCATTCTTGATTGCTTCTTCCTTTTCTCAAGAGAATGCCTGGGTCATACCTTTCCGGGCAGAACCCTGGAACATGATAAACCTCCCGTTATAAGCGTTGTTGCATCTAAAGTATGCAAACACATGCAAGAAAAAAGGAAGCTAACACAAAGTTTGTCAAAGCATAAATAATAATAATGTTCATAGTCTCGCATAACAGCAATGATAGTTCAACAATCCCTTAAGAAAAAATAAAAAACAATACTTTCGATATCTAGGACAATCAGCATCGTTCATGTCCAAAAATCATTGGTCATGTCCAGTATCAGCATTGTCAAACCACCGCAAGAATCACTAGCCATAATTAGCTTACAAAGCAATACTTCAACCAGAAAATGCATTCTATATCTACTACAGTTCTTAAGGGCATCAGCGTCTCCAAGTACTCGACCGAAGGAAACCCAGAGTAAAAAATTGTTGTCCCAAGTTCATATAATAAATCATAACTAGCACGGTGCCCAACGCATCTGCGCGGTTAGATTTGTTTCGAAGTTTGTATAAATGCTTGATAATATATTTACATATCTGGTAGACTATTTAGACTTTTTAAGATATCCTAAACATTGGAAACGATAATAGAAACTTGAAAGAAATTACAACCTAAGAAACGTAATCGAAGTATGTGCTTTGATGGAAGAAAATCATTGAACATAATAAGTTGTTGAGATTCTTAGAAACTAACAACTCTTCATCATGCATAGATTATGTAGTTGTATGTCCATATTCTTACTCTATTAGTTATTTTTTTCTTTCAAATTGTATGTATGCACATATACCTCTATTTAATTTCAAGCAATACGTTAATTATGTGTGCGACAAATTATTTTAATAGTTTACATGGTATAATGATTAGAGTACCTTGCTCATGCATACATCGATGCATCATGGGCGACCTACCTTGAACTTATCTTCCCTCACACGCTAGCTACCCCACCAAATCGTGTGGCTCCCATCTCTTCTCGCCGTCACTTTTTTTTTTGCTTCAACCTCCAACAGTAAGTCTAAATCTTGATCGACCCTTCTCAGCTGCTACCCCTTCCAATGCTATTTACCATATAGTTATCTTCTACTTCTCTCAAATTATTGCTTAATGCTAATCATTGTGACATTAATGCGCATACACATGCAGCCGTCGCTGATCCCAGTTGGGGACACGTGCCACGCTTTCTCCGGTGACCACGAGCATATTCCCTACAACTGCGTCATCTCTACTCTAAGCTTTTTGCTCCTCTGCCTCTGTACATCCACGCTTCTATTCGGGCGGATGCATGCATGCACATACGCATACATGATATTATACATGCTCGACGTCCTCGTGTCAGTCGCTCCTCTTCTTCGACGTTGGCCAACTCAACATTGTGGCTTCCTCACTAACCGTGACAACCTCGCATCTTCACTAATGTTGACATGTCTGCTTTAGTCGTTGTCTAACGATATGGAGAATCTTTTCGCCATCGCCGGCGATAACGTGCCCCTCACCAGTGATGACACGCTCCTAGCTACTCGATAGCCCCATATCGTCTATAACTCGTCTTCAATGCAAATCTTTATCTCCTCTCTGTCAAGGCTTCCCCATCATCGAGCTTCTTTAGTCACTAACTTCTTTAACGACGCCGACGCTCACCACTTGTCATTGTGGCTCTTGGCTCCTTCAACACTGAACTTTCTCCTCAATGGCTCCGACAAGTAGCACGAAATTGTCCTCATCTCCGTCGTCACCGCCTTAGCTCTTCGCTTCCCTGTGGATCAATGTCTTTTTGCAAGACAGATCGATGTCTTTTTGCAAGACAGATCGATATTACTGCACTCTTTCGTGGTCTCCTCGGCACCATTCGTGTTATTCTCGTTATAACTTATATTTTTTAATCAAAATTTTGGTTGTTTTTTTAATTTTAATTCCATAGAAAGCAACAATAGAAACACATGACCTTGAGAGCGAATGTGGTGGCTTCTTTTGTGTCTCCTTGGGCACCATTTGTGTCATACTCATTATAACTTTTATCTTTATTCAACATTACAATTATTTTTATTGGAGTTTGTATACAAATCAAATTGCTAAATTCATTTAATTTATTAAGAATTTCAGTTATTTGGGGATTTTATCTCTGTATGGAAATCAAATTGCAAATTTCCTTTTGTTTTTATTATGAATTTTAGTTCTTTTTTTGAATTAGTATATGAATCTAATTGCTATTTTTTAAAAATTTATTCAATTCTGCTTATTTACGGATTTTACTTTGGATTCACATTGAAATCAAATTGCTAATTTTTTTATTTGTAATTTCAATTATTTTTTGTTGTATTTCGCATACAAATCTAATTGCCAATTATTGTTTAAATTTTTTCCAAATTATAATTATTGGATTTCGCACCGAAATCAAATTGATAATTTTATTTTATTTTTATTCGAATTTCAAATTTTTTGTTGGATTTAGTATACAAATCTAATTTCCATTTTTTGTTTTTTTATTCGAATTATAATTATTTAAGGATTTTACTAAGAAATTCATATGGAAATCAAATTGCTAATTTTATTTTATTTTTATCTTGAATTTTAGTTTTATTGTACCTGATATCACTTTCACTTAGGAATTTGTATGGAAATCAAATTACTTATTTTATTTTAATTCCGAATTTCAGTTTTGTTTTGCTAGACATGGACTCGTTCTTTTAATCTAGACAGTTATAATCTGGACTCACCACGATTGACGGTGTAGATCTTTCTCTTTTTTCACCGATTAATGAGAGACTTTCTAGCCGTTAAGAGTGAGCGCGATGGCTTCTTTTGACTCTGGTTTGTATACAAATTTAATTGCCAATTATTATTTAATTTTTAACCCGAATTATAATTATTGGAATCCGTATTGAAATCAAATTGCTAATTTTATTTTATTTTTATTCCGAATCTTAGTTATTTTTTGGTTGGATTTCATATTCAAATCTAATTTCCATTTTTTATCTCTTATTATTATTATTATTATTTTGGGATTTTACTTAGAAATTGTATGGAAATCAAATTGCTAGTTTTATTTTATTTTTATTACGAATTTCAGTTTTATTGTACCTGATATGGACTCTTTTACTTAGGAATTCGTATGGAAATCCAATTGCTGATTTTATTTTATTTTTTATTCCAAATTTCAGTTTTATTTTACTTGACATGGACTCTTTCTTTTAATGTAGACCTTTATAATCTGGACCCACCACGATTGACGGTGTAGATCTTTCTTTTTTTTCACCGATTAATGTGTGAATTTCTAACCCTTGAGAGCGAACGTAGTGACTTGTTTTGACTCTGCTTTAATAAGATAATAGAATTTCAGTTTTATTTTGCTTGACATGGACTCTTTTTTTTAATCTAAACCGATATAATCTGGACCAACCACGATCGACGGTGTAGATCTTTCTCTTTTTCCACTGATAATGTGAGACTTTCTAGCCGTTGAGAGCAAATGCGATGGCTTCTTTTGACTCTGCTTCGTATACAAATCTAATTGTCAATTATTGTTTAATTTTTATTCTGAATTATAATTATTGGAATTCGTATTGAAATCAAATTGCTAAATTTATTTTATTTTTTTTGTTGGATTTCGTATACAGATCTAATTTCCATTTTTTATCCCTTATTATAATTATTTAGGGATTTTACTTAGAAATTCATATGGAAATCAAATTGCTAATTTTATTTTATTTTTATTCGAATTTCAGTTTTATTGTACCGATATGGACTCTTTTACTTAGGTATTAGTATGGAAATAAAATTACTGATTTTATTTTATTTTTTATTCCAAATTTTTGCCGTGCCTTTTTTATTCTGAATTTCAGTTTTATTTTACTTGACATGGACTCTTTCTTTTAATCTAGACACACCACAATCGGCGATGTAGATATTTCTCTTTTTCCACCGATTAATGTGGGAATTTCTAGCCCGAACGTGGTGACTTCTTTTGACTTTGATTTAATAAGATAATAGAAGATAGATAGATATCTTAAGAAAAAGAATGAAAGTGAACAATCCATCATAAGATTGTTTAAAGCGGATATCCTAAAACGCTATATATATATATATATATATATATAAATAAATAAAATATGAAAATGGTATGGTACTCTTGGGAGTACGTACTCCCACTTCTCATAATATACCACTTAAATCGTAAGATAGTACCTGTTTATCAATTTGAGCATACTCCAATAATGATTATAAGATACCCCAAAGTGAGTTCCATGAAAAAAATCGTTAAAGTCCACCTTTTATTGCGAATTTGTGTATATACTTCTTTTATATATAAAAAAGAGTATATAGCAAAAATAAAAGGCTCAAATGAAATTTTTTTAGTCAAATCGCATTGGAGTATCTTATAATTAGTATTTAAGTATACTGAAAGTGATAAAGAAGTATAATATGTTCGTTTAAGTGGTATATTGGAAGTGGGAGTATGTACTTCTGGGAGTACGAAACAGGCGTCCTATATATATGAGAACATATCTTGTGCTAATGGGTAATTTAGTGCTAAGGTGCTAATGCCAATCTTGAGCGTTGGATCTGGATCTTGATCGTTGAAGGTGGGAGCATACAGGGTGTTTAATGAAAACGCATTAAAGGTGTGAGCATGCAAGATGATTAAATGGTTTGGAGGTGGGAGCCCGCATTAATCTTGATTGTTCAATCCAGATCCAACGGTCAAGATTGACATTAGCACCTTAGCACTAGATATGTTCCACACACGCATGCACGCTCGCGCATCGCCAATAGTTACAATTCGGCTCAAATTATAACTGCTAGAAGTGTTTGCTTGATGTCACTAGAGTCGCCCGGTTCACATTATGGACGATATTGCGTGATTGTGTCCATAAATCCCAACATGGGCGGGCACTCAAGGGGTCATGGGTGTTCAGCCGAACACCCATTGTTTTCTTCAAAATATCTAGTATATAATAAGTATATTAGATGTATATATTATTAGTTAGGTCAAAATTATATATTTGTGTCCGCAAATGAATTCAGCTCGCACTCCTCATGTAACACATTAGGCATATTTTCCTTCCTACTTTAGCCTACCAAACCCTAACATTTATTCTCTCTCTCATCCTGTGGCGCTATGGCGGTCTGTGTGTGGCCTCCAAGTGGTGAACGAGCGGCGGCACGGGCTACGAAGGCGAGCGACGGTCGGTGGACACGACGCTACGACGCGACGACAAGCAGGCGTAAGGCGACGCACCTACGCGGATGAACAGAGATACGACGCGAGCAAGTGGGTGGTAGCGCGACAAACAGGGAGGAAGGGAGCGGACGGCACTAAGGAAGCAACGCGATGGCCGAGAGGGAGCGTGGCAGCGGGAAGGGAGCAGCATATTCAGCTCACTGTCATCGTCCTCTCTCCAGATCTAGGTGTGTTCTGCGCACTGCACTTCTTCCGCCTGGCTCTGCTCCGCTCCAGCTCCGGTTCTTTCTGGAGTCTAGCCTCTTCCTTTGCTTTCTTGGTTCATTCCAATGGATGTTGCACAAAAATACAATCTTTGCCTTGGGTAATGAACAGATAGTTGGACCCTTGTTACATATGTTTATATGCTAATTTTTGCTCTATGGAAGGAACACTCTTAGATGGGGTTCTTGCCGATGGGAAAATGCAAAAAAAGCAGGATCAGTAAGGTATGCATCTGTCAAAAAAAAATTTGAAAAAGAAGGCAAGAGCTCTACCGATCACTATTAGAAGAAGAAAAATAAGTTTTAGTAATCTAGCTCCTATAACTTGGAACAATAAAAAAGTGAGAAAACAACAACGACCAAGACTAAGCACAAGTTTTTTTTTTGAAAAAAAAAGAAGATATGGTATCTACCGATCACTATTAGAGGAAAAAAGATTTAGCAGTATAACTGGTACAACCCAGAACAGAAAAATAGATAAAACAACAACGGTCAAGTACCAAGCACAATTCTTGACCGCACGCTGCAACAATAACATAGCTCAGCAAAATAAGAAGCCTGGAGCAAAAATAGCTCTATTCATAGTTTCCATCTCCTCAACTGTCATTGATATCTATAATTTGCTGTTTAATTCATACCATTATGTTTGCCTTATATCGCCTAATTCCTCATATGAAATCATTAATTTCTATATTTTTTTTGTATTTTATTATATATACGTGTATCAGTGTTTTTTTTGGATGATATCTCATGGTATCTGCGTATCTAGACAACCTAGTTCCGAAGTCTGAATACCCATCATAAAAATCCTAGATCCGCCACTGAATCCCAATCATTTAAAATCACGTCGTGTTTGGATTTCAACAATCCGGCCAGGCCTGACAACTAATCACATCATATTCATGTCCGGCAAAATAAATTTATGCCTGAAATCGGACATTTGACCGACGCAATAAGCCCAAATGGAATACGTAAGTTCCACAATTGCCAACTAAGCATCGCAACCGCTGCACTCTGCCTGCGGGCAAGCTGGCGGTGATCTATTCCGCCGAATCACCAATCAAAATGCGCACAAACCGTAGCCACGGAGCCCCAGAAAATGAGGGGAGAAATCACAGCCAGCTAGGAGGGAGGGAGGGGGTGGGGGGCGCTCACCGGGGTTCTGGCGGCGGATCGGACGGGCGGTGGAATCCGTCACGCCGCACCCACGTTGGATCCGACCGAACGAGGGGCTTCCCTTTCCCGGGAGGAGCGTGGAGCGGAGCCGGAGGGAGGTGGGCAGGAAGTGTGGGAAACGAAACGAATTGCTGGAAGGGAGATGTTGCCGATTGGAGAGGAACAAGTGAAGTGGAGGAGGAGGTTGGGACTCGGTGGGGCCTCGAACTGAGCCACTGGGCTGCGGGCCGATCGGTCCGAGACTTCCTCGTGCAGCGCGTGGCACCGTCCCTCGCAGCACAACGCAACCGTGGAACCCAGCCGTCAGGGGTGGAAACGGATCAAATACGAATCGAATAGTCCCGAATACGAATGCGAATCTCTATTTTTAAAACGAATACAAATACGAATCTCTATTTTTAAAATGAATACGAATACGAATACGAATTCGAATCGAATATGTACTCAATTTGGTCGAATGCGAATATCCTACAACTTTTGCGACAAATCTCGGTAGAACAAATAGTATTTGTATTCGTATTTGGGAAAAAAAAAACGGATAGTATTTGTATTCGTTTTTTCCGAATAGTATTTGTTTTTTCGGATACTATCCGGTTTTTTTCCCCGGATACGAATAACACCGAATACGGATACGAATACTATTCATTTTTTCCGGATACGAATAACACCGAATACGGATATGAATACTATTCGAATGCGGATTTTACTTACCACATTTGCGTTTTCTCGAATACGAATATCGGATAAAATGGATTACCATTTACCATTTTCCATCCCTACCAGCCGCACGTACCAGTCATTCCACGACACAACGGAGCACCCAGCCACACGACACCACCGGCAAGAGACTGATACATGCCATAATGTCATATCATTGCCATGCTATCGTAACAGGTGCAAATGGAGCGGATATTTTTCGACCGACCAAATAAATATGGGCAAAATTTGGAGTTTTTTTCGGATTTGGATACGAATTCGGTATTTTTTATCGGGTTCAGATTCAAATTCGTAAGGAGATATCCGGTTTATTCGGAGTTATCCGGAAATTATTCGAGACCGAGAGCTTTCCGAGCAAGAGCGAGCGGCCATCCCCAATTCCCCATCATCCTCCCGGCTCCCGCACAGAGCGCAATCCCGCCCACATCTCCCGCTCGCAGAACCCAAATCGCCCTCCCATCCAGACCCTAACCCTCACCGCACCGCCGCTGCCGCCGCGTTCCTCCTTCCTCGCCACCGCCGCCTCCCCTCCCCTCCCGCCGTCGCCACTTCCTCAAATCCTCAGTCGTAAATTGGCCAATCCTCAGTTCCTCATCTTCATCTACCCCTCCCCCCACCTGCGCCCTTCCCCTCCGCCTCTCACCTCCCTCGCCGCCGCCATCACCTCCTCCTCCTCGCGCCATGCTTGCCTCCTCCTCCTCGCAGCCGCCACCGCCTCCCCTCTCTCCTCATCTCTGCCTCCCCACACCCACGCCCTCCCCTGCTGGCCGCTACAACTTTCCTCCGCCTCCCCCACCGCTCGCGCCCACCGACCACTGGCTCTGGCTCGCGTCTTAGTACGTCGACGCGTCGGCTCCGTGGGCGCACGCCAAGCTTCTGGAACACGACGAGGCTCGCGGGTTCACGAGGCTCCCGGCCTTCCCTCCCTCGTGGTGATTGCACAGAGGTTAGTGAACTGAACATTGGTCAAATTTCTCGGGATGTTTTAGAATTCTGAGAAGGAAAGTTGCATTTTTTTTGTACATGGTGGTTGCACTTGGGTTCATCTGATTTTATCTCTAAAGTTGCACTATATATTAGATATGAGAGTAATATTGCTTAATCTGTGCTTTTTATTGCATTTGGACCAAGTTGTGTATTTGTGTGAAAACATCGAGTATTTTACTTTTCAAACCTCAAACCTTGCATTTTTGGGAAATTGCCAATGTGTTCATCAAGGGGGAGATTGCGGATATTATAGGGATATGTGTATGATCTTAGGATGATGAAATAATTGGCAATGACATTGTTGATTTGATGAATCACGCATTTTCGACGAAGTTAAAAGAGCTGTCAGGCAGAGGCGGTCAGACCAGCGGTCAATGACCGGTCAGACCGGCTTGGTGCGGTCTGATCGGCTTAATCCTGTTAATCGTTTGTGATGTTTTTTTTGGTGAGGTCATATGCATGGTTATCAGTGCATAGGTGTTGCATGATGCATGTTTTCACTAACGTGGATCAAGTTGTGAAGAACTTGTTCCCGGATTCGATTTCTTTGTCTATTGTTATGCAGGACGCTTGGAGGTCAACGACGGTCAACGGCGAGGATGATCGGGACTAAGCTTGGAGAGCTGAGGTCCAGAATGATCAAGAATGCTGGGTGAGGTCAATAGACTCAAGCAAGGTGCGGAATGGACAAAGATGACCGAACGGGCAGTTCGGTGCAACGGGTTGGATCAAGCGGCGCGGGAGTCGGTGCAAGTGCCATGGTGGTTTCGACGGGAGCCAGACGGGAGAGACTTGCCGACACGATGAGAGCCGTTGATCAACCTACACGTGGCGAAGCAGGCGAGTGCTTCACCAAGATTGGACTTGGCCTTCGGAGAAAGATCAAGAAGGGGTATTTTGGTAATTTCATCAAATACCTTTGTGACCTTGGGCTAAACCGCGGCGCAAGATGGTGCGTAGAAAAGTGGTTTAGGTCAAGAGAAGATGAAAACGACGCTTTAAGATGCGTGCGTGTGTCCCGTTGGTGTTGGGCCTTAACGAGAGCCCATTAGGGTTAACTCCTCTAGAAGCTAGGCCTCAATATAAATAGGAGGGGGCGCTATCAAACAGCTCCCAAGCACTTCATTTGCAAAACCCTAGTTTGTCTTAGGGCTTAGAGAGGAAAGGAGAGGCTTAGGGTTTTAGAGAGTTGAATTGATTTGAGTGCTCATGGATTGAGCTCTTGTCCACCTTGAGGGAGTGGCAGTAACCAGCAATAATCGCAAATCAATCTATGGATGATTATTCAAAGATGAGTCTTCTTATGTTCTTCCTTCTTATTTTGTGATTTTGGGTGTTTCTTTGATCCAATGGGTTTCTAGTGGTTTCTTGCCCCCATCTACCTTGCTGTGACATGTGGAAATATATCTAGGATCATCTTGAACATCAATCTCCCACGAGCAAGTTTTGATCAAGTTTTTCATTTTTGATCGGTTTTGAACCCTTCTTCGATAAATTGAAAAAAGGTCAAAAGTTTCGCATGGATCTCTGCAATCTTTGATTGGAATAGGTTCCTAATATCTTAGAGAAGGTGTGTCTCAAATTTCGTAGAGTTTGGCCTTACGGATCAAAAGTTAGACCAATTTTTGTTTTGGTTTTCGGGCTGATTGTGTTGTTCATCGTGCCTGAGGTTTGACCGCACCTTTGCCTGAGGTTAGTCTGGCCTAAGAGGTTAGTCTGCACTTTTTCCTGAGGTTAGTTCGGCCTGAGAGGTTAGTTCGGCCTGAGAGGTTAGTCCGCACTTTTTCCTGAGGTTAGTCCCGCTTTACACTCTTTGAGCGATGAGCAACTAGAGAAACTACCTGAGGATGATTTAGCCCTCCTATCCACAAAATTCACGAGAGTCTACAACAAGGTGAGGAATATAAGGAGAGGTGGCCCTGTCACTTGCTTTGAGTGTGGTGAGCCAAACCACATTCGTGTCAGGTGCCCCAAACTGAAGGGCAAGTAGGAGAAGGACTCCTGGAGGCGTCCTCAAGCTAGGGATGCAAAAGGCAAGAAGCCCAACTATCACAAGTTCGTCAGCCAGGTCCTTGCCGCTCTTGAGAGTGTTGATATGAGCGATGTGGACTCGGGGACGGAGGACGACGATGATGATTTGCATGGCAAGAAGAAGGCCCAGGACTTCACCGGCATGTGCTTCATGGCCAAGAATAACCATGACATCGACTCCTCTAACGACGATGAGCTTTTTAACGATCTCGACGAGGTATGTCCCTCACCAGATGAGATGAAACGTGCTTTGGTTGTAGCTGAACGAAATCTGAAAAAGCAAGCTAAAATGATTAGGAGACAGGATATGATGATTGACAACTTGAACCTATAAGTGGTTAGACTCAAATCTATTAATCTTGCTGATGATTGTGATTCTTGTTCTAGCTTGCATGATGAATTAGCAATTATGAAATCTGCTCATTCTTCTGTTACAAATCAACTTAAAGATGCTTTGGATGAACTAGAATATCTCAAATCTAGTCCTGCTTGTATGGATGCTATTGTTCTGGATGTGACTGTTGTAGATGCTATTCCTTCACCTTGCTCAAATTGTGCTTTGCTTGAATTAAAATTGGATAGCGCTATAAAAGAATTGCTGAAATTTGATGCTAGTCACACTTGCTCTCATTGTGAGGATAATAAGATTAAAATGAAGGAAATGTCTGAAATGATTCTTTATTCTAAGACTGCTTCATATGAAAACTGTCTTAAACTCACAATTGAGAATGGTGCTCTAAACAAGACTCTAGAGGAGAAATCTAAAATTGAATAATCCATGTCTATGAATGCTTCCAAGAAAGTTGTTGATTCTGCTTCTTGTGCTTTTTGTACTGAAGTTGGGACAAATTTAGATGAGATACAAGAGACGTTTAGAGTCAAATTCAAAGAGCAAGTGAGTAGGATTGAGAATGTTTGTTGTGTGTCTTGTGAGGCTTTAAGGGTTGAGGTAGCTCTTGTTAAAGAAAAGCTTGCTAGGATGATCAAGTTAAATACTTGTGTCACCTGTAAGGGCTTAGCCAAAGAAAATAATTACCTCAAAAGGACCCTTGAGAGATTTTCTAGTACGAAGAAGAACCTCAACATGATCCTTGACCAATCTAAGGTGAGTGTGAAGAAAATTGGCCTAGGTTTTAATTTCCTAGAGCATTCTAAGAACCATCCACCTAAGGTTATGAGAGCTGTTGAGAGTGGTATATTTGAGGTAGAACCTCCTGAGCCATCTAAGCTAGTTTTTAGATCTGCAGGTTTTGCCCAAACCCCTTCAAGCAAGATAGGTGCTTCTAGTTCATCAGGTCAGACCCCTCAGAAGGTCAAGTACTATTGCACCTTCTGCAAGAAGGATGACCACATCGTTGAGTTCTGCTTCCGTAGAGCCAAGATTGAGATGAAGGAGAGGATGGGTGCTCTGAGGTCCATTAGAGGAGTTTCTTCACCTGTTGTAGTCTCTAGAGCCAGGCAGTCTGTCTTTCCTGCTAGACATAGTCCTAGGTTTGTAGATGACTTCTTTGACTCCTTTGGTGGCTCTAGGCAGTATTTTGGTTTAGGGTATCGTGAGGAGAGACTACGGATGGCATCTAGACAGGGGGAGTACCGACCTTTTGGTAGGTCGATTCGGAGAGGTCTAGGTGTTGCTCGTGTGCATTCTTATGATTATCCCTCTAACCATTTTATTGTTGCTTCTACTGCTTTACCTAAACATCGTGTGACTCGGTACTGGATTCCCAAGTCTCTTATCACTAACCACAGTACTGAGGCACATATGCTTCCTGTTCGTACTCTGTAGGTTCATCGTGCGAAGAAGGAGGACATATGGCTTGTTGACTCTGGGTGTTCTCGACACATGACTGGAGATTCTAGATGGTTCTCCTCCCTCACACGTGCATCGATCCGGCAATGAATTGATCATATTTGGGAATGTTTCTACCGGGACCGTGACAGCTAAGGGCATAGTGCGCGTCAACAACAACTTTATGCTTAAGGACGTCGCTTTGACCCGATGATGCAGGTACATAGGTTTCTGAGAGTATCTTTGTCGATGACGACGCTGAGGATGGGGACCCAATCCATCCTCCAGTCACTTCTGAGATGGTTGGAGAGCCTACTTCTGCTTCTCCAGTTTTAGCTGAGCAGCCTCCTCCTACCTTCACCGACGATGTGAGTGGCTCTGCTCCTACCTCCACAGCTCATGAGGTAGAGGCCACTTCTGCACTAGGGCCTCCTCTTCACATTCAGCGACGGCATCCATCTGAGCAGATGATTGGGGATCTTCATGAGCGAGTCACTCGCTCCAGGTTTATCTCTCCAGATTCTCATGCACATTCTGCTTTTGTCGCGTCTTTTGAACCCCGAGATGTCACCCATACTTTATCTGATTCCTCTTGGGTCAATGCCGTGCATGAAGAGCTTGAAAATTTTAAAAGAAATAAAGTCTGGACCTTAGTTGAACCTCCACCTAATCATAATGTAATTGGAACAAAATGGGTTTTCAAAAATAAGCAAAGTGAGGATGGGTTGGTAGTTCACAACAAGGCTAAGCTTGTAGCTCAAGGTTTTTCCCAGGTAGAAGGCTTAGACTTTGAAGAGACCTTTGCTCCTGTAGCTAGATTAGAAGCCATTCGCATTTTGCTAGCATTCGCAACATCTAAGGGCTTTAAACTTTTTCAAATAGATGTCAAGAGTGTTTTCCTTAGTGGATTCATAGAAGAAGATGTATTTGTCAAGCAACCCTCTGATTTTGAAAATCTCAAGTTCCCAAACCATGTGTTTAAGCTCTCCAAAGCCTTGTATGGATTGAAACAAGCCCCCAGAGCTTGGTATGATAGGCTTAAGAGTTTCTTGCTTAAAAATGATTTCAAAATAGGAATGGTTGATAAAACCTTGTTCACTCTCAGGCATGGCAGTGGCTTTTTATTGGTTCAGATTTATGTGGATGATATCATATTTGGTGATTCTTCTCATGCTTTGGTGTCCAGATTTTCAGATTCTATGAGCAGGGAGTTCGAGATGAGCATGATGGGCGAATTGATTTTCTTCCTTGGTCTTCAAGTCAAGCAACTGAAAGAAGGCACCTTCATTCATCAAAGAAAGTACACAAAGGATCGTCTTCGGCGCTTCGACATAGGAAGCAGTAGGCCAATGTCTACTCCCATTGCCACATCCACCGTGCTAGATCCTGATGAGGATGGAGAGCCCATGGACCAGAAGGAGTACCGCGGCATGATTGGCTCTCTTCTCTACCTCACGGCGTCGAGGCCGGACATATAGTTTGCTGTGTGTCTGTGCGCTCGATTTCAGGCTTCCCCTCGTGCCTCTCATCGTCAAGCAGTGCATCACATTTTCAGGTACCTCTAGGACACTCTTGACTTTGGGCTTTGGTATTCTTTTGATTCTGCTCTCTCTATTCGGGCTTTTTCTGATGCTGATTTTGCGGGGTGTAGAGTGGATAAGAAGAGTACTTCTAGCACTTATCATTTCTTAGGCACATCTCTTATCTCTTGGTCATCTAGGAAACAATCTTCTGTTGCACAGTCCACTGCCGAGGCCGAGTATGTAGTATGACCGATGAGTTGCTCTCGTGTTCTCTGGATCTTGTCTACTCTGCGGGATTATGGGTTATTTTTGGATAGTGTCCCACTTTTCTGTGACAACACTAGTGCCATAAATATTGCCAAAAACCCAGTGCAACACTCTAGGACCAAGCACATTGACATTCGATATCATTTCCTTAGAGACCATGTAGAGAAGGGTGATGTTGTGCTTCACTTTGTAGAGTCTGAGCAGCAGGTTGCGGATATTTTCACTAAGGCTCTTGATTCTTCTCGTTTTGCTTATTTGCGGGGAGAATTGGGGGTTATTAGTCCTCTTGGCTTGTTTTGAGGGGGTGTTGGCTCTTTTGGATTCATTGTATCATACTGCATTTTAAATCAGCAACTTGCATTGTAATATAAAATCACGGAGCCCTGTTTATTATCCCTGTGTGACATGATTTCATTCTTTATACCTTGCCATGTCTTGTGCTAGTTTGCTAGGTTTATCATGTCTTTCCATGTGTAGCTTAGCTTTTACCATACTAGCTCTATTAAATGTGAAAAACTTGAATTAAAACTTGATTTGTTGGATCTTGTGACTAGTTTTATTTTAGTGATCCTCTCATGATTCATGCCATGTTAGATAGGCTATATTGAGTCTGGAATCTATTTTGAGTTTTAGATTGAGCTATGTTATTTCCTAAGTCAAGCAAATGAAAAATGATTTTTTCTATGCGAAAAAACTGATCTCACCAATTCTTTCTCATGAGACGGCTTGCCATTGCACTAGGCATGAACTCAGGGGGAGTTTTGGATGACCTAGACCACTCTTTTAAGCTTCTTGCTTGGGATGGTCGCGGCAAGGCTTGAGATCTAGCACTTGGCTAAAAACAAAATAATTTGTGAAAATTGGTTGAAGCTTAGGAGGCAGTTGTGGATGGCTCCTAGTCCAGGCTTGCTTTGCTAAGATAAAACCAAAATCAATTTTAGCAAAGTGCTAAATGTGCTAAATTTCAAAGTGCTTGAACAAATTGTTTCAGCATTGAACCCATAGCGCTCTAAATTGGCTCAATTTTAGCTTCTTGGTTCCATTTAGTTTATTGATATGGCTTGACTCATTTTTGGATACCTTTGGCTGAACTATGATCTTGTGCACCTTAATATGCCAAATTTACATTTAATCTCAGATTATGGCTCTTTTGGTTTTAGCTTTGCTATATATGATTTACCATGATTTACAATAGCTCCTTCACATAATATGGCTTGGTGTAATACTTGTCCAGTCCTCTTGGATAATTTTCATGGCTCCCTGTTCTAAAAATGAATAAATTGTAGCCATTCCATATCATTCATACTCTATCTTTCTTTTTGCACCTTGATGAATGTTGGAAATATGCCCTAGAGGCAATCATAGAGATGATTATATTTCCTTATGTTCATAATATTGGATAAAATGTTATCTTGTTCAAAGAATAATATTGTTAATATTGATTATCAAGTATGTGACTTGATTGTAAAACTCTATATTTCTGCGATAATTATTCTTATACGATCCCTGGTCGGAAACATATGAGGACACATATGAATAGACTAGCATATGTATTGGTTGATGACTATGTTTCACGGGTCATGGATATGGAGATATCAAACCAATAATATGGACACATGTTAGAGAACATGATGTTGGATTAGACCCACCTTGAGACACTATTGAGATTGTTATGATTTTATGTGTCGTTAGTTGGTCTCAAGCAATGTTGATGTATAATCCTTAGACCTGAGATCAGCATGGTTTCCTACATATGTAATAGCACTCTTAGGGGTTGCCAAACGCTACATCGTAATTGGGTAGTTATAAAGGTAGCTTTCGGGTATGCTATGAAACATGCAGAGGAATGTGACTGGTCGGATATGGGATTTGCCCCTCCTAACATAACAGGAGAGATGTCTCTGGGGCCCTCGTTGTGGTTGGATAAAGAAAGTGCATGGCCATGCCACTAGTAGTCGAAGTGTTCGATCACGTGAAGTAATCCGACACTCGATCAAGAAAGCATTGAATAGTCCATGGATGACACAACATCTCACCTGGAGTTCAACCAGACATCGTGAGGCAAAGGGGGTATACACGACTAGGTCGTTTAGTTCGAACAGTTACGGACTGGTCGAACATAATCACAGAGTGGTCGTAATCTGGTCGTAAGGAGTTATGAACTGGTCGTGACCAAATACGAACTGGTCGTAAGTGATGAGGACCTGATCGTAGATCATATTGCATTAAGGTTCGTCCGATATAATTTGTGTGTTTTCGGGAATCGCTATGTTCTGCTAGGAGCCGCTATGACTCGTGATCGGAAAGGGTTTTCCGAGTCACAACCGATTACACATGAACTTACAGGGTCACACACTTAACGGGTTGGAACAAACCAGTACGAATACGATTCGACAAATGTGTTCGGATAGGATCCGTCACGAGCAGTATATAAAGAGATGCATGAGAATGTTGGGAGGTACGCGTGAAACACTACCGAAACCCTAGCCGCCATCTTCCTGAGAGCTCTACCGTGTGACTTGGTGTTAGCACACCGACGTACGGTTGTTCCTTCCCTGGACGTGTGGATACCGTAGAGGCGCTACTGCAACTGTTGCGCTTGAGGATGATCCACGATCTTCACAAGGAACTGCAGAAGTTGCTGGAGGAGACGATCGACTCGCGAGGACACTGGACGATCGACTACGACCACTACATCGACGCGCTCTACGTTGGACCAGGCTGCTCCAATCCTTCTTCCGCTGCTCTGCGCGTCAAGTGGTAACGATCTATGATCATCTACTTGCTTGGCTTCCTGGTTTGCGTGGTAGAAATCTTGATTTGTAGCTATTGTAGCCAACCCATGGCCCAACAATGAATCCATTGTCAAAGGGGGAGAAATGATAAAAATGAAGATGGAGAAAATGGAATTTTTCATGAGGTTACGAGGATCATAGTGAGGGGGAACATCTCATATGCATTTTTGCGATCTTATTGCCTTTTCTGAATTTGAATTGTAATTCTTGCAACCTCACAATGATCAAAGGTCAAATTGAACAATTGTTCTTTCATATGGACCTTAAGTGAGATTTTGTAATTTTCTAGAAATTGAAGTTTTCTTGCTGTCTTTTACTGTATCTCACTTGCCTATGCTATTTTGGAGCCAGCTTAGTCATTTCCCTTACTTTTATTGCATTTGGACTAAGTTGTGCCTTTGTGCGAAAACGTCAAGTATTTTACTTTTCAAACCTCAAATCTTGCATTTTTGGAAAATTGCCAATGTGTTCATCAATGGGGAGATTGTGGATATCATGGGGATATATGCATGATCTTAGGATGATGAAACAATTGGCAATGGCATTGTTGGTTTGACGAATCACGCGTTTTCGACGATGTTAAAAGAGCTGTCAGGCAGAGGCGGTCGAGCCGTGGTCAATGACCGGTCGAGCCGGCTGGTCTCGATCGTAGTTGAAGTTGAGCGGCGATCGACCGGCTTAATCCTGTTCATCGTCCAATCGTTTGCGATATTTTTTTGGTGAGGTCATATTCATGGTTATCAGTGCATATGTGTTGCATGATGCATATTTTCACTAACGTGGGTCAAGTTGTGAAGAGCTTGTTCCCGGATTCGATTTCTTTGTCTATTGTTGTGCAAAACGCTTGGAGGTCAACGATGGTCAACGGCGAGGATGATCGGGACTAAGCTTGGAGAGCGGAGGTCCAGAACGACCAAGGATGCCGGGTGAGTTCAATGGACTCAAGCATGGCGCAGAATGGACAAAGGTGACCAAACGGGCAGTTCGGTGCGACGGGTTGGATCAAGCGGCGCGGGGGTCGGTGCAAGTGCCATGGTGGTTTCGGCGGGAGCTAGACGAGAGAGACTTGCTGACACGATGAGAGTCGTTGATCAACCTACACGTGGCGAAGCAGACGAGTGCTTTATCAAGATTGGACTTGGTCTTCGGAGAAAGATTAAGAAGGGGTATTTTGGTAATTTCACCAAATACCGCCTTTATGACCTTGGGCTAAACCGCGACGCAAGACGGTGCGTGGAGAAGCGATTTAGGTCAAGAGAAGATGAAGATGGCGCTTTAAGATGCGTGCGTGTGTCCCGTTTGTGTTGGGCCTTAACGGGAGCCCATTAGGGTTAACTCCTCTAGAAGCTAGGCCTCAACATAAATAGGAGGGGGTGCTGTCAAACAGCTCCCAAGCACTTCATTTGCAAAACCCTTATTTGTCTTAGGGCTTAGAAAGGAAATGAGAGGCTTAGGGTTTTAGAGAGTTGAATTGATTTGAGTGCTCATGGATTGAGCTCTTGTCCTCCTTGAGGGAGTGGCTATAACCAGCAACAATCGCGAATCAATCTATGGATGATTATTCAAAGATGAGTCTTCTTGTGTTCTTCCTTCTCATTTTGTGATTTTGGGTGTTTCTTTGATCCAATGGGTTTCTAGTGGTTTCTTGCCCTCATCTACCTTGCTGTGACATGTGGGAATATATCTAAGATCATCTTGATCATCAATCTCCCAGGAGCAAGTTTTGGATCAAATTTTTTTGTTTTTGCTCGGTTTTGAACCCTCCTTCGATAAATTGGAAAAAGATCAAAACTTTGGCATGGATCTCTACAATATTTGATTGGAATAGGTTCCTAATATCTTAGAGAAGGCGTGTCTCAAATTTCGTAGAGTTTGGCCTTACGGATCAAAAGTTAGACCAATTTTTGTTTTGGTTTTCGGGCTGATTGTGCTGTTCATCGTGCCTGAGGTTTGACCGCACCTTTGCCTGAGGTTAGTCCGGCCTGAGAGGTTAGTCCGCACTTTTGCCTGCGGTTAGTCCGGCCTGAGAGGTTAGTCCACACTTTTGCCTGAGGTTAGTCCGGCCTGAGAGGTTAGTCCGCACTTTTGCCTGAGATCAGTCCGGCCCTCTGGTTTAGGTTTTGGTTTTTGGTCTTTTGAATAGTGTTTTGATTTGGGTTCAACACAAGTCCTCTGTAGTACTTGTATATTGATCTTCATAGCTTCCATAGCTAATGGAATGATATAGATGTTGAATATAATCAAGGTGAAAAATAGCGAAAGCGTCTATTCACCCCTCTAGTCGTCTTTTTCGGTCCTACAAGTGGTATCAGAGCCCGATTAGCTCTTCTCATAGATCTTAACCGGTCTGATGAGCCATGGCGTCTGACAAGTATTCAACCAAACTACTTGTGTTTGATGGAGTTGATTTTGCTTACTGGAAGGCTCGTATGCATGCCTACATCGAGGCTCAAGTGCACGCAATTTAGCTTAAGGTTAAAAATCTTTATGTTGTGCCAGCCAATGACGATGTGATCACTCCAGATGTGGAGGCAAATAGCAAGGCTCGAAACTTCTTGATTCAAGGGCTCAGTCGATCTGAGTTTGAGCGTGTCGCTCATTTGAGGTCTGCTCATGAGATCTGGAAGACCCTCTGTGATTACCACGAGGGCTCTACTGCGATCAAGGAAGTGAGACAGAACCAACTCAAGAAAGAATACTCAAAGATCGAACAAAGGCTCGGTGAATCTTTGGATGAGTTGTGGGGAAGATTCTCAAAAATCCTTCAAGACTTACGTGTTGTAGATCTTGTGTTCGCTGAATTTGAAAATGCACGTCAGCTCTTGGGTGCTCTTGATGTGAAAGTCTGGGGGATGAAAATCACTTTCATCAATGACAACACTGTCATGAGTGAGCTTACCATAGATAAGCTCTACTCGAGGTTGAAGACGCATGAGATTGACTTCATCTCGCGTCTCTCTAAGACAGAGTCTGGGTTTTCATTGAGCGATGAGCAGCTAGAGAAGCTATCTGAGGATGATTTAGCCCTCATATCCACAAAATTTACGAGAGTCTACAACAAGGTGAGGAGTAGAAGGAGAGGTGACCCTGTCACTTGCTTTGAGTGTGGTGAGCCAAACCACATTCATGCCAGGTGCCCCAAGCTGAAGGGCAAGTAGGAGAAGGACTCCCGGAGGCGTCCTCAAGCTAGGGATGCAAAAGCCAAGAAGCCCAACTATCACAAGTTCGTCAGCCGGGTCCTTGCCGCTCTTGAGAGTGTTGATATGAGCGATGTGGACTCGGGGACGGAGGACGATGATGATGATTTGCATGGCAAGAAGAAGGCCTAGGACTTCACCGGCATGTGCTTCATGGCTAAGAACAACCACGACATCGACTCCTCCAACGATGATGAGCTTTTTAGCGATCTCGACGAGGTATGTCCCTCACCAGATGAGATGAAACGTGCTTTGGTTGTGGCTGAACGAAATCTGAAAAAGCAAGCTAAAATGATTAGGAGATAGGATATGATGATTGACAACTTGAACCTAGAAGTGGTTAGGCTCAAATCTATTAATCCTGCTGATGATTGTGATTCTTATTCTAGCTTGCAAGATGAATTAGCAATTTTGAAATCTGCTCATTCCTCTATTACAAATCAAATTAAAGATGCTTTGGATGAACTAGAATCTCTCAAATCTAGTCCTGCTTGTATGGATGCTATTGCTCTGGATGTGACTGTTGTAGATGCTATTCCTTCACCTTGCTCAAATTGTGCTTTGCTTGAATTAAAATTGGATAGCGCTACAAAATAATTGCTGAAATTTGATGCTAGTCACACTTGCTCTCATTGTGAGGATAATAAGATTAAAATGAAGGAAATATCTGAAATGATTCTTTATTCTAAGACTGCTTCATGTGAAAACTGTCTTAAACTCACAATTGAGAATGATGCTCTAAACAAGACTCTAGAGGAGAAATCTAAAATTGAACAATCCATGTCCATGAATGCTTCCAAGAAAGTTGTTGATTCTGCTTCTTGTGCTTTACTACCGAGGAGGCTTGATGCTGTATAATGCTGGTCTGAGAATACAGACAATGTATTGCAACATGGTTGTGAGATTTGTGAGTAAGCTTTTCTGAACTGAAAAATAATGAAGCTCACAAGCCTCTGTAATCTGTACTTGAATAAATGTGAGAGCCGAGCTAGCCATTAATTTGTTGGTTTGATTAGGAATAAAACAACATGCGAAATACTTGATGTTTAAACCTTTTCTAGATGCACGGTGTTATTGTACGTCATGTAAATTTTCCAATCCATCTAGTCCAAATAAGCTCCTAAGGGCAAAAACATGGGCACCATGGCTGAAAGGAGCAAGGAACCTACCTGAGGAGCATAAATGTCTGATCCATGAGGTCACTGCTAAGGCGATCAACCGTCCCTTTCTCTTATTTATGAGATTAATACAATTTATGCTTATGTAAGTGGTCGCATATTTGATAGCAGCTGAACGGAAGACATAGTTTATTATGCTTCATGAAACGCATTAGTCATTACTTGCTTGTTCACTTGCTATATGCATATATTACATCTCATTTGATGGCTTTGTTGCTATTTGTAGGGTGTTGACTATTGAGAATTTGAGATGACTGCTGCAAGTGTGGATGGAAGATTGTAAGTTGCTTTGAGATGCTTTGTCTGTCTTCAGTCTTCACAAACAACACATTGTTTTCTTACTGATTTCTTTGTCGGCTATCATTTATTGTTTTAGTGTTTAGTTTTTGTTGGAGTAGGATTCCATGAGGGAAATCAACAATGATGTTGTCAAGTCTTGCTAAATTGTATTAGATTACCAATTGTGCATGGAAGGTTTACACTATTCAGCAAAATGGGGGAGTATCGCTGAATTTGGATACGGAGATTAAAGATGTGAGGGAATCAGCACCAAATAGTTGGTTGAATTGGTGCTTATGTGAAAAAGAAGGGTAAGGAGGGGAAGGAAGAGACGGGTGGTTGATTTTTAGGGGAAGGGAATATAGATCAGAAAGAAGCATTGGCATCAATTTACAAGATTCACCTGTGGAGGCATTTTTCATCAAATAGCAAGTGCAAAAGCTCCATTTAAGTTTTGCATTGAGGGCCTTAACATTGTTGGAGCAAACAGAAAGATGAATCATACATTTTGGTCTAACTGAAGTACAAAAATATGATGGGTTGAACTGTTGAAGCCACAAAGAACAGTCAAATATATCTTCTGAATGGACTAAAATAGAAGTTAATGTTTAATATTGAATACACACTCTATCTTTGAAATCCTATGTCCATAATGTTGCAATTTTGGCCATTTAAGTTACAATCTCCCATTGCATTTCGCTAGTCCCTCCAGTTTTTTTTGTACAACTATCATCGAAGCTTGTGTTGATTCTTACCTTGCTCAGCTTTCTTGTCTAGCATTCGTTATTACTCAAAATTTTAAGCCGAATGCTGATGGTTTAGTGTTGTTCTTTAGTTGACATGTTAGCTGAGCTTAAATGACATAAGGTTGCTTTATCCATTCCAGATTCCACACAATGACACAAGGTTGCTATAGCCTGTAGATTTCTGTACTGCATCTGACCATAGCTCAAGTAAATTAAAAACCACATTACATTTGTACTGCATCAGCTGCTGAAAACTAGTCATATTTTCATATGCTATGGCATTACAAGAAAAAGAATGTACATATCCAACAGTGCAAGATATACAAATTATGCAAGAAAAATGACCATGTTGAGTATTTCTCAAGGAACACTTTGAAACTAGGAAACTAGCAGTTTAAATAGTGATATGATACAAAAACAACAAATACAATTCAATTTCGAAGGAGCACTAATCCTTCAATTTGGCGTCACTTGATAAAAGGCTCCATTGCTTCAAAGAAGAGAGGCACCATCTCCCTATTTGGAGTTTTTACCGCACACTTCATGCTAGGAATACCAACTGCAGCAGTAAGCTCTATTAGGAAGGGAATTCCACGCGAAATCTTCGTAGACAGATACAGAACGTCCATGTTTGCATTTTCCCGCTTGGCGATAAAGAACACATTTGATGCTGCAAGGTGTTCAATGGTAGCATCTATGCTATTGATGGAATCTGGAATGGAAATGGTAGCAAGGTGTTCAATGATTTCTTTATATCCTAAGAAATTTCAGTACTTTCTCATTCACCAGCCATTTTTTCTTCTTGTTCTTTACCTTGGCCATATGGAATTGTGGAGTATGCATCTTAGTTTCACCATTCCCATACAGCATATACTATTATATTGGTATATTGCACAAAAAGGGGCATTATAAAAGAAAGGCGAATTTTGTGAAGGATTTTACTATTTTACTGTGTTGTGTGGTGCTATACTACTAAGATGTTAAGATAGCAACAAATCACTTTTAGTTGGTTTCATGACATGATCTGACATTCTACAAATATATTTTTGTAGGATGAGACGATGACTGATGTTGAGATCGACTGAGGCGTGGTCATAGTCATAGAGATGGCTGGCTACTGCTAGACAAGTCTTTTGTGCGGCCAATGATCTGCTACTTATTTACTTAGCACTTACTATAACTGCTTGGCTACTTGTTGTGCAACTAGTGATATACTTGGCTGTGGCTATGGGCTAATTGAATTTTGGACCATGTAAGAGTTGTGACTTGTAAGTTAGTAGTTACTACTTGCTTCACTAGCCTCTGCCATAGTGTCATGTAGACATGTACTTGCTAGTTAGTAGTTAGTATTACTTGCTTAACTAGTTAACTACCATTTGTTATTGTGTGATGCATTTAAATTTGTTTGTTAAACTACTAATCTAGTTGCATTTTGGACATGTAGTATGATTGATTGAACTTTATTTGTGCGACATATATGGTTTCTGTTTTCGCGTAATATTCGAGTAACCATTCGCGATTGAGATAATCCGTATTTGGTTCGGCATGTATTCGCTCCGTATTCATGATGAGACTATCCGCATTCGTATTCGTCTCCGGCACTGTCCGTGTCCGATTCTGAATCCGAAAAAAATATGAAAAATGATACGGGATGAGCGATATCCGTCTGTATCTGCTCCGTTTGTACCCCTAATTCATAACGTTGCTTAGAATAGAGTTTGATTAGAAATATAGTTTTCATACATTTTGCCAACTATGTGTGGTTCATTGAACCTCCTCTTAAATGTGTAGTTTTGTGACAATTTGCGCAAAGCACATGTAATTTTGTTAAATTTACTGTATTCTTGTTTTTCTCGATGGTTTTGTGTGAGATGTGAGACGAGAAGACAGACCAACACTACATTATACCACCAGTATATTAGTAGAGATAAACATTGACAAGTCAACCAATAGTTTGTATCCAGATCATTACCGAACCGTATGCAAAACAATATGAACTGACATGATTTTATTCTCTCTAATACACGCCGCCTTACACACGGATCGATGATGCTTAGTCCATCTCACGCATTGATCTCGAGGTTACTCCCTATCGATGACGACCACCTGCTTGCCAACGTTGCGGCCGGAGAAGAGGCCGATGAGCGCGGCCGGCGCCTTCTCCATCCCTTCGACGACGTCCTCCACGTATTTGATCTTGCCCTCCTTGACGTACCGCGCGGTCATCTCCTCGAATTCCCTGTACTTGCCGTAGTGGTCGGACACCAGGAACCCCTCCACGCGGAGCCGCTTCACGATGACGGTGTACAGGTTGTACAAGGGGTCCGGCCGGTCGAGGTTGTACTGGGAGATCATCCCGCAGACGGCGACGCGGCCGCGCACGCGCATGTTGAGCAGCGCGGCGTCCAGCATCGCGCCGCCCACGTTCTCAAAGTAGATGTCGATGCCGTCCGGGAAGCGCCTCCTCAGGGCCAGGTTCAGGTCCTTCTCGTTCTTGTAGTTGAAGGCGTCGTCGAAGCCGAACTTGTCCTTGAGTAAGTTGACCTGAATACATAGATCAATCATCCATGTGAGATGAGAAAGAATACATATGGCCAAAAGAACGAGACGAGATCACGAGAAGGCGATTGAAAAGCGGTGTGAAGCAGGGTCTGCGTCTCTCGGCACGGGCCACGAACCTTGTCGTCGGAGCCGGCGCTCCCGACCACGTAGCAGCCCATGAGCTTGGCGAACTGCCCCACGAGCTGCCCGACGGCGCCGCTCGCGGCCGACACGAACACCCTCTCGCCTTCCTTGGGCGCGCATATCTCGTGAAACCCGACGTACGCCGTGAAACCTGCCATGCCTGGAACGGCGTACACCACGGCTAGTGTTAGATCAAACAACGTCCGACGAAGCGACATGCACGTAGATATGTGCGTCAGTGCGTGTTTGGTGCACTGGATGAAAGAACGACCATGTACGTACGTACCGAGGAGGCCGGTGTAGTAGGAGAGGGGCAGCTCGGGGTGGCGGATGGTGAACACGTTTTTGGGGCCCTTGATGAGGCTGTACTCCTCCCATCCTGTCATCCCCCACACGTAGTCGCCCGCTTTGTACTCCGGGTGGCTCGAGTCCACCACCTTGCTCACGCCGTGGCCGGTGATGGCCTATGCTCGTCATGGAAAATGATCGGCAAATTGAGTCGTTCATCGTGACAATCTTGTTACGTGTGAAGGGCGATAATAGCGCATGGCAATTGAGGGGCATATTCAGACAATACAGCGACACCTGAGCAACTAAAAGGTTACCATGATGTTGTCGATCATCTCTACAGTGACAACACACAGGCAGATGCTGCGCTGGCTTAATTAGCCGACCTGGCCAACAATTGCGCGCAATTAAGTAAGCTCATGCATGAGCGATGAGTGCAAACGCGCATGTGCATACCTCGCCGACAACGAAGTCGTCGATGTAAGAGGGCTCGTCGTGCTTGGACATCCGCAAGCGCATGTAGGGGTCGCACGACAGGTACAGGTTCTTGACGAGGATGGCGCCGGCCGTGCCCTCCGGCACCTTGGACGGCGCGGTGGCCGTCGTCGCGACCTCCATGTCGGTCTCCTTGGGGAACCCCGTCACGTAGTTATTGAGCACGATCTTCTTGTTTGCCATCTGCGCCGCCGCCATTAATTCCGCGCCTATCTGTAGCTAGACCTACTTAAACCGATGTGCTAGTATGTAGTGTTTGTTGTTGTTGTTGTTGTTTATGGACGGGGTTGCGCGGTTGCGCCACGGGATTTATAGAGCCCTCATGGGCAACAAGCCAACGAGCCACGCAAGCAGGGAAGTGAGTTTGGACACGGTTGTGTACCACGTTCAGTGGCCGGAGACTGGGGCTTGTTTCCGGCTGATTTGCCATGTTTTTTATTCGTTTTTGATAAAAATAGGGGTAATGATACGATGCTTACGTCCGGAACGAGGATTTTTTTTCGGACGCCTCGCACTCGGACGTCCCGCCCCACGTGGAAAGCCTTTCTTTCTTTCTTTCTTTGTTATTCTTCTTTTTTTCATGAGCACCGCTTTACGTGACTATCCAGCGCACCATGCTCGTACAATCCACGTGGCACATGAGATTAGTCCCACTTTTGATGACTTGTAGGGCTTGAAGCCCATGGAGGCTCACATAGAAACTGCATGTGGTATGGGAATTGTACTTCTAGCCACTGTTGAAAATAATGTTGCATATTGTTCTTTGAAATGTTGTATCTGTAGAAAAAAATGTTGCATATGTAGAAAAAAAAATGTTGCATATGTAGAAAAAAATGTTGCATACGGTCCATGGAGCTGTTGCAATTTTTTCCAATGCGTTTTTTTTCCAGATGCTTTGTTTTGATTTGTGATGTTGCAACCGTTGTCCGGAGATGTTGCAACCGTTGTCCAGGGATGTTGCAACCGTTGTTCGGAGATGTTGCAACTGTTGTCCGGAGATGTTGCAACCGTTGTTCAGAGATGTTGCAACCGTTGTCCTAGGATATTGCAACCGTGTCCAGAGGATGTTGCAAGTGCAACTATTGTCCTATGATGTTGCAACCGTTGTCCGAGTATGTGATGATGCTTTGATTTATTCGTGTCCATCTTCATTTTCTCTTTTCTTTTCACCCTGTTCTTAAGTGGCAAATGTCATGAGTACGGTCCAGTTTTTAGGCTTTATTAAAGTGGCCATACTAATTAATTAAAACCTTTTTCTCTTTCTCACCACCAGAACGAGCGGCCCAGCTTTTAATCGCCTTCTTTTCATATCCGATTGTGTATTTGGACCGTACGGGTGGAAACATCCACCCGTACGTCCGACTGCTAGATCCTCTCTAAAAATAGCCTTGGTCACACAAAATTATAAAAATAGCACCGTATTAGATTAGACAGACGACACATATCATCTGCAGCGGACCCAAACCGCGGTAAGAGATGCATAGCGCGGTGGCACGGGGAAAACCAGGTACAACGCTTGGGGAGCATGACAAGTACCTACCGCTCTCCCGGCAGTAGGTTTGCATGCATCTGATTAATTAAGCGCTTACATCTCTAATTAGTTAAACCCTTACCGATTCGTGCATATAGGCTAATTAATTAAGCACGGTACAGGCATGCATTTGAGGTGTGTCAGCTTGCAAGGTATTATGCCATGGCTTCCTGCCTCTAACGGGGACCGCTACACGTCCTCTTCCACATTCTACGCGTGCTACCGCGCAGCCGCGGTGCCAACATCATGCCGCGTATCAACGTGTGCTGCGGCGGTGCCAACGTCGTGCCGCCGATCCGAAGTGCCAAATTTGATATTTCGAACAACCGGGGGTCAGATTTGCCAAGTCCAATCAATTAAACTCGTACGAAATCTTTTGCCATTTGCTCCTGGGCTTGTCAAATGCGATTTCAACTTCTGATGACGATATGGGGTCCTCGACTTGCTTTAATTTCATGGATGGGTGGGAAAGCTAGCTATAGCCTATAGATGATTGATTAGGATTTAGGACTCAGGAATTATTCTCTTTCAGCACAGTGATCTAGACCGTGTAACACGTTGGTGCCAATATTTCTATCTAGAATGTGACTTTCTGGTTCCAAATTAAGGTGGGATGGAACATCCGATAGGAGGAAACACGACGTATTTCTATCATTTTTTGGCTGTCGTATCTTTCTGCTGATTTTCGTACTCATGCTTACTTTCATCATCTTGGAAACGTCGTTATGGGAGTGTTGATTTTATCAATGTGTAATTCTATATTCGCCCGGCCCCAAAGTTGAACGTTGCGCCGGGGAAGTTTAGTTAGCGGCAGGCATATGCTGTTGCTTCACTCGTCCTAATTAGTTCCTCGATCGATGATAGCGAGGAGCAAGGCTGCAAGCGACATCTAGAGGGCGGCACGACAGATACCGCCTTGTCAAGTCGCGTGCTACTGGCCGATCTCAGCTGAGCCGACCTGGAGACGGCCGGACGATGGCCTGCAGAGATGGATTCTCCGCCAAGTCGTCATCGCGGGCGCGCCCCTCGCGTCGCCCTG
This sequence comes from Phyllostachys edulis, assembly GCA_036346405.1. Taxonomy (NCBI): domain Eukaryota; kingdom Viridiplantae; phylum Streptophyta; class Magnoliopsida; order Poales; family Poaceae; genus Phyllostachys; species Phyllostachys edulis. The sequence continues at coordinate 48,029,553 of CM070552.1, forward strand.
AAAGAATCTCGACAAGGACGGAGGGATCCTTGTATGTTCCCACATACTAGCTTTGCTAGCTAGCTCCGTGTTCCTTCGACCGCCAGCACATGCAATGCAGAGAGTAAGAGATCCACGGAATGTCGGAGCAAGTTATGCTGTTTTGGCTGGACACTCTTCTTCCTCAACAACCTTCCGCTGCTCCGCTCCACGCCAAGGCAGCTTCAGTCGCTGCCACATCCTACGCCACCTCACCGTGCCATCAATACGGGCGCTAGCCCCAAGACCGCTGCACGCCAGCAATGCGCCACGCCCGCTCGGCCCCTATCGCTCTTGGTCGCCTCGCTGCGCCCAGCTTCGCCAGCACACGGCCTTGCGCTAGTGAGGCAAGCGCGCCACCGCGCCGCCGCTATACCGCACCCATGCCGCCACCTCGCTCGCACCTGGCGCCGTTCACGCTCGACCGTCCAGCTCGCTGTCCACGCGCCGCACGCACCTCGCTTCGCCGCTGCTCCCACCGCCTCAACCTGGCTATAAAAGCCACTCGATCTTGGGCCAAATGCATCACAACACTCACAACCTCACCTCCACCGCCATTCGTCACCAGTGCCAGCCAATAACAAGAATTCCCGCCGCCTTCCTCCTTTTCCCCGACGAGCTCGAAGGCAAATTCGCCACCTTCGTCTCGTCTTTCCTCTCCCAACACTGTCAGCACCACCGCCACACCACCCTGAGATTTCTCCTAACATCCCCACCCCTATCCCTGCCACCAGCTCGCCGGTACTGCCCTCCACCATCACGCCGCCCATGGCTCACGTGGGCAGCTCGTCTCGGAGAACCCCGAACCTCGCCACCACCCTCCCTAAAACCCCTTTGGCCCACTGGTGCTCAACCACCAGTAACCTTCACCGGAGCATGGCCAGAGCATCGCTGACACCGATGCTTTGTGCTAGTTTTCTACCACCGTCGCCGTGAGTATACCACCGAACCAATCATCGCCACAACCAAGCCCCAAAATGGAACCCCTATGACTCATAGATGCTCCCCGCACCATCCTCTGTCGCTACCGACCCTTGCCGCTGGCGAAATCGCCGCCGCCGCCATTTTCTTTGCCCAGGCACGGTAGAGACCGAGTTCTAATGCTCGTCTCTGTTGGCCGCTAAAGCAGGCCATTTTCCTTCGGGCCGGGCAAGCCAAATAGGCTAAGCCCACACTGTATGGCCTGGCACTATTCAAAGACCAACCCAAAGCGGCAACAATGTTCATCACTGTTCACAACCCCGCCCGACCCATTACTGTTTAGCCCAAAACCGTCACTGTGCGCTCAACCCGATCCACTATGAATAGTACCAACCTGGTACTGTTCACCAGACCCGATACTATGCACCAACTCGGTCTTTGTAGGCTATATTCACCTTGACAAGTTTAGGTCACATAAAATGATAACTAAATATTCGGCAGTGTCACAAAATGTATTCATAAATTCTGAAAAAGAGTATTGGCTATCCGTTAATGGTTTGGTGGAGAGTTGAGGGTTGAGACTAGGAGGTTGGACAACCCAATAGACTTAATAAAAGTGAGTCGAAGGTGAGACCAAGCAGGTGGATAGCCACGAGTTGGTGTTGGTCCATTTCCTCACTGGAGACAGGTAAGGACAAGAACATTGTACCAAGTAACAGACACAGAAATCGCTCAACCATATGTTTGGTCATTCCCACCTGTCTTAGTACACTGCACTCTCTCGGACGGAAAAACTGAATCTAGTCAAAAGGGATGGTCCTATGTTAGTAATGGTGTCACTGTAAGAAAGATAAGCTTGTTAATATAACACTTTTGAGACTGGAAAAGAAATTGATATGGAGACAAGAGTTAATCAGTACTTAGTGCCATATTGCAAGCGAGAAAGGCATACTTAAGTTCCGCAATAGTTTCTATTTTATTAGCGTGGCCCTAACTGATTGCTTTGATACCAGCTGTGGCGCCCCGTGTCATTACCCCGGGGGGTAACCACACTTAGGCATACGGATTACTATTCGTCTGCCCGGTAGAACACCGCTCCGACAAATAGCAAGCCTTACCAAAGGTAGCGCAGCAGAACAATAAGATATAAATTATACTCTTTATTACAACAGTTAGCCATGCAAGGCTATGGTATTTATTACAAGTAGTAATTTACAACTACAACATGGGACCGAGTGCCCTCGCTTGCCTGCCATGTTCCAGCGGTCGTCTACTCGTCCCACGTGCTGAATAGGGTGTCCACCTCACCCTGCTCCTCGTAGTAAGTGCCCTCGTCTTCTGTGGCCTCATCGGTACCTACGTGTCTTTCATCCCACTCGGGATAGTTCCCAGCCGGACTAGAATCTAACAAAGGAGAATAATAGAAAGGTTGAGTACTAGTGTACTCAGCAAGCATTAATAGCAAAAATATACTGGATGACTCATCTCTGTTCATTATCACATTTTCTAATTCATCTCTCTTTCTGAAAATAAATACCTCTTTAAAACTTCAAGTGTCAGATTTTAATACTGAAAAGACTACTAGGCAATCAGAGAGAAGATAGACCCCTAGCGATCCCCGTAGACTCTAATCCAAGAGACATGCATGAATTCATGATTTTGTATAGCACTGCACAGACATGTACCAATTTACCCATAGCTATTCTGAGCTAGGTCCCTTGTATTTCCTTTGATGCGGGCTCTAGTTCAGAATACAGAACGTTTTCTAAGTTACGTGATTAATTTCTCCATCCATTACTTTTCGTCGGTGCTAACCTTGTCATCCACCGAGTTCCAGAAATATTGGTTGGGCCGGCTCTCCGCACCCAACACTCCACCTAGCGCCTTACTTTTTACATCACACTCACACATATTACTCACCCGATGTGGAGAGCATAATTACGTAATAGGGTAGCATTTTCTACCCGCCGAAACAGGAAGATGATTGGCACTTAAATACGGTTTCTGATCTGAGTAAGAGTTTTGTAGGTCCTTATATATTAACCATATGTAAAGGGTCCCACATCTTTCCTCATCTCTTTCCTTCCACGGGCCCCCTTTACCAGCCATAATAATTCTCTTTTCTCATCTCGATCATATCTCATTCCTCATATTTTTCTCATTTCTCTTTATCTCATTTATCCGATTTGGTTTTGAGACATAGTTTTGATGCATATATGCATAGTTATACAGAATGTAACTTTTACATTTAATACAACTATGTTCATGTTCAAGAGGTAAGCTTGCCATCGTAGTTGTAGAAAAGATCGGCGTCGACAAAATCGGTATCAGCTACTCCTGTCTGCGTTGGTTCGTCCCCTGCAATTATATGGCAGGCACGAATAATAAATAAATAAATACATAGTTACTTTTGGTGCTATTATGTGTACAATAGTCACTTGATTTTCCGTTTTAGCAGCTTTTAATTTTAATAACATTTTTTTGGACCACCCTCTCGTTATGTTAGCACTCCCTAACGACGGTTGCTCTAGTCTGACGGCTCTAGGGTTGAGGGAGCCAAATTATACGATTTATCGCACGAAAAATAAATTACCAAATGTACCCGCATGCTACTAGTTTTATTTAATTTATTCATGTAAATATGCCTAATCGATTTTACTAGGGTGTATACGAATTTATTTGTTCTTCTAAATAAACCCGGTATCGTTTAATTTAATTAATCTATCACGACTAAATTATTTCTACTGCATCAGATTATTTGTCTAATCTAGTGATTTTTATCGGTGATTAATTTCGATAAATAGTCTTAGATTAATTTTACGCATTTTCCCCGTTTTTATTTTCTACCAGTCTAACTACTGCTATTTAATCGTACGTGGCTTAAACATTTGCTTGGGCCAATAATTTCACAGTGCCGATATTTATTAGTATTGGTGTTCATTTCTACTGCTGATATAATACTATTAATTTTCCCATAATTTACATTTTTACCCCTTCCTAATTTTTCTCCCTTTTCGTAATTTTTATTTCTTTCTTTTTCTTTCCTTACTCTCTTTCTCCTTATCCATCCATTCGGCCGACACAGAGCCTCTGGCTCTATTTCTTTCTTCTTCCCCTTCCTTCTAGGGGGAATTGCCAGAATGCCGCACTTTTGTTCTGCCTGATGCAAAATGCCATTAAGTTCGATGCACTAGCTTATATGCCACATCTTATTTTCACACTTTGTTGATTTGCCCTTTTTGAATATTTAATTAGTATTTTCGGTTTAACGACCCGGCCCACATGCAAAAAGACGCTTTTGCCCCTCCGGTCAAAATAGACTCTGATCTTGGTCAGGATTGAAATCACATGCCACAAAACCAAATTGCAGCGCGAGGATGGTCCGCGTCCGGAGGGGCACAATTGCGAGCGCCGCTGGGCGCAGGCGCGACGCGGAGGTGGTTCGGGGGCACGCCTGGAGGCGGTCAGGGGGAGCGTTGAGGGCGCGACACGGCACCGCCGGAGGAAGGCTCAGGCGTGACCGCCGCCAGAGGAAAGGCTCGTCTTGGCCGACGCCGGAGGAGGGGCGCGTGCGCGGCCGACGCCGGGAGGAGGAGCGCGGAGCTGCCGCCTCCCCCGCTGTCGTTGCTCCTTCCTTCCAGGTCCTGCTCAAGAAAAGCACCGCCACGGCTCCACCTCAGGCCCCCAATGCTGGTACCAAGTCGATCCGCTTCAGCACCATCCGCGAGAGCCTCCACAATCTTGACCCGCAGCAAAGCCTGCCTCATTCGCGATGCCGTTCTTGTCCTCCACTCCGCGTAACATCTTCGGGAAGGAGCTAGGGGAGAGAGATATGCAGGCGGAAGGCACGGGGAAGGAGGATTCTGGCATTGCACTTACAAGGGACTATAGCTATGAAGAGCTTGGGAAGAGGCTCGGGGAGCTACAACCGGTGGGCATGGGAAAGGACGGGAAGGAGTGGTTCTCACTTGAGAAGCTGCAAGGACGGATCGCCAAGCTAGCGGAGTTGGAGAAGGAGGATGACCGACAGTTCGGCGGGCGTTTTGCGGTGTTACGGAAGAACCTCATGAACATCAAGAAAGCAGAAGATAAGAAGAACAATACCAAAACTAGTAATCTCGCTGCCCATTGCTTATTGCCTTGCTTATTTCCTTCAGCTCCTCATCTTCTTCTGCAATGGAATTGATGTGTTACACGTGCTGTGTTGTATTGTGCTCGATTGGGAGCACTGGAGGGAATGTCAATGCTGGCAAACATTGGCGGGGAGCCAATGCCTGAATACATGCTGCAGCATCTACCACCGCAAGAGTTGCTAGAGAGGGCAAAAGTGTCTTTTTGCATGTGGGCCAGGGTCATTAAACCGAAAATACTAATTAAATATTCAAAAAGGGCAAATCAACGAAGTGTGAAAATAAGATGTGGCATATAAGCTAGTGTATCGAACTTAATGACATTTTGCATCAGGCAGAATAAAAGTGTGGCATTTTGGCAATTCCCCCTTCCTTCTACATTTTCTCTCTATCTCTCCATTCGTGCTACTGGTGATTTCTTTCGGCGCCTCCTCCTTTCCTCACGGGCTGGCCCCATGGCGCCGCCTCCTTGGCACCTTGCTCCGTCGGCGCCGGCAGCTCGGCCTCACACTTGGGGTCTTTCAAGGCTTCGGCTTGTTTTGGCTCACAAGACGGCTCCGCCGGTCGGGTCCTACTCGCGCCCTACGCCTGCCCCCTGCGGTCTCCTCCCACGCGCCTCTACCCAGCCCGGCTCCTGCGCCTGTGTTCTTGCCTTGGTCTGCTTATGATGGTGCTTGGGCCGTCCCTGTTCGGCCTTATTGCGACCCGCCACGCCTCAGTCCACGCTCACTGCGCATACTGGTCGCTTTGGCTCATCATGACTTCGGCCTTGATTCGGCGTCGCCTCTCTCATGCCACTCGGCCTTCGGCCACCAGCGCCGCCTCTCTCGTGCCGCTCGGCTCGGCTCTCCCTTGCTTCCCCTTGCTGCCATTCTTCTATTACTTCGGCTTTTAAGGTTTGTTGGATTTTCGTTTACTGATGTGGGTTATTTGTTGATTATGCATGGTGAATGTAATGGATGTGGGTTGAGGCATGGTGAAGGTGCTAAATGTGGGTGGCTCTCAAGGTTGCCTCTTCGCATTGAGGTAAGTACTCCTCTCTACCCTCTATCTCGCTCCCTCCCCTTGCTCTGTGATGGAATGGATGATGACGTGGTTAGTGGATGAGCTCTTTGTGCCTAGTGTGAGTTCATACTGTGGGGGTTGGGATGGAAAGATGGTAGTGGGGGGCATGAATATGGTTTACCTGTTGGGTTCGGTTTGGATGGTGGTAGTGGTGTGTTGGTGATGATGGCCGTGTGGTCGCGGTGCTCCCCGGTGTTCTTGTTGGTCGCCTTGGTCCTTAGTGGTCGATGCCAGTTCTTATCGTCGCTTGTCGTTCCCGCTCCGTCGTCTTCCTCAACGCCTTTGCTCATCTCCTCCGGTTGCTCTCTGTGGTGGGTTGTGGATGGTGTAATGGTGGTGTGACTTGTGCTCTCTGTTCTTGGCTTTGGCAGTGGGTGGTTGGCTTTCGGTTTGAGGGGAAAGAAGAGGGCTTGTGGGGTGGCAGTGAGCTCTCGTGGTTGTGGCTCTTGGCTTGCTAGTTCTCTGTTCCTGGCTGTAGGACCGGAAAGGCGACTAGAGGGGGGGTGAATAGACGTTTTCTCTATTTTTCACCTCGATCGACCTCAACACTACTTTTACTCCAATAGCTATAAAAGCTATGAAGATCTGTATACAGGCACAGCGGATCCTGTGTTGAGTCTGATCAAACCCCGAAGCAAAAGTCTAATCAACTCAAAGCTGCAACAAGCACAAAATTAAACTAGTGGAAGAAATCCAAGAAGTAAAACGGCGATTACTGACTGCCGCACCAAACAAAAATAACCAGCCGCCTAGAAAAGCAAGCACAAAGGACTCCAGACAATATAATAATCGATTAACAGCAAACCACTAGGAGGTAAAGTATCTGATGATCATCAAGCAGCCACAGTAGCAATCAGAACCAAAAACGACCGGATTAACTTGGCAGCATCAATGCAATTCAGAGCATACGGGTACAAGATCTCTTACAAAAAGAAGCAATAAAAATAAACACAGATGACAGCCTGGGCATACACCAAATCAAAAGCAATCAACCGCAGAAGCTAAAATCAAATCGGCCGCCACCGCTCCTGCTTTCTCTGGACAAGCCGCCGAGCCAACAATAGAGCTGATTTCTCGTCTACTGCACCCACACAAGCTGCCACACAGAGATTCAACAAGCAATAAAAAACAGAACTCAAAGACTCGGTCAACTGATCAAGCTATAAGCTGCCGATTCATACAAGCCGGATCTGAAATTCTGAACAGCAAAACAAGAAAGTAGTGGCCCAAGCAGTCAAAAAGATGGAGATCAAATCAAACAGAAAATCGTCAGAACTTGGATTGGTCCAATGGAACAAAGCGATTTTTGCGGCGAGCATCAGAGAGCCGCACACGTCTCCACTTTTTCTGCTAGGATGAACAAGCCGCCGCCTGATGGAGCTTCTCCGATTTTATGGGACAGCCACCAGTATTGCGATTTTTTGGGCGCATAAGCCGCTCCAGATCTGTGGTGCCGCCGAGCACCAATTTTTCAAAGCCGCACACCCAAATGAACAAGCCGCAAAAACAAGAGAGACCACAGCCTAAATAAAATACTAGTCTAAAACATCAACTCGTTGGAAATAAAAGCTAAAACCTCATGCCATCATTAATGACAGCCATAGCAATAAAATAAAACTAACACAACCAACAACCACCATCTTGGATCAACTCAATGGACCATCAATGCATTTCAAATCATGCACAGAGAGAATTCCTTCACACGCAAGAGTTAAAGGAAACGGCAAGAAGCAAAACCAAAAGCAAACCACCGGATTCTGATTTTGCTGTCCGCACTTCGAGGCTTCAGGCTGCCTCCGCCAAGAGCTCCTAATTCGACAGGTGGAACAGGCAGCGGTCAAGATCCGGTTTCTGCAGCTTACAGCGCCATTTCTCCAGCGCTAGCTTTTTTTCAGTGGACTCGACGCCGAAGCTCCGCTTATTTTTTTTTGGTAGGCGCGCCATCGCTCCAGATTTTTCCCAAAAGCAGCCCCTAATTTTTTCTTCAGCAGCAGTCACATGGAATATTCCATCTATTCCTTTTATAGGGTAATCTTAACTCTAAAATCCTAATGGACTTCCGTTAAGACCCAACATCAACGGAACACACACGCACGCAAATCAAAGCGCCGTCTTCATCGTCGATTGATCTAAACCGTTTCACCATATACCGACCAGGCCGCCTGCTTAGTCAAAAGGTCACCAAGATGGTATTTGGTAAAATTACCAAAATACCCCTTCTCGATCTTTTCCAAAAGTCGAGTCCACAGATCGTGAAGCAATCGCCTGCTTCGCCACGTGTAGGTTGATCAACGGCTCCATGTCGTCAAGTCTCTCTCGTCCGGATCCTACCGGCACCACTGAACACTTGCAACGACTCCGCGCCGCTTGATCCAACCATCAGACCGAACCGCCTGATTCGGTCATCCTTGTCCATTCTGCGCCATGCTTGAGTCCCTCGACCTCACCGGCATCCTTGATCGTTTCGGACCTCGGCTCTCCAAGCTTAGTCCCGCCCTCTCGCCGTTGACCATCATTAACTCGAAGCCACCGACAAAGAATAGACAAGCAAACACGAATCCGGAACAAGTTCTTCACAACTTGACCCACGTTAGCCAAGACATGCAATATGCAACACATATGCATTAACAAATATGGATATGACCTATCCCAAAATCAGTCCATAACTAATATCAACAATCAGCACAAAAGCCGGTCAGACCGCCGCTGACCTGACAGATCTGAAACTTTGTCGAAAACACTTGAAACTTCAAACCAAAAGCACCATTGCCAATTGTTTCATCATCCTAAGATCATGGGCATATCCCCATGATATCCACACTGGCCTTTGCTTTGGTTGGCTTTGTTTGGCATGGTTGCTTGTGCTTGGTTGTGAGAGGTGGTGGTGCTTGGTTTTGTGAGGGATGGTGCGAGTGGCTTTGTGATGCCTTGGTGTTGGCTATGAAGTGAAATGGGGTTGTGTTGAGGGGATGTTGGCTTTGTGAGCTTATGGGGAGGTGCATTTTCGCTGGGCAAGGAATGCTTGGGGTTTGCTTTGGCTGGGAAAGTGTTATATGAGGGAGGTGCTCTTTGCACTAATCTATGGCTTTTCTATTGCGACTGGTAAGTCGGTATATGTGGGTGTCGGATTGTAATAAACATCGGGTGATGAGACCCACTAGAGGTGAGACGGTGCCAACTAACCTAGGTTGGTCTAGGAACCTTGGTGATCTTTCCAAAATCCGACGGCAATTCTTCTCTACTCCTAACTTTAGTTTATTGATTTTGGTCTGCGATTGGTCTTTTGGTCTTTGTGGAAAATGTGTGCAGGGTTTTCGGGTTGGCCGAAGAATGGTTTCGACGACTGGCGATATATGGACAAAGGAAGGAAGGCTTCGACGATATGACTGCAATATTTTATTTCATTCATTTGTAATGTACTCAAAGTTGTAATTTATATTATGTTCTGATGTAATTTGATTCTTGTAATGAATCCCGAGTCTGTAATATTTTACTTTTGCTTGTAATGAATTTTGTAAATGACTTTGAAATTATATTGTAAATTCTGCTGATGAATTCTGGATAATATTATTTTATATGAAAATTGTTTGGCGATGCATTTGATATTAATTTGTGCTTATGTTAGTTCTTGTTTAGAAAATTTTAATTACTGCTAATTACCGATTAGCGTTGCTTAGCTCCAGTTAATTGTTCGGGTTCTCACATCCCCCCCTTAAGAAAATTTCATCCCCGAAATTGATATCTCACTCGAAGAGGTTGGGGTAGGCTGCGCGTAGTTCTTCCTTGTTCTCCCACGTGGCTTCATCGATGGAGTGATTCTTCTAGTAAACCTTGCAAGAACGGATCGTTCGGTTCCTCAATTTTTGGTCTTCTGTAGCTAGGATCTTCACTGGGTGTTCTTCATAGGTTAGATCATCTTGGAGAGGTATGTCGAGGCTGGTTAAGTGATGTAAGGGCCCCCGCAGACATTTTCTGAGTTGTGAGACGTGGAATACATCGTGGATTCTTGATAACTAAATCGGTAATTCCAATTTATACGCTAGGGTGCCTTTACGCTCTACTATCCGAAATGGTCTGACATACCGTGGACTTAGTTTTCCCTTTAATCCGAATCGGCGCACCCCGCGCATGGGTGATACCTTTAGATACACATAATCCCCGACTTCGAACTGTAGATCTCTTCTATGTTTATCTGCGTAGCTCTTTTGCCTGCTTTGCGCAATCTTGAGACGCTCTCGAATCAGCTGAATTTTCTCGTCATTCTCTCTTACGTGTTCCGAGCCCAATAACGGTCTTTCACCGACTTTATACCAACAGATGGATGATCTGCACTTTTTGCCGTAGAGGGCTTTGTACAGTGCCATCTGAATACTAGACTGATAGCTATTATTGTACGTGAACTCTGCCAAAGCTAAGTGTTTTTCCCACGAGTCCCCAAAGTTTAGTACACATGCTCGTAGCATGTCCTCTAGGATTTGATTTACTCTTTCAATCTGGCCATCAGTTTGTGGGTGATAGGCTGTGCTGAAATTGAGTTTTGTGCCCAAGGCAGTATGTAAGCTTTTCCAGAATCCAGAGGTAAATACTGATCCTCTATCGGAGGTGACAGTCTTTGGTACTCCGTGTAGAGTGACTATCTTCTCCACGTAGGGTTCAGCTAGTTTATTGATCGAGTATCTTTGGTTGGTGGCAATGAAGTGGGCCGATTTGGTGAGACAGTCCATGATAACCCAAATCACGTCTTTCTTTTTGACTGTGAGAGGAAGATCTGTTATGAAGTCCATACAGATATCCTTTCATTTCCATTTAGGTATTTCTAATGGTTTTAGCAGTCCTGCTGGTCGTTGGTGCTCTACCTTAACATTTTGACAGGTATCACACTGACTCACGTATTTTGCTAGGTTTTCTTTTGATGTTTGCCCACCAAAAAAAAATTCTCTTAACTCCCTATACATTTTTGTGCTGCTGGATGTATGGTGTACTGCGTAGCATGGGCTTCTCGCAGAATGGTTTCTTTAAGTTGGGAGTGGTCAGGAACACAGATTCAGGCTTGTCGCCAAAGGACTCCGGAATCATCGATACTAAATTCCGAGGGCTGGCTTGATTTAATCCTTTGGATTTCTTCTATGATGAATGGATCTGAGAGTTGCTGTTCTTGTATTTGGTCACAGAGGGTAGGATGGAATACCATGGTGGAAATAGTAGCTTTAGAGGTGGTAGTCTTTACTTCTATATTCATTTTGGCTAAGGCTTGAATTAGGTCAGATGCGTGACTTTCCGCAGAAAGGTGATGGCATTGAGATTTTCTGCTAAGGGCATTGGCTACTACATTGGCCTTTCCTGGGTGGTAATTGATGGTTAAGTCGTAATCTTTAATCAATTATAACCATCTTCGTTGCCTCATATTGAGCACTTTCTGGGTAAAGATGTATATGAGTCTTTTATGGTCGCTGTACAATGTACACTTCGATCCATAAAGATAGTGTCGCCAGATCTTTAGTGCAAACACTACGGCTCCCAGTTCGAGATCATGAGTTGGATAATTTATCTTGTGGGGCCTCAATTGCCTAGAAGCATATGCGATAACTTTCTCTTCTTGCATTAGCACACATCCTAGTCCATATTTCGAGGCATCGCAATATACCTCGTAATCAATGTCGTCTTTAGGTAAGGTTAGGATGTGGGCTGTGGTTAAAGGCTGCTTCAGCTCCTGGAAGCTCTTCTCACATACGTCTGTCCATATGTATACTTCGCATCCTTCTTCAGGAGTTTTGTGAGAGGTGAGGTGATTTGAGAAAATCCATTTATAAATCTTATGTAATATCCTGCGAATCCCAGGAAACTTCAAATTCATGTAGTATTCGTTGGATGCTTCCATGAGGTGACAGTGTCAATTTTGGAAGGGTCCACTTCTATTCCTCTCCCTGATATAATGTGTCCCAAGAATACTACTTGGTCCATCCAGAATTCACATTTACTGAATTTGGCAAAGAGTTGATTTTCCCAGAGGATCTCCAAAGCGATGGTGAGGTGCTGCAAATGTTCTTCCTCACTTTTTGAATATATCAGGATGTCGTCAATGAAGACAACGATGAATTTATCAAGATATTTCATGAATAATTTATTCATTAGATTTATGAATACGATAGGGGCATTGGTCATTCCGAAGGGAACTACAGTGTACTCATGATGCCCATACCGAGAGACAAAAGTTGTCTTATCAATGTCACTGGGGTTAACTTTGATCTGATGGTTTCCAGATCTTATGTCAATTTTTGAGAATACACGTACTCCTTTCAATTGGTCAAACAGGTCGTCTATTCTGGGTAACGGGTATTTGTTCTTTATGATGACATTATTCAGCTCCAGGTAGTTCGTGCATAACCTTACTCCTCCGTCTTTCTTCTTAGCGAACAATATCGGGGCTCCCCAAGGTGATGTACTTTCTCTAATAAATCCCTTAGCTTCAAGTTCGTCCAGTTGCTTCTTCAGTTCTATCAATTCCTTTGCATTCATTCTGTAAGGTCTTTTGGAAATTGGTGATGTTCCCGGAGTTAGGGTGATAGTAAACTCTTCTTCCCTATCCGGAGGCATACTGGGTAAATCTTCAGGGAATACGTCTAGAAAATCTTTTGCTACTGATATATCTTTTACTTCTTTTGCTTGAAGGTTGGCCAGGCTAAGGTCAGCTTGTTTATGTCGGGTTCTAATTCCGAGGTATTGCAGTCGTGTTCTGTCGGGTCTTCTGATAGACATTTGTTTGGTTTCGCAATCTATATTTACTCCATGGGCGGATAATCAGTCCATACACAGGATTACTTTTAGGCCACTCAAATAGGCTCCTCATGCTTGGTTTGCACGTTTTACCTTAGTGATTACCGCTGTCGATTTCACTGTCAATTCCCACGATCCTGCTCTTTTTGTCCATGTCTCATCTTGAGGTAGGACACTGCTTCTTCTGTATGTTGATGATATGCTCATCACTGGTGATGATTCCTCATTCATCACATATGTGAAGAAGCATCTCAGTGAGCAATTTTTGATGACTGATCTTGTTTCTCTTACGTACTTCCTTGGAATTGAGGTCTCTTCCACGCCTGAGGGCTACTACCTCTCCCAGCAGAAGTATGTTCAGGATCTTCTTGATCGGTTTGGTCTGATTGATACTCGCACTGCTGAGACTCCCAAGGAGCTATATGTACAGCTTCGTGCCACTGATGGTATCTTCTTGAGGATCCTACTCAATATCGCCATCTTGTTGGGAGTTTGGTGTACCTTGTGAGCACTCGTTCTAATATTGCTTATGTTGTTCATATCTTGAGTCAGTTCATGGCTCGTTCTACCCATCTTTACTACAGTCACCTTTTTTGTATTTTTCGCTACTTACGTGGGACTATCTCTTGTCGTTTGTTTTTCTCTAGCTCCACCTCACTACAGCTTCAGGTGTATTCCGATGCGATCTGGACTAGTGATCCTTCTGATTGTCATTCTTTTTCTGTTTACTATGTTTTTCTTGGCTCCTCCCTGATTGCTTGGAAAACAAAGAAACATACTACAATTTTTCGTTCGAGTGCAGATGCTGAGTTGAGAGCTATGGCAATAGTGATAGCAGAGGTTACTTGGTTGAGGTGGTTACTTGCAGATTTTGGAGTACCTGTGATGAGACCTATTTGGAGTACTTGTGATGGGACCTACAACTCTTTTGTCTGACAGTATAGGTGCTATCAATATTGCTCGTGACCCAGTAAAGCATGAGCTCACCAAGTGTTATGACGTTTTGCTGAATGCTATGTAATATCAGTGTGATTTGTTGCAGTTTTGATATAAACTAAGTGTTATGACGTTTTGCTGAATGTTATGTAATATCAGTATGTATCAGTATGATTTGTCATAGTTTTGATAGTAATAGCATATTCACATTTGTTTCCTTATATAATATGCAGTGCATGTGCATGAGCAAGTAATGGCAAGAGGTCATTTCTCCAATGTTCTCCACCTTGTATGAATTTTCGGGCGCATCGCAATATCACTTACCTTTCTACTTACGAATCATTAATAACATCAGAGCTCATCCTTACAAAGGAACAAAACACATACAAAGACCAAAACAACATATTTTCCCGGCACAAGTTCTTCCCAACTTGACCGACATAAGTCTACACACACCACACGCCTAAAATAACATCAGTACCCAACATTGTCAATTATTCATCAACTAAAATATACTAGACCTAACCACATGGTCTAACAGCGTAGATCACCAAGTTTTTTTGTTTAACTGGCATTGTTTCGAAGTAAAACAGAAAAAATAGTCTCTCTAATGAATTGTCAAAAATGACACACGTGTCGCACTCAAAAGCCACGGTAGGGGGCCACGTGGCGGACACACGGGAGCCGGCAGACCACCTACCGCGCGCCGTGGCTTTTGAGCACGGTACAGGTTCTATTTTTATCAATTCGTTAGGGCAATCTATTTCTGTTATTTCGTCACGTAACAGTGTGATCACCGTAGTTGATAAATGCGCATAAAAGGCTGTGCTTTGTTCCTTTGCAAGGATGAGCTGTACCCTACCCCCTCTCATTCAACCCCTAAAACGACCTCCCCTCTTGCGCACAAAATTTCAACTAGGAACCTTTTCCTACATGCTGCCTTTTGTAGGTAGTAGTGGACTTGTCTTCTCTCCTCATCTATTCTCTCTTCTCATCTACTAGTACTAATTCTCTCCATATTATCCATGCACACAGGTCCTGTGGGAATTCCAGATTCTGAAACAGGGGCTATTCTGCCATCAGCATGACACACACCCATCACCACAGGTGCATGCATTGCCAGGTTTAATCAAGGGGTAGTGCTAGCTTACAAGTTACTACAAACTTGCAGAGTATGCAGAGAATTTGTAACCCAGCGAAATAAACCCTTACTATTGAACCACAGTGCAGCTCATGACTTCTCGTGTTAGGTGATGTGGATCTTGTCCTAACTATTGAGCAGCTATCAGTGTTAAATTAGTTTGACAGAAAGTGGCCATCTAAATTATAGAGATGGTTCTTGTACTTAGAGATTTTAGTGCGATGCTTGCTAGACTAAAAGAGTAAGAACTATGGGTTTAAAATCCCTCTCCTCACCCTTCCAAATATTTAATTGTGTGTTAATTATAAAATTAGTGTTGTTAAGCACAATGCTACAGGAGGAATTACTTCTAAGCATCAATATAATATTCCGGCCACACCTGCGTGCATTTAAGCAAAGCATTGCTTCTTGGCTGCCTACGTGCATGTATTAAAGCAGAGCGCGCAACAGAGAATTGATGCTTAGTGCATGGTAACGGCCATCAGTTTCGGCAACACTTGATTGCAATTGAAGTGCACGAATACTGGATTTTCAACGCACCTCTCCTCGGCTATATATACGAGCCTCGTGTACAGCTAGAGCGAGGGGCGGAACAGGGCAGGGCGGACC
Source organism: Phyllostachys edulis (assembly GCA_036346405.1). Lineage (NCBI taxonomy): Eukaryota > Viridiplantae > Streptophyta > Magnoliopsida > Poales > Poaceae > Phyllostachys > Phyllostachys edulis. The sequence goes on from CM070552.1 coordinate 48,045,147, forward strand.
AGGATTTTTAGGATAGATGTTCGAACTTCAAAGCTAGATTATTCAGATATGCCGATACCAATACGTTGATACGTAAGATGTCATCCCCCTCCCCCCCAAAAAAAACAATGATACGACGATACATGTATATATATAATAAAATACAAAAATATAGAAGTTAATGATTTCATATGAGGAAATGGACGATATAAAGCAAGCATAATGACATAAATTAAACATCAAACTATAGATATTAATGGCAGTTGAGGAGGTGAAAACTAGGAATATAGCTATTTTAGCTCCAGACTTCTTATTTTGTTGAGTTATATTGTTGTTGCTGGGTGCGGCCAAGACTTATACTTGGTGCTTGGTCGCTGTTGTTTTTATCTATTTTTCTGTTCTGTGTTGTAGCAGCTATACCGCTAAAACTTATTTTCTTACTCTAATAGTGATCGGTAGAGCTCCTGTCTTCTTTTTCAAAAAAAAAAACTTATGCTTGGTGCTTGGTCGTTGTTTTCTCACTTTTTTTTGTTCTAGGTTGTAGCAGCTAGACTGCTAAAACTTATTTTCTTCCGCTAATAGTGATCGATAGAGCCCCTACCTTCTTTTTCAAAAAAACTAACAGTTGTATACCTTGTTGATCCTACTCTTTTTTGCTCTTTTTCCCGTCAGCAAGAACCCCATCTAAGAATGTTGTTTCTATAGAGCAAAAAATTAGCATGTAAACATATGTAATAAGAGCCCAACTATCAGTTCATTGCCCAAGGCAAAGATTGTATTTTTGTACAACATCCATTGGAAAAGAACCAAGAAAGCAGAGGCAGAGGCTAGACTCTAGAAAGAATCAGAGCTGGAGCATAATAGAGCCAGAGAGAAGAAGTGGAGTGCGCGGAACACACTTAGATCTGGAGAGAGGCCGATGACGGTGAGCTGGATATGCTGCTCCCTTCCCGCCGCCACGCTCCCCCCCGGCCGCTGTGTTGCTCCCTTGGTGCCGCCCACTCCCTTCCTCTCTGTTTGTCGCGTTGCCACCCGCTTGCTCGCGTCAGATCTCTGTCATCACAAGCAGTGCATCGCCAAGACGCCACCCTACGCCGCCTCACGCCTGCTTGTCGTCGTGTCATAGCACCTTGTTCAGGGACCATCGCTCGCCTTTGTAGCCCGCGCCCGCCATTTGCTATCGCTGAACACCCTGCAAGCACACACACGGATAGCCACACGTTGAGAGAAGGAGAATAAAGGTTAGGGTTTGGTGGGCTGAAATAGGAAGAAAAATAGGCCTATTGTGTTATATGGGCCGCGCGCGAGGTGTAGAGAGTGCGGGCTGAATATTCATTTGCAAACACAAATATATAATTGTAGCTGAACTAATAACATATACATCTAATATACCAATTTTATACTAGATATTTTGCCCAAAAAAATCGGGTGTTCAGTTGAATACCCATGACCCATTGAGGGTCCGCCCATGGACCAAGGGCAGCCGGGGCTGGTGCCCCTTTACCGATGACCGGTGCATGGTGTACTCTCCTAGCACCCTCAGCCTATCCGTGCTCTGTCGAACTACCGCTAGCCGGCAATTCGTCATCGGCGAGCTGCAAGTAGGTGAGTAAGTCCTGTTATCCCCTCCTAAATTTTGGTCATGTGCCTGTCACTGGCTAGAGCAAGTGACACAAAACATAATACACGTTAGGGGTGCAAACAGTATGATAATTCTCGATCGATCAAGGCTCACTTGAGCTAATATAGGATGAAGAAATGAGTATCCGATACTATCCTTGTCTGACTCCGAGGAAAAAAATACGGAATAAGATACATGATGAGCGATATATGTCCGTATGTCGGGTGGTATGAGGAAAGTCTGTTATGACTTCACTTAGGAACTAACTCATTCCGAGTATGTAACTTAGGCCCAATAATAGATCTTCAAAAAGAAATATTTAAAGGAGCCGAACTCAGAATATTTACTACTGTATCATCCTTTTTCCTTACCATATTATAAAGGATTGGATATTGTCTTTTCCATGGAGAGTCTCCTAACCAAATATCTTTCTAAAACCTATTTTGCATTCCATTTTTAACCTGAAATGAACCAAAGCGAAAAAATTGATCTTTAATTTTTATTAGACCCGACCAAAAATAGGAAGTCCCAGGCTTGTTAACCACCTACGAAAGACTCTTCTCACCCAAATATTTCCTTGTTTGCAAAGTTCGCCATACCCCTTCTTCATTAACCAACTTAAACAGCCATTTCCCTAGTAAACTTTTGTTTTTTGTGTCTAAGTTCTGAATGCCTAGACCGCCCTGCTCTTTGGGTGTACACACTATACTCTATTTAGCAAGCCTATATTTTCTTTTATGACTGCCACTCTGCCAGTAAAATCTAGATCTATAAAAATCTAGTCTTTTAGGTACCTCTCTAGGAACCTCAAAAAAAGATAACATAAACATAGACAGACTGTTAGCACCGAGTTAATAAGTACTAATCGTCCACCAATAGACATGTTTTTTCCTTTCCAACTGCTAAGTTTCTTTTCAACTCTATCTTGAACCTCTTTCCCATTACAGTTCCTTAAATTTCTGAAATGAATTGGAATACCTAAGTATCTGAAAGGGAAGGTACCCACTTCACAACTAAATAACTCAAGATACTGCGGTTCAACTTCTTTGGCATTGCCAAAACAAAAAATACCGCTCTTGTGAAAATTGATCTTTAAACCTGATAATTGTTTACAGATATATAAAATAAGTTTGAGATTTTTTTGCTTGTTCTATATCAGTATTCAAGAAGAGGATAGTGTTATCAGCATACTGTAATATTGATAACCCATCATCAATCAAGTGAGGAACTACCTCCGATATTAAAGATGGTAAGCATGTTCACAATAAAATTAAAAAGAATTGGAGACATAGGATCGCCTTGCCTAAGACTCTTCTATATTTGAAAGAAAAGATCCAAAATCATTATTGACTTTTATTCCAATACTCTCTCTCTTAACAAAACTTTTCACCAAGGAACACTACTTAGTTGAAAAGCCTTTCATCCTCAAGGTTTAGAGAAAAAACGGTAGGGCCATACTATTGTAACGTTGCCTATAATAGAGTTTGATTAGGAATATAGTTTTGATACATTTTGCCAACTATGTGTGGTTCCTTGAACCTCCTCTTAAATGTGTAGTTTTGTGATAATTTACGCAAAGTACGTGTAATTTTGTTAAATTTACTCTATTCCTGTTTTTCTCGATGGTTTTGTGTGAGAGGTGAGACGAGAAGACAGACCAACGCTACATTATACCACCAGTATATTAGTGTTGATAAACATTGACAAGAAAACCAATAGTTTGTATCCAGATTACCGAACCGTATGCAAAACAATATGAACAGACATGATTTTATTCTCTCTAATACACACCGCCTTACACACGGACATGGGCAGATCGAAGTAGATTTAGGGGTACACAAGACACCGGATCCAATTTTATTTTACCTTATTAAAGTCTATGTATACATAGATGTGCACTCCGCAACATAAACTAAGTGACTCCATACACGTATGATGATATATATGAGAGACACCCGGTTGTTTTTCTTCTAGATCCGGTATTACACACGGATCAATGGTACCTTGTCCATCTCACGCATTGATTTCGAGGTTACTCCCTATCGATGACGACCACCTGCTTGCCAACGTTGCGGCCGGAGAAGAGTCCGATGAGCGCACGGCGCGCTTCTCCATCCTTCGACGATGTCCTCCACGACGTGATCTTGCCCTCCTTGACGCATCACGCGACCATCTCCTCGAACTCCTCAGACTTGCCGAGTGGTCGAACACCGTGAACCCTCCACGCGGAGCGCTTCATGAGGATCGGTGAACAGGTTGTACACGGGTCCCACGGCCGAGGTTGTTTCGAGATCATCCCGCAGACGGCGACGCTGCCTGTCACGCAAGATGTTGAGCAGCGCGGCGCCCAAAGATCGCGCCCACGCTCGAAGTAGATGTCGATGCCGTCCGAAGCGCCCTCGGGGCCAGGTTCAGGTCCTTCGTTCTTGTAGTTGAAGGCGTTGTCGCGATGGCGCTTAATTTTGAAGATGGAAGTGCTAACTTAAGACACATCTATTCCAACACAAGTTCAAATGACATACTACATAAACTCATTCGTCATATTTTAGTGCTCTACAAACCTACATTTACAACAGAACAATATTTGACCATAAATCATTTTAACTCCCAAACTAGACAATAAGCAAATCATTTGACCCTAACCATACATGAATGATCAATCAACTAATCAAAGCCAAACAATAACATCAGTATATCACTCATTCACAGAGCACTACCAAAGCATAAGGGATTCCGGATTCAATCATTCAATGATCAATCAAGTAACTCACTAACTCAGCGAGCCATTCAGCCAAACAATATATGAATATAACATCAGACATTCAGAGTTCAGACATCAGTACTACATCTAACATCACCCATTTCCCAATTCCCATTCGCCATTCTGTCGACTGGCTGCCATAATGCCATTCACAAATCACAATCACAGAGCACATCTAACATCACCCATTTCCCATTCGCCATTCTGTCGACTGGCTGCCATAATGCCATTCACAAATCACAATCACAATAACAGAGCACTAAGTCTAAGTCACTAACCAAAGCAGTGAAGCACAGGAGAGCCTAGAGAGGGAGTGGAGTAGCGGACGGCGGCCGGAGGCCGAGCCGGCCGGAGGCGGGGCGGGCTGAGACTGAGAACGCGCAGGCGCCAGGAGCGGCGGCCGGCGGCGCGCAGGGAGGCCGGCTGCGGTGGTGGTGCGGGCCGTGTCACTGTGAGCCTGTGACCGCGTGACGCCGTCGCGCCGAGCCGGCCGGAGGCGGGCAGGGGCGGGCTGAGAGGCGAGAGCGCGCGGGTGGCCGGGCGGCGGGCGCGGCAGCCGGAGGCGCGCAGGGAGGCAGGGCCGGAGGCGCGCAAGGGAGGGCGACCGGCACGGTGGCACCGGGCGAGGGCGGCGGCGCCTGGGGCGGCGGGGCGCCGGCGGGAGGCCGGAGGCGACCGGCGGCTTGGCTTGATGGCTTCACTTCAGATCTGGATTTGGAGAGTGAGAGAGAAATCAGAAATGGGGAGAGAGACAGAGAGTTTAGAAGAGAAGTAGGCAAGCAGCGCTATTCCCTGGCCGAGTGGCTTCAGGACCTGCCGACTTCGACTTGGGCCGCCCGAATGGTGAAGAATAAATGGGCCATCGGGTGGTTTGTCCTGCTGTGCTCTGCTGAGAATATGTATACATGTGTATTCATATGTGTAGTATATACTCTATGATACATGTATATATCAGTTTTTGTGCAGAAATTTTGGCCAGGCACCCCACGCACCTACTGTAGCTCCGCCCCGCGCCGTCGGGTTTAACTTGTCCTTGAGTAAGTTGACCTGAATACATAGATCAATCATCATTGTGAGATGAGAAAGAATACATATGGCCAGAAGAACGAGACGAGATCACGAGACGATTGAAAAGCGGTGTGAAGCAGGGTCTCTGCGTCTTTCCTCTTTCGGCACGGGCCACGAACCTTGTCGTCGGAGCCGGCGCTCCCGACCACGTAGCAGCCCATGAGCTTGGCGAACTGCCCCACGAGCTGCCCGACGGCACCGCTCGCGGCCGACACGAACACCCTCTCGCCTTCCTTGGGCGCGCATATCTCGTGAAACCCGACGTACGCCGTGAAACCTGCCATGCCTGGAACGGCGTACACCACGGCTAGTGTTAGATCAAACAACGTCCGACGATGCGACATGCACGTAGATGTATATGTGCGTACGTGTTTGGTGCACTGGATGAAAGAACGACCATGTACGTACGTACCGAGGAGGCCGGTGTAGTAGGAGAGGGGCAGCTCGGGGTGGCGGATGGTGAACACGTTTTGGGGGTCCTTGATGAGGCTGTACTCCTCCCATCCTGTCATCCCCCACACGTAGTCGCCCGCTTTGTACTCCGGGTGGCTCGAGTCCACCACCTTGCTCACGCCGTAGCCGGTGATGGCCTATGCTCGTCATGGAAAATGATCGGCAAATTGAGTCGTTCATCGTGACAATCTTGTTACGTGTCAAGGGCGATAATAGCACATGGCAATTGAGGGGCAAATTCAGACAATACAGCGACACCTGAGCAACTAAAAGCTACCATGATCATGTCGATCATCTCTACAGTGACAACACAGAGGCAGATGCTGCGCTGGCTTAATTAGCCGACCTGGCCAACAATTGCGCGCAATTAAGTAAGCTCATGCATGGGCGATGAGTGCAAACGCGCATGTACATACCTCGCCGACGACGAAGTCGTCGATGTAAGAGGGCTCGTCGTGCTTGGACATCCGCCCGCGCATGTAGGGGTCGCACGACAAGTACAGGTTCTTGACGAGGATGGCGCCGGCCGTGCCCTCCGGCACCTTGGACGGCGCGGTGGCCGTCGTCACGACCTCCATGTCGGTCTCCTTGGGGAAGCCCGTCACGTAGTTATTGAGCACGATCTTCTTGTTTGCCATCTGCGCCGCCGCCATTAATTCCGCGCCTCTCTGTAGCTAGACCTAACTAAACCGATGCGCTAGTATTTAGTGCGTCTCAAACTCTCGATAGTATGTAGTGTTTGTTGTTGTTGTTGTTTGTGAATGGACGGGGTTGCGCGGTTGCGCCACGGGATTTATAGAGCTCTCATGCATGGGCAACAAGCCAACGAGCCACGCAAGCAGGGGAATGAATTTGGACACGATTGTGCCACGTTCAGTGGCCGGACCGGAGACGTACTGGGCTTGTTTCCGGCTGATTTCACATGTGTTTTATTCGTTTGGACAAAAATGGCGCGGTGGGGACAACCACGTACAGCGCTTGGGGCATGACAAGTACGTACCGCGCTCCCGCAAGTTGGTTTGCATGTATATGATTAATTAGGCACTTACATCTCTAATTAGTTAAACCTTTACTGATTCATGCATATAGGCTAATTAATTAACGGAAATGCTAGAAAACTTGCGACTATTTTCTTAGTTCAAAACAATCGTTTTTTGAGCTGTTTAATATGCGTTAAGATATGTGCTGAGTTTCTTTTTTAAGCTTGTTTCTAAGATGAATGATATCTGATCTTATCTTACGGTTCATAATGTGACTGTTTTGAACTCAAGAAAACTTGCGACTGTTTATTAGACAGTTCCCATTCCACGCGTGCTACTGCACAGCCGCGGTGCCTGTTAGATAACGTAGCTTTCAATATTTATTGTTGTTATTATCTGTTTTAACTTAACGTGAAATTATTCGTATTATTGATGTATATAATAGGGAATAATCTGATACGGAATTTAACTTGAGGAAATAATACTTATGGCCGAGGACGGTACCGTGATAGAATATGGCGCATATATTTATTGAGATCGAAGTTCATCGAATTTAATATGCACGCCGTATGATTAATCCGAATACAACATGTGTAAATAGCCGGGTTTGTTTTGCAGATCGGCTCGCAGTTATTGACCCTGCTTTTGGGCGTGACATGCAGTATCTCGATTGGGAAGTGGCTTCATGTATCGAAGAACCAACCATTTCTTGATATCAAGAAACTTGCATCGCTTATTAGACAGCTTCCCATTCCACGCGCGTATAACGCATGTACCCATGTGCTGTTAGATAACGAGCTTTCAATATTTATTGTTGTTATTATCTGTTTTAACTTAACGTGAAATTATTCGTATTATTGATGTATATAATAGGGAATAATCTGATACGGAATTTAACTTGAGGAAATAATACTCGGCGTGCTGAGGACGGCTGTGATAGAATATGGCAGACATATTTATTGAGATCGAGTCTACTGGAATTTAATATGCACGCGTATGATTAATCCGAATACAACATAGGGCGAAATAGCTGGGTTTGTTTTGCAGGATCGGCTCGCAGTCGTTGACCTGCTCGGGCGCATATGCAGTATCCGATTCTAAGTGGCTTCATGTATCAAGAACCAACCATTTCTTGATATCAAGTCCAATTACTATCAACGTCATCCAAGTAATTGGATGTCCACGCCTCCCCGGCAACCATGCTTCTTGAATTTGCAGTGCTCGATGAAGTTGCTCGTGGGCTGTATCTCATCTCCTCATGCAATATCATATATATATATATATATATATATATATATATATATATATATATATATATATATATATATATATATATATATATATATATATATATATATATATATATATATATATATATATATATATATATATATATATTGTTCATGTCTCTACCATCTTTGCCAGTAGTTACTCCCACTTTTGATATACCACCTAAAAGAACTTGACATACTCCTTTATCACTTTGGGTATACTCATATACTAATTATAAGATACTCCAATGTGAACCATACTTAAAAATTGCAAGAGAGTCTATAATTTTAGCATATTTTGTAAATACCTTCATATTCGCACATAAAAGGAGTATGTCACATAAAAAGGAGTATGTCTAAAAATTGTACATACCACCCCTAAAAGGTGTGAATACCATCTAGGTGGTCTTATATTCTCAGATACTACACATACATACTCTCGGTTATGCAAGATACTCCTACTTTGTGAGATACTTAATAGGAGTAACTACACCGGGAGTAGGAAAAGGCTTTATATATATATATATATATATATATATATATATATATATATATATATATATATATATATATATATATATATATATATATATATATATATATATATATATATATATGCTTTTAAAGGCACAAGGTGTACCGCTTGGTGACTTTATAGAGAAGAGATCAGAATAGAATGGTAGGATGTACTGGGATGTATGAGGAGAACTTGACCCGTATGAACAAGGTTACACAAACAAAGGTGAAATGAATGACGAGAGATAGGTGAAGAGGTGTTGTAGTAGTTTTTGACACATTTGGTCTTGTTTTGGAATATAATATACACCAATTAATAAATAATTTGTATGTTAATTGCAGCTTTACAAATTATCCTAACCTTTACAAATCTGAAAAGTTAATTGCAGCCAAGCCTTATCCGAACCACATCCCATGTAAGCCAACCAAGCACAAAGAACCAAAGATCAATAACCCTCAAGATCCATCGAGAGCATTAACCAAAACCACCATTTTGCCCTATTCATTTTTGTCAATCAACCCACAAAGATGAACTAAGAAAGATGCACGTAATGTACATACACCAATAGCCCCCGCCTTACATCATAGAGCAAGGAGACTATTAATATGAACTAATTATCAATTCAATTTCAGCATAACACTATTAACATCATTGAGCAGTTCAATAGTAAGACAACAAGACGAGGGGTGTCAAAACTGTTGGACCAAAAAGGTGGCTAGAGGGGGGGGATGAATAGGAGCACGATCTCTTTTTCACCTTGATCGAATTCAACACGATTTTTACTCCAATAGCTATGAAAACTATGAAGATCAATATACAAGCATAGCGGAAGACTTGTATTAAATCCAATCAAAACCTCGAAGCAAATAGACCAAAAACACCAAAAATCAAACCCAAATTAATTGGGCGGTTAGATCTCCATGTACCTAGCGGTCTAACCTCTCCATGGGCGGTTTGACCAGTAAATAGTTGGTGGTCTGATCTCCAGCCCAATGAACAATAAAATCAGTCCGAACTCAAAATCACAAATTGATCTAACTTTTGATCCACAACTCCAAACTTCACGGAACTTGAAACATACCTTATTTAGGATGTTAGGAACCTATTCCAATCAACGATCGTGAAGATCATTGGCAAAGTTTTGACCTTTTTCCGTTTGAGTGAAGGTTGCTTCAAAACCGAGTCAAAACAAAAATATGATCTAAAGACTTGCTCGTGGGTAGAAGATGATCAAGATGATCCTAGATGCATTTCCACATGTCACAGCAAGCAAGATCCAGACCAGAAACCAAAGGAAAACCAACGGATCAAAGAAAACCCCAAAATCACAAAATAGAGAGCAAGAACAAAAAGAGACTCATCTTGTGAAATCTTGCTTGAATTGATTTGAGATGATGTTGGTTTATAGCCACTCCATTCAGGAGGACAAAAGCTTAACACATGAGCACACAACCAATTCAACTATCTAGAACCCTAACCTCTCCACTATTTTCACCTAGCCCTAAAACACAAACTAGGGTTTTTGATATATGGGTTGGAAAGTGCACAACCAGTACCCTCCCCTATTTCTAATGGAGGCTAGCTTCTAGAAGGATATCCCTAATGGGCACCCGTTAGGCCCACACACAAACGGGTTTCATTTACGCACGTATTTTAAAGCACCGTCTTCATCTCCTCTTGACCTAATCCGCTTCTCCTTACGCCGTCATATACCGCGGGTTAGCAAAAGGTCACCAAAGAGGTATTTAGGTGAAGTTACCAAAATACCCCTTCTCGATCCTACTCCAAAGACCAAGTCCAATCTTCATGAAGCAATCCCATGCTTCGCCATGTGTAGGTTGATCAGCGGCTCTCTTCATGTCGTCAAGTCTCTCCCATCCGACTCCCACCGAAACCACCATGGCACTTGCACCGACTCCCACGCCGCTTGATGCAACCCGTCGCATCAAACTTCCCATTCAGTCATCCTTGTCCATTTTGCACCATGCTTGAGTCTTCTGACTTTACCTGGCATCCTCGATCATTCTGAACCTCAGCTCTCCCAGCCTAATCCCGATCATCCTCGCCGTTGACCATTGTTGACCTCCAAGAGTTCTGCACAACAATAGACCAAGAAATCGATTCCGGGAACAAGTTCTTCGCAACTTGACCCACGTTAGTCAAAACATGCATCATGCAACACATATGCACTGAAATCCATGAACTTGACCTAACCAACAAATATCGCCGCCAAGCTGGCCGGCGAAACAAGTCAAAACCGTTCAGATTGCCACCATTGGTTTGGCCCGCCGCCGGCGCCCAGATGATCGCACCGCCGGCCCGACCGCCCACTTAGGACTTAGCCAAATTTCCATCCTAGAAATCCAAAACCTTCTGGAATTTTCAAACGAATAGAACTTTTGACTCGAAGCTCCAAAAATTATAAGACCAAGTGTAGAAGAAACCATTCTCTTGCCTACACCCTCTATTTTTGGCCCAGCTCCAAACTCAAAAGAAACTTTATGGCTAGTCAGACCGCTGCTCATTGGCCGGTCTAACCGCCAGCCACTTGACCTGAGGCTTGGCCGGTCTGACTGCCAGTGGTGGCCGGTCTGACCGCTACCTTGGCCGGTCTGACCGCTTGAGGCCTAACAGCATAGGAACTTTGCCGAAAACGAGTGTTTCGACAAACCTTCAATGTCATTGCCGATTGTATCATCATCCTAAGATTGTGAGCATATCCCCATGATATCCACAATCTCTCCGTTGATGAACACATTGGCAATTTCCCAAAAATGTAAGTTTGAAAATGAAAATACTCACATTTTCGCGCAAAGGCACAACTTGGTCGAAAAGCAAGCGAAAGCAATTAAAATGACCAAGTTGGCTTCAGATTAGCATAGGCAAGTGAGATTGAGTAAAAAAAAGTAAGAAAACTTCAATTTCCAGAGAAGAGTAAAAAATATCACTTAAGGTCCATATGAAAGAACAATTGTTCAATTTGACTTTTGATTGTTGTGAGGTTCCAAGAATTGCAATTCAAGTTCAGAAAAGGCAATAAGATCATAAGAATGCAAATTAAATGCTCACCCTCACTATGATCATAATTTTTCAACATTTCATTTTTCTCTCTTTTTCTCCAAATAGCTCCCCGTTTTCACACTTTAGCTATATCTTCTCCCCCTTTGACAATGGAGTCATCAAGGAATCAAGCCTTCCTCTCATCCAGAGATGACAAATACAGAAATGAGGAAAAAAACATAAAAAGAGCATGCATGAAATGCAATGGAGTGGCTTCATTTTTGTAATTTTCTATTTTTAGTACAAGAAGCTTTTGAGATTACCTAAAAGAAAAAGCTAGCATTTCTACTATTACTCAATACATATCAAGCCTGAAGACGCTAGCAAGATCATGTTAAGACATATATATCAAAGCTAAGCTAGAAGGCTCAAGATAAAGCGATGAATTGTAACAATTTAAGCAAAGCTTTAAATTTAGCAAGTTCATCAACAGTGATCTTAAAGTGATAATGGCCATGTCAGAATGTCAATATGAGATCAAGAAGCTAACAACGACCATCCTAAATACAAAAAGTCCTAAATTGAATCATTTTGCTCAAAGAACCTTAATCACCCAATTTTGACAACAATTTTTCATTTGCAATGAATATTGAAGTTGATTAAAGATCTATCTTAGTGAAGAAGATCCTGGACTGGGAGCCATCCACAAACTATTCCTAAGCTTCAAACTGTATGCACAAATCTTGAGGTTCATGTTAATTTTGACAAGCAAATTCCCATGAGATCGTTCGATCATCAAACTATCTCCAAGTTCATGTCTTTGACATGCGCCTCATGAGAGTAGTTTGGCATAATTTAACCACATGAGAATCTTGAAATTTGATTTTGCATTTTGCACAAGAGCAGTTTTTTAGATTCACAAAGGAACAAGAAGCTCAAGAGATGTTCAATTCTAAATTCAAGAGCTAACAAAGCAATTTTGACAGGGCCAATGTCACAAAAAGATCACTAATTGTGCAACTAGCTAGGAGATCCACAAATTACAATTTTTAGTTCAAGTTGTCTTAAAGTTCTAGCTCATTTAGCAAAGACTTAGCAACACATGTGAAAGCATGATAATTCTAGCAAGTCGAAGAACTAGACATGACATTGAGCAAGAATTGAAACACTAAAGCTTAAGAGGGTAATAAGCAAAGCTTCATCAATTAAAAGACAAGCAGTAAAGCTTATAGTACAATGCATCTTTTTGTGATTTTCATCTGAATGCAATATGATACAATGAGATGCAAGAAAAAGCTCATGATGAGGATATAACAATCCTCATTTTAATCATTTATCTATAATTCATATTATGGATAATAATGACGTCATATAGTGTACCCCTTAATATTCTTAAGGGAGAAGCTGGAGGTCATAAGTCCTTCTACGACCACCCCCATAGTCGTAAATCCTCCTAGGACTACCCCATAGTTGTAAGCCCTTCTGCGACTATACCATGATCGTAAGTTCTGCTACGATCAGTCTGTGGTCATAAGCTCTTCTACGACCACCACCTGGTCGTAAGTTCTTCTACGACTAGCCCCTAATCGATAAGGCACGCAGACATGTGGGCCTAGTCGATCAGGGAATCTTCTGTACCGTATCCAAGGATATGAGCAATCAATTACACTGTTATTCTCTGGAATAATGGCATGATTTAACTCCCTGTTATGGTGATAATTGCCTGGCGACGTGGGAACGTTACAACTCCCGTAATAACCTCCAGTAACGGCTCCACGATATGGGACGTTAAGGTGATCTTTATACTGGAGATTCAACGATGCAATTCGAGGACTGTATAAAAAGGCAGGATCATCAGGACAGTGGGGGAGGGAGGCCAATTAGAAGCACAATATTCTATTTTTTGGCTCCATCTTGTAATACAGCGTACTCAATACATACACACAGGAGTAGGGTTGTTATTCTCCTAGGAGAAGGCCCGAACCTGTATAAAAATCCTCGTGTCTCCATCTCTGTGTGATTTTGAGCCTAGAGGAACCCCCGAATCAAAAAATCTTTACATAAGTTCGGTTCTAAAACACCGACAGTTGGCACGGACCGTGGGGATCTTCGAGTCATCAGCTTTCCTTCGTCTTTCCAATTCTCATGCTCTCATGACAGGAGAGTGGAACGAGGAGAACTGGTTCGACTTGGTCGATTATGCAGATATCGACATGGATGCCAATTTCGACTACGAGCCGAGTGATGCATTATCCGATGGTGATGTCGCCCCCGGAGATCTTTCTCCAGGAGACCTTACCACCGATGGAGCTGAGGAGGGATCCTTATCCCCCACAACGATACATCTAGATGGGGAACCAGCTTCCTCAGAGGGCAAGGGTTAATCCGACCATAATGAGGGCTGTCCCAAGGCATACTCAGGGCATGGCGAGGGTTCCCTCTCCAAATGTTCAAGTCCACTTGAGACAGTCCGACCTGGCGCGACAACTCTTAGAAGTCATAATTCCGGATCTTCATCAACATCTGGTGGTTCTCTCTCTCCGATTAGCCCAGCCAAGGATGCGTTCGAACATGCTCTTCCTGCGAGTTCGACCATCCCAACGTAGGGCTCACTTGCGGACGGAGATGGCTATAACCCGGAATTCCCCTTCCTGGAAGGGTTTGCTCCAGGTCGCCAAATGGTGTCATTCGATGACTCCTTAAGCGAGGAGACCTCTAGCGCAAGTGAAGATCATCAACGGGAGGTCTTCGTTCTGCCCTCAGGTAGCAATAACTCTCCTAGAGACAGGGCTGAGGACGCTCCCCGAAGATCACACCCTACACTACTATAGAAAAGGCCTTCACAGACGGTTCAAAAATACCATCACAGATGGTTTCATGAGCCATCTGAGTTTATGGGTCTGTAATGACATGAGGTCATCACAGACGGTTTTCGAACCGTCTGTAATACATAATATCACAGACGGTTATAAACTCAAAACCATCTGTGATAGTAGAAAATCACATACGGTTTGTAGATGAAACCGTCTGTGATACTCAACTATCACGTATGGTTTGTAGATGCACTACTACAAAAGTTGAGTAGTAGACGCCCATCACGCATTTGTTCCTTTGGAACCGCTCGTTGGGTCCGTTTAGACCGTGGGTGGCGCGGGCACTTATCACAGATTTCAGTATTTTTAGAACCGCTTTGTGATAGTCATATATCACAGACGGTTTAGTATCTCGCTAATCACTGCATTTGTTTTATTTTACAACCGCTCAGGTACTATCACGCATTTGTACTATTAACAAACCGTCTATGATTAGCGGATATCACAAACGGTTCTTAATAAGAACCGTTTATGATAGTACATGCACGATGTCAATGAGAACTGCTCGTGATATTGAGTTATCACAGATTTGCTTCGATTAAGAACCGCTCGTGATATCTCACTCCATATAAATTGAGCTCCGACACATCCTCTTCGCCAGATCGCCAGGTTCATCGCCAAGACTATCATTGTGTTCATCAAGCATACGCTTCGCCATCGCCACCGCTTTGAGAGCAAAACTGCCTCACGGGCTCCACTTAGATCTCGCTTGCCTCCCTCAAAGCCACACTTCCCGCCTCTAGCTCTCCTCCAACCTACGACTCTCCCCTAATTAAACAGATGGAGTAATACTTATTATCCTTTATCCACTCTATTGATTAATGATTTTCCTTATTTTGCTACTCCGCATATGGACCCTAATGTTTATTTGTTTTCTTTGTTGTATTCCTTAATCGAAAGCATAGGGTTTAAGTTTCAATTAATACTTCTACAAAAGCAATAAATTTTAGAAAAAGGCAAATTTAAACATCTAGCTCTCAATTTGATGGACCCTAATTAAACCTAAACTATAGCAAACCATTGGATGTTATTGAACCAAAACTATGATATAAATTCTAAAATGAAAAGCAAAACATGTAGCCTTTAATCTGTGTAATTCCTTTGTGCAACGATGAGACAAAACGAGTAAGCACGCATAAAGAGGTGAAAGTCTTAATAAGAACTAATTTCATGAGTTGTTTTCAGAACAGATTAAAAAGAAGAATTTATGACACACCAAGATAAGTCACATGTGCAATGATCTATTTTATATTTCCTCCATTTATCCATGAAGAAACGCTATCACAAAGGGTTTATTGTTTCAATTATATCAACGGATATACAAGCAATCGCGGACCAACTTGCTAGTTATTAGGATCTTCCTCTTGTCTTTTGTCTCAGATCTAATCAACAATCATGCATATAATCAATAATTATCCGCCGCCACTTAGAGAGGAGAAGGTTGGACCCTCGCCTAGCGCCCAACATTCCGCCTCCTCCTCCATTGCGCGCCACCTTAGAGAGGAGAAGGAAAGGAGAGAGGAATCAGATTTTCTTCGTGAGCTCCAAGGGTAACGATCTATAACCCTTTATGTTTGCTATAAATTAATCGCTAATCAATTTGACACTAATTTGTTACATACGAGTGTAGATGGATCGAACTAGATGTACTGTGAACCGTGTGAGTCAAGAGTACATTAATGGCGTGGTTGCTTTTAGAAGAGCCGCCGAAAGGTGATATGTTGAAGAAGGATAAATTTTATGTACCGGCCCATGCATTGATTATGTAATATGAAGATGTTTAACAACGCGCGCAGATCGGGGCGCACTTGATTCAAGGGTTTCAAAAAGGGTATACATGTTGGACCAAACCACGGTGAAGAGCAGATTATACCGGTTAATAATGACGACATCGCCGAGAAGTCAACGATTTCCTGATGTGGACTGTGGCTTTTGATGAGGATAGGTGGCACGATGACAACTGATCGATGTTACGCGATGCGAAGAGAACTACTGGTGAGAGAGAGTTTTGTAAATTCGAGGGCTTAAGGGAGGACTTTGGAGACCTTTGTTCCCTCGTTGCAAGCCTAATATACAAGGTTGTCAACCGTGCTTGAACCGGCCAAATTGAAGGCAAGCAATGGTTGGTCCGATAAGAGTTTCGGTTGTTGTTCTCCGAGCGGACATCCTTCCGAGGGAAACGTGTTGCCCAAAGACCACTTATCAAGCAAAGAAGGTTATTTGTCCATTGGGAATGGAAGTAGAAAGAATACATGCATGTCCGAACGATTATATCCTCTACCGTAAAGAGTATGCGCACATGCATGTATGTCCTGTGGTACAAAGCATCCCGACACAAGCGCCGAATCATCGCTAAGGTGAAGCAAGGACCTCCTCGCTAAGATGTTGTGGTATCTCGCTGTGATCCCACGCTTGAAGCGCTTATTTGCGAACCCAAAGGAGGCAAGATTGTCTGCGTTGGCACTCAGAGGAGCGTAAGAGAGATGGAAAGCTAAGACACCTGCCGATTCTCGCCAAAGGAGAAACTTCGATCGGAGTCAAGAGTTCTAAAGTGAACCGAGGAACATAAGGTTAGGATTGAGCATGATGGAATGAATCCTTTCTGCAATATGAGCAGCATATTACACATTGTCATCGTTTTAGGAGCTATCACGCACGGTTTTATAATACAACCGCTCAGGATAAGAATATCACTGCAGCGGTTCTCATCGTAAACCGTCTGTGATATACTTTTATAAGGCGGAAACGCTAGGGTTTTGCCTCACTTGTCACTTCCTCTCCCACGCCTTAGGCTCTCGCGCTGCTCACCTCCTCTAGGGTTTAGGGCTCGCCTGTTCACCGCCGACCACGACCTCGGCGCCGACTTGACCCGACATTGGCGCCTGACCCTCCCGGTGCCCCCGACCTCGGCGCCCGACCTCAGTGCGGCCGCCCGACCCGGCACACCCTGCTCACCTCCCCGCACAGAAGCCTCAACGTCGCCGCCCGTCCTCCTCCCTGTCGGCCTCCTCCTCAGACCGGCCTTCTCCTCCCTCCTCCTCCGTGTCGACCTCCTCCCCCACCTCCTCCTCCTCGCGCCGGCCTCCTCCCCTGCCCGCCTCCTCCTTGCACCGTGAGTTCTTCAGCGCATCCTCTCTGTGAGTATTGGTCCTCTCGTGGCGCTTCGGTTGATCTTTGCATATATATATTTGCAGGTGCTAGTTGATACCTTGATCTCGTATTAGTTCGATTTCAATCTAACATCAAGATGTTGCAAATTGATCGCTGGGCTTTGTTGACATGCTCGTGATGAACTCTGCCTTATATCGAGATTGAATGTAATAGTTAGTTCATACTTGAGCTCTATTGTATTACTTGCTATCACAATATGATGTACCGTTAATTGGTTACTTTTGCTGAGCTCATAGTTCATTGCAAATTGATCTGGGCTTTGTTGACATGCTCGTGGTGAACTCGCCTTATATCGAGATTGAATGTGATAGTTAGTTCATACTTGAGCTCTATTGTATTACTTGCTATCACAATATGATGTACCGTTAATTGGTTACTTTCAGCTTGAGCTCATAGTTCTATTGCAAATTGATCATTTCTATTGACTAGTTTGTGATTCTTCTAGTAGTCTCAGATGAGCTCATTCAACTTTTCATTTGCCATCTTGATCTCTCGTAGTCAACCTCTGCTTGACTAGAAGTTTAACTGCTGCTAATCAGCTTGAGATCATTTGACGCTTAGCAAAGTATTGTTTAGAGCTCATAGTTTGAATTTATATTATCATATTCATTTAATGAAGAGTATAGACAATAGGATTGAGATGGCAAAGACTTGTTCTTTAGCTACTATCTTTCCGAGAGCACATAATATCATCAATTAATATGTTGGAATAGTGTCCTGCATCGTGAGTTCTTGTGCGGCATCCTCTCTCGTGAGTATTGCTCCTCCGTGGCGATTCGGTTGATCTTTGCATATATATATATATATATATTTGCAAAGCTAGTTGATACCTTGATCCGTATTAGTTCGATTTTCAATCTAATATCAAGATATTGCAAATTGATCTGGGCTTTGTTGACATGCTCGTGATGAACTCTGTCTTATAATCGAGATTGAATGTGATAGTTAGTTCATACTTGAGCTCTATTGTATTACTTGCTATCACAATATGATGTATTGTTAATTGGTTACTTTCGGTTGAGCTCATAGTTCTATTGCAAATTGATCACTTCTATTGACTAGTTTGTGATTCTTCTAGTGGTCTAACAGATGAGCTCATTCAACTTTTCATTTGCCATCTTGATCTTTATAGTCAACCTCTGCTTGATCGAAGTTTAATCTGTTGCTAATGCTTGAGATCATTTGACGCTTAAGCAAAGTATTGTTTAGAGCTCATAGTTTGAATTTATATTATCATATTCATTTAATGAAGAGTGTAGACAATAGGATTGAGATGGCAAAGACTTGTTCTTTAGCTACTCTCCTTCTGAGAGCACATAATATCATCAATCAATATGTTGGAATAGTGTCTGTGCACTGTTAATCTCTAGACCTTTTATTGGTTGAGAGTTTAATCCAAACGGTTCTTATTAAGAACCGTCTGTGATTCCTTTGCATTTCCTTAGAGAAGCTGGTGGATTAAGGAGTGATAAATTCTTTAGGAATTATGCTTTAATGCTAATTAATTTTGTTGGGATTAATTCTGAAATTTTGCTAAAACTGCATTTTTTACAACAATCCAAAAAGAAAGTTTTACTTGATTCTATTTTATTTCTGTGTTGGGATTAAACCTTTGCTTAGCATTTCCTTCGTCGATCATTTTACTTGATTCTAGTTCTATGTCTTCATTAAAGGCTAGTCTTCTGTACATGAAGCATTAAACCTTTGCTTAGCATTTTCTTCGTCGATCCTGACACACTTGAGTGTACCTTTGCTTCGTGCCAATCCTCCACGGCACGAAGCAAATGGTACACTCCAGTGTGTCTAGCTCGATGAAGTAGGCTCGGGCAAAGATTTGTATCACTAGTTTCTATCTATACAAAGATCACAAGAGAAGTTGGTGGATTAAGGAGTGTTAGAATAGAAGCTGGTGGATTAAGGAGTGTTAGGAATGTTAGTAGTCTGTATGAGCTCATTCAACTTTTCATTTGTCATCTTGATCTCTATAGTCAACCTTTGTACTTCTTCCTGAGATTAATTGTTTCATATTTATGCTGGAATTAATTATGATTATTTGCTAATATTGCACATGTTGAGCATATTATTAAGTTTAAATGTATATGTTAATTTGGGACACTTGCAATAAATTTTATTGTATATGTAACTTATATAGATAGCAAGTAAGCGAGATGGCAGAGGCACCGTCTTCGCCGCCGTCACCGACGCCACAGATGGAAGAGGCGTCGACGAGGCTGCCAACACCGACGCCGCAGATGGAAGAGGCGCCGACGAGGCCGCCGTCACCGTCGACGATAATGACACGAAAGCAAGATGGCAGAGGACAATCGAAAATACCTTTGGGCCGATTGGTCATCACGGAGGTCAATGACTTTGGGGTCCCTCTGAGTCCCAAAAGATCAGTGGCGAGATTCCGGACCATCTACGGGATACTTGGAAGGGAACGGGTCCCCATCACCACACCAAGGTGGAAGGACTCGATTTAAAGAAGCGAAGGCGCTACTGTGACGTAACTTTCAGAGAAGTTTACTATTCTAGAAGGTGACGTGGCACGCCAGGCGACGGACGGCAATGCTCACGATGGATAAATCATGGAGGACCTTCAAGAGCATTCTTGTCACGGCACGTGAACACGGGTTAGACGCATCTTCAGCAAAGATAGATTCTTGACACGGAAGCATGGGACACCTTTGTGGCTATGAAAACGACTACGAATTTAAGGAGCAAAGTGCGGCGACAAAGCTCTCCGGACACTAA
Source organism: Phyllostachys edulis (assembly GCA_036346405.1). Taxonomy (NCBI): domain Eukaryota; kingdom Viridiplantae; phylum Streptophyta; class Magnoliopsida; order Poales; family Poaceae; genus Phyllostachys; species Phyllostachys edulis. Next base: position 48,065,595 of record CM070552.1, read on the forward strand.
ACACTCACCAAGACAGACTGCAGCACGCTGGCACGCAGGTAAATACGAGGAATGGGCAGCGGAGGAGCGTAACCCATTTCACGATGTCACAGACCCGCGCTTCTAAAATTGGTTAAAAGCGAGGGCAAAAGTCTCGTCTTTGGGCAGCATCTCTTTCACAAACCCTAGACCGTGAAGTGTCCCAACGTGTGGTAAATATGTCGAACTACCTAGTTAATAAGTCCATAACTTCATAGCGTCTATAATAATATGATGACCTCTTGTAGTGTGACTTGACTGCCCAAGCTTCCCAAGGCTCCTTCCATGCGAGCGAGGAGAAGGATATACTACTACGGCCTTGGGAAACAAGGAGCACCCTGTCGCACGCGAGGCCTTGGGGTTAACGTGCCTTGGAGTCATGGATTCGCGGACGACTCATGCGCACGATAGGAGTAGGAAGAGATCCAAGGCGAGCACGACGGATGGTTGGTACAGATGATTACTAACAAATTTGAAGAAAAGATAGCGAGATTGCACGGTCAAATGGAGATACTCTGAGCTGCTGGTCATAAGCCGCCCCCATTAATTCGAGGCGGTCCTCCTCGACGTCGGAGTAGCGTCGCGTCACAAGATAATTTCAACATGACGACGTCCGACACGATAGACGACATCCGATTACCGATAGAGCGACATCAAGGTAACGTACATCTATGGAATGCACCAAAGATAGACCTATAGGACGCCTTAGCTAATTGCGATCGCTTTATAGGAGCCGACGCCATGCAAGCTCCAAGTGAGGATGGATGGGTCCTTTGTATTGAGGTCACTTGAGGGATGGTGTATCCATACGAGGAAGAGGCGGTCTTGACCTGGTTTCACCGTGGCGCAGGTTACGCCAAGGTCTAGGTGGATATGGTACATGTCAATTTCGAGCCATCCCGTCAAGATTCGCCAACGAAGAGATCACAACACTAGGGATGCCGCCCACTCTTTATCCGATGGCCAAGAACAACATCGCTCGACCCAGCGAAGTTGCACGATCTGGACACAACCATTCGTCTCCAATGGGACCCTCGATGGCTCCATCTCATGTTTCGCCTCAGAAGGCCACCTCTTCGATTCCCGTGGAGAAGACGCCGAAGGAACAGAAAAAGCGTGCCGACGATCGGTTCGAAGTCGTCTCACAAAAAGACGCCGCCAATCACTAAGGCCAAATCGAAATCAACGAACGTTAAGGTGTCTCCTAAGCAGGGAAGTCCGAAGTCCGCGATACCGGAACTACATCATCGGAAAACCGTTGTGCTCGACGCAGATAATGCACTGTTGGATATGCTTGTCGCTTTGCATGCCCGGTACTTGGACAAGACCCAAAAGAAGGGGTGTGATATCGAATCACCGCCGACACGAGGACAAGCATTTCTTCAATCGGACGAGGTACTTCGTCAGGCTTCAACGACTTATATGACCTATTCAACCTCGCTGGCCTCGACGCCTCGCTTCTACGATGTTGGACAATCGTAAGCGCGCATAATCAAGTTCTACATTCATGTAATACCGATAAATATCACAACTCATTGCTTATGTATAGATACATCTTTGAAAAATGTCCGGAATGGAAAGAACCAGGTGGGTTTCCTCGACCCACATGTGGTATCGTTGCAAACCATCCAAGAAGACTCGTCGTCGTTGAGAAATACATAACGAGGTCATTGCTTCATCAAACGAACATGAAGTACATAGTGGTGCCCTACAACCAGGGTAAGTGTCACTACTTGCTATACAAATTTCATTTGTACTTTATACGCAAACCACTTAACTTAGGTTTAATGACTATAGCGACATACATGAGTAGGTACCCCATCGATCCTTTTAGTTATTATACCCAAGAGGAACCATGTGATATACCTTGATTCCCTAAACCGCAATAAGCACGACTTCAAAGATTCTAAGAGGAATACTTGAGAGGTATGCTCATTTCCTCCTTACATAACTCTATTGTAGTCTTCATTCGCTTGAAATGGCCGAGGATAACTTTTTGAATCATGTAGGTCGCTCATCAATTATGTTGCCAACAAAGGAATATACAATGGAAAGAGCGCCTAACTAACACACAGGATGGATTTTCGATGCGCGCTACAACACGATAATCCTATATCATACTTCATAATAACGGCGTCTCTAACCGACTATACCTATATATGTAATTCTATTTTTGCGGTGCCAAAGAAAAAGATGATGAGTTATGTGCAATCTACGTCGCTATCATATGCACTAATCCTTAGAGCTAGGAAGAAGGATCACGAGGTTTGTCAATCTCGAAATAATTATTTCCTAGTTATAAATTTAAATATATATAGCTTACCACTTTACTCTTGGTAGCTTATAGGTCTTGGATTTACAATGTGATTCACTCGTTGCGGAAGAGATCAAGGACATTCGAGGAAGCTCGCACCTTTATCAACACGTAAATCATTAACGGCAATGGAGAGTTTCACTCGCCGCCAACCGAGAGCATCACCCCACCAACACCTCTCAACGTAAACAATTGTAATCCAGTTGTAACTATAGCGACAATACTTGAACAAATGCGATGTTTTGTAATTTATTTTGAGTAATGATCACTTTGAGTTGTCAACAATTGATTATCTCTAATGAATCTGTTTTTGTGCATGCTTATTTTCAGAGAGCATGGCTAGCAATTCCCGAGGCTAGCCAGAAAAACAGCAAAATTGTGGTCGTGGGTATGAGCTATCACGAGCGGTTTTTGTTAAAACCGTTTGTGAAGGCAAGTATCACTGAGCGGTTTCTCGAAAACCGCTCAGGATACGTAAATATCACGCATCCGTTATAAAAACAAACCGCTCAGTGATCCGCAAATATCACAAAGCGGTTCTCAACAAAAGCCGCTCGTGATATTCACAAATCACGCACGGTTTTCTTTAGAACCGCTCGTGATATTCCCCATATCACGAGCGGTTTTAGTCCAAAGCGCTCGTGATATTAGCCTTCACGAGCGGTTTTTAGTAAACCGCTCGTGATATTGCATATCATAGACGGTTTTTACCGTCAGGATAATGGCCTCGTTATCACGCATCAACAAACATAGACGGTTCGAAACCATCTCGTGATGACGGTTCCGAACCGTCTGTGATGTGGCTTCCTGTAGTAGTGATGAAACCGTCTGTGATAGTAGAGTACTATCACAGGCGGTTTCATCTACAAACCGTCTGTGATATTCTTTTGCATTGCTAAATCCATTTCTTTTTATTGGCTAGCCTTAGGAAATGCTAGCCATGCCCTCTGAAACAAGCACATCCAATTCGCATTCATTTCAGAAGCAAACACATCAAATTCGCATTCATTTCAGAAACAAGCACATCCAATTCATAAATCAATTAACTAAAATTATGTATTCCTGGTTGTAGGGCAAAAGTATGTATTCCTTGTTGCGGCGAGCCAGGAAAAGTCTATAACGTAATTCTCGATGAATGTTGCATTCGCCTTGATGGTTTGCTCAGAGACCACGTGTGGGTCGAGGAAACCTACCAGTGAATTCCTTCTTTCGGCTTTAGACATCATGTATCTATATACAAAAGCAAGGAGTTATATATAACATTTATCGATATTACACAAACATTGACCGTGATTGTACACACTTACAGTGTCCAGCATCATATGATTGAGACGTCGAGCTCGTCGAGGTTGAAGAGACAGAACAAGTCCTCGAAGGTCACCGTGAAGACACAGTCTTGATGCTCGTGGTTAAAATGATCCTCCTTGAACTTGACGGTGACACCCGAGCATCGTTGTTCAGCCGGCTTGTTGGACTGTTCCATGTACCATGTATGCAATACTGTGCAAGCCGGTCCTAGGGTAGGGTTGTCTAACCTCTCACCAACGGCTCGCTTAGCATGAATTTTTCGCCAACGGCAAGAAGGGATATCGTAAGCAGAGTCGATCGTCTTTGATTTGCCCTTGCTGCCTTGCTTTGTATAGGTCGACTTCACAAGAGTCGACTGAGCATGAGATGTAGATGCATCTGATGCACCGGGCCCTTGCCACGTCGGTGTAGGTAGCTTTGGTGCAGTCAGCTCCCATGGACTTGACATCGGAGCAGGTAGCTCCAGGCAGATGTCCCCCTTGGGCCACTAGATGAATGTTCCAACGGCTTGCTCTAGAGTCATGACCTCGTCGTTTGGGGGAATATGCAGCGGGATGGCCCCGAAATTGGCACAAACACCGTCCACATTCACTTTTACGAAATCAGGAGTACGTGTTGCATCGTGCACCAAAGACCCGACACTGGATGGATACATCTGGCCCCAAGCAACATCTAGGGCAACAGAGGCATATCTCACTTAGAGCTTGCACTTCATAGCCACCTACATAACGATACAAAATTAGCTACTCCAACAGGCCTATCAATGGATCGAGCATTCCAGAGATAATAATTATTACCTGGATGTCATTGATAGGAAATTTGCCATCGCCTATTGGGGTAGGGTTGGACACACAGCTACTAGGAAGTTGGGGGGGGGGGCTGGCTAGCACAGTAGGGGCAAGGGCTTCCAACTGATTTGGGATTTGCAATTCCCTAATCCTTTGCTCAAAGGTCTCCAACTGTCGTTGCGTCACAGCTCTGATCTCATCTCTGAAGGATTCAGTGAGCTCATCTATGAGGGATTCACGAATCTCCTCTCGTAGCTTTGCATCGCGCTCGGCTTTGGCTCTCTTCCTACTCTGATATGATTCGGAGTCCGCTTGGAACCATTTTTCCCATGTAACATAAACACCAGTGCCTCTCGTGCGACCCGGATGCTCATTGTTTCCTAGGGCCGGGGAGAGTATATCTTTCTACCTGTCTGCCTAGAATGAGCCTTGGGAAGATTGTGCAGTCAGCGTTACCTGCAATAGCCCGACATGTCATTTCACTTCCTATGAAGTTATGGAGTAATTATAAACTAGGTAGTTCAATATCTTACGGTATTTGGGACACTTCTGGTCTCACGGGTTTGGAAAGTAGACTTCAGAGGCCCGAAGACATAACCTCCCAAATAACCCTTTGTTGGGAGCGCACATTAGTGATCTCGGAAATGGCGGGAGACATTCGAACAGGTTGCTTGCTGGTCCTGATCCCTCCATATCTGGATTTTACCCGCATACCCAGCAGTGCCAAGTCTATGGGGGTGCTTGTTTTTTGCTTGGAGGGCCGTGTGCGTCGCACTTTCACTCCTAAATTCATCTGTCGTCTTCTTCGCCACAAACTCGGCCCAGGAATCTTCCAAGAATGGATACTTGTGGAAGGGCCTGAGATCCTTCTCCACATAGTTCTTGACAAGCGTGCTCTTGAAGTTCTTTCACGCTTTGCACGCCTATAGTAACGCGTGTCGTCGCACGGAGTCCAGGTGTTGTTTTGGGATCTCGAACGATGTGAGAATATCCGTCAGCAGCGTAGCTTTTAGTTGTTTGGGTAACTCCTTCCACGAATCGTAGGTGACGCTGACCCGTTCTCGTGCAACTATTCCGACCATTCTCCGGAATACGGACGCTGCTCGGCGAGAATTGATAGGGGTCCCAAACTGATCGACCTCCGTGTTGGTAAATCGGCCCGCGGGCCTTTTCGATATTCCTCTTCTTCTACCGCAGTTGGATATTCCAGAGGATGGTGCATCATCAGACACATAAGGCGACGCTGACGAAGAATGAGCGGAAGACATCTTCACAAGAAATAGAACATCATATGAATAAATGAAATCAGCATAAAGCTAAGATTTAACATTTTGATATTGCTATCAGATGTTGAGTAAGCATTCCAATTAGAGCTCAAGTACAAACCCGATTATCAAAACAATTTCAGTACAAGACTATTATCACCACAGAGCATTTATCTCAAGCCCACCACACAACATTGCAATATATTCCAGTAGCAGTGTCAAAACAAATACCATATGAATAACTGACTAGAACAAATACAAATTTCTAAAACAAGTACAATTATTATGAGGGACCATGTCAGATTATTGAAAGAAATAGTTAGGGAAAGGGGCGTCGGGGTCGGCAACTCGGCATTGGTTACCTTTGGGCGTCGAGGAGAAGGACGAGCAGGAGCAAGACTGAGTAGCAGGTGGCGTCGAAGGGAGGCGGCTGGCCTGGGAGGAGGAGGAGGCGCGCCGGGCTCGGGGGGAGGCGCACCGGGCTGGAGGAGGAGGCGACGTCGATGGGATCGGGGGGAGGAGTCACGCCGGGCTCGAGGAGGCAGCGTCGAGGACGGCGGCGACGTGCTCGGGGGAGGAGGAAGCGAGGAGTTGAGAAACTTAATCGTTTGAGTGGCGGGCGCAGGCAAACCCTAAAGTCCAAATATAAATAGGGATGGACATCATAGACAGTTCTAAATTAGAACCGTCTGTGATACATAGTATCACAGACGGTTCCAAAGTAGAACCGTCTGTGATATGTGATGTATCACAGACGGTTCCAATCAACAACCGTTTGTGATATATTGTATCACAGATGGTTTTTACCAAGGAATCGTCTGTGATATATAATCATAGACGGTTTGATCTACAAACCATCTGTGATATTTTTTTGTATTGGTTAATCTAGTTCTGTTTATTGGCTAGCCTCAGGAAATGCTAGCCATGCCCTCTGAAACAAGCAGAAAAGACAACAAGTACATGTATATACATCCAATTCACATTCATTTGAGAAATAATCACATCCATTTCACAGTACAAATCAATTAACTCAAATGAACTAAAATTAACCATTCATCAGAACGTACATATACACACATTGTTCAATTAATCTTTCAAAATTAGCCCTTCATGATGATCGACGCGTATGTAGCTAGTTTCGTCACGTTCTTCTTCCTTGTCCACTACATTCTCAACTCCAATAATCCTCCTTTTTCCATGAAGAACTACGTGGCGCTTCTTATTTGCTGGGTCGGTAACATAGAAGACTTGAACAACTTGATTAGCCAGTATGAATGATTCGTCTTTGTATCCGACACATTCGAGGTCCACGGTAGTGACGCCGTACTTGTCAACCTTCACCTGTGGGAGATGGACCCAACGGCATCGAAATAGGGGGATCTTGAAAAGCACGTAGTCGAGCTCCCATATCTCCTCTATTTGCCCATAGTAGGAGCTCCTCATTATCGGATCTTGAATGCATCTATGCGGACACCGCTGCTCGTTAGTGCTCTTTATATCCCGAGCTGCAGATAGAATGTGTACCCATTTATGTCATATCCTCGCTATGTCACAACTGTAAATGTTGGCCCTTTTGCCAACTATGTCAGCATATCACTTGATGAACTCCTAGCGAGTCGCTCCTTCAACCATTAGTTGAACCATCTGTTGTGTTGTCTCGTGATCCAAACATCCGGCCACACCAGTTCTGTTGCCGAAGCACGTCATTGTGTTGGTCGATATACGGGGACACTTCAGTCATGTGTTGCAAGACCGTGAAATGGGCTTGAGCATATGCATCCATATCTGGAGTGATTGCTTTTCTTCCGATGGTCCCGATACCCTCGAGCCTCCCCTCATGGCGAGATTGAGGCACACCTATCGGTTCGACCTGAGCCATGTAATCAACGCAGAACTCAATGACCTCTTCAGTTGTATAACCATCGACGATGCTGCCCTCTGGCCGAGATCGATTCCGTACATAGGACTTGATAATTCCTATGAACCTCTCGAACGGGTACATGCTACGTAGGAACACAGGCCCGTACATCTTTATCTCCCTCACAATATGAACAATGAGATGGACCATGATATCGAAAAACGACGGAGGGAAATACATCTCAAGATCACATAAAGTTGTACCACCTCGTCCTGCAGAGCATCTAGTCCTTCGGGATCGATGACCTTCTGAGCAATTGTGTTAAAGAAATAACACAGCCTCATGATTGTCTCTCGGACCTTGATCGGCAAAATACTTCTAATTGCAACAGGGAGCATTTGTGTCATCAACACATGACAACCATGAGACTTCATGGCAATTAACTTCAAATCTTCCATCGAAACAAGTTTCTTCATGTTGGCGGAGTAACCAGACGGAACTTTCACACCATGCAAGCAGCGCACGCCAGCTTCTCTCGGCCTTGGACAGAGTGTAACAAGCAGGGGGAAGGTACGTTCGTCCTTTATCGGTCTTTGTTTGTGCTAACTCAGGTCTGATGTCCATATCAACCAAGTCAATCCGTGCGTTGACACCGTCCTTTGTTTTGTCATGAATGTTCAGTAAGAGACCAATCAAGCTGTCACATACATTGTTCTCTACATGCATGACGTCAATGCAGTGGCGAACTTCTAGGTGCTCCCAATAAGGTAAGTCCCAAAATATTGATCTCTTCTTCCACATGTTCTTCTTACGGGTCCTCGATTTACATCCCTTTCCGAACACAACATCTAAATCCTTAACCATATCATAGACCTCTTTTCCACTTAAATGCCTTGGAGCTGAACTGTCATCCTTCTCTCCGTCGAATTGTTTCTTCATCTGCGGTATGGGTGAGCCCTCTCGAAGGAACCTACGATGACGCATGTACACGGTTTTATGCGAGTGATTGACCACACACTCTCGGTATCATCTAAGCAAAGTGAGTACTGGGCTTTGGCCCCTTTTGTACTCGGCCCGACAGATTAGGAAGGACGGGATAATCATTTATGGTGCGAGAACAACAAGGAGCGTAAAGTGAAGTTCTCTCGTTTGTACGCATCCCATAATTGCATGCCCTTCAATCCACAAGATTTTTAGATCTTCCATCAATGGTGCTAGGTACACATCAATATCATTCCTAGGTTGCTTGGCCCTTGGATAAGTATCAACAACAAAATATACTTCCGCTTCATACATAACCAAGGAGGAAGGTTGTAGATCTGAGCGCCACAGACCAAGTGCTATGTCGGTCGCTCATGTTACCGAAAGGATTCATTCCATCGTACTCAATCCAAACCTTATATTCCTCGGTTCGCACCAAGTCTCGCACACCTTCAATCGATGTTTCTCCTTTGGGAGTAGGGTGTCTTAGCTTTCCGTCATTCTTACGCTCCTCGAGTGCCAATACAACATTTTGCATTATTTGGGTTCGCAAAAACCGCTTCAAACGGAGAATTACAGAAGATACCACGCCACCTTAGCAGAGGTCCTTTCTTCATCTCGATTCCTCGTCGTCATCGATTGATTCTACGCTGTGTCGAGATCGTTGCACACGGACATACATGCATGTTTGTATACTCATTACGGTAGAGGATACTGATCGTTCGGACATGCATGTATTCTTTCTACTTCCATTCCCAATGGACAAAGAACCTTCTTGGCTTTGTAGGTGATTTTGGGCAACTCGTTTCCCTCAGGAAGTATGTCCGCTAAGAGACCTAATGACCCGTGAAACTCTTGTCGGACCAACCGTTGCTTGCCTTCAATTTCAGCAGTTTAAGCACGGATGACAACCTTGTGTATTCGGCTTGTACCGGGAACAAAGGTTTCTCCGAGTCCTCCATCAAGCCACTGAATTGAACATACTCCTCTCATCACGGTTCCTTCGCATCATGGCATCCGATCTAGGTTGTCATCGTGCGGCCCTATCCGAATCGGAACCACAAGCGACATCATCCGGTGGCATATTGTTGACTTCCTGTATAATATGCATATCATTGACTTCCTATATAATATACTCTTCACCATGACTGGTCCAACATGCATAACCCTTTTTGAAACCCCTTCGAATCAAGTGTGCTTCGATCTACGCTCGGTTGTTAAATATCTTCAGATTCTCGCAGTCAATGCATGGACAGTACATATATTCCGCCCCCTTATTTAACATATCCTCCTCGGTAGTTCTTGTAAAAGCACACATGCCATTAATATACTCTTCACTCACACGGTTCTCAGCGTACATCCAGCTTCGGTCCATCACACGGTTCGTATTGAAAACCCTGGAAATAAATAAAAGGGTGACTTCGAAAGCGTATTTTCTGAGGCTTAATTACGCTTTCCAACGGAGAAAGTGTATTCTTCTCTGAACTAAAGGTGGCTTTTTTCATTTTTTCATTTTTTCGAATTTTATTAACTTACATGTGGGCCCTACTTGTCAGTGACTCATTTTTTATTTCATGATTTTATGTATAAAATCTATGGCGGTCCCACATGTCATAGACTTGTTAGTTTATTATCTAAATGATTAAAAAATAGTAGGATTTGAAGCTCAAATTGGGCTTAGGGTGACATTGCATTGCTAATAGTCGTGGCTCAGGGCCCTAATTTCGCCTGAGGCGAACCGACGGTGATGTCCCGTGGCGGCGCCATGGGCTTCACTAGCGATCGATTTCGGCGTAAATGCCTGAAACTACTCAAATTAAAGGATGCTTATGCTCCAGTAGCCCACCTCGATCATGAGGAAGGTGTCAATGAAGTCGACCGGGGAAAGTCCAAGGCAGCTGGTCGTCGATTGGTGAACAGAGGCGACGGCGGGAAGCTCCTCGGCGACAATAGATGAAATGGACCACACGAGCGAGCTCAGTGAGGTGAGGTGATACTCAAATCGGGCATGGAGTGGCGATGGACTCGCCGGGCTTGGAGATCTCCCGCAGTTACCGTAGCGCTAGAGATGGAGATCAAGAAGACTCTGTTGGGGAGCTATATATGTACATTGCACCGTCTATGATGGGTTAATTATCACGCAGCGGTTTTCAACAAAAACCGCTCGTGAAGAGAAATATATCACGCAGCGGTTCATGTTTAAAACCGTCAGGAAGTATCCTGAGCTTGTTACGACAAAAACCGTCTGCGATATTGGGTAATACAAGGTCAGAATTGGACAAGCTACTTAAAGTAGACTTTATAAGAGAAGTCGACCACCCAGAGTGGTTGGCCAACCCTATAATAGTTAGGAAGTATGACGGCAAGTGGCGAATGTGCGTAGACTTCAGTGATCTTAATAAAGCTTGTCCAAAAGATGATTTCCCTTTACCTCGTATCGATCAATTGGTTGACTCTACTGCTGGTTGTGAAACGTTAAGTTTTCTAGATGCATATTCTGGCTACCATCAGATTAATATGTGTCTAGAAGATGAAGAAAAGACCGCGTTTATTACTCTATTTGGTATATTTTACAATGTCAAAATGCCATTTGGTCTAAAAAATGCTGCCGCTTCTTTTCAACGTTTGATGCAATCAACTTTTTCACCTCATCTAGGCCGAAATTTAGAAGCCTATGTTGATGATCTAGTCATAAAAAGCATCAAACGGCTTAATCATGTTTCAGACTTGTAGGAGACGTTCGACAACCTCAGAAAACACCGCTTGAAACTCAATCCTGAGAAGTGTGTGTTTGGAGTCTCTTCGGGAAAATTGTTTGGATTTCTGGTCTCTGTACGAGGGATCGAAGCAAATCCTGAAAAGATAAAAGCCATTGTTCAAATGCGCTCTCCAACCATGAAGAAAGAAGTTCAAAAACTCACTGGGTGTATGGCGGCTTTAAGTCGTTTCATAGCACGACTGGGAGAAAAAAGACTACCTTTCTTCAAACTTCTAAGGAAGCACGAGGGTTTCAAGAGGTCGAAAGAGGCAAACGCTGCTTTTGAGAATGTCAAGAGATATCTTACGAGTGCTCCTGTTCTGGTTTCCCCGAAACTAAAAGAGACGCTCTTAATTTATCTAGCTGCCACGCCACAGGCAGTGACCGCAGTACTAGTCATAGAACGTGAAAACGTCCAACGACTAGTGTACTACGTAAGTGAAGTTTTGCACGGACCTAAGGAGCGTTACCCTCAGGTCCAAAAGCTTCTCTATGCCCTTCTCATGTCTTCAAGGAAACTACGGCATTTTTTTCGGGCGCACAAGATAATTGCACCGACTGAGTTTCCCTTGGAAGTGATCCTCCAGAATAGGGAAGCAGCGGGACGCATGTCTAAATGGTCAGTAGAACTTGGGGAGTTCGACATCCATTTCGTGTCCCGAATGGCCATTAAATTCCGGATCTTGGCAGACTTTGTCGCCGAATGGACAAATCCTGAACTTGTTCAGGATCCCCAGTACGATACCCACGACCAGTGGACGATGTACTTTGATGGGTCACTTACTTTAAGTGGCTTGGGGGCTGGGGTGGTCCTGGAATCTCCTAACGGAGAGACCTTAAAGTATGCCATACAATTAAACTTTCAGACCACTAATAACGTGGCAGAATACGAAGGTTTATTAGCCAGCATATGAGCTGCGAAAGCGCTCGCGATTCGACGATTACTCGTGAGAGGAGACTCTCAACTAGTCATGAATCAGGTCGGAAAAGAGTACCAATGCTCTAATCCGACCATATCCTGGTACTTATCGGAGGTTCGAAAGCTTGAAAAGTATTTTTTCGGTTTTGAGGTACAATTCATCCCTCGAAAGGATAATTTCCTCGCAGACCAGCTAGCTCGAATAGCTTCTTCCCAATCTCAAGTACCAAAAGGAGTCTTCTTGGAGTAACTCCAGAAGCCGTATCTGGTGGACACACCAGAGACATCTCCTATTAAGACAGCCTCTCTAGAATACGAGGATACTTGGATGAATCCCATCTACAAGTATCTTGACCGTTCCGTGCAGATGATGATCTCGAAGCGCATCGTTTATCGAAAGGCCAAAATGTATACTTTGGTCGAAGAGTCCTTTATGAACGAGGTACTCAAGGGGTACTCATGCGATGCGGAACCACGAGAGAAGGACTAAACCTCCTTCACGACATACAGGGGCATCTGTGGAACTCCACGCTTCCTACTGAGCGTTGGTCGGAAAAAGCCTTCGACAAGGATTTCTTCGCCAACAACTCTCTGCCGCAAAGAGTTTGTTAAGAAATTTTTACAATGTCAGTTTCATAGTAGGCAAATACACCAACCGGCTCAGGCATTACAAACAATTCATCTATCTTGGCCTTTTTGCACAGGGGTCTCGATATCCTAGGACCGTTCTGGGGGTTCGGGGAAGCTTCGAGTTCTTTTGTGGCTATTGATATGTTCGTAAAATGGATCGGCCGAACGGATCGAGGATAACAACGGAAGCCGCAAAACGGTTCATGATGAGAAGCGTGATTACTCGGTTTGGAGTCCCAAGTCGAATAATCACAGATAATGGTAAACAATTTTCGAGCGCTAAATTTCAGGAATTTTGCGGCGAGTTGGGTACCAATCTCTGTTATGCCTCTGTCGCCTATGCCCAAAGCAATGGGGCAGTCGAACGAGCGAATGGCTAAATAATACAGGGAATTAAAACTCGAGTCTTCGACCAGCTTGTTAAGCGCTCGGGGGCTTGGGTACAAGAATTACCCTCAGTATTATGGGCAGTTTGCACGACCGCTAGTCGGGCAACAGGCGAAACACCTTTTTTTTTCTAGTTTTTGGTGTTGAAGCCATGCTTCTGCCAGAACTAAAGATCAGGTCTACAAGGGTCGAGAGTTTCAATGACTCAGCCGAAGAACAACTTCGAGCGGATGACGTTAACCTGCTCAAAGAGAAAAGAAATCAGGTCTTAATCCGTTCAGCAGTCTACCAACAAGCCCTACGTAAATACTATGATCGTAAGGTCCAACCTCGCTGCCTTGCTGTAGGTGACTTGGTATTGAGGAAAATTCAATCCCAGTCTAATTGGAACAAACTTTCCCCCAAGTGGGAAGGTCCTTACACAGTGGTCGAAGTTATGCATCCAGGTTCGATACGACTAGCAATGGAAGACGGCCGGATTCTCTCTAATTCTTGGAATATCGACAAGTTACGTAAATTCTATGTGTAAACGACCAACCATTCAATAAAGCATCAGGTTCTTTCTATCTTTATTGTCTTATTTTGAGTAGTGCTTTGACAATTCTTTCAACCATACCCTGGTCGAAGGTTCGCCTTCGCCAGCTCCTTGTCGTGAACTTTTCCACGACAATTCACTGGTCGTAAGATATTCTATGACCAGTACCTAGTTCATCTTTACACTGGTCGAAAGGATGGTAACATCACCCAGTCGAAGCCTTTCCTCTCTGCACGTGGTCCCGCCCACTAGAAGGAACTTCCTAGTGTCGACTCGTTCCTCCCTTTTTGCTGCCAACACAAAGAACTTGGGTTCAAAACATGGTCGAAATAATGTCAAGCCGACTCTTAGTACCTTAGTTTATTTCTTCATTCATCTTTTTGAAAAATAAATTAAGCCGAGTACACTTTTCTAATTTGCTCGACTACTTTCGATAAACTCAGTTTGTTTTAACTGGTCGGAGGAAGTTGCAACACCTAGTCGAAGACTTTCCTCTCTGCACGTGGTCCTACCCACTAGAAGGAACTTCCTAGCGTCGTCCTGTTTCTAACTCTTGCTACCAGAGCAAATCTACTGAGTGCATTGAAATAAGTTGAATAAATTTTTAAGGAACTCCAGACGTTTATCTAACTCAAGTTGACCGTTCTTGATTTGATTAATCTGGTCGAAGATGGTAACATCACCTAGTCGAAGCCTTTCCTCTCTGCACATGGTCCTACCCACTAGAAGGAACTTCCTAGGGTCGACTCGTTCCTACTCTTTCGATCAGTGCATAATAATCATGATCGAAAAACTACAAGTTAGCTAAACCTCTCTCTTTTTTAAGAAAACCCATTTGACACTATTTAATCAGTTTATCTAAATAAACCAAGCAAATAGTCGGGGGTTAGGATAAAGTTATTAACTTGACTTCAATTCTTAGTCTTGCTCTTTTTTCCATTCGTTATCTTTTGAGTTACTAACTACTCGACAAGATGATTTTCAGGAAGAAGGAAGGGAGATATACATATCAACAACAACAAAAATTTGTCTTTACAGGACTCAGAACTTTGGTATAAACTACTTTGCCGAAGGAGATCTTATTTGCATATCCTCCGTGACTACATCGGCGATCGACTGCATTTTCGCCATTAATTGATCCGCTTCTGCTTCAGAGCAGGGGAAGTCGTCTATGACGGGTTGCAAATTAAGGTTGGGTTCACGAGCTCTAAGTTTTGCTAAGACAAATCTTATACTCTCTTTGACTGCATCCTTTATCAATTCGAATTGGTTAGTCTTCAGAGTAGTCACCAATTCTTGCAAAGTTCCGACTTGTTTGCCAATGGCACTCGAGTGGGCAGACAGCGTGTCGTCACGAGGAGTAATCCCCTCAGCATGAAGCCCATCGAGTACATTGTTCATAAGTGAAACGTTGTCTTGAAGATTGATCTTCAAAGCCTTTATTTCCTCTTGATTGCAAGTAGAAGCCTCGCAGAGTCGTTTTATTTGCACTGCTTGTTCTGAAAAGAATAAGACCAGTCAGATAAAATGACCTCGAGAGGAAAACACAATCAATCACAGGTAAAGATTTGCTTACCAACTAGTTGAGAGTCCAACTTCTTGACTTCTTCAGTGTGAGAGGCAGTGTCCTTGAGGTAGCGCTGCTCCCACGTCTGGACCTCTTGGTCTTTTTCTAAAAGGAAATGAGAATCAGATAAAGAAAAGAAGGTCAAAAGCGGTCTTGAGTTCATCACTTACCGTTTAGTTGTCCCTGCAACTTTTGTTATGCAGAGTTTACCTCCTGAAGCTTCTTCTGGAGGTCTTCAATCTTCTCACTTAGCTTTTTCGTCTCAACTTTCTCATAGTCGAGAGAATCAGCTAAAGTTTTCTCGTCGCTCTTGAACCTGCAAAGGGAAAAGGTAGATGTCAGCATAAAACATGGTCGTAAGTTCTTCTACGACTAGTTCCTTGCCGTAAGTCTTTCTACGACAATACCCTGGTCGTAAGTCCTCCTATGACCAGTGACTAGTCGTAAGATCTTCTACAACAATCCCGCAAGTACTGTGTAAGTGGCCGAAACATAAAAGGCTACGAAAAGCAGTTACTTACCACCTCTCTGCCTGCTCGCAGAGTAGCGCTTTTTCTTGTAGTTGTTGGACAAGTTGCTTGTGGCATTCAGCAACAGTGACAATTTGTTCCAACGTGTTCTGCATAAAGAAAGACAGTAAGAAGCGTGAAAAGACATATATGTAAATACCGAACTTCAGGTACTTACATTCATGGCTGTCCGAGAAAACAAAGACACCACCCTCGTGGGGTTCCTCAGTTCATCAATCTCATCGACTCGGTTCCACCATACCCTTTCGAGACGCTCGTCATCGAAAACATCCCCTCTGTTGGGAATGTCCTTAGGGTGAGGAATACGATCACGAGATCTGAACGTACGGGAGCCCACAACAGTGGCAGGAGCGAAGAACCCAAAGGAATTGTCGAAGAGCTCGAACTCTTCTTTTCCTTCGTAGGTAGCGGCATCAGTAGCTTGACCTTGGAAGCTGGGAGGATCATCCGCAGTGACTTCCTTCCCAGCGCGGTGACTAAATATTTCACCCCCATGGCTGGATGTCTCTGCCGCTACCATCTTCACCCCTGGTTCTACGACCGCCCCAGTGGTTGTAGCCACTTCAACACCAACGCCACCCTCCACCATTCGGACGGTGGCTGACCCTTCGACCATAGCCACTGTCATTCCTCCGACTACCGGAGACACAACAGTGGGTACCTCGGCAAGAACGTCCTTGATGGTGAGAGGAGCCAGGCTAAGATCATAAAAAGGAAAACACGATTAGGTGGTAAAAAGCAAAAGGTAAATGTTGTTCTTACACTTTTGTCTCTTTTACATACCTTCGAGTGTTGGACTTGATCTTGAATTTGGAAAAAGTCTTCCCTAAGAAAGGTTTCTTTGACTTTTTCTCAACCATGTCTGGTCGAGACTTAAGTTGAGGAACAGCCACGACCACGTCTGGTCTTGGCTCTCCGGATGGTCGAGACCAGTCTCGACCACCTCAAGGGCAGCACTGCCCTCGACTACAGGTACTACTAGCGCAACGTTTCCTTCACAAAAGACATGAAACTTTTCCAATTCTCCTTTTCTAGTTGCTTGATAAAGCCGCGAGAGGCAGAATTGCGAAGGTTTTATTGTCATAGTAAAGGGTACCTTGGTCTTGGGGGCTTTGGGTTTAAATACTTCAACTACTCTTGCCGTGATTGCTTCCTCTGCAGCAGCTATTTCCGCCGCAAGATTAGCAATAGGAGCAGACGAAGTAGCTGAGCTCGAACTTGCGCCCTCCTTGTCAACAACTTGCATGAGCCTCCTCCTCGTGGTCTGATGAGCATCTACTTGCTTAACAACAGAGCTCGAGCTTGCTCCTCCCTTGTTGGCGACTCGCACGAGCCGATGCCTGTTGGCAGGGGGAGAAACAAGCTGCTCTACTGTAGAAATAAGAAAGAGAGATATTATAAAGCAGTCGTAAGTTCTTCTACGACTATTACCATGTTGTAAGCTTTTCTACAACAACCCCACAGTAAAGAAGTTTTTCTCTGACGTAACACGATCGTAAGCCTTTCTACGACCAGTACCCAGTTGTAAGATCTTCTACGTCTACAAAGTCCTAAAGATGAAATTAATTCTTGATTACCTTTAGGTGCTCCACCTTGTCCTCTAGGGACAGATCGGCCATGATTAGAGGCGCCACCACATGGGCTAGGGGCTTCTCATAAATAAGCTTGACCCGGGCGTCAATCTCTTCTTGTGAGAGGTCTGCAAGGATAAGAAAATTTTCAATAAGCCAAATTCGAAATCAACAGAAAAAAGGCTAAAGCTGGAAGTTTACTTACCCTGCTCGTAGTCCTTGGTCAGGTCTCACGGCCCCGAGTACCTTCACATCTGATGAGCCCTCTTCTTCATAGGACTAATGCGACACGTGATGAAGTCCTTCATCACGTGCCACCCAGTAAGCCCCTCTTCCTTCAAGTCTGCAATAGCTTGAACGAAGGGGGTGATCCGACCAAGATCCTTAGGAGTCGAATCCCAGGAAGATATCTTCTCGGCCGACTTCCCGGTGAAGGAGAGGCTGTCCTCATTGGTTATCTCCCAATAGAACCACCTCTTCTTACACCCCGGCCACGATGACCGAGTAAACATCGGAATGTACTCCTTTGACTTCCCGTCGTGGAGCTTCAGACTACAATTACTGGCAACTCCGCCCGGCCTGGTCATCCCATAGTAATACTGGAACAACTCCAGGTCTGTCGGAATCCCCAGGTAAGCCTCACATAAGTACACGAACACCCTCAACATTGTGATAGAGTTGGGAATGAGATTCACCAACTCCACACTGAAGTGTTTGAGTACGAGGGTGAGGAAAGGGTGAGCGGGCAATCGAAGGCCGCACTCACAGAACGCCTGGAAGATAGGGATTTGCCCAATCTCCCTCGACGGCCAATGCTGCCCTCCAGCTTCAATCCATTTCACAAACTTCTTCTTCGGGATCTTCTCGGTGGCGACCAAAGCCTTGATTTTGGCCGCATCCATCTCCGATTCGACCCATTGGGAACCGGCTCCGGCCATTTCTCTTAAAAGTTAAAGATTTGATTTGGAAGGATTGGAGGAGAAGGCTCGATTTGGTAGGTGACGGATAACTCGGAAGTTTGAACAGCGAGAGCGATTTGGGGGAAGGTAAAAGACTTTATTCTCACCCACGGTAAGTATATATAACCATATGCCTAAAGTTAAAAAGACATGGCTACCCAACGGTTGCCAACGCTTCTGGAACCGCTCCAACTGTGAGAGTCGATTAGGATTTTTAAATTTGTCTGCTCGAGAAAACCGAACCGGTCTTTACATCTCAAATGAAATTACCTTCTTGACCAAGTCTTTTTCTGGTAAAATATAACAGTGATCGGAAAGGTTCTGCTTCCGAACTAAAGTATTACGACCACTGTGTGATCGTAAGCTCCCCTACGATCACCTTGTAAGTCATAAGTCCCTGTACAACCTTCTTGACCAAGTCAAATTCTGGTCAAATGAAACTCCAAGTCGAAGACTTTTTTCCTTCGACCACCTTTCTGCGACCTTTTGCTGGTCGTAAGACCATCTACTGCTCCTTTCCCAAGTAAGTTATTTTCGCTTAAAGCTGGGGGGCTAGATGACGAGGATAAAACAATCCTCATTTTAATCATTTATCTATAATTCATATTATAGATAATAATGACGTCATATAGTGTACCCCTTAATATTCTTAAGGGAGAAGCTGGAGGTCGTAAGTCCTTCTATGACCACCCCCATAGTCGTAAATCCTCCTACGACTACCCCATAGTCGTAAGCCCTTCTACGACTATACCATGATCGTAAGTTCTGCTGCGATCAGTCTGTGGTCGTAAGCTCTTCTACGGCTACCACCTGGTCGTAAGTTCTTCTACGACCAACCCCTAGTCGATAAGGCACGCAGACATGTGGGCCTAGTCAATCAGGGAATCTTCTATACTGTATCCAAGGATATGAGCAATCAATTACCACTACTACAGGAAGCCTCATCACAAACGGTTCGGAACCGCCGTCACGAGCGGTTTTGCCAATCGCCTATATTTGTTGGTCTGTGATAATGGCGGTTATCACGAGCGGTTCAAAACCGCTCGTGATCGCACTATCCGCACGGTTTTTGTTGAAACCGCTCGTGAAGGCTATTATCACGCGGTTTTCATCAAAACCGCTCAGTGAAGGCTATTTTCACAAACGGTTCTTGTTCGTAACCGCTGCGTGATGAGTTTCACTGACGGTTCTTGTTTAGAACCGCTGTGATAGCCTTTTTGGGCAAAAACCGAAAACGGCGCTAAAACTCGGAGGCCGTTTAGAGGCCCTAAACGACCTTTTTTGGGGTTTTCACTTTTTCGAGACCTCGCAAGAGAATCTAACCTTGACTTGTGGATTTTTGGATTGAGCTTTTGTTAGCTTTCCAACGAGCCAAAGAACGCCGCAATCGGAGTTCAGTATGCAAAAGTTATGATGATTTTACCGAAGCGGTGCGCGATCTACCATCCATATTTTTGCCCAAACCAAATAACTCAACATGAACTACACACATCACAAAGAGCATCACCCACATCACAAGAGCATCAACTCAAGAATCCACATCACAAAGCAAAGGGGGGAGTAGAGAGAGTGAGGTCGTGGGAGGCTGGGCGGCCAGAGGAGGCCGGGCGAGGTCGTGGGAGGCCAAGTGGCGACCAGGTCAGGCGAGTTGGAGGAGGCCGCCGGTGACAAGCTCGGAGGCCGGGCGCAAGGTGTGAGGAGGAGAAACGGCAGAGGAGGAGATGGAGGTATGAGCTGTGAGGAGGAGAGACCGCAGAGGAGGAGATGGAGGTTATATAAAGCGAGTTTGACGCCCATTATGTTCAAATTTTCGCTTCCGCCCAACAATCGAGAGACGGTTCTTGTTAAGAACTGCTCAGGATACGCCCTATCACAGACGGTTTTTTAATAGAACCGCTCAGGATCATTCCTGCATGCTTCTAATTACAAACCGTCTATGATAATTGCGGCGATGGCGCAGTGGCAAGAGTGGCGATGGCAAGGCGGCGAAGGATATCGCGAGCGGTTCTTAATTAGAACCGCTGCGGATATTACGCACGATTCTCTACTAGAACCGCTCGATTGAAGATTATCACAGACGGTTTGTGAATAGAACCGCTCGTGATAATTCTGAAGGTTCTATTTACAAACCGCTCAGGATATATGACTATCCGAGCGGTTCTAAAAAGACCGCTCGTGATAGGCTTCGCGCCACCCGTGGTTCGACATATTTAATACGAGCGGTTCCAAAGGAACCGCTGCGTGATGGGCGCCTACTATAGCCTGCTTTTGTAGTAGTGTACCTTTGTTATTCACTAGAATAACAAAGACGATTTAACTCCTCGTTATGGTGATAATTGCACGGTGATCAGAATACCCAAAATTTCAATTTTAGAGAAAATTTAAATCTTATTTATTTGTGTGGATTTTCTAAAATTTTTAAAGCTTCTCCATAATTATTTTAAAGCTAAACAATTTTATCTGCAAAATTTATTACCAAATGATAGTTGGAAATACTTTATTTAAGTCCAAAATACCTTTGAGAATTTATGTAAATTTTCTCATAATTTTTGGATTTTATTTACTATTTTCTAAAGCTATTTTGAACTAACCAGATTAAATCAATTGATAAATCAAATTAAAATCCTCAAAAGCAATCGGGCCAAATTCAACTCGGCCTGTTTCCTATTCACGCGCGCGCGGCCCACGCAGCCCGCTATCTCCGCGCGCTCAACCTCATCAGCCCGCGTGCGTGTGCGCCGTTGGATCTTGATCCAGTGGCCATCGCTTCACCCGCCTCTTTCCCTATTTGCTGCCATTGTCGACAGGTGGGCCCCGTCTGTCATCTTCAACCTCGGCTTCGTCTTCTTTGCGCAGTCGCCATTGCGGTGAGTCCGAGCTTCAAACGACAACGGCAGATTCGGCCCGGATTCTCCGCGTGGGTCTCACGTTCTAGAAGCCTTATCTCTCCTCAACCAATTCCGAATCTTATCTTTTCAAAATTGAGTTTGAATCTCGTTTAATCTCTTATCCCTTTTCGGTTCTGAAAAGAACTTTGCCGCTGTTACGCCATCTCGAGGCCTCCCAAGCCCTATAAATAGCCCCTAGCATTCGCCCTTCTCCTCACACCCCAAAACCCCAAGTCACCGATCCTCTAGAGCTCCGGCGTCGCCACAATTCCAATTTTAGGTTTTGTCGCCGCCGGCATTGTTTCTTCAATTGCACCGCCACTGTCGATGCCCTACCGCCGTGGAGTACACCTTCGACACCCCCGCCGCGAGAGCTTCCTCAGGGACCTCTTCGTTGCTCTGGAGCATCGCGGACGCCCTCGTCCGACAACAATCGAACATCTCTGATGCCAAAAGCTCGCCGTCGGCCGACTCCGACCGCCGCTCATGCTCCAACCAGTACCACTAGGTGCGTAATAGCCCGCTCTACCCAATGCGACCATTCACTCTCGCCGGCGAGCCGTCAATCGCGGTTGTCGTGCGCAACCGATGATCGCCGGTGTCGGGTCAACACGGCGCAAGATGGGTCAAACCGCCACCTCGGCGTCGGCTCAGATGCGTGCGCTGTGGCGGCCAGTGGCGCTAACGCAAAGACCCACGTGCGTCCGCGTGGCGTGTTCCAAAAGCCCTAGGCCCGAGGCTCGGTGAACTTGGTTCACCATGAGCCGAGACACTGACATGTGGGTCCCACATGTCAAGGTTTTGTTTTATTTCAGTTAATCCCAATTTCCCGAGCGCTAACGTCACCTTGCGCAAGAATTTGGAATTCCCTTTAGGAAAATAATTCTGGAAATTCATTAAATCTCAGATTTAAGGTTTAAACTTCTAAAATCCATATCTTTTGCATCCAAACTCCAAATTGGGTGATTCAAATTGCTAAATTCGTATAAAATCATTATCTAGCTAAATAAAGTATAAATTTTGGATTTTGAGTTATTTTAATTTATATTTTTGAATTTATTTGAATTTCAATTGATTTTGTCGTATTTTTGCGTTTAGACTTTGACGATTCCAGAGAGGTAGATCCTTCAGAGGAATTAGAATTTCAAGACTTCAACGAAGGAAAGTTATACCCTTGACCATATTGATCGCAGTATTTTAAAGTATTTAATTCTGTTTTTAAAAGTTATTATTGCATGCATAGTTTTATTCAAGTTATTTTAAAATTCCTGTTTAAATTCATAGATATGCCAATTCCTTTGTATAGCCAATATTGATGTTTTGGATTGCCATGCCCTTGTCACCTTAGTAAAATAAATAAGAGATTTGTGCTTAGCAATTGCTTAGACCAAAAAGATGATTTGGGGGAATCTTGGCCAAAATACAAAATTGATTTACAAACGAGACTATGGTATTGACTTTACCATGGATTGTTGAAAAATGTTTTGACAGGGAAAAATAAATAAAATTGGTTTGGACTTGGGAGAATTGGACTGTTGGTGGGTGCAAATTTATGCACGGGCTCAATACAGAGAATGGTTGAGGCCCAGGGTTTGTTTTGGAAGTCGCCCAGTCATGTAAGGACCGGTCTATGAGCCGCGGATTGTTAAGCCAAACTTGTACCACCACAAGTCTGGAATGGGACAGACTTGGCCAAATAAGCTATATTATTTCACCATGTTTATGTCTTGGAAAGATGTGGGTGTCGTGAAGACTTATTGTTAATTCTCACATAGCGCAAGAGGGGGTCATCGTTTGGTGCGAAGCCTACGATTACGAAACCTTAGCGGGCATGATTATGTTGAAATAATGTAGGGTAAAGGCCTCGTGATAGCTGCTTAGTCGCACGCCTACGGAAGCGTGTATTGGCCGACACAATAAGCAAACTATCTCTTATGGGTAAAGCTGTACAAACTCTGTAGAGTATTAATCTATTCGAATAGCCGTGTCCACGGTCATGGACATGCTTGGCGAAGCCACTCGAAGTTGGACTTTGGTTTTGTTTGAAAAGACTTTATCACATGGTTTATGTAAGTGGGATTTGGGCAGAAAGCCTGGTGCAAGGGGGTAGTCCTTCACCATTTGTGTATGGAAGTTTATCCTACACTTGACATTGATGAATTAAAACATGAATTTGATTTTAATTAACCTAAAAATGGCCTTGGAAATTATTAGGAGTATTTAAACTGAAAATGATGTCTTATGCAAATAAACCCTGCCAATATCCTTTGTCTACTTTATGCATGCATACAATCTGTTACTTGATGGGTGTAACTTGCGAGCACGGTAGTAGTGCTCACTCTTGCTGAATAATCTTTATTCAGGAGAAGACCTCTATCAAGACGGTGAGGACATCAATGCTTAGGCTACGCCCCCAGACGATTGCCTGTGGCGAATCGTTGGGTCTACTACTACTGTTCTACTTCCGCTGTGTTTTACTTTATTTGGCCTCAGGCCTTTGTAATGAACTCTGAATAATTATTAATAAAGTGCGTGATATGTTTGTGGTATCACTTTTGTTTAACTGTGTACACTAGCAATCCTGTACTAGTGTATGAACACAGAGAATTCGGGATCCTTCGCTCTCGGGTTCGACAAAAGTGGTATCAGAGCTATATCGACTGTAGGTCGTAGCCTTAGAATCGCCTGAAAGACTTATTTTCAAAAACTAAAAATATTTTGAGTCTATTCAAGAGTCTTCTCAACCTTTCTCTTTAAAATGGTTTCTCACTCATCTCCTTCTCTAAATTTTAGATGGCTGAAAAACCAACCAGGACTTCCCACGAAATTTTCACAGGACATTGGGCTATGCTTCTTTGGTAGATGATGCAACACTTGGACTGCAACACGAGACCAACCTATCAAGGGTACAAGTATAAAGTGGGAAGCCAATACTGCTAGAGAGTTGAAGTGATCCTCTACGCCAACCTTCACCCAAACACGGACTTCCACATCATCGACGCTCCGATGAGGCACGACACCTTCGCCGACGGCATCCAGGACGCAGCCAGAGAAGCAACTCGTCGCCTCCGCTACACTTATAATAATCGTTTCCATGGCTTCGAGTTCCACTACCACCCAATGCACGTCCCGACCCGGCTTGACAGTACCTTTTGCCCAGCCGAGATTGAGGACTCTCCTGAGCTTACGCACCAAGTGAACCTGTCCAAGGCAATGGACTATGCCTACGGAAACACCCTGGATGACCTACGTACCACTCAAGACAGCCTACAAGATGTAGAAGAAAGGCTGAAAGCCGTAGAAGCAGAGCTGGCTCGCTACAAGGCAGGCGAGGCTAGCTCCAGTGAGCTGGATTACACCCCTAGTACCCCATAGTTATTTCTTTAGCTCGTTCATTAGTTGCGAATTATGAGCTACTAATCCCTTTGTGGTAGCCATAATCATTGAATAAAATAAATCAATAAAAGGACTATTTTGAAAAAATTGTTCTTTGTCTTGTGTGCATTTTGTACTTGGGCTATTAGAATTTACCCCCTTAGAGCTATCTTTCTTTCTTCTTCTCTTCTAAGTCTTTGAAGGATCCCGCAGATGGTGACCACCCGCACCGGCAGTGGCAGCGCTCAAGGCCAAGGCAACGAGAGTGGACACCATCCACAAAATCTGACTACAGCAACTAGCGGCAGCTACATATTCAGCTTCTGCAATGGATTGAGCAATAGAGGACTGCTTCCTAGAGGACCAAGAGACGAGAGAAGTGCCTAAGAAGTGACAAGTGCCTGAGGTACTCTTCCTATCTAGCCGACTGCCCGCAAAATCAGAATTAGAAAACCCCCAAATGGACAAAGAAGAAGAACAGGAATACCAAATGCCATACTAGAGGGTGGAGTGAAGATACCTGAAAATGCACTTAACAGCTTGGCGGAGGTAGGCTGCTATCTCCATCTTCAAAACTTCGTAGGCGACAGCGTTAACATCGGACGGTTCTTGATCATCAGCGAACGAAGGCCGAAATGCGTTGACCCGCTGATGCGCTCGTTCGAGTGTCTCCCGAAGACTCTTGGACTGTAGAATCAAGAAGAATTGAGGCCATAGGCTCTCTTGTCTTGCTTCAGGGGTCTCAGCATGGTCGACTTGGTCGTCCGCCGCCTCGATTAAGCAGTCCAAATGACGGCAAGCCTCCTGGAGACGTGCAACGTCGTTGTGGAGGACGACGTCGATGACGCGGTAAACTCGCCGGAAGTGGGAGATCACCCGGAAGACGCGGCGAAGGAGGATGTCAAGACGGCAGAAGGTGGCCGTCACCTGCTTTGGCAAATCCTCAGACAGAGGAGTGAAGACACTGTTGTAATTACAGTGTTCTTCCGCAGCATCCGCCAACGTATGGCCAAAGAGATGCTAGTGCAGTATGGCCAGGTAGGCAATCACTGCCAGCGACAAGGAAACAGGCTGGGAGGGAGCCATGTTTATGCTTTAGAAGTATAGAGTTATATGTGGGGATGATCATCTTCGATGGCAGATGATCCTTTTTATAAAACAAGGAATAAATTCGGCGCGTGAGACGAAGAGACGCATCGGGGAGCCAAAGCGGCATTAATGCAATGAAGAGACACATCGACGACGACAGCGACAAAGAAACTCATCGGGCGATGAAGAAACGCACCGAGCTGAAGCGATATTATCGCAGACAGTTATAATTAAAAACCGTCTTTGAAGTACAATTATCACAGACGGTTCGTGTTCAGAACCGTTTGTGAAGTATCACAGATGGTTTTTTTTAATATGAATCGTCTGTGATATTACCTCTTTATAGACGGTTTTTAGCGCAGGCAGTAACACAGACGGTTATCAATATGAACTGTCTGTGATTGCATGTAATATAGATGGTTTTGGTCAACCGTCTGTGATGAGGCATCCAGTATTAGTCTTTTTGTAGTAGTGACACCACGGACTTGCAGCTTTATGGATATTTGCCAACACGCACCGGGATGATCGCCGATAAACCACGAGTGGAGATCACCAAGCCCTCAATTCCCAGTGGAAAAGCAAACTTGACCCTGATTTGCAGAACGAAACAACAGATCGACTAATCGCCTCTTAGAAATCCTCGCATGAAATTCTGGTATGAAAGAACAAGCAATATTTGTGCTCAATTCTATTTCTCAAAAGTGGTCCCCCGTGTCATTGCATGCGCCCAGCTATTAATCGACCAAGGTGATTTCGTTCCAACCGAACAGGATACAGCCATGCGCCTGCTGATTGCCAAGACTTAAGTGGGTTTCCAATTGTTGCCACTAATACTAAAAAAAGAAAACTTGCCTAATGTGTTACAACCGGCTAATTCCTTTTGATACGGTTGCAATCGCTAATACGGCTTGAATGCAAGGCACGCTAATTCTTTTGACGGTATGGCTTGACGTTACAACCGAACAATGCAAGGAACAACAATAAAAAAACATGCCTAATGTGTTATCTCCAAGTCACAGACATGACATGATATGGCTTGACGTTTGGCAAGAAGAAGTTATGGCTAGCCGATTCTTTTGACGATCTCAACGCGTTGATTCGGGACAGCACCGAGCCCGTCTCCCACCTTCTTATACTCATACTGGAATTACTAATCGGCATAGTGGCGCTGACTCTTGTACCACCTACGACCGCTCTTCTTCTCCTTCCTCAAACCTGAGAACTAGTAAAGTACAAGCGTTAGGTAGTATAAATTGCTAGCTAGAATCAATAACACGCTCTTTAAGAAACAAGGTCACCTGATCATGCATCCTCTTAGCGCAAGCTCGAGTGATAGGTCCCGGAGACAAGTATATTATAATATCTTCACCATGTGCTTGTGTAGGAGGAGAAGAAGATGGAGTGATAGGGATGCCCTCATCATCCTCCCCCTCTTGAAAAGGCATCGTCCTCGATGTGGGATCATCACCACTGAAGAACAGAGACAAATCGGTGACATTAAATGTAGAGCTCACGCCATAGTCATCCACTGGTAGCTCAATCTTGTAAGCATTGCCATTTATCTTTGCAAGCACCTTAAAAGTTCCATCTCCTCTTAGCAGTAACTTGGATTTGCGCCTATCCGGAAAGCAATCCTTATGATAGTGTATCCACATTAAATCGCCCGGCTGAAATAGCATCTTCTTTTGTTTCTTGTTCGCCTTTTCAACATAGTACTTTGCTTTGCGCTCAATTTCTTCTTTCACCTTGATGTGTAATTTCTTCGCATATTCAGCTCGCTTGGACGCCTCCATATTTGTTCATTGTTGACTTGGAAGCGACAACAAATTAAGTGGCGTAATTGGCTTGAAACCATACACCACCTCAAACGGGCACATCTGTGTAGTAGAGTGGACGGCTCTGTTGTACACGAACTCCACGTGCGGCAAACAGTCCTCCCACTCCTTGATATTTTTCTTGATCATGGTCCTCAACAGCATCGTAAGCGTGCGGTTCACCACCTCCATTTGACTATTAGTTTGGGGACAACAAGTTGTGCTGAATAACGACCTTGTCCCTAGCTTCCCCCAAAGCATCTTCCAGAAATAGCTCATTAATTTGACGTCGTGATCCGAGACAATGGTCCTGGGCACGCCATGCAACCGCACTATCTCCCTGAAAAATAAGTCAGCAACATGCGACACATCGTCGCTCTTGTGGCACGGAATAAAGTGTGCCATCTTCGAAAATCGATCCACAACGACAAAAACAGAATCTCTCCCCCTCTTAGTCCTAGGCAGTCCTAAAATAAAGTCCATACTAATATCGTCCCATGGTGCATTAGGAACTGGAAGAGGAGTATACAAACCATGTGGATGCAACTTCGATTTCGCCTTGTGACAAGTTATGCACCGTTGTAGATACCTGTCCACATCATGCCTCATCTTAGGCCAATAAAAGTGATCGCTCAGTATAGACAACATCTTCGCATGTCCAAAATGTCCCATCAATCTACCTGCATGAGATTCCTGCAATAATAACAAATGCACGGACGATTCTGGAACACATAGTTTGTTAACGTGAAATAAAAACCCATCATGAATGTGAAATTTGTCCCAGCCTTTTCCATCTTTGCAATGTGCATAAAGTGAAGCGAAATCATGGTCATTAGCATATAAATCACACAAACTCTCTAAACCAAGAACTTACACATCTAAGCGATTTAAAAGCATACTTTTCCTGGAAAGAGCATCAGCCACCACTGTCGGTGTTTTGGGACCGAACTTACGTAAAGATTGTTTGATTCGGGGGTTCCTCTAGGCTCAAAATCACACAGAGATGGAGACATAGGGATTTTTATACAGGTTTGGGCCTTCTCCTGGGAGAATAACAACCCTACTCCTATGTGTATGTATTGAGTATACTGGATTACAAGATGGAGCCAAAGACTGGAGTATTGTGCTTTTAATGCTCTTCGGATCGCCCCGATTGTCCTGATGATTCTGCCTTTTATACAGTTGACGATAAAGTATGCAAAGTCATAATTGATGGAGGAAGTTGTCATAATCTCGTCAGCAAGGAGATGTGCACAAAATTAGGCTTAAAATATTTACCGCATCCTCATCCTTATCATGTGCAGTGGTTGAGCAATGTCGACGAGGTAAAAGTCAGTCATATGGTGAAGGTGCACTTCAAGATTGGCAAGTATGAGGATACCATTGTTTGTGATGTGGTGCCTATGTCAGTTTGTCACTTGCTATTAGGGCGCCCATGGCAATTTGATTGCCATGTTTATCATGATGGACATACAAACTGCTACAAATTTAAGTGGTGTCAGTGTTTTAGGACCGAACTTACGTAAAGATTGTTTGATTCAGGGGTTCCTCTAGGCTCAAAATCACACAGAGATGGAGACACAGGGATTTTTATATAGGTTCGGGCCTTCTACTGGGAGAGTAACAACCGTACTCCTGTGTGTATGTATTGAGTATACTGGATTACAAGATGGAGCCAAAGACTAGAGTATTGTGCTTCTAATGCTCTTCGGATCGCCCTGATTGTCCTGATGATTCTGCCTTTTATACAGTCTCCAAGGTGTACCGTCGCGTCTCCAGTGTAAAGGCTGCCTTAATATCTCAGATTATTGAGCCGTTACTGGAGGTTATTATGGGAGTAGTAATGTTCCCACGCTGCCAGGCAGTTATCACCATAACAAAGGAGTTAAAATCGTGCCATTATTCCAGAGAATAACTGCGTAGTTTACTGCCCATATCTTGAATATGGTGCGGAAGATTCCCTTATCGACTAGGCCCACATGTCTGTAAGCCCTGTCGATTATGGACTGGTCGTAGAAGAGCTTACGACCAGGTGGTGGTCGTAGAAGATCTTACGACCACAGTCTGATCGTAGAAGAACTTACGATCATAGGATAGTCGTAGAAGGACTTACGACTATGGGGTAGTCGTAAGAGGACTTACGGCTACTAGGTGGTCGTAGAAGGACTTACAACCTCTAGCTTCTCCCTTATGGCTATTAAGGGGTATACTCAAGAGTTATATGACGTCATTATTATCCATAATATGAATTATAGATAAGTGATAAAATGAGGATTGTTATATCCTCGTCAACCACGTTTTCCTTTCCCTTCTTATATTTCCCAATGTAAGAAAACGACTCAATAAATTCCACCCATTTAGCATATTGACGGTTCAGCTTAGCTTGGCCTTGCAAATATTGTAAATCCTCATGATCGAAATGTATAATGAATTCCTTAGGTCATAAATAATGTAGCCAAACTTCTAAAACTTGCACAAAAGCATCCAGCTTCTTACCATAGATCGGATAATTCAATTGTGCACCTTCGAGTTTCTCACTAAAATATGCAACTGGTCTACCTTCTTACATCAAAACACCGCCAATACCAATTCCACCAGCAACACATTCAATTTCAAAATTCTTAGTGAAATCAGGTAAAACATGTAACGGTGCCTCAGTTAAGCGCTTTTTCAATTCATCAAATGCAGCCTATTATGCCATCCCCCATGTAAACTCGACACCTTTTTTGGTTAAGTCATTCAGTGGGGCAGCGATGGTGCTAAAATCCTTAACAAAATGCTGATAGAAACCAGTGAGTCCATGAAAGCTCCTAATTTGACTAACATTCACAGGTGTAGGCCAATTTGTAATTGCTTCAATTTTAGACTCAACTACCTCTACTCCATGTGGCGAAACCACATAGCCCAAAAATATTACACGTTCTTTGCAAAAGTGCACTTCGCTAAGTTCCCAAACAACCTAGCATTACATAAAACCTATAACACTTGTCTAATGTGGTCAATATGATCAGATTCATTACGGCTGTAAATCAAGATATCATCAAAATACACGACCACAAATTTCCCAATGAAATTCCTCAAAACATGATTCATCAATATCATGAATGTACTAGGTTCATTAGTTAACCCAAACAGCATGACTAACCATTCATACAAACCAAATTTTGTTTTAAAAGCAGTTTTCCACGCATTCCCTTCTTTTATCCTAATTTGCTGATACCCACTACGCAAATCAATTTTAGATAAAATAATAGCACCACTCAATTCATCCAACATATCATCTAAGCGAGGTATAGGATAACGATATCGAATAGTGATATTATTAATCGCCCTACAATCAATGCACATGAGCCAAGTACCATCTTTCTTAGGAACTAAAATAACAGGAACAACTCAAGGGCTTAAACTTTCGCATACGTACCCTTTGTCGAGAAGCTCTTGTACTTGTTTCTGAATTTCCTTTGTTTCCTCAGGGTTGGTGCGGTACGGTGGTCAGTTTGGTAGTGTCGCACCCGACATCAAATCAATTTGATGCTCTATCCCACGGATTCGTGGCAAACCAGCGGGCACCTCCTCCCGAAAGATGTCGTTGAATTCCTACAAAACATGAGAGACACCACTAGGAAGAGATGTCAAGTCATCAGTAGAAAGCAAGGCATCCTTGTACAAAAGTACAAAGTGCACCAAATTGGGGTTCTCACAAAAAGCACTCATCTCTGATTTGGTGGCTAACATTACTAAACCTTGCTCTGCCTCACTTTTCTTTTTACCACTCAATTTTGGCTTGTGGCTCTCACTCACCGAAGGTGGAATCTCTCTATTTGGTGTACTTTCAATTTTCACCTCAACTTTCTTCTTATCAGCATTGACTATCTCTGTCGGTGTAAGCGGATACAAAATCACATCTTTGCCGCTCCACTTGATGAGGATATAACAATCCTCATTTTATCATTTATCTATAATTCATATCATGGATAATAATGACGTCATATAACTCTTGAGTATACCCCTTAATAGCCATAAGAGAGAAGCTGGCGGTTGTAAGTCCTACGACCACATAGTAGTCGTAAGTCCTCTTACGACTACCCCATAGTCGTAAGTCCTTGTATGACTATCCTATAATCGTAAGTTCTTCTACGATCAGATTGTGGTGGTAAGGTCTTCTACGACCACCACCTGGTCGTAAGCTCTTCTACGACCAGTCCCTAATCGACAGGGCTTACAGACATGTGGGCCTAATCGATAAGGGAATCTTCCGCACTATATTCAAGATATGAGCAGTAAACTACGCGGTTATTCCCTGGAATAATGGCACGATTTTAACTCCTTTGTTATGGTGATAATCGCCTGGCGGCGGGGAAGCGCATTACTCCCATAATAACCTCCAATAACGGCTCAATAATATGAGACATTAAGGCAGCCTTTACACTGGAGACGCGACGGTACACCTTGGAGACTATATAAAAGGCAGAATCATCAGGACAATCAGGGCGATCCGAAGAGCATTAGAAGCACAATACTCTAGTCTTTGGCTTTATCTTGTAATCCACTATACTCAATACATACACATAGGAGTAGGGTTGTTATTCTCCCAGGAGAAGGCCCGAACCTGTATAAAAATCCCTGTGTCTCCATCTCTGTGTGATTTTGAGCCTAGAGGAACCCTTGAATCAAACAATTTTTATGTAAGTTCGGTCCTAAAACACCGACAGTTGGCGTCGACTGTGGGGATCTTCGAGTCATCAGCTTTCTTTCGTCTTTTCAATTCTCATGCTCTCATGGCAGGAGAGTGGAACGAGGAGAACTGGTTCGACTTGGCCGATTATGCAGATATCGACATGGATGTCAGTTTTGACTACGAGCCGAGTGGTGCGTCATCCGATAGTGATGTCGCCCCCGGAGATGTTTTTGCAGGAGACTTTACGACCGATGGAGTTGAGGAGGGATCCTTATCCTCCACAACGATACATCCAGATGGGGAACCAGCTTCCTCAGAGGGCAAGGGTCAATCCGACCACAATTAGGGATGTCCCAAGGCAGAATCAGGGCATGGCGAGGATTCCCTCTCCAAATGTTCAAGTCCACCTGAGACAGTCCGACCTGGCACGACAACTCTTGGAAGTCGTAATTTTGGATCTTTATCAGCGTCTGGTGGTTCTCTCTCTCCGGTTAGCCCAACCAAGGATGCATTCGAATATGCTCTTTCTGCGAGTTCGACCATCCCAACGCAGGGCTCACTTGCGAACGGAGACGGCTATAACCCAGAATTCCCCTTCCTGGAGGGATTTACTCCAAGTCGCCAGATGATGTCATTCGACGACTCCTCAAGCGAGGAGGCCTCTAGCGCAAGTGGAGATCATCAACAGGAGGTCTTCATCCTGCTCTCGGGTAGCAATAACTCTCCTAGAGGCAGGGCTGAGGACGCGCCCCGAAGATCACACCCTACGACCGCTCGTGGCAATGACAAGGACACCTCCGGCAACGAACAAAGTCAATACTCTGATGAGCGTGCGGGAAATTCTCAAGATCATCGCACTTCGCTAAGGCAAGTTCAAGGATCAGCTATGGATGATTCTGAAACAATTCGACGGAAACGAGTCGTGGCTCAGAGAAAATTGCCTGGGCGACCTCAATACCAGTCGGAAGAAGCTCAGAAAATTCAGCATATCAACGATCCGCTCGAGAACCCATCTCGAGAACTTGCCCGAACACCTGGCTACGACCTCTTCACTGAAGAGATCGCACGAAGGCTATGGAGCACGATGAGCAAGCTTGAATGACCCCACCGATATCATTCTGGAAGTCGTGGCAGTACTACTCCATCAGCTTCTGGTCGTTCGAATAACTCACCGCATGGAGATTGCCACAAGGTGCATCGCTCCCCAATCCGGAAAAGAGTTCCTCGAATGCCTAACGATCATAAAGCTCCTAGGAGAGGTGATCATTCACCACTCTGACCCAGAGGTCTACAACAGTATACAAAATACGAGGAGTTTTACCCTCGTAGGATCGAGACATACCATAAGTCAGATTTACCCCTTGTTGGGTATCGTCGAGTACGATCACCTGGCGATGTCAACCCCTCTTTTCTGCAAAGGAGACGTTACGACGTATTATCGGATGTTGGGCATTCTCGCCTGACCTCCGAGCAGTTTAGTGGCCGCCGCGATTTTGACTAGGGAACATGGAGAAATTTGATGGGTCTCAAAATCCCATCGAATTCCTTCAGATCTACACGACCGCTATTCGAGCAGCAGGAGGAGGAGAGCGCGTCATGGTGAATTACCTTCCGACTGTGCTCGAAGGGTCTGCTCGATCGTGGTTATTAAACCAACCAGTCGAGTCGATCTATCCGTGGCAACATCTCTGCGATCTACTGCTGGTCAATTTTCAGGACACCTACCCTCACCCCGGAAAGGAGGACGACCTACACAGGATGCGACAAAACGACCACAAAACACTACGCCAATTCATCAGGCATTTTAGTTAGGTTCACAACTCGATTCCTGAGGTTTCTGACACATCTGTTATCAGAGCCTGCAAACAAGGAGAACGCAGCAGAAGGATCATAGAGGACATTGCTTTGAACCCTCCTGCTACTATCGTTGAACTCTTTGAGATGGCTGACCGGTACATGACTGCTGATGAAGCAGTCGAGTGGACCAAAATCATCGATTGAGATAACCAGCACCCTCAAGAGACTGGCAAAGGTGGCAAGAAGAAGGATAAGAAGGTCAAGAAATCCAAGAACAAGGCAAAGGGCCAAAAGCCTCAAGCCAATGCTTCTAAAGAGGTTCTGGCCGTAAGCGATAAGGTGCCGTGAACTGCCAAACAATACCCCGAGCGAGGCAAAGGTAAGTGCCCTGAACAGAAGAACGATAAGCCTAAGTGGTGCCCTTTCCATAAAAAGGAAGGACATGGCCTTCACAACTGCCGAGTTTTCCAACGGAAACAAGAGGACTACTACAACGGCAAGGGGCCACTTCCCACTCTCGAAGAGGTAGCACAGGCTACTGGTCGTACACAGTCGGACGACAATGAGGACAAGCCGTTTCAAGATCCCGAGCACACCAACGAACACATCTTTGGAGGATCATCGGCATACGAGTCAAAACGACAGCTTAAAGCAGTCGAACGTGAGGTAAACTCCATTGACCCTCCTCTTGTCAATAAGTTGCCGAAGCAGTCGGAAGTCACCATGTCTTTCGAGAAGGTTGACTGCCCGATCCCTTCGACTCGACTAGGTCGATTTTCGATCGTGGTCGAACCCACCATCAACAACTGTCGAGTAAATCGAGTGTTGATTGACAGTGGTAGTTCGTTGAACACTTTGTTTACGAACACACTGGACAAAATGCAAGTACCTAGGACCAAGATAAGACCGGTAAGATATTCATTTCATGGTATTATACTAGGGTCTTCGGCCAAATCCATTGGCCAAGTTTCTCTTCCTTTAACATTTGGTTGACCAAGTAATTTCAGGACAGAGAAGATCTCCTTTCATGTGGTTGATTTCGATGCGGCATATAACGCTATACTCGGACGATCAGCTTTGGCAAAATTCTTAATGGCAACACATTATGGGTATCAATGTCTTATGCTGCCAGGTCCCAAAGGAGTAATCACAATTCATTGTGATAAGAAGATGGAACATACGTGTGACCGTCGATCCCTCGAGATGGTGGGTCAGATACCAGCTCAGGAACAAAAAGGGCAGCCTTCGACCTAGCACTCAATGCCTAAAGCTACGCCCAAGCCAAACGACCAAGTCAAAGAGGTTCCCCTGGATCAGGAGGAGCCCTCGAAGACTGTTCGCATCGGGGATACTTTCGACCCCAAGTAGGAAGACGCCCTCATCACTTTCCTCCGAGCAAACGTAGATGTCTTCGCGTGGCAAGCATCCGACATGCCCAGAGTCCCTAGGGAAGTGATCGAGCACAGGCTAGCTCTACGGCCTGACAAAATACCCGTAAAACAAAAATTACAGAGATTTGCCCATGATCGACGAGATGCTATAAGGTCAGAATTGGACAAGCTACTTAAAGCAGGCTTTATAAGAGAAATCGACCACCTAGAGTGGTTGGACAACCCTGTAATGGTTAGGAAGTCTAACGGCACGTGGCGAGTGTGCATAGACTTCATTGATCTTAATAAAGCTTGTCCAAAAGGTGATTTCCCTTTACCTTGTATCGATCAGTTGGTTGACTCTACTGCTGGTTGCGAAACATTAACTTTTCTAGATGCATATTCTGGCTACCATCAGATTAATATGTGTCTAGAAGATGAAAAAAAGACCGCGTTTATTACTCCATTTGGTATATTTTGCTATATCAAAATGCCATTTGGTCTAAAAATGCTGGCGCTTCTTTTCAACGTTTGATGCAATCGACTTTTTCACCTCAGCTAAGCCGAAATTTGGAAGCCTATGTTGATGATCTATTCGTAAAAAGTATCAAGTGGCTTAATCATGTTTCAGACCTGTAGGAGACATTCGACAACCTCAGAAAAAACCGCTTGAAACTCAATCCTGAGAAGTGTGTGTTTGGAGTCTCTTCGGAAAAATTGCTTGGATTCCTGGTCTCTATACGAGGGATTGAAGCAAAACCTGAAAAGATAAAAGAAATTGTTCAAATGCGCTCTCCAACCACGAAGAAAGATGTCCAAAAGCTCATAGGGTGTATGGCGGCTTTAAGTCGTTTCATAGCACGACTGGGAGAAAAAGGACTACCTTTCTTCAAACTTTTAAGGAAGCACGAGGGTTTCGAGTGGTCGGAAGAGGCAAATGCTGCATTTGAGGATGTCAAGAGATATCTTACGAGTGCTCCTGTTTTGGTTTCCCTGAAATCAGAAGAGATGCTCTTAATTTATCTAGCTGTCACGCCATAGGCACTGAGTGCAGTACTAGTCGTAGAACGTGAAAACGTTCAACGACTAGTGTACTACGTAAGTGAAGTTTTGCACGGACCTAAGGAGCGTTACCCTCAGGTCCAAAAGCTTCTCTATGCCCTCCTCATGTCTTCGAGGAAATTGCGGCATTATTTTCAGGCGCACAAGATAATTGTGCCGTCTGAGTTTCCCTTGGGAGTGATCCTCCAGAATAGGGAAGCAGCGGGACGTATGTCTAAATGGTCAGTAGAACTTGGAGATTTCGACCTCCATTTCGTGTCCCGAACGGCCATTAATCCCAGATCTTGGCAGACTTTATCGCCGAATGGACAAATCCTGAACCTTTTCAGGATCCCAGTATGATACCCACGACCAGTGGACAATGTACTTTGACGAGTCACTTACTTTAAGTGGCTCGGGGGCTGGGGTGGTCCTGGAATACAATGAAACTTTCAGGCCACTAATAACGTGGCAGAATACGAAGGTTTATTAGCTAGCATACGAGCTGCGAAAGCGCTCACGATTCGACGACTACTCGTGAGAGGAGACTCTCGACTAGTCATGAATCAGGTCAGAAAAGAGTACCAGTGCTCTAATCTGACCATGTCTCGGTACTTATCGGCGGTTCGAAAGGTTGAAAAGCATTTTTTTAGTCGAAAGCTTATAAAACATTTTTTCAGTTTCGAGGTACAATTCATCCCTAGAAAGGATAATTTCCTCGCAGACCAGCTTGCTTGGATAGCTTCTTCTTGATAATCTGCCACAGGAAATCGACTGGGATAGCGGCCTAGTCGTCAAGATCCACACCAGTAGCAAAGTCCTTCTCCTCTGAAATTTGTTTGTATAAAGCAAGTATGAGCACAACTACCGTGCTCGCAAGTTACACCCGTCAAATAACAGGATGACATGCATACATGGATATATCAAAGGAAGGCTTAATATGGTTGATTTGCTTAAAGCAGCATTTTCTTTAAATACTTGTACTAAGTTCCAAAGCAGTTATTAAATAACTAAAATTCATTTTATAAATCAATTTTATAGTCAGATAACATTCACACATGAATGGTGAAGGATATCCTCCTATCACATGGCTTCCTGCCCAATTCCCGTTTGCATAAACCAGTTTGAAGAAGTCTTTTTAAAATCAAAAACCAAAGTCTAACTTTGAGAGGCTTTGCTAGCATGTCCATGACCGCGGACGTGGCTATTCGAATAGTTCTACACTCTGCAGAGGTTGTACACTTTACCCACATGACACAAATTCTCTAGTTTGTTTGGCATCCGTTGATACCACCACTCACTACCTTAGGTAAGCAGTCTATAGCACGTGACAAGGCCTTTACAATGCATCATTCCACCGCAGTCCACCCTCATTAAGGTTTCGCAAATCCCTCCTTTGGATAGAAACCCGTCGGGTTAATGGGTGCCCCCTCTTATGCCAGGTGGGAATAAAATAGTCATGAAAGACCACCCACGTACAGACAGGATAAACCACGATGGAACTCCACAAATTAATCAGCCAGATCCCACGCCTCATTCTGGAGACATGTGGTTGTACGGTGAGGCATAACCCATTATAGGCATAGCAAAGGATTGCTCAAAGGCTGGTCCTCAACTGACTTGGGCGGCTTCCACTAAAACCCATAGGCCTCAATCCTTCCCGGATTGATCCCGTGCATAAACCTGCACAATCCAAACATCCATTTCGCCTAGGTCCAAACCAATTTTATTTTTAGCTTTTCAAACTCATTTTCAAAATCTTCCATGACAAACCAATGCCACAGACTTTAAAACAACATTTGATTTTTGGCTGAAATTCTCCAAATCAAACATTTTTGGTCTAAGCATGGTTAAGCATAATTTTTCCCAAAAAGTTATAGTTCATACTATTGCATAAACTAGACTTTCATCTAAGGTGTCAAGGTAAGTGACGAGGATTAAAACCTCTATGTATTAATTTAAATACATAAAAGACCATACATCTTCATGGTCATAACCCCTAAGGCTAACGACCTCACTGGTCGTAAGGATTCCAGAGGTTACACGATGGGTACCCTGGTCGGATTAGGTTTCGACCAGGTAGCTGCTCAGAAATGCTATAAATAGGCACCCTTAACCGTATGATGAATGGAACACGTGCAAAACGTTCCATACCTTACGATAATATACAAGACATTGACGATAAACCACCTTACGGTTAAGATTCTCACAAGTACTTAACCGCAAGGTAGTTAGCACATTGTTAACTACCTTAAACCTCCGACCAGTTGTAACGTTTCATCAGGGACGACTTCTCCAGGAGTAATTGCCGCCTCTTCGGGAGTTATTTAATGGTGGAACGCAGAAGACGAGGAGGAAAAAAGAACAAACAAACAATGTAAGGCAAACACGAAGCCAAAGCAAAGTAGTATTCAATACATTCAGTGTAATTGGAGATAGTCCCTAGTCAAGTCTTGTAATCCCAGTTCATATTAATAAAGAGCAGCCCCCATTCTCTTCCAGGATACTACACGTCATTTTCCTCTTTTTATTTTCATAAGATCGGCGATTCGATCGTCGATAGGTGGCGCCGTCCGTGGGGAAGAAGACGTAAGTTTCCTGAAGAAACTCCTCGCTCATACAAATCCTCACCCAAATTCTTGCAATCGCTAATGCGAATATGCCCGGAGTTTGGAATGAGGAGAATTGGTTCGACTTGGCGGACTACGCCAACCTCGATATGGAAGGATGCATTCGTGCTATGGAGGAAAATGGCAGATCATCCTCGTCTTCCTCCTCCGCTGGCTCGCACGTCGCCGATGATAGCGAGATCGACCGGATGGGCGAGGATGTGCCACCGTTACCGATGGCGCAACCAGAGGAACCAGCCATTCCGATCAGCTCGAAATGTCAGGAGATCTCTTCAAGCCCGGCCTTTCCGATCGGCAAAACAGGTGAAGAAATTTCAGCACCATCACTCGAAAATCTCTACACCCTCGATGAAATCATGGCTGAAAGATATTCTCCTACGGCTTCTGGCAATTCCAGTAGTCAACCGACATCTAGTAACGATGTCGATGAAGCCTCCACTGGTCGGAGGCCATGTGGGGATGATCACGCTCAGCATACGATCGGCAGTACGCCGAATCAGGTTGAGGAGACCACAGGAGGTGCTCATTTCGACCGCCTCCGTCAGGAAACTTGGCGTAAGCGAGAAGCTCTCCATTAGTTACGATGGAAGCTCATCAGAAGATCAATGCTGGAGGCACGAAGTAAACACGATCAGAGATGAAAATCAAGATGCCATGTATGGTCCTACATTCTCTACCACGCCATCACGTGTTGTTAGAGATGATCCGGGCCATCAGGCACCAACTTCCGGAGGCCACGGAATTGATCGATGTCCATCAACTAATTTGCCTAGCGTTGCCCCACCTAGAGTAGTTGATAGGACAGATCAAATCCGAGGGTCTGGGAGGTTCAGTCTGCAGACACCTACAACCAAGATGAACCTCCCGAGAC
Organism: Phyllostachys edulis; assembly: GCA_036346405.1. Taxonomy (NCBI): domain Eukaryota; kingdom Viridiplantae; phylum Streptophyta; class Magnoliopsida; order Poales; family Poaceae; genus Phyllostachys; species Phyllostachys edulis. The sequence continues at coordinate 48,105,536 of CM070552.1, forward strand.
CTTCAGAATCGTACAAAACTTGCGACGTGTTCAAGATATGTTAAATAATTACGATCCTACTTTAGCGGAACTCTGTGTTTTGTACAATTTTGTAGGTCAAGTATCCAAATTCTTCAACAGACCATGCAAACAAGATGTAGTGCACCGAACAAAGGGTTTCAGGAGTCAAACTATGACTTCATCCCAATGTTCCCTCAAAGAGGGACAAGATGGTCATGCTCGGAACGATCGATACCAAGGCCTCCTCGGCGATTCCGACCAAGGAGTCACGAGGGAGAAGGTTATTTCATGAAGCTACCCCCATCACGCCGAGAAGAACCATTGCTTGGACTCGATGATCTTCGCATCGCTCGAATCAAGTAGGCGGTCGAAGGCATCATGCCAATGTCCACGATCGGATCGCACACACCGGAGTTCCAAAGATTCCAATCTTAGGAACCGGTCTCCCACCGACATAATCGGGCACCTCCCGAGAAGGCGCCATGAATCAATCACATGTTGTCGAGCCTTCTCTGCGCAGGCTCCAAGTCATGCGCTGGCCTAACCGGTTCCGACCGCCAATTTGGACAAGTTTAATGGAACTCAAAATCCATTGGAATTTCTCCAAATCTATACCACCGCCATCAGAGCTGCTGGAGGCGATGAAAATATGATGGCCAACTATCTACCCACCGTGCTCGAAGGGTTTGCCCGGTCGTGGTTGTTGAACCAACTGGTCAGATCAATCTATACTTGGGAGCAACTCTGTGACCTTCTAATTGCAAATTTCCAGGGTACGTACGACCGCCCTGGGAAGGAGGATGATCTCCACCGAATCCGGCAGGGCTCTGATGAGACTCTACGCCAATACATCAAGAGGTTCAGTCAGGTTCGCAATTCTATAACCGAGGTCGCAGAGTCATCTGTTATTCAGGCTTTCAAAACAGGTCTGAGAAATCGACGGTTTACGGAGGACATAGCAATGAACCCCCCCAAGAACAACCGTTGAGCTTTTTGACATGGTTGACAAGTATGCCACCGCTAGCGAAGCAATCGAGTGGTGCGAAGCCATTGATCGAAAAGACAAGATTCCTTAGCCTAGCCTGGACAAACCAGAGAAAAAGAATAAGAAGTCTCTCAAGAAGAAGAAGAAGAACCGTAGGCCCGACGACAAGGAGGTCCTAGCCATTCCTGATAAATTCATGAAAGGTAAGAAGGACTATACCGGTCGGGGCAAGACGAAAGCTCCGACTGAGGGATTCTAGAAAAAGAAGAAGTGGTGTCCACTTCACCAGTAGGCAGGGCATGATCTATGCACCTGTCGAGTCTGGCAAAAGAAACTGGAAGATTATTATGAAGGTGAAGGACCATTTCCTGCAATACAAGAACCCGGAGAAACGAGCTCCAAAAAGGACAAGGATGGCGACGAAGAGATGGAGTACCAGGATCCCTAACATACAGTCAATATGATTTTTGGAGGATTTTCTTCATACGAATCCAAGCGTCACCTGAAGGCCATGGAGCGGGAGGTCAACCTCGTCGAATCTCCGAACATTATCAAGCAATCGAAGTGGTCGGACATCGCCGCTTCTTCAAAGAAGATGATCGCCCCATTCCTTCGACTCCACCGGGTAGGTTCCCTATTGTTGTTGAACCAACCATTAATAATTGTAGGGTTAATCGAGTCCTAGCAGATGGAGGTAGTTCTTTGAATATATTATTTACGGGAGCTTTAGAAGAAATGCAGGTCCCCATGTCAAGGGTAAAACCAGTGAAATATGCTTTTCATGGCATAGTTCCTGGCTCCACCGCTAAGCCGATAGGGCAAGTTTCCTTACCGGTTACGTTCGGAAGGTCCGATAACTTTCGAACGGAAAAAATTTCGTTTGATGTGGTAAACTTTGAATCCGCATACAACGGAATTCTTGGTTGACCGGCATTAGCAAAGTTCTTGATAGCCACACATTACGGTTATCAAAGTTTGAAAATGCTAGGGCCAAAGGGAGTCATCACTATTCGCGGTGATCGTAAAATGGCTTATGCATGTGACCGAAAATCCTTTGAACTGGTCTATGAACTTCTGTCCAGAGAGGCTAATCCATCTACCATGCAGGCTAAGCACTCAAGGCTGAAGGTGACACCCAAACCCTCTGACTAGACAAAATAGGTATCCCTTGACAAAGGCGCTTCTCCGGACAGCGCCAAGTCACTACCTGGGCCAGAAGATGCTGGCCCACCTGTTCGCAAGGTTTTGGTCGGAGCAAGACTCGATTCTAAATAGGAAGAGTTGCTCGTCTCCTTCCTCAGAGCAAATCAGGACGTATTCGCCTGGCAGGCGTCCGATATGCCCGGAGTCCCCCGGGAGGTGATTGAGCACAGGCTAGCTCTCCAGCCTGATAAGAAACCGATCAAGCAGAAGCTGCGGCGTTTTGCGCCTGATCGGAAGGAGGCAATCCAGTCAGAGATTGACAAGCTTCTCAAGGCTGGATTCATCCGTGAAGTCAACCACCCTCAGTGGCTCGCCAACCCTGTAATGGTTAGGAAGAATAATGGGAAATGGCGAATGTGTATCGACTTTACAGATCTTAATAAAGCTTGTCCGAAGGATGATTTTCCCCTTCCACGCATTGATCAACTGGTAGATTCTACCTCTGGGTGTGAATTACTAAGTTTTTTAGATGCGTATTCAGGGTACCACCAGATTAGTATGTGTAAAGAGGATGAGGAGAAAACTTCCTTCATCACTCCATATGGCACTTATTGTTATGTTAAGATGCCATTTGGTCTCTAAAACGCTGGTGCAACTTTTCAAAGGTTGATGCAAAAAACCTTTAGTCCACAAATAGGTCGGAATCTAGAAGCTTACGTTGACGATCTGGTCGTAAAGACCACCAACGCTAGCAATCACATCTCTGACTTACAAGAAACTTTCAGCAACTTGAGAAGGCATAACCTCGAGTTGAACCCTAAAAGTGTGTGTTCGAGTTTCACTGGAAAATTGCTTGGTTTCCTAGTCTCGGCTAGAGTATTGAAGCAAATCCAAAGAAAGATAGCGACCATCGACCGGATGCGACCTTCGACCACGAAGAAGGAAGTCCAAAACTAACCGTCAGTATGGCGCTAAATCGTTCATAGCAAGGTTAGGAGAAAAGGGTTACCTTTCTTTAAACTTCTTCGGAAACATGAGAGTTTTGAATGGACTAGAGAGGCAAACGATGCCTTTGAAGAACTTAAAAGTACCTTACAAGTGCCTCGTTTTAGTCTCCGAGACCGGAGAAAACTCAAGCTAATGTGCGTGAAAGAACACCACAAACAATAAGCGGTGTCTTGGTGGTAGAAAGGATAACATCCAACGACCGCTTTATTACGTAGTTTAAGTCTTACATGGACCAAAGGAAAGATACCCACAGTACAAAAGTTGCTCTATGGTCTCCTTATGTCTTCAAGGAAGCTAAGGCACTACTTTCGAGCCCACAAGGTGGTCGCATCGATCGGATATCCCTTGGTCAAGTCCTTAGAAACAGGAATCATCGGAGACTAATAGCAAAATGGGCGGTTGAGCTAGGGCGTTTGACCTCCATTTCATTTCACTTAACAAACAATAAAATCGAGCAAGAGCGTAATTCATTGTCGAATGGACAAACCCCGAACCCACCCAAGGGCCCAAGTACGAACACCACGAGGAGTGGACAATGTACTTTAACGGTTCCTTGATGTTAAAAGGGTCGGGGGCTGGAGTGATCCTGATATCCCCTACTGGCGAACACATCAAATACGCCATCCAGTTAAATTTTTCTGCCACAAATAATATGGCGTAATATGAAGGTTCTTCGGCAGACTCGAGCGACTCATTCGCCGGATTCGCAGACATTAGTGAAAGGCGATTCTCAACTGGTAGTGAATCAAGTAGGAAAAGAGTATCAATGATTGAGTACCAAGATGTCATCTTATCTGGCGGAAGTACGAAAACTCGAAAAGCACTTCTTCGGTTTTCAGATTCAACATATTCCTAGAAAGGAAAACTTTCTGGCAGACCAGTTGGCACGGATGGCCTCCACGAGGTCAATCGTCCCGCCTGGAGTTTTTCTCGAGCAACTTGATTCACCCTTGGTAGTCGAGCCTTCCGAGAACATACATGATTCTTTACAGGTCAAACAAACCCACCAAAGGAACATGGATGCTTCACAGGTCGTTGACGGTTGGCGCTGTCACGATCAAGGTAGAGATTGGATGACATCGATCTACAATTATCTTCAGCATGACATAATTCCAGAAGATGATGTAGAGGCTGATCGTATAGCACGAAAAGCCAAATCATACACTCTAATCGAACGTACCTTATATAAACGAGGATCTCATGGAGTGTTGATGAGATGCATATCTCAAACGGATGGCATTAAGTTGTCAATCAAATCCATGAAGGAGTCGGGCACATCATTCCTACGAACACCGGCCGGTAAAGCCTTCAGCAAGAATACTATCGCCAACCGCCTTCATGATGCAAAAGAACTTGTGACGGCGCGCATAATGTCATTTATAGCGCATAAGTACATCACCAAGACAAGCCTTACAAACAATCCCTCTTTCTTGGCCTTTTGCAACCTAGGGACTGGACATTCTGGGACCTTTTCCAAGAGCACCTGGGGGCTTTGAATTCCTTTTCGTCATGATTAACACGTTTAGAAAATGGATCGAGGTCGCGCGGTTGTTAAAACAACAACTAAGGCCGCTAAGAGATTCCTCATGAAAAATATGATCACACGATTTGGTGTACCTAGTCGATAATCACAGATAATGGCGCCATTCTCTAGCGGTCAATTTCAAGAATTCGCGATGAACTCGGTGTAAAGTTCATTTTGCTTCATTGCTCATCCTCGAGCAACGGAGGCTTGAGCGAGCTAATGGTATCATTATGCAAGGATCAAACGCCGAGTATTCACCGATTAATCAAACGGTCGAGCTTGGGTTCAAGAACTCCCATCTCAGATATGGGCCATTCAAACCACGCACTACCGATCGTGCGACCGTGAAATACCATTCTTTTGATTTACTGGGTGAAGCCATGCTTCCTCCGTAACTCAAAATTGGTTCTCGCCGAACCGATCGCTTTAGCTTAAAACGATCGAATGAACGAAGACTCGACGACGCCGATTTCCTTGAAGAATGATGAAACTAAGCCCTTGTACGATCAGCAGTCTACCAACAAGCCATGCGAAGGTACCATAGTCGTAAGGTGCAACCTCGCAGCCTTGTTGTAGGTGGTTCTCAGAAAAATTCAGAGCCAGGCAAATCGCAATAAACTTTCCCCCAAGTGGGAAGGTCCTTACACTGTGGACGAAGTTACCCGACTAGGTTCCGTACGACTAGCTATGTCTGATGGGCAAATTTTGTCAAATTCTTGGAACATTGATCAATTGCATAAGTTCTATGTTTAATTATTGTTTACTTTTTTTCAATTTCTTTCAATTTCAATAAATTCATTTATTCATTTTAAAAAAGTAACATTGCTTATATATATATATATACCTATAGGCTGGTCATTCATGATCGTTAATTTAAACTGGTCGGAGAAGACATTTTTCTCTCCGATATCCTTTCTAAGGATCTCTGTTACTCTATGGCAACGACTTCTAAGTCATACGCCGTATTGGTCCTAGTCGTGAGCATTTTTTTCCACGCGCGACAACACTCTTTTCTTAAGGAAATATATGAGTAATCAGAGCATCGTACAAATAACTTTCCATACTGAACGATATGCCTAAGATTACGAAGGTTATATTTCATTATTTCAAGATTCTGCTCTGCTCTTGTCTGTCTACTGGTCGGGACACGGAAAGCCTCCTAGTCGAAGTCTCTCCTTTTTCGCACGTGGTCCTGCCCATAGGAAGGAGCTTCCTAGCGATGGTTCTTTTCTTACGATCCTCGCTACCAGTCGGATAGAGAGTCTGAACATGTTTCACGAAATATGATATATGATTCTAGATCTAAGCATTCCTTCCGACCAGACTTTAGGATAATAGATATAAACAAAGTTCAATTATAATTTGTTGCATTCATTTTTGCATTTCTTCTTATGTCAAATAACTATTCATTTTGGCAAACTGGGCATTATGTCACAATCTAACCTCCCCAATTTTTTTTAGTCAAAAATCCAAAACTTGTTTGAATCTTCAAAAGAAAATACCAATCAATGTTGGTATTGAGACCGGGAAATTTTTTATTAAAAACTAGATGAAATATCTTGGCCAAAAGTAATTTTTGTTAAATTTTTAAAGATTATCTTGACTTTGATAAAAAATATTTGTCTTTAAATAAACCTATTCGGTTTAAAAGAATTATTTATGTAATTTAAATGGAGAAACAGTGGTTTTCAAAATTTATTTGGGAAATATATCATCCCAGTAGCAATTCTGCAAAATTTCATATTTTTACAAATTTATTTGCTGTTTCTAAAGCACTGGTCAAACTTTTGAGGATTTAAATGAGATTGGTCAACTCATCCGGTCTAAACCCAGCCCTTGGCACTGTAGCGACTCGACCCCAACGAGTTTGAGTCCGACCCAGTGCAAATCGACTTGGTCTGTCACGTTCGGGTGTACCTTCTTGCTCCTAGTGAACGTGAGCCATTGATTTCTTCGCGAACGGACGTGATCTGCGGCGCTGTGCAGGTCATCCATGCACGCGAGGCGATTTCCACTGTTAGATCCCCATCCTACCGCGCCTTACATCCGTGGCCGTCAGATCTCAACGGACGGACCTGATGCTTTGGGCCGTTCGGACCATCCTGACGAGCCCTGCAATATTTGGCCGTCGGATCTAAATCGTGCGGCGCACAATTATCGGGCTATGCCATTTTTAGATGGTAGGAGCTGAGATACGCGCGAGCCGTTGGATCCTCAATGAGCGGGCCAGATCTTGTGGGTCGTTCGGACCATCCGAACCCCACATCGATCTCCACCGTTGGTTTTCAATCGGACAGACTGTGTTCATGGGCTGTTCGGACCACCTCAACATCCCATCAATCCTCGCCGTTGATTTCAGATCCAACCGTGTCTTTCTTTTTGGATTTGAAACTCATATGCGTGTAATCCTCTACCCATCAGATTTAAATCGTGCGGCGCCGCTGCACTCGTGTTCACTTAAGACCCTCAGCTTGGTGTGGCCGATGGATTGTGATCGAACGGTCCTTGTGGATTGTGACCTTCGGACTTCCCGATCCTCTTAGTCAATCCTAGCCGTTCCCTCACGATCGCACGGTCCACATGGCTAGATACCGGTTAGAGGTTATATTGTCCATCTCATCGCCACCACCCATTTCAAATCGGGCGGCGGTTGTTCTTTTGAGCATTTTGCAAGCATGTGCGGCTGCAACTGACAGCGGGGTCCACCTGTCAGTAGGGCATATCTCCTCCTCCTCTCGCTGTACGCCATCGCCGACTCCATCGCCGGTGAGTGGTGGTGTTGCACAGCGAATATGCGAATATTCGTGGACACCTGGCATCAAAATTGCCACCGCATCATTCTGGAGAATTCTCGCTTGCTCCAGGAGATCAAGCTCTATATAAACCCTAACTGTTGGAGCTCTGCCATTGTTGACCGAAAAAGCTCCTCCCGTTCTTTCTTCGTTCCCAGTGAAGTTTTCTGGCTTGCACTCCTTGTTCATCTATAATCATGCCTAATTCACTTAGTAATGTGAGTTTTGGCATAATTTTTGTAGGTTGAACAAGGGTTAGCTATCTGTTGAACCGAGCCGGTTAGAGCATCACGTGGTGATCTCATGCTTCGGTGAAGTATGTCTCACCTTTCCCGTCAAGAACGTGGATGGTGGTCTTTAGAGCTTAAGTTTTCCATCATTTTTGTTTTTGGTCAGATCAGAGAAGAGAGCTTTGGATCTTTACTGTTTTGGCCAAGAACTTGATTTCACCTTCTTCTACTCAAGCTGGTAAGCTATGACCTCCATTCTTTTCATCTTGAGCTTCCCAAGAACCTCAGTAAACCCCTTGAATCACTCACTTGTGCATATAATGCTCAAATCTTGCTTTTACTGAAAAGTTATTTTATAACTTTTAGGTCTTTCGATCGTTTTCAGATTTCGAGCCATCCAAACTATTCTAATGCAACTTCTAAGTATAGTAAGCTATATCCTAAACCCTAATAGCATAAGCAGAATCTTGTTGAACCAGATGTGTTAAATCCGCTAATTGATCAAACCTTCTTTTTACATTGGTATCGTTGTGGGCGTAACCCACAAGAGTCAGTAGCTTTTCTCTTTTTCTTTAATCTTGCCGATTAGGGTTATCAAGGTTGGTCTAGGATGTTATCTTTCTTAAAGATTAGGTTTAGCTCTAGCAAGAATATTGTGTTTAAGCCGCATTAACCAATAAGCAAGAAAATTTCAATTACGACTTCTTTGTTTTGTTGCTTAGGCTGAACCGACAACATGCATGAGGGTTTTCAATTTCTCAAAATTTCGTCCGATAGTGATTAAATGATGAGTAAGGTCTGTTGTCCTAGTTTCAAATACTCTTAGTTCAAACTAAGTATTTCGTTTATAAGATGTTTAGCTCAACAAACAATTCAATTAGAATGTCATCTCTGTTTCAGCTTTTTGAAATCAAAGCTGTAGTTCTAAACCCAAACTCTAATTATGGTAAATAATACTAATAGAAGTTAGTTGTAGTCTATTGCTCCTATCTAAATTTGATGTAGCTTAAGCATGTTGCTAATGATGCATTAAGCCATTGACCATGCATTCTTTTTATACATCTTTTTTCTCTGCTTTTTCCTTGTGTTCATTGGATTTTATTTCTTTTAGATTCGGTTCTTCAAGTGGTTGAATCATTATTTAGCAAAGAAGAACACGAACAAGAGGTTTATTACTATTACCAAGGCAAGCATCCTCTTTGCACCATGTTGATCCTAATTTTGAACTGTAGATTTCTAAAACCAGTGACACTGTTGCATGCTAATTTCTTCAAAATTTATTTGTGATCTGTTAATAGTTAGTTATCACCTAACACTTGAGGCTTACCTTTAATCTGATCATACACTCAAACTTAAGGTAGTGCTTCTATATTTAAATACTTGTTTTCAGTTTTTGCTTAGCCATGCATATAGAACATTAGTGTTTGGCAAACTTATCTTGTCAAACATGGGAACAATAAATGATTTGGAGTTATCCTGATTCTTTGTTCAGTTTATTTAAATCAGAAATAAATTTAAATCTTGTTGGATGAACTAATTTAATCTGGACAAGTGGATGCTAGTGATGGTGCCTTAGTGCACGAGATTGGGAAATGTGGTTGTCTTGTCTGGATTGGTTAAGGACTGAACATCAGCTGGATGATTCAAGCCCCAACGTACTTCCACACGCAGTGTATGGGCGCTGTTTGGTTAAGTAAAGGGTTAATGCTATTGAGTTGGAATATGGGAAAGTAAGGGCATATGTGTTTGACCACCAAATCAGTATCATATGTTCTTAGGAGGGTGAGGCCATACATGCGTTCCATCACATGTATGTACCTTAAGGGCTCCGATTGCGATGTAATATGTGAAGTGAGCATAGTTGCATTTATTTGATCGGGTCGGCATTCCCGGCACAACATGTGTACCCCGGTTGGCAGGTTCTATTAGTAACTTGAATCAAGGGATCGCTTGCACATGGGTATTCCACTCAATAGTGTCAACTTGTTGAAAATACCAAATCTTAGTTTACCCTACCAAGCATACCAAAGGTAGTGTGCTATTATTCCGGAGGCTTACGGGCTAACTAAGTCGTGTGGGTAAAGATGTACACCCCTGCAGGGTCTAAAACTATTCGAATAGCCGTGTCCACGGTTACGGACAACGCTTGAATTTGAATAGCGCTTTGTATAGACTTTGGAAATAAAAGCTTGGTTATGGGTGAGTTCGGCATGAGAGACATTCATGCAAAAAATTTTGGCTGGTAGTGAATAGCCACTTTAATGATGTTACTGTTTATGATTATGTCTCATTTACTTACTGATTTAGTCCAAATTGATTTATAAATCGCTTTGTCAAAACTTAGCAAGTGTAGGTTAAGATGTATTGCTTTATGCAAAATTGAACCATTATGACCTTCCTGTTGTTAACCTTATGCATGTATAATTTATAATCCTTTGTATAGGTTCTATCAAACACTTTCTTTTAATAGTTTGTGTAAGTCTTGCTGAGTACCTTCTGTACTCAGGTTCTATAACCTCTTGTTGCAGGTGAGGATGGTTATTTATATGAGATGCCCGTTAGCGCCGATCAGGGTGACGCTAACGAGTGAAGCTAGTTCTAACTTCCACTCAATAGCCTGTGGGTGATGGGAGGCCATTGGTGGTCTTTGGCTGTTTAGTCTTGTTTCCGCTGCTACCTTTTGTTGTGGCCCAAGGTCACTTGCTGTTGTAGTTTTCCAAACCGAATTGTGCACTATGTATAATTATGTAAAGTGTATGCCTGGTATGTATGATACAATGTTGTTTGAGGATATATATGCAATAGTCTGTGAACCTGGGAACTATTGTAATACATATATCCGGGAACTCGAATATTGGAATTGTGACTTGTTAAGAATTATGCTTCTAGTATAATTTCTAATGAGGACCGAACGGTTCCTGATTATAAGTTATGCTTTTGGTATGATTCTTAATTCGGCATAAACCTCCAATATTCCGAGGTCCTCACAAATACAGTATCGAGCGAGTTTGATCAGAGGTTAGAATTAGCACGGTCATTATCATTAGTGGGTTTCTATGAAATTATTTTAACATAAATACTTTCTGAAAATTTAAGTATGCTATCTTTTACTTCTTATCTTCCTTAGTATCAATTCTTACCCAACTTTCTGTTGACTTTTCAAGACAAGTTGCTTACTTACCCTGCTTTTGTCTATAGATGAGCGGTTGGTATTTGGTTAAGGAGACCCGAGCTGAAGACGTAGATGGATTTCTAGCTTTGCTGCGGGACATGATGTGGCGAGCCAACTTTACCTATCAGCCGGAGTATGCCATCTATTGTCGTGATTAAGGACCCGAGATGGAGGAGTACCGGGCTGTCATTAATGTGATCGCCAGACAGGTGGTGGGTAGTATCCCATATTGTATCCAGGTACATGCCACCTCTGAGTCTATGGTCGCTCAGAAGCAAACAGAGGATGATGAGCCTCCTTCGTCATGATTTGACGGAGTTGTCTCAACCACCCTATGTTCACTTCCCAAAACAAGGCCCTAGAGCAGATGTGAGCACGTTCGATGAGATTCAGTTTGGAGAGGACCCATACGTACGCGAGTTAGCGAGGTTGGTTCAGATTATGGACCAAATCCATCGCCGCCTAGTGTATGAGTTGTGGGAGACCCGCCGTTGCTCGCATGAAGCTCAGGAGTATCTGAGGCTTGGTGTTGCCATGAATCGCGTTCCCCATAACGTGCTTTATGGTAACAATGAGATCCCTCCAGCTGCTACTGCACCACCGGGATTTCGACTTCCCGAGGTTGCCAGACTTGTTCCAATCCTTGGGCAAGGTCGCCAGTCGGATGTCTGCGAGCTTTCTCGCATACAAACGACTGCACCTCTTGGGGGTCATCATCTGCTGTTAGGCTCTCCTCGGCGTCTCATCAGTCCATCGAGCCCTATAGATACGGGTTCACCTAAGGCTCATTTGTTAAATGAGTTTTCGGTGAATTTTAACCGCAATGACTATGTGTAGGGAATGGATGATGGGCACCAAGTTTAGGAAGTAGTAGTAACCAAACCAAGAGTCGCCTTTGTATTAAAAATAATAGGACAGCTTGTAATCTAGTAAATTATGTATGTCGGCCTGTTGGTTTTGGACCTTGACCTTGGTTGGCCGACTTGTATAAAGATGTTGGACCAAACCTTTTGCTGTTTTATAATGGAGTTTGTGGTTCTTTTGGTGTTAATTTCATGCATTTCATATCATTATGCATGTGGGAGTTTAGTATTTTCTTTCTCTCTCATTCAATCTTGTTTGTGTTTGCTTGAGTTTATCCTTGTGATGTTGTTAACCATTGTATGGTAACAAGATGACAGACCTACTACACATGAAAGCACAACAAGAGGAGAGATTCTCTACCCCAATTCCCTACTCTCAGGGAGAGCAGGCTGATCCTTCTGGTTCTCATGGTACTCAAGGTGGTCGTCAGGAAGAGGAGCTTCCTCCGCCGCACTCAATGGCTGATGTGCTCATGCAGATAGAGCGCAATAGGATGGACCAAACGCGCATTCTGGAGCAAATTGCGCGTTACACTTCTTCCACCACCACACCCACTGGCGGTGCCGAAGGCCATCATGCGCACGGGAGTCTTGCCGATTTCCAACGGACCAACCCGCCAGTGTTCTCCAGCTCTCAAGAACCATTGGAAGCCGAAGATTGGCTCCGAAATATTGAGAAGAAGTTGCTGATATCTCAATGTTCTGAGAGGGAGAAAGTCCTATTCGCTAGTTACCAGTTGAATGGAGCAGCTAGCGTTTGGTGGGACAACCTTCTTGCCACCCAACCTGCTGGGCATGTCCCTGCTTGGGATGAGTTCACAGAAGCCTTCCGTGAAGCTCATATTCCCGAAGGAGTGGTGTTGGCTAAGCAACAAGAATTTCTCGCACTTAAGCAAGGACGAAGTCGGTGACCGAGTATTTGCATGAATTCAACTTTCTTGCTCGGTATGCACCTGATGATGTTTCGACTGATCTTCGTTGTCGAAACCGTTTCATGCATGGATTATCTGAAGAACTGTAGTTGGCCCTGGCAGTGCAAGACTTCAGAAATTTTCAACATCTTGTAGACAAAGCCATTATTGCTGAGACTAAAAGCAAGGATTTAGAGGAGTCACGGAAGCGGCAGAAGGCTACCCAGTTTGCAGCGAGTAGCCATTCAATAAGACCGCGTCTGTGGCAGCCTCAGTCCTTTCGAGCGCCAGCTCCAGCTCCACCTAGGGCACCGGTGTTGGCATTTCGTCCACCTCCACCCACTAGGCAGCCCAAATCTGGTGGGAATCGACCACCCGCTGTCAGCAATATCAGGCCTGGTGTGATTTGTTTCCATTGTGGACGTCCTGGACATTTCGCCAGCCAGTGTTTTGCAAAGACACGTGGGTTGCCACTGCTCAACCTTCGGTGCGGCATCCAAAGACTATCTCCGAAGGCCTCTCGCTAAGTCTCGATCCGATTCCTACCGAGGTCGTGTGAACCAGATAACTGTTGAAGAGGTGACTGATGCACCTGATGTTGTTCTCGGTATGCTCCTCATTAATTTCAGTCCAGCTACTATTTTATTTTATTCTGGAGCATCCCATTCTTTTGTTAGTAGGCACTTTGCTGTACAACATCAATTGGGCATGCATCAACTTCACCCACCGCATGTTATTCATTCGCTAGGATCGCCAAACCGATCAAACTGTCAGAATGTTAACATAAATATTCAAGGCGTAGATTTTTTGGGCAGAATTGATTGTGTTAGACTCTAAAGGGTTGGATGACATTTTGGGAATGGATTGGCTATCTAAGAACCGAGGGCAATTTAATTGTGCTCAACGGTCTATTTCTTTAACTAATGAAGACGGCATTTCAGTCGTTTTTCAATCCAAGATAGTGAATTCTCATCTTTGTGCATTGCAAGCTGATGCCACCCCTACCTTGGAGTCAGTGCCGGTTGTTTGTGAATATCCTGACGTCTTTCCTGAAGACCTTCCTGGTATGCCACAAGATCGGGAAGTGGAGTTCGTAATTGAACTAGTCCTCTGCATCGCTCCCATATCCGTAAGACCTTATCGAATGCCTCCTAATGAGCTGGTTGAATTGAAGAAACAAATTTTGAAGAATTGCTTGACAAGGATTTATTCGAATCGAAGTTCCTCACCTTGGGATGCCCGCCATCTTTGTCAAAAAGAAAGATAAGACTTTACGGATGTGTGTGGACTACCGTCCGTTGAATGAAGTCACTATCAAAAGCAAGTATCCTTTGCCTCAAATTGATGATCTTTTTGACCAGCTGACTGGAGCCCACGTCTTTTCTAAAATTGATCTGCGATCGGGCTATCATCAGATCAAGGTTAGAGTGGAGGACATTCCTAAAACAGCATTCTCTACTCGTTATGGGTTATATGAGTATACTGTTATGTCCTTTGGCCTAACAAATGCTCCGGCTTATTTCATGAATCTTATGAATTCAGTATTCATGGAATTCTTGGATAAGTTTGTTGTCGTGTTCATCGACGACATTCTTATCTATTCCAAGTCTCCTGAAGAGCATGAGCAGCATCCGAGGCTTGTGTTGGAAACACTTCGCAAACCTCAGCTATATGCTAAGTTTAGCAAGTGTGCCTTCTGGCTCAAGCAGGTTGCATTCTTGGGGCATGTGTTATCCGAAGGAGGTATCACTGTTGATCCCAGCAAAGTACAAGATGTGCTAGACTGGAAACAACCTCAGAATGTTTCTGAAGTTCGAAGTTTTCTTGGACTTGCAGGTTATTACAGTAGGTTCGTTGAAAACTTTTCCAAAATCTCGAGGCCCCTAACTCAACTTTTGAAGAAAGAGAAGAAATTCGAGTGGTCAGATGAGTGTGAAGAAAGCTTCCAGCTTTTGAGAACTCTTCTGACCAAAGCTCCAGTTCTGATTCTGCCAGATGTTCATAAGGGCTTCGATATCTATTGTGATGCATCTCGTCACGGACTTGGTTATGTGCTTATGCAAGAAGGCCGAGTTGTGGCATATGCATCCAGGCAGTTGCGACCTCATGAAGTAAATTATCCTACTCATGATTTGGAATTGGCAACCGTAGTCCATGCATTAAAGATTTGGCGACATTACCTCGCCGGAATCGTTATAAATCTATCTTGGTCATAAGAGTTCTAAATACATATTCACTCAAACTGATTTGAATATGAGACAGAGAAGATGGCTTGAATTGATCAAGGACTATGATATGGGTATTCATTACCATCCAGGCAAAGCCAATGTTGTGGCTGATGCTTTAAGCAGAAAGTCACAATGCAACTGCTTGTCAACCCTACCTCTGGCTAAGAGCTTATGTGCTGATTTTCAGCGCTTAAGTCTCGAAATGGTGGAAGAAGGAGCTCTAGCTGCCTTACAAGTGAAATCCACACTTGAAGATCAGATTCTGGAAGCTCAGAAAACTGATACGGAGATAGCTAAGATCAGGGAAAATTTGAAGGCAGGTAAGGCCGACGAATTTTCTGAGGATGCCCGAGGTATCATCCAATATCGCAATCATTTGGTGATACCCTCAGATTCCCAACTGAAAGGCCTAATTCTTAAAGAGGCTCATAATTCCAGGTTTTCTTTGCATCCTGGAAGCACTAAAATGTACTAGGACTTGAAGAAGACCTTTTGGTGGAGCCATATGAAAAGGCAAATTGCTCAGTATGTTGCTGAATGTGACATTTGTCAAAAGGTTAAAGCTGAGCACTTAAAGCCCGCTGGTACCCTTCAACCTTTGCCTATTCCACATTGGAAATGGGAGGAAGTCGGTATGGATTTTGTTACCGGCCTTCCAAAGACTCAGAATGGGTATGATGCCATTTGGGTGATCATTGATCGTCTGACGAAAGTGGCTCATTTTATTCCTGTCAAAACCACCTTCAATGGCAAGCAATTAGCAGAGCTCTATATTGCTAAGATTGTTTGTCTCCACGGCGTTCCAAAAGTCATTGTCTCAAATTGTGGACCTCAGTTCACATCTCATTTCTGGAATTGTCTCCATCAAGCTATGGGAACTGAACTTTCCTTCAGTACTGCTTATCATCCTCAAACCAGTGGTCAAACAGAGAGGGTGAATCAAGTAATGGAGGATCTCCTTAGAGCTTGTGTGCTTTCATATGGCAAGAATTGGGAGAAATCTTTGCCATATGTGGAATTTTCCTACAATAATAGCTACCAAGCAAGTATTCAAATGTCACCTTTTGAAGCCTTGTATGGAAGAGCTTGTAGAACTCCATTGAATTGGTCCGAGTCTGGTGAAAGACCATTCTATGGTCCAGACTTGGTAATGGAAGGTGAAGAGCAAGTTAAATGCGATTCGAGACCGCTTGAAAACCCGCCGAGCCTCGCCATAAGAGCTATGTGACCATCGCTGCCGTGAGTTAAGCTTTGAGGTAGATGATTATGTCTATCTTAAAGTATCACCGATGAAGGGCACTCATCGCTTTCAGGTAAAAGGAAAGCTAGCACCTCGTTATATCGGACCCTTCCGAATCCTTGCTAAACGAGGAGCTGTGGCATATCAATTGGAGCTACCTGACTCTCTCTCAGCAGTGCATGATACTTTTCATGTTTCTCAACTGAAGAAATGCCTTCGTGTTCCTACAGAGGCCACTGCTTATGAGAATCTTGATCTTCAACCAGATCTTTCCTATCAAGAGCAACCGGTGTGTATCCTCGATGAAATGGAACGCAGGACAAGAAACCGCACCGTCAAGTTCTTAAAAATTAAGTGGGCTAATCACTCAGAGAATGAAGCCATGTGGGAGCGCGAAGATCTGATGAGGATTGAGCACCCCCACCTCTTTGCTGTTTAAAAATTGCCTTTTGAATCAAGAAAGGCAAGGTTAAACCAAGCAATGTAAAAGAAGGATGTAATAGCAATACTATGTTGTTTATTAACATCTTTCTTTTCTGTCATTAAAAGAAATAAAGACAACTGAAGTTAAGTTTCCAAAAGGATCACTTTAGCTTCATTCCTTTCCAATTTCTGAACTACCTGAAATCTCGGGACGAGATTTTCTTAAGGGGGGAAGGTTTGTAATAGCCTCAGCTTTAATAAATAGTAATAAGATGCTGCTCATAGCATCACTGTTCATTTTGGCAAACTGGGCATTATGTCACAATCTAACCTCCCCAATTTTTTTAGTCAAAAATCCAAAACTTGTTTGAACCTTCAAAAGAAAATACCAATCAATGTTGGTATTGAGACCGGGAAATTTTTTATTAAAAACTAGATGAAATATCTTGGCCAAAAGTAATTTTTGTTAAATTTTTAAAGATTATCTTGACTTTGATAAAAATATTTGTCTTTAAATAAACCTATTCGGTTTAAATGAATTATTTATGTAATTTAAACGGAGACGGAGAAACAGTGGTTTTCAAAATTTATTTGGGAAATATATCATCCCAGTAGCAATTTTGCAAAATTTCATATTTTTACAAATTTATTTGCTATTTCTAAAGCACCGGTCAAACTTTTGAGGATTTAAATGAGATTGGTCAACTCATCCGGTCTAAACCCAGCCCTTGGCACTGTAGCGACTCGATCCCAATGAGTTTGAGTCCGACCCGGTGCAAATCGACTTGGTCTGTCACGTTCGGGTGTACCTTCAAGCTCCTAGTGAACGTGAGCCATTGATTTCTTCGCGAACGGACGTGATCTGCAGCGCTGTGCAGGTCATCCATGCACGTGAGGCGATTTCCACCGTTAGATCCCCATCCTACTGCGCCTTCCATTCGTGGCCGTCAGATCTCAACGGACGGACCGGATGCTTTGGGCCGTTCGGACCATCCCGACGAGCCCTGCAATATTGGCCGTAGGATCTAAATCGTGCGGCGCACAATTATCGGGCTATGCCATTTTTAGATGGCAGGAGCTGAGATACGCGCGAGTCGTTGGATCCTCAATGAGCGGGCCAGATCTTGTGGGCCGCTCGACCATCCGAACCCCACATCGATCTCCACCGCTGGTTTTCAATCGACAGATCAGGTTGATGGGATGTTCGACCACCTCAACATCCCATCAATCCCGCCGCTGATTTCAGATCCAACCGTGTCTTTCTTTTGGATTTGAAACTCATGCGTGTAATCCTCACCGTCAGATTTAAATCGTATGCGCCATCAAGACTCGTGTTCACTTAAGACCCTCGGCTTGGTGTGGGTGATGGATTGTGATCGAACGATCCTTGTGGATTGTGACCTTGGACCTCCGATCCTCTTAGTCAATCCTAGCTGTTCCCTCACGATCGCACGGTCCACATGGCTAGATGCCGGTTAGAGGTTATATTGTCCATCTCATCGCCACCACCCATTTCAAATCGGGCGGCGGTTGTTCTTTTGAGCATTTCGCAAGCATGAGGGTCAAGAATCGACAAATGGGTCCACTGTCAAGAGGGCATATCTCTTCCTCCTCTCACAGACGCCGTCGCCGACTCCATTGGTGAGTGGTGGTGTTGCACAGCGAATATGCGAATATTCGTGGACACCTGGCATCAAAATTGCCACCGCATCATTCTGGAGAATTCTCGCTTGCTCCAGGAGATCAAGCTCTATATAAACCCTAACTGTTGGAGCTCTGCCATTGTTGACCGAAAAAGCTCCTCCCATTCTTTTTTCGTTCCCAGTGAAGTTTTCTGGCTTGCACTCCTTGTTCATCTATAATCATGCCTAATTCACTTAGTAATGTGAGTTTTGGCATAATTTTTGTAGGTTGAACAAGGGTTAGCTATCTGTTGAACCGAGCCGGTTAGAGCATCATGTGGTGATTTCATGCTTCGGTGAAGTATGTCTCACCTTTCCTGTCAAGAACGTGGATGGTGGTCTTTAGAGCTTAAGTTTTCCATCATTTTTGTTTTTGGTCAGATCAGAGAAGAGAGCTTTGGATCTTTACTGTTTTGGCCAAGAACTTGATTTCACCTTCTTCTACTCAAGCTGGTAAGCTATGACCTCCATTCTTTTCATCTTGAGCTTCCCAAGAACCTCAGTAAACCCCTTGAATCACTCACTTGTGCATATAATGCTCAAATCTTGCTTTTACTGAAAAGTTATTTTTATAACTTTTCGGTCTTTCGATCGCTTTTCAGATTTCGAGCCATCCAAACTATTCTAATGCAACTTCTCAGATAGTAAGCTATATCCTAAACCCTAATAGCATAAGCAGAATCTTGTTGAACCAGATGTTGTTAAATCGCTAATTGGATCAAACCTTCTTTTTTCATTGGTACATTTGTTTCGCGTAACCGACAAGAGTCAGAGCTTTTCTTTTTCTTTAATCTTGCTGATTAGGGTTATCAAGGTTGGTCTAGGATGTTATCTTTCTTAAAGATTAGGTTTAGCTCTAGCAAGAATATTGTGTTTAAGCGTATTAACCAATAAGCAAGAAAATTTCAATTCTGGACTTGCTGTTTTGTTGCCGGTTGAACCGACAACATGCACAGCAGGGTTTTCAAGTTCTCAAAATTTCTATCCGATAGTGATTAAATGATGAGTAAGGCTGCTGTCCTAGTTTCAAATACTCTTAGTTCAAACTAAGTATTTCCTTTATAAGATGTTTAGCTCAGCAAACAATTCAATTGTAATTTGTCCTGTTTCAGTTTTTGAAATCTGAAACTGTAGTTCTAAACCCAAACTCTAATTATGGTAAATAATACTAACCGGAGTTAGTTGTAGTCTATTGCTCCTATCTAAATTTGATGTAGCTTAAGCATGTTGCTAATGATGCATTAAGCCATTGACCATGCATTCTTTTTATACATGCTGTTCTCTGCCTTTTTCCTTGTGTTCATTGGATTTTATTTCTTTTAGATTCTGGTTCTTCTGAAGTGGTTGAATCTGTTATTGAGCAGCAAGAACCTGAACAAGAGGTTTATTACTATTACCAAGGCAAGCATCCTCTCTGCACCATGTTGATCCTAATTTTGAACTGTAGATTTCTAAAACCAGTGACACTGTTGCATGCTAATTTCTTAAAAAATTATTTGTGATCTGTTAATGGTTAGTTATCACCTAACACTTGAGGCTTACCTTTAATCTGATCATACACTCAAACTTAATTTAGTGCTTCTATATTTAAATACTTGTTTTCAGTTTTTGCTTAGCCATGCAGTCTATAGAACGTTAGTGTTTGGCAAGCTTATCTTGTCAAACATGGGAACAATCAATTATTTGAAGTTATCCTGATTCTTTGTTCAGTTTATTTAAATCAGAAATAAATTTAAATCTTGTTGGATGAACTAATTTAATCTGGACAAGTGGATGCTAGTGATGGTGCCTTAGTGCACGAGATTGGGAAATGTGGTTGTCTTGTCTGGATTGGCTAAGGACTGAACATCAGCTGGATGATTCTAGCCCCAACGTACTTCCACACGCAAAGGTATGGGTATTGCTTGGTTAAGTAAAGGGTTAATGCTATTGAGTTGGAATATGGGAAAGTAAGGGCATATGTGTTTGACCACCAAATCAGTATCATATGTTCTTAGGAGGGTGAGGCCATACATGCGTTCCATCACATGTATGTACCTTAAGGGCTTCGATTGCGATGTCATATGTGAAGTGAGCACAGTTGCATTTATTTGATCGGGTCGGCATTCCCGGCACAACATGTGTACCCCGGTTGGCAGGTTCTATTAGTAACTTGAACTGAGCGGGATCAGTTGCACATGGGTATTCCAGCTCAATAGTGTCAACTTGTTGAAAAATACCTGTAGGACCGGAAAGGCGACTAGAAGGGGGGTGAATAGACGTTTTGTCTATTTTTCACCTTGATCGGACTCAACACTACTTTCACTCCAATAGCCATAAAAGCTATGAAGATCTGTATACAGGCACAGTGGATGACCTGTGTTGAATCCGATCAAACCCCGAAGTAAAAGACCAAAAACAGCAAACTACTGCCGCCGCACACACACAGCTAAAGATGCAATAAACTAATCACCTAGTTTCAGTCACTAGTACCGCAGGGAATTAAACACACTCCTCACTCGCAACAAACCATGATCTACAGGATGCAACGTCAAATCATAACCATGATCTACAGAGTATGATTCTTTACACAGAAGAGAAAAAGATGGCGATCATTACAGCCAAGAAATAAACAGAGCTAAAACAGCAGATTTCACTAGCAAAATAAACAAAGCTTCACACGCACAGGGAACAGCCGGATCAATCAAAACCGAATAAAAGAAACGCTAGAGGCAAAAGCTGCTGCCGCCAAGCACAAGTTTTTGGACTACAGGGCGCCACCACAGTCTTTTTCTCAGGGAGAAACCGGCCGCCCATCGATCTGATTTTTCCAGGAGCTCTCACGGCGCCGCCACAGGATGTAGTTTTCAACAGCACAGAACAGGCCGCCGCCGGCTCTATTTTTCTACGGGCAGACGCGCCGCCAAGGGCTCTCTCAGCGCCACCAAGAAAAAGAACTCAAAACAGTAAATCATCCCGATGTCTCACTCGCATCAAAAAAGAACCGCATAAGCAAGTACAAGCTAGGCAGAACAAATTAAAAACCAAAGCCTTGGTCGGTTCATTGATGGCATCCAAAAGAAAATACAAACAGCAAACAACTACAACTGCCTCAAACCCTTTTCTTTGGTAGGACAAGCTGCCGCCACACAGGGAATCCATTTCACCGAGAAAAACAGGCCGCCGCCATGAGTCTCTTCTTTTCTCGCTTTTCGCTCAAGGGAAACAGGCAGGCTGCCGCCACCCACTCAAGAGCCGACAACGAGCTGATAAGAAAGAACTGAAAAATTGCAGCCAAATAATCAAAACCAACAGCAATTAAAAGCAGAACTTCAATTTTTTCGGGTGGAGCAGGAAAACGCCGAAACTCCTGAATTTGCGGGACAACAGCGCCGCTACACAGACTCTGATTTCTACAGGCTTCTACAGGAGCGCTCCGCTACTAAGGTCCGGTTTCTCAGGCGCTAGATTTTCCGGGAGGAGCAGCCGCCGCTCAGACAATCCACTCGCTCAAAAATGCCGATCAATAGGCGACAGCCAAATTAAAAACCCCAACATCTAATCAAACAAGGAATGAGTCCTCTTACACAAAAGGCCAGAGCTGCGATCATCACATCTTCGCGACAATGCTCCAGATTTTTTCAAAGAAAATACGTAAGAAATCACATAAGAAAAGCAAAGCCGGCGATTAATGCGTACCGCCAGAACTCAGATCTCGTAATAAATCGCTCAAGGATGAGGCAAAACGGCAATCTACTTTTTTCTTTTGCGGGGCTTTAGCGTAGCAGACAAGCCATCACCATTTTTTTTTTTACAAAGACTGAGGCCGCCGCCACACAAGCCTCTCTTTTCTCCAGCGGCAGCCAGAATATCCCATCTCCTATTCCTTTTATATGACAGCTCTTAACCCTAAAACCCTTTTAGAATTGGAGCTAAACCTAATGGGCTTCCGTTAAGGCCCAACAACAACGGAACACACACGCACGCATCTCAAAGCGCCGTCTTCAATTCTCTTGACTTAAACCACTTCCTTTGCGCCGTCCCGCGCCGTGGTTTAGCCAAAAGATCACCAAGATGGTATTTGGTAAAATTACCAAAATACCCCTTCTCGATCCTTCTCCAAAAGACCAAGTCCATCTGCGCGAAGCACTCGCCTGCTTCGCCACGTGTAGGTTGATCAACGGCTCCATGTCGTCAAGTCTCTCCCGTCCGGATCCCACCGACACCACTGAGCACTTGCAATGACTCCCGCGCCGCTTGATCCAACTAGTCGCACCGAACCGCCCGTTCGGTCATCCTTGTCCATTCTGCGCCATGCTTGAATTCATTGACCTCCCCCGGCATCCATGATCGTTCTGGATCTCAGCTCTCCAAGCTTAGTCCCGATCCTTCTCGCCGTTGACCGTCGTTGACCTTCAAGCCACCTGCACAGCAATAGACAAGCAAACACGAATCCGGGAACAAGTTCTTCACAACTTGACCCACGTTAGTGAAAACATGCAATATGCAACACATATGCATTAACAAATATGGATATGACCTATCCCAAAATCAATTCACCACTTATATCAACATTCAGCACAAAACCGGTCAGACCGCCGCTGACCAGACAGATCTGAAACTTTGTCGAAAACACTTCAAACTTCAAACCAAAAGCATCATTGCCAATTGTTTCGCCATCCTAAGATCATAAGCATATCCCCATGATATCCACAATCTCCCCTTTGATGAACACATTGGCAATCTCTCAGAAAATGTAAGTTTGTGGTTTGATAAGTAAAGTACTCGACGTTTTCGCATAAAGGCACAACTTGGTCCATTAGCAAGAGAAAGCAATGGAAATGACCAAGCTGGCTTCAAAAGCACGGGCAAGTGAGATACAACAAAAGAAAGCAAGAAAGCTTCCAATTCCAGAGAATCAACAAAAATCTCACTTAAGGTCCATATGAAAGAATAATTGTTCTATTTGACCTTAGATCATTGTGAGGCTTCAAGATTTGCAATTCAAGTTCAGAAAAGGCAATAAGACCAAAAGAATGCAATATGAATGCTCCCCCTCACTATGATCATCATTTTTCAAGAGTGAGTTTTAAATTTTCAATTTCTCCAAATCTCTCCAAAAAGCTCCTAACTTCTCCCGCTTACAGAACTTCTCCCCCATAACCAACAAGCTCTTTATTAACAACATTACATTTTCTCTATATCTTGTCCCCCTTTGACAATGGATTCATCAAGGAATCATCCCTTCCTCTCATTCAGAGATGACAAATGCACACGAAAGGAAGAAGCAAAAGAAAGAGCATGCATGAAATGCAATGGGGTGGCTTCATTTTTGTTTTGATTTTTCAATTTTTTGGTAAAAGAAGCTTCGGAGATTACTCAATTGAACAGGCTAGCATTTCTACCATTACTCAAGATACAACAAGCCTGACAAAGCTAGCAAGATCATGTTAAGACATATATAGCAAAGCTAGGCTAATGAGCTGTAACTACCACATGTTGTTTGATTAAAGTAAACAATGCTTCAAAATTAGCAAGTTCAACAACAGGTATCCTAAAGTGATAATGGCCATGTCAGAATGTCATTGTGAGATCCAGAAGCTAGCAAAGACCATCTTAGAGACAAAAAGTCCTGAATTAAATCATTTAGCTCAATTTTTTGTCAAAAGCCCAAATTTCAACTGTTCTTCATTGGCAATGAATATTCAGGTTGATAAAAGGTCTATCTTAGTAAAGAAGGTCCTGGACTAGGAGCCATCCACAACCTCTTCCTAAGCTTCAACCAATTTTGACAATTTGCTTTTTAGCCACGTGCTAGATCTCAAGCCTTGCCGCGACCATCTCAAGCACAAAATGCTTAAAAGAGTGGTCTAGGTCATCCAAAACTCCCCCTGAGTTCATGCCTAGTATAATGGCAAGCCGTCTCATGAGAAAGAATTGGTGAGATCAATTTTTTTGCACAAAAGAGATCATTTTTTATTTTGCACAAGGGCTGTTTTTTATTCTTTAAAGAACTAAAGGCTCAAAGATGTTCAATACTAGATTCCAGAGCTAACAAAGCAATTTTGACAGGGCCAATGTCACAAAAGGATCACTAATTGTGCAACTAGCTAAAAGATCCACAAATTGCAATTTTCAGTTCAAGTTGTATTAAAGTGCTAGCTCAATTAGCAAAGACATTGCTGCACATGTGAGAGCATCATAATTCTAGCAAGTCAAAGAACTAGACACAGTATTGAGCAAGAATTGAAATACTAAAACTCAAGAGGGTAATAAGCAAAGCTTCATCAATTTAAAAGATGAGCAGTAAAGCTTACATTACAATGCATCTTTTTGTGAATTTTATATGTATGCAATATGATACAATGAGATGCACAAAAGACTTAAAAGCCTAAAAAAAATCAAGAAGATCAAAAGGATCCGAAGAACATACCACTTGAAGAAGGTATCAGAAAAGATCCAGAAAAGAACCAACTCCCCCTCAAATCAACCCATAGGGATAAATTATCCCTAACTCACTTCTCAAGGTGGCAAACCTTGTTGGGTCTAAAAGATTTGAGAGGATATCTGCCAAATGAGCCTAGGACTCCACAAAACTAGCACAAAAACTTCAAACTCCACAAGATCTCTAGGAAAGCAACTCGAAAAGCTAGGGAGCGAAACACCATCACTAAAAAGACCTACAGGCAACACAAAAACCTGCTAAGGACCAGTGACTGGGAGACAAGCTCAACCTAGGCTGTGAGAAAAGTGCATCCTAGAAAACCAAGGGATAAGGAGAGTGCCTAGAAAAGACACGTGCTAGAACAGAGCCTCCTATCTACCCTGAACACATCAAGCCCAACACCTGACACAAAATAGATGCTATGCAAGGTAGACTAAGGATACCATACATAAATGAAAGGTATAGAAGCTCAAACCTGAGTCGCACTGCTTGGCAGTGAGATGTAGTCATGATGAATGAAGATCCATTCCTTGAAGCTTCAGAAGGTAGTTGCGCTCACCCATCATTCTCATCTCAAATTCCTTCGTCTCCGAGAAGTGATAGTCATCATTGAAGGCACAAATGAAGAAGAACCAACAGCTTGAGGTGATAACACTTGTTGGACCACATGTTCTTCTTCTCAGCTGAAATACTACACCAAAGAGACAGAAAAGTCTATGCCTTGGTACTGAGTTAGTGAGACAATATCTAGAGAAACAGTACCAAGACACATGACTAGTAAGGATAGCAGCAAATGATCCAAAACTCATAAAAGCATATAATCAATAATTTAAGACATGAGCATGGAGATAGACAAGACAATTTCAGCACATGCTATCCAAGATATGATAAAGCTCAAACTATCCTTAATCCACAATAAGGCATAGGAGCAAGCAAACAAGCACATAGCATATCACCCATCATATATACAGTCAAAAGTAAAGCATGCTAGTGAAAGCTATGGCAGGACTCGTGCATCCACAATTAACAGTAAGGCCTAATAACCATGTAAGCATAAAGCATGTTATAGAACAAGACATGGATAAAGAATGCTAACATGGATATCAAGTGAACATGTGAATACATACAGCAAACATCAACACGAGCAAGATAAATCATGTACACAACAGCACAAACTCATGATGACAAAACAGCTCACATAACCATGAAAATAATGAACAACAATATAGTACATGGATATATAAGCAAAAATCAACAGGAACAAGATAATAAAGGAACAAGACATCACAAGCTCATGTTGACAAACCAAGCTTATACACCCATGGAAATAATGAATAACAATCTAGCCCATGGATACATAAGCAAGGTAAAGGCATGATAAAGGATATCAAAGAAGTAACACATGCCAAAAAGGTACAAGTGAGCACAAAGATAAGCACAACATGCCAAGATTGAATAATCACGAAAGTAAATGCATGAAGGTATAAGATAGCTCACCAAACATGTGAATGCACCAATCATGAAAGCACATGCCTCTTGGAGGCCAACGTTGAGGTGGAGAACCATCAAGTGACCCGATCATGTGATGAAGCAAAAGATCGGAATCTTTAAGTCCATGTTCTCCAACTTGCGTTCTTGGTACCTACACATGAGAGAGGCAAGGTGTCCAAGTCTTGGATCCCGAAGGGTTAGAGAGCAAATGCTTGGGAACCCAAACCTTGGACACACCACCACCAGAGGCAGTCGAACCATTATGTGAGTTAGCATGATGCAAATGATGGTCCATGCAAGAAGATCCAATCTCATCCTTGGAGGCACGCCGCGAGTGGACAGCTCGATGAGGAAAACGAGGTCCATCTCTAGAAAAGCGGCAATGGCCTTGCTTGAAAGTACTAAGATGAGAACCAATAGAAGCATCAAAAAAACTCACACAACCTCGCCGTGGGTGTGTATCTCGATGAACAAAACGAGGTCCACCTCTTGGACAACGGCGGAAATCCTGCCTCGGGGCAGCTCGTGGACCAAAACCAAAACTATGCAAACCATGTCCACGGTGCTGTCCGACACCACTAGAAAAGGTGTTAAAGAAGCCATAAAAAAAGCGAGTCCTCTTGCTAGGTTCTTTAGTGTGCATGTCATGAGAAAGACTATGCCCACTAGGAGACTTAGAAGCATGAGCTCGACGCAATTGTTTTGCACACCGAAAGCAGAAATCCACATGATGTCCATTCTTTCCACAAAATGAGCAATGGTGTAAAGGTCTACTAAGAGACACGGTCCGAGAGGACGAAGCACCATTATGGCTCAAAGAAGAAGTCCTGGAAGAACTAGCATCATGACTCGTCCTCGTATCGACACTAGACCCACACATGCCATGAGCAAGGCTATGTGTGTTCCTAGAGGTACGACGACGCACTTGACGCTCATGTTTCAAACGGCGAAAGCAAAACTCAAGAGTGTGTCCATTCTTCTTACAAAAGGTGCAATGGTACTTCTCTTTTGAAGATTTAGTACCATTTGAGAGAGAAGCACCTTTGTCTCTAGAAATATGTTGGACAACACAAGAAGAGTTCGTGAGAGTCAAACTCACCAAAGAAGAGCTATCCAAAGCGATGCCATAAAAACCAACATCAAGTGACTCACGTTTAGCACAAAAAGACTCCAACTCCGAATGCAAAGATGCAAGATAAATCTTAAGAACATCAATTTCGGAGTGAAGGCAAATACAAGAGTCACAAGATTTGGCGGTCATATCATCGCGCAAAGACTCAACCTCGCTCTTCAATGAAATGCAAGATGTGCAAGAAAATAATGATGCTTTCGAATTAAGCATGCAGTTCAAAGCATCAGTTTCAGTTTCTAAACAAACACAATTCTTGCAAAAGACTAAACCATCTTTAAGCAATTTTTCATGTTCTAAGCACATGCTACAAGGCCTAGCTTCAATTTCAATAATCTCAGCCCTAGCATTTTCTAATTGCTCAAGATGCATGGAATTAGTCAATTTAAGCTTCTCAATTTCAGCAAGCATGCCTACACAAGAATCACAATCATTTCTACCCATAGATCTAAGATTGCCTATTTCTAACTTAGCATTGTCAAGCTCATGATGTAAGGCAATACAAGAATCATATGGCATAGAAGCATTTGATTTCAATCATTCATTTTCAGCTTTTAGGCATGCAAGAGAGTTATTCAGGTTCACCATGTCTACATGCAATGAATCATAAGCATTCATGGAGGTTTTCAATTCGGCAAGCTCATGAGACAAATCACCCTTTTCTCTTTTTAGCAATTTCATTTTCTTCCTAAGAGCATGTAATTTGTATTCATATGAAATTAAGCCATCAATGAGTTTTTCTTTGCTCACCTTGCTTAGCTTGAGTAGGGGATCGTCCTCAAAAGAGTCATCATGATCATCCTCGAAATGCTCTTCATCATTCTCATCCTCAATCGCTGCTGCACATATGCCACTGGGCTTCTTCTCCTCGGGCTCTAAAAGTGACTCATCCCTGAAACTAGGACAATCAAAACAAAAGGATTTGCCACAGATATCACAGGAGACTTCCTCCTCCATCGCCATTAGACTTATCATACATTCAAAAGTCTTGTTACGACCAACACCATTGGTAAAAGAACTACGACAAGATGCAAGGAAGCGCTCACAAGTCCTCATATTTGTCGCCATGCTCAAAGATCGGTTAAGATCACAAAAGAGCAAACTTAGCTTGTCTTTTCTAAAGGTTTGGGGATGCGATGTCTATGTTAAACGTTTGACGTCTGATAAACACACACCTAAGTCGGAAAAATGCTTCTTTATAGGATATCCTAGGGAAACCAAAGGATATTATTTCTACAACCAAGAGGAGAGCAAAGTGTTTGTTGTTCGAATGGTGTCTTTTGGAAAAGAGTTTCTTTCCAAAACAACAATGGGAGAAAGGTGCAACTCAAGAAATTCGGAAACATCCGAAAGTGTTTCAACTCCTATTGAACCTCTACAGATGAACAAAATATTGTTGAACTTGTAGATGAGGCATCACCCCACGAGATCTAAAAGGCCACGCCAAATGCCTATAAGGTATGGGCATGACGATTATTATTGAATAATGATGAGCCTAACACTTATAAGGAAGCGATGATGGACCCAGACTCGAGAAATGGCTTGGAGCCATGAAACCGAGATAGACTCCATGAGAGACAACCAAGTTTGAACCCGGTCGATCCACTTGATGGCGTTAAAACCATTGAGTGCAAATGGATCTATAAGAAAATGATTGATATGGATGGAAATGTTCACATTCATAAAGCTCGACTAGTCGCAAAAGGTTTTCGACAAGTTCAAGGAGTTGACTACGATGAGACCTTCTCACCGTAGCGATGCTTAAATCTATACGGATCATTCTAGCTATTGCCGCATATTTCGACTATGAGATATGGCAAATGGACGTCAAAACGGCTTTCCTTAATGGAAACCTAAGTGAGGATGTGTACATGACACAACCTGAAGGTTTTGTTGATCCAAATAATGCTAGTAAAGTGTGCAAACTTCAAGTCCATTTATGGATTGAAGCAAGCATCTCGAGTTGGAATATACGTTTTGATGAGGAGATCAAAAGGTTTGGTTTCGTCAAAAACAAAGAAGAACCTTGTGTTTACATGAAGGTTAGTGGGAGCGCACTTGTAATTCTAATCTTATATGTGGATGACATATTATTGATTGGGAATGACATTCCTATTTCGAATCATAAGGCCATTGAAAAATAGTTTTTCTATGAAGGACCTAGGAGAGGCAGCATATATCTTGGGAATAAAGATCTATAGAGATAGATCAAGAAGGCTAATTGGATTAAGCCAAAGTACTTATATTGACAAGGTGTTGATCCGGTTCAACATGCAAAATGCCAAGAAAGGGTTCTTGCCTATGTCACATGGTATAAGTCTTAGCAAGAGTCAGTGTCCTTCGACTACTGTTGAGCGAGACCGCATGAATGGTATTCCATATGCTTCAGCTATTGGATCTATCATGTATGCCATGATATGTACTCGAGGAGATGTTAAGATATGCAAAATTCATACGGATTTAAATGTTGCTGATCCGTTGACAAAGCCTCTCACACAGCCAAAGCATGAGGCGCACACAAGAGCTATCAGATAGATACTTAAATGATTGACTCTAGTGCAAGTGGGAGATCATGGAAATATGCCCTAGAGGCAATCATAGAGATGATTATATTTCATTATGTTCACAATATTTGATAATATGTTATCTTGTTCCTTGAAAGAATCATCAGTCATGAAGACTAACGAGTACGTGACTTGTTGGTGAAGCTCTTTTTAACTTATGATGATGTCATTCTAAAAGTATCCTTGGTCGAAAGTCACTAGTCGGAACACTAGTGACTCTACGATCAGCACATGTATTGATTGATGACCATGTTTCACCGGTCATGGATATAGGGATATCAAATCAATAATGTGGACACGTGTTAGAGAACATGGTGTTGGATAAGACCCACCTTGAGACACTATTGAGATTGTTATGATTCTATGTGTCGTTAGTTGGTCTCAAGCAATGATGATGTATAATCCTTAGACCGAGATCGGCATGGTTTCCTACATGTGTAATAGCACTCTCGGGGTTGCCAAACGCTACTCAGAATCGGGTGGTTATAAAGGTAGCTTTCGGGTATGCTATGAAACATACAGAGGATGTGACTGGTCGGATATGGGATTTACCCTCCTAACATAACAGAGAGATATCTCCGCCCCTCAAGTGGTCGGATAAAGAAAGTGTATGGCTATACATCGTGGTCAAGAGTTCACCACATAAGGTTATCTCGATACTCGTCGAGAAAGCATTGAACAGTCCATGGATGACACAACATCTCACCCGGAGTTCACCAGATATCGTGAGGCAAAGGGAGAATACATGAGAAATGCTTAGTTCGACTAGCTACGAGATGGTCGTATGGAGATACAAGCAAGTCGAGATCGGTCGAACGTAATCACAGAGTGGTCGAAACCAAGTCGTAAGGAGTTACGAGTTGGTCGTGATCAAATACGAATCGGTCATATAGAGATAGGACCGGTCGTAAGTGATGAGGACTGGTCAAGATCATATTGCATTAAGGTTCGTCCGATATAATTTGTGTGTATTCGGGAATCGTTATGTCTCGCTAGGAACCGCTATCGACTCGTGGCGGAAAGGGTTTCCAATCACAACCGAACTACACATGAACCAAACGGGTCACACACTTAACGGGTTGGAACAAACCAGTACGAATACGATTCGTAAAGCGTGTTTGGATAGGATCCATCACGGGCACTATCTAAGGAGATGCATGAGGCTGTTGGGTTAAGAGAGTTGACGTGAGTTGCCCGACCGAAACCCTAGCCGCCATCTTCTTGAGAGCCTCCCCGTGCGAATTGGTGCTAGCATACCGGCGTACGGTTGTTCCTTCCCTGGACGTGTGGATACCACAGAGGCGCTTCTACGTTGTTGTGCTTAAGGACGATCCGCCATCTTCGCAAGGAACTGCAGAGGTGCTGGAGGAGACGATCAACCAACGAAGACGCTGGACGATCGACTACGACCAAGACATCGACGCTCTTCGTCGGACCAGCCGCCCGACACTTCTTCCGCTGCTCTGCGCGTCTAGTGGTAATGATCTGTGATCATCTTCTTGCTTGGCTTCCTGGTTTACGTGGTAGAAATTTTGATTTGTCGCTATCGTAGCCTACCCGTATCCCTTCAAATTAAAAGCAGAACTTCAATTTTTTCGGGTGGAGCAGGAAAACGCCGAAACTCCTGAATTTGCGGGACAACAGCGCCGCCACACGCACTCGATTTCCACAAAGCTTCTCAGAGCGCCCGCCGCTAAGGTCTAGTTTTCAGCGCTAGATTTTCCGGAGGAGCGCGCTCGAGCATAATCCACTCGCTCAAAATGCCGATCAATAGGCGACAGCCAAATTAAAAACCCCAACATCTAATCAAACAAGGAATGAGTCCTCTTACACAAAAGGCCAGAGCTGCGATCATCACATCGCCAAGACAATGGCTCCAGATTTTTCTCAAAGAAAATACGTAAGAAACCGCCACAAAAAAGCAAAGCCGCCGATTAATGCGTACCGCTTAGGAACTCAGATCTCGAATAAATCGCTCAAGGATGAGGCAAAACGGCGATCTACTTTTTCTTTTGCAGGGCTTCTAGCGTATGACAAGCCATTGCTTACTTTTTTTTTCTCGGCCAAAGAGGCCGCCGCCACACAAGCCTCTCTTTTCTCGGTAGTAGCCTAGAATATCCCATCTCCTATTCCTTTTATATGATGACTCTTAACCCTAAAACCCTTTTAGAATTGGAGCTAAACCTAATGGGCTTCGTTAAGGCCCAACAACAACTAACACACACACACGCATCTCAAAGCACCGTCTTCAATTCTCTTGACTTAAACCACTTCCTTTGCGCCGTCCCGCGCCGTGGTTTAGCCAAAAGATCACCAAGATGGTATTTGGTAAAATTACCAAAATACCCCTTCTCGATCCTTCTCCAAAAGACCGAGTCCATCTGCGCGAAGCACTCGCCTGCTTCGCCACATATAGGTTGATCAACGGCTCCATATCATCAAGTCTCTCCCGTCTGGATCCCACCGGCACCACTGAGCACTTGCAACGACTCCCGCGCCGCTTGATCCAACCAGTCGCACCGAACCGCCCGTTTGGTCATCCTTGTCCATTCTGCGCCATGCTTGAATTCATTGACCTCACCCGGCATCTATGATCGTTCTAGACCTCAGCTCTCCAAGCTTAGTCCCGATCCTTCTCGCCGTTGACCGTCGTTGACCTTCAAGCCACCTGCACAACAATAGACAAGCAAACACGAATCCGGGAACAAGTTCTTCACAACTTGACCCACGTTAGTGAAAACATGCAATCTGCAACACATATGCATTAACAAATATGGATATGACCTATCTCAAAATCAATTCACCACTTATATCAACATTCAAGACAAACCGGGTCGACCGCCACGACTGCATGATCCAAACTTTGTCGAAAACACTTGAAACTTCAAACCAAAAGCACCATTGCCAATTGTTTCATCATCCTAAGATCATAAGCATATGACCTTCCTGTTGTTAACCTTATGCATGTATAATTTATAATCCTTTGTATAGGTTCTATCAAACACTTTCTTTTAATAGTTTGTGTAAGTCTTGCTGAGTACCTTCTGTACTCAGGTTCTATAACCTCTTGTTGCAGGTGAGGATGGTTATTTATATGAGATGCCCGTTAGCGCCGATCAGGGTGACGCTAACGAGTGAAGCTAGTTCTAACTTCCACTCAATAGCCTGTGGGTGATGGGAGGCCATTGGTGGTCTTTGGCTGTTTAGTCTTATTTCCGCTGCTACCTTTTGTTGTGGCCCCAAGGTCACTTGCTGTTGTAGTTTTCCAAACCGAATTGTACACTATGTATAATTATGTAAAGTGTATGCCTGGTATGTATGATACAATGTTGTTTGAGGATATATGTGCAATAGTCTGTGAACCTGGGAACTATTGTAGTACATATATCCGGGAACTCGAATATTGGAATTGTGACTTGTTAAGAATTATGCTTCTAGTATAATTTCTAATGAGGACCGAACGGTTCCTGATTATAAGTTATGCTTTTGGTATGATTCTTAATTCGGCATAAACCTCCAATATTCCAAGGTCCTCACAAGGATAAACAAAGGTTTTGTTAATGACATAAAAGGTAAGTTTTACACATATTCAATATTTTTACACTTTTTGCAGGAGTCTACTCTAGAAATTTTCCCAGACTAATTACTGCTTGATGGGGATCCAACCTCCATCTCCTCTACTACTTTATCTCAGAGTGGCTTGAGTTCTTCCATGAACTTGGTTGCCTCGTCAGGTGGACAGTTGAAGTCATCTTCAACAACTTGGAAATCAATGGAGGGGTCGGAAGCTTTCAGTTTTGCCAAAGCAAAACTAACTCCACTAGCAACGCCTGTTTTCATGGCCTGGGCATAGTTCTTCCGAGTAGTCTTGAGCAGAGTATTAAGATCCTCTAGAAGTTGACCCAAGCAGTTCATTTTCTCTACTAGATCTCTTAGGGTAGGCAGGCTTGATCCTGATCCCATATCAAAGATCATCTTGTTCAAAAATACAGTCTTTTCATCTAGACTTTGAACGAGAGCCGCCTCCTTGTCTTGCTCAAATTTCAGAGTCTTTTCTACTTTGTCCAAAACTTGTTTTTGCTCTGCAAGAGTAAAACAGGTGATAAGCACAAAAATAATTGGAGGAAGATAATAAGTCAAGTTTACAACCTATTACCTTCAATTTTCTTGTTAAGATCTTCCTTGCTGGTCGTAGCCTCGGCGATCGACCGGTCCTTAGCTTTGATCTCTTCTTCAAGCAGAGTTGTCTTGGCTTTCTCAGCCAGGATCTCTTCTTTTATTTTCTCCAAATCTATCAAATACGATAAGGGAGAATAATTAGCAAAGGGCGAAGCATTGAAGAAAGAAAAAGGCTAAGGGGAAAGTTTTTACTTTCTAATTCGGAGTGTTTCTGCCCCAAGTCTTTAATCCGTTGGGTTAGTCCTCCGACCACAGCAAAATTCTCGACCATATGCTGTTCAAATGGCATTTTCCTCTTTAAAAATTCTCTATAAAAAACTTTTTAGGAGAGATTATGAAACTGGTTGTGGATACTTACCCGGATCGCCAAATCATTATATCCGCCAAATATTGAATCAGATGCATTTTGATTTGATGATCCGATATTTTTCCCCATGCCTCGTCAAGCTCCTTATCCTCGGCGAATCGGGGCTAAAAGGAACTTGTCGTTGAGGAGAATTACCAACAATGGTCGGAACTCGTTGAGGGCCTTTAGGGCATCTACCTCAGAGAAGGAGTTAGAACCACCAATGGTTCCAACTCAACTATTATTGGCCCCGACGCCGGGGCTTCTCCGACCACTCTTTCCTCAGGAACTTTATCCTGGGAAGTGGTCTGCTCATGGACCTCTTCAAGTATCTGGTCCTTAGAAGGAGTCTGGTTAGAAACGACCGGAACACCAGAGGACCTATGTCAAGCAAAGAAGGGAAGTTTAAAAAAAAGAGCATCAAATCATCAAGAAATTATTAAAGGTATGCCCTTATACGGCCACTTTCATTTGAGCGTACCTAGTTAATTTGCGAGATTTGACTCTAAAACGTGGAAGAGTAAAATCTGTACCGTCACCCTTCCTTTTCTTTTATTCTGACCTTGCCGGTTCCGAACCGGCAGGATTGGCCAAATCCGTTGCATCATCCAACAGGATGTCGGAAGCGATGCCCTCGATCAGCTCATCAAAGGTCACATCCTTGACCATCTGGTCTGATGGAGTAGTTTCACTAGCCTCCAGACCAGTTGTTCCAGTAACAACTGTCCGATCGTCAACTACCGGTCTGGGGTTGGCAGCCTCCGTAGTCGCGCATCGGTGGCCTTTAGTCTTCTCCACCTAAACCAACAGATGAATTTGGTTAGGTGATGAAATCTTTCATCTAAACTACATATATATATATATATATATTCTTATGAAATGTTCTATTACCTCGGGAGATTCATCCTCTTCCAAAGGCATCTCGGGCACGAATCGTTGGAACAACTGGGATGTTTAGCCTCACCGGTTTGTGTGATTCGCAACCCGACCAACTACAAAAATAGAGCATGATCAAAAATCTGATCGGAGAATATATATGCATGATAAAAGAGATTTTTGATTATTTACCTTAAGCCTTGTTGCTCTCTCTTCAGCAGGAACTATGGCCAAAATCTCAGGGAATCCAGCCTTTTCTCCAGGCTCCCCTGCACAGATCAGCCAGATCCGTTCTCTAACTTCCTCAGGGGAAAGAGCTTTAAAAGAAGAGAGAAAACAAAACATGAACAGGTTTTAGGGTAGTACATTAATCAAATGAAAATACTGGTCGGAGTTTATCTCAAAGACTTACCACCTCCTGAGATAGCTTCATCACGACCAATGGACCAAATCAGGGAGTGAGTCCGAAGCTTCAGTGGACTAATCTGGCGCTTAGTGAAATCCCTCACCACGTGCCAAGAGGTCAAGTCCTTGACTCGCAGATCGTAGATGGCATCCACCCATCGTCCGACCACTCCTGTCTTCTCCACGGTCTTTCTCCATTTGGGATTTTCATTTGCTCTCATCCTGGCGAAGTAGAGGCCATCATCTCTCGTAACCGTCATATAGAACCAGTTCTTCTTCCATGACGACCATGAGGACTTCGAGTACATATGAATGTACTCATTGGCCTTCCCATCGTGAAGATGCAATGTACATTCCCTGGGAGTATCCGTGGTTTTCCCCATTACCATTCGGTAGAAATACCTGAAGAGCCTCAAACTCGAAGGCACTCCTAGGTATGCTTCACACAAATATGTGAAGATACTGATGTTGGCGATGGAATTTGGAGCCAAATTCACCAATTCCACCCTGTAAAACTCAAGAACACGGAGAAGGAATTTGTGTACTGGCAATCTCAACCCACATTCGATGTAGGCAAGGAAAACAGGAATTTCCTCATCTTCGCGACTTGGAAAATGCTCTCCAAATGCCGATCTCCATCTGATCAAATTCTTGTCCGGAAGCATCCCAATTTTCTCCAAAGCTTCAAGCTTTTTCTTGCTCAAATTTGAAGGCAACCACTTTGTGATTTGCTCCGACATGATGAAAATCCTCAAGGATGAGCAGAGTTCGCAGGAGATTTTTGTGGTCGGAAGAACAAGAAAAGAAGGACGAAGATTTTTTGTCTTGGTAAAGGAGATCAGAAAGGGGGATCTGGAAGCCTAAAGAATCCAAAAGGTCTAGCGATGGGGATTTTATAGCCTCGGGTCTTTAAATTACGATCGGAGGTTATCCATAAAAGTCTGAACGGCAAAAAGCTTCTTTTTCGCCCAACGGACAGAGGAACTCTTCAGTTCCCAAGGCAAGTTCTCAACTTTAAAATGAACACAAACCACCTCTGATGTCACGACATTAAATGGGGTCTGCCCGATACAAATTCATCTAAGAAGGCGCTCACACGACGACTGCTCATTTAAAGTTCGGGGCTAGCCGACGATGATTAAAACCTCTATGTATTAATTTAAATACATAAAAGACCATACGTCTTCATGGTCGTAACCCCTAAGGCTAACGACCTCACTGGTCGTAAGGATTCCAGAGGTTACACGATGGGTACCCTGGTCGGACTAGGTTTCGACCAGGTAGCTGTTCAGAAATACTATGAACAGGCACCCTTAACCGTATGATGAATGGAACACGTGCAAAATGTTCCATACCTTACGATAATATACAAGACATTGACGATAAACCACCTTACGGTTAATATTCTCACAAGTACTTAACCGCAAGGTAGTTAGCACATTGTTAACTACCTTAAACCTCCGACCAGTTGTAACGTTTCATCAGGGACGCCTTCTCTAGGAGTAACTGCTGCCTCTTCGGGAGTTATTTAATGGTGGAACGCAGAAGACGAGGAGGAAAAAAAGAACAACAAACAACAGAAGGCAACACAGAAGCCAAAGCAGTAGTATTCAATACATTCAGTGTAATTGGAGATAGTCCCTAGTCAAGTCTTGTAATCCCAGTTCATATTAATAAAGAGCAGCCCCCATTCTCTTCCAGGATACTACACGTCATTTTCCACTTTTTATTTTCATAAGATCGGCGATTCGATCGTCGACAGTATGTTTGCTTCAACGTCAAGATTGGCAGTACAAAGGATTTAGGCATAACTATGATTTAAAACAGGAATTTAAATAACTGGATAAAAATAAGCATGCAATAATAATTTAAAACAGAATAAATAATTTGAATTAATGGGATCAATATGATCAAGAGTGTAACTTGCCTTGCTTGATTAGTTGTTCTCAAACAGCGTCGAAATCTGACTTTCCGAAGTCGTCGAAATCTATACGCGAAATCAGCCCCAAATTCAAACAAAATGCAAATGAAGATTCAAATGAACTCCAAATTAAATAATTTTATTTTAGTTAGATAGATCTTGAATTTATATGAATTTATAAATTTGAATCGATGAAATCGGAGTTCGTATGAAGGAGAACGAACCCCGAGAAGTTTCAAAGTTACATGAAATGATGAATAATAGGATTTTCAGAATTTCAGAATTAGTTTTTCAAAAGGAAATTTGAATTATGACGTCAGCCTTCCGGATGTGTCACTGACAGTGGGCCCGCGGTCAATGGACTGAGTCCAAGCGCGGTCAACCGTCCACTATGGACGTGGTTCATGACACAGTGAACGGGCGCGCACGCGCTGGCCCAAGCGCCACGCGGTAGCCACGTGGGCGCTGACTCGGCAAAAAGGGCGGACGTGGCGCACGCATGGCCATGAGGTGGCGCATGCGTGGAGGTGATGTGGCGAGGCCCCGTCGGCACAGGCGGCGCCGGCGTTAGGTCCAAGCTCGCCGGCGCGTGGCGCCATGGCGAGGTCCGGCGAGGGGCGCAATTACAAGAGGGGAGAAAGGGGAACGTGTTGCTCACCACGGCGGTGCTCGGGCGTGACAGGAACAGCGGCGGCGAGGGCGACAGTGGTGGTGAAGATCGGGCTTGCGGCGGCGACGTGCTCCGGTGGTCTTCGGGCCGGGGGAAAGCGCGCACGGGGAAGGCCTTGATGCTACGATGCCGAAGGTACGGTCGAGGCTGCCGGAGCGTCCTCGAAGGCACCGGAATTGACAAAGAACCGCGACGCAGTGGCCAGCGGTAAACTCCAAAATTCGGACATTTAGGAGGGAGAGGAGAGGAGGGACTTGGGGCGTTGAGTTGAGGGAAGAAGGGCGCACCCGGTGCTCCCTTTTATAGGGGCCGGGGAGGAGCGAGGGCAAAGATCGGGCGCGTGGAGGCGGCGACGAATGGTTCAAAATCCTGGCGATTGCGCACGCGGTTGAGGGGGCAACGGGCGGGAATAGGCGCGACAGAATCACGGGAATTCAATGCGTGCGATTGTGTGAGGGGAGAGGGCGAGAATCACAGCGGAGATGGAGCTCGGTCGGGCTCTAATGGAGGCGGCGTGCGACTGTGTCCGCGCGAGAAAGAAAGGGGGAGGGAGGGAGAAGACGGCGTGTGGACGGTTGGATTTGCATCAAGTACCGAGATCGCGGGTTGGCGTGGGCGTGTTGGTAGTTGATTGAAATCCGACGGTGAGAGGGGAGACAGGATGAAGCGAGTGATATGAGCGGTTGGGCCGAAATGGGCCGAGGCGCGCTGAAGGAAATGGGCCGGATGAGGATTCGGCCCAAAGAATAGTAAAGGAATTTCTTTTGATTTAAGATTTTACATAATTCGATTAATTCATTTTGGCTTTAGAAAATAGCAAAATAAATCCAAAAATTCTAGAAAAATTCACAGAAATTCCTAGAGTTATTTTGGACTTAATAAAATTATTTCCAACTTAAATTTGTCTTTTAATTTTGCAAATAAATTATTTTGGCTTTAAATTAATTAGGAAAAAGCTTTTAAAATTCCAGAAAATTCTAGAATTTAATTTAATTTTTATTTTTCAAATTAAATCCAATAAAAGCGCAAAACAAAACTTTAATAAATTTTACTTTTGACTTTTGAAACTTGAGAAATTCATATAAAGCAAACAAATTCTTTCAAATTTCAGAAAATCCAATAAAATAATAACTTTTAATTAATTTTAAATTGGTAACAGAACTTTGGGATGTTACAACGATCTCGAAGTAGATCGTTTATCCCGAAAGGCCAAAATGTATACTTTGGTCGAAGGAGTCCTCTATAAACGAGGTACTCAAGGGGTAATCATGCGATGCATACCGCAGAGAGGACTAAACCTCCGTCACGACATACACGGGGGCATCTGTGGAACTCATGCTTCCTACAAAACATTGGTCGAAAAAACCTTTCGACAAGGATTTTATCGCCTTGACTCTCTCACGATGCCAAAGAGTTGGTTAAGAAATATGTACAATGCCGCCTATAGTAGGCAAATACACCAATCGGCTCAAGCATTACAAACAATTCTCTATCTTGGCCTTTTTGCACACGGGGTCTCGATATCCTAGGACCGCTCCCAAGGGCTCCGGAGGCTTTGAGTTCCTTTTGTGGCTATTGATACATTCACAAAATGGATCGAAGTCGAACCTGCGGATCGATAACAACTAAGCCGCAAAATGGTTCATGATGAGAAGTGTGATTAGTCAAATAATCACGAGATAATGGTAAAAAATTTCGGCATAAAATTTCAGAATTTTATGACGAAGTTGGGTACCAAGCTCTGTTACGCCTCTGTCGCCCATCCCCAAAGCAATGGGGCAGTCGAATGAGCGAATGACCAAATTGTTGGAAATATGCCCTAGAGGCAATCATAGAGATGATTATATTTCATTATGTTCACAATATTTGATAATATGTTATCTTGTTCCATGAATGAATCATCAGTCATGAAGATTAACGAGTATGTGACTTGTTGGTGAAGCTCCTTTTAACTTATGATGATGTCGTTCTAAAAATATCCCTGGTCGAAAGTCACCGGTCGGAACACTAGTGACTCTACGACCAGCACATGTATTGATTGATGACCACGTTTCACCGGTCATGGATATAGGGATATCAAATCAATAATGTGGACACGTGTTAGAGAACATGATGTTGGATAAGACCCACCTTGAGACACTATTGAGATTGTTATGATTCTATGTGTCGTTAGTTGGTCTCAAGCAATGATGATGTGTAATCCTTAGACCTGAAATCAAGATGGTTTCCTACATGTGTAATAGCACTCTTAGGGGTTGCCAAACGCTACTCAGAATCGGGTGGTTATAAAGGTAGCTTTCGGGTATGCTATGAAACATGCAGAGGATGTATTTGGTCGGATATGGATTTGCCCTCCTAATATAACAGAGAGATATCTCTGGGCCCTCAAGTGGTCGGATAAAGAAAGTGCATGGCCATATACTTTGGTGGTCAAGAGTTCGACCACATAAGGTTATCTGATACTCGATCGAGAAAGTATTGAACAGTCCATGGATGACACAATATCTCACCTAGAGTTCAACCAGATATCGTGAGGCAAAGGGAGAATACATGTGTAGGTCACTTAGTTCGACCAGCTACGGACTGGTCGTATGGAGATACAAGCAAGTCGTAGACTAGTCGAACATAATCACAGAGTGGTCGAAACCAAGTCGTAAGGAGTTACGAGTTGGTCGTGATCAAATAAGAACCGGTCAGATAGAGATAGGACACGGTCGTAAGTGATGAGGACCTGGTCGAGATCATATTGCATTAAGGTTCGTCCGATATAATTTGTGTGTATTAGGAATCGTTATGTCCTCGCTAGGAACCGCTATTTACTCGTGGCGGAAAGGGTTTCGAGTCACAACCGAACTACACATGAACCTAACGGGTCACACACTTAACGGGTTGAACAAACCAAGATGCGAATACGATTAAAGAACGTGTTTGGATAGGATCCATCACAGGCACTATATAAGGAGATGCATGAAATTTGTTGGGCAAATGGGGTAGACGTGAATTGCCCTACCAAACCCTAGCCGCCATCTTCTTGAGAGCCTCCCGTGCGATCTGGTGCTAGCACACCGCGTCACGGTTGTTCCTTCCCCGACATGTGGATACCATAGAGGCGCTTCTACGTTGTTGTGCTTAGGACGATCCGCGATCTTCGCAAGGAACCGCAGAGGTGCCGGAGGAGACGATCAACTCACGAGGACGCCGGACGATCGACTACGACCCAAGACATCGACGCGCTCTTCGCCGATCAGCCGCCCGACGTTTCTTCCGCTGCTCTGCGCGTCTAGTGGTAACGATCTGTGATCATCTTCTTGCTTGGCTTCCTGGTTTACGTGGTAGAAATTTTGATTTATCGCTATCGTAGCCTACCCGTATCCCTTCAGTGGTATCAGAGCCATCCTGCGTAGTTTTTGATCTGGATCGGTCGCATATACTTGATATATGGTAGTAGTAGATTGGATCTATTACTGGTCGTATTTGGAAACCTAGGCCCTGGTCGATTAGATCGATCAGTTTTCGGTGGTAGTAGATGGGTATACGAGGAGGTACAAGTTAAGAGCACCAGATGATTCACTCGACTTGTTTTTCGACTACCTTGCATGATACTCCTGCCGGTCGGAATTCCGCCATCGGAGTATGCCGCATTATGTGGTCGTATCAAGGGAGTAATCAGATTGGCTCGAAATAGGGTTAATAGCAGGACCGCCATGCTGGCTATTCGTACCGCGCGTTATAGGTAGTATGTGTTCATGTCGTCCGACAGAATTGGATTCTATGCGTAACTTGTTTTTGCAGGGATTGATGTGAATAGTATGGCCCATTGTGTATGTGATGCATGTATGGATTTTCGTGACCTGCGTGTCATGTTGTGAGATGGCCATCGAGCTACATACTATTGTATAACGGTCTGCGTACCGACATGTGATGCTTGATAATATCCTATGTAATTCATTACTAGCTCTTGAGGAGTAATTGCCTAGTAGATGAATGCGGTCGGAGACTTTAAGCATGGTGGTCGGAGGAC
Source organism: Phyllostachys edulis (assembly GCA_036346405.1). Taxonomy (NCBI): domain Eukaryota; kingdom Viridiplantae; phylum Streptophyta; class Magnoliopsida; order Poales; family Poaceae; genus Phyllostachys; species Phyllostachys edulis. The sequence goes on from CM070552.1 coordinate 48,147,764, forward strand.
AGGGAGCATGCTAATGGAGATCGTCATGTTAAGGGCCATACTATTTCACAGTGATATGATTTTCTGTGAATGTTTGTGTTTATTCCTGTCATGATATTAAGTCATGTTTTTCATTAGATACTTTTAACATGATAAGATTAAAACTCCCTCACGTAATGGTAAGTTAAAATTGATGCCCCTCCAATAAGCTGCACCATCAAAAGTCTTGTATTTTAATGGTAGGTCTTGCTAAAGCGGAATGCCATTAATTTTCCTTGACTAGATGGGTTTGTGTCGGACACTTACACGCATTGCATTGGTTAGCTTGACAAGGTCATCATAACGGTTATGGGCCTTGGGGCATAGGGTTGGGTGCCGAAGCATAGAGATGCTGCCCAACAACAAGAGTCATATAGAGATATGATTAGCAAAGGGTTGCTTACCGAATTCACTAATCTTCTAGCAGTGATGCCAAAGCTCACTAGTAGATTACTTGATTGTGGATCTTGAATCACTAAATGTCATAAGAGGGATATGGTACTTAGTGGGAGTATCTTTATTAAATTGTTTAATAGAAGTTACTTTTTGAACATATGTCTTAGTTTTTGCGTATTTTATGTTGTAGATCATGGCACCAATCGTCAGACCAACATCCGCTTTTGCTTTACATTCGATACTTGAAAAGGAAAACTGAATGGAACAAATTTTATGGATTGGTCCCGCAACCTAAGAATTGTTCTTAGGCAAGATAAAAGGAACATGTTCTAGAGGAACCAATTCCGGATGTGCTCACGATAATCTGTCTTGCACTCTTAAATCCGCCTATAAAAGGCATGTGATGAATCCCTTGATGTTAGCCGTCTCATGCTTGTCGCGATGAACTCGAGACCTTGAAGCAGTTTGAGAACATTGAGGCCTACGATATGATCGTGGCGCCAAAGGCATGTTTGAGACACAAGCAAGAACCGAGAGATTTGAGATCTCAAAGAACTTGTTTGCGTGTAAGCTAGCTGAGGGTAGTCCGGTGAGCCCACATGTGATCAAAATGGTTGGTTACACACAGAGCTTGGAAAAACTTGGTTTTCCACTGAGTCAAGAGTTGGCTACAGATTTGATTCTTGCTTCGCTTCTCGCAAGCTATGGTCGATTCATTACGAACTTCCATATGAATGGCTTAGACAAGAATCTCACCGAACTACATATGATGCTTAAGACCGCAGAGACAAGATTAAGAAAAGCAACGAATATGTGATGATGGTGCAAAAGAGTACAAGCTTCAAGAAGAAGGCTAAGACTTGGGTCAAGAAAAGGGGCAAGGCTAAAGTTTCGGATGAGATCCAAACCAACAAACCTAAACCCAAGACTAAGTCTCGCCCGACTCAAGAGAATGAATGCTTTTACTGCAAAGAGCTAGGCCATTGGAAGAGGAACTGCAAGAAATACCTGGCTGATCTGAAAAAGAATGGTGGGACTAAACCTTCCACTTCAGGTATTAATGTTATAGATGTCTTACTTGCTGATTCTTCTGTTAACTCATGGGTATTTGATACCGGCCTAGGTTGCTCATATTTGCAATTCGATGCGAGTCTAACAAAGAATAGGAGAGTTGCAAGAGGGGAGATGGATCTTGGCGTCGGGAATAAAGCAAAGGTTCTTTGCATTATCCGTCGGGACTTTACCATTGGTTTTGCCTTCAGATTTATTATGGAATTAAATAATTGTTATTACGTTCGACCATGAGTAGAAACATTATCTCAAATTTCATGTTTGATGGCGAGGGTTATAAATTCATTATTGAGGACAATGGTTGTTCTATATTTTTGAATGATATGTTTTATGGCTATGCACCTGTTTTGAACGGGTTGTTTATTTTAAATCTTGATGATGCACCCATCTTTAATATTAATGCAAAGAGGCTTGACCTAATAATATGAATTCCACTTTTATCCGGCATTGTCGTTTGGGTCACATAAGTGAGAAGCATGAAGAAGCTCCATGATGATGGAATTCTAAACTCATTTGATTTGGAATCATTTGAAACGCATGAATCTTGTCTACTCGGGAAGATGACCAAGACACCTTTCACTGGTCGGAATGAGAGGGCGTCTGACTTGTTGGCACTCATACATATGATGTGTGTGGACCAATGAGCACGACAGCTAGAGGTGGTTTTCAGTACTTCATTACTTTCACCGATGACTATAGTAGATATGGATATATCTATTTAATGAGGCATAAGTCGGAATCCTTTGAAAAATTCAAAGAGTTCCAGAATGAGGTACAGAATCAACTTGGTAAGACAATCAAATCTTTGCGATCTGATCGTGGAGGTGAATTTTTGAGCCAGGAATTTGGCAATCATTTGAAACAATGTGGAATTGTTCCACAGCTTACGCCACCGAGTACTCCACAATGGAATGGGGTGTCCGAGCGGCATAATAGGACCTTGTTAGACATGGTTCGATCGATGATGAGCTAATCTGATCTGCCATTGTATTTTTGGGGTTACGCTCTAAAGCACCGCTTTCACTTTAAATAGGGTACCATCTAAATCAAGAGATAAGACACCATATGAGATATGGATGGGAAGAGTCCTAGCTTGTCTTTTCTAAAGATTTGGGGATGTGATGTCTATGTTAAACGTTTGACGTCTGATAAACTCACACCAAGTCGGATAAATGCTTCTTTATAGGATATCCTAGGAAACCAAAGGATATTATTGCTACAACCAAGAGGAGAGCAAAGTGTTTGTTGTCGAAATGGTGTCTTTTGGAAAAAGAGTTTCTTTCCAAAACGATCATTGGGAGAAAGGTGCAACTCGAAGAAATTCGGAAACATCCGAAAGTGTTTCAACTCCTATTGAACCTCTACGGGATGAACAAAATATTGTTGAACACGTAGATGAGGCATCACCCCACGAGATCTAAAAGGCCACGTCAAATGCCTATAAGGTATGAGCATGATGTATTATTATTGAATAATGATGAGCCTAACACTTATAAGGAAGCGATGATGGACCCAGACTCGAGAAATGGCTTGGAGCCATGAAACCGAGATAGACTCCATGAGAGACAACCAAGTTTGGAACACGGTCGATCCACTTGATGGCGTTAAAACCATTGAGTGCAAATGGATCTATAAGAAAAAGATTGATATGGATGGAAATGTTCACATTCATAAAGCTCGACTAGTCGCAAAAGGTTTTCGACAAGTTCAAGGAGTTGACTATGATGAGACCTTCTCACCGGTAGCGATGCTTAAATCTATACGGATCATTCTAGCTATTGCCGCATATTTCGACTATGAGATATGGCAAATGGACGTCAAAACGGCTTTCCTTAATGGAAACCTAAGTGAGGATGTGTACATGACACAACCTGAAGGTTTTGTTGATCCAAATAATGCTAGTAAAGTGTGCAAACTTCAGAAGTCCATTTATGGATTGAAGCAAGCATCTCGGAGTTCTGGACAGCTGTGAAAAACATTCTTAAATACTTGAGAAGGACTAAGGATGCGTTCCTAGTTTATGGCGGTGATGAAGAGCTGGTTGTAAATGGTTACACCGATGCAAGCTTCCAAACCGACAAAGATGATTATCGTTCGCAATCTGGTTTTGTATTCATTTTGAATGGAGGTGCGGTGAGCTGGAAAAGTTCCAAGCAAGAGACGGTAGCTGATTCTACAACAGAGGCCGAGTACATTGCGGCTTCGGAAGCTGCAAAGGAAGGTGTTTGGATAAGGAATTTTATTGCTGAGTTGGGTGTGGTTCCGAGTGCCTCTTGCCCAATGGATCTCTATTATGACAATAATGGAGCCATTCTTGTGAGCTAAGGAGCCTAGATCCCATCAGAAGTCCAAGCACATACTCAGGCGTTATCATCTCATTCGCGAATTGGTGGATAGAGGAGATGTTAAGATATGCAAAATTCATACGGATTTAAATGTTGCTGATCCGTTGACAAAGCCTCTCACACAGCCAAAGCATGAGGCGCACACAAGAGCTATCGGTATTATATACTTAAATGATTGACTCTAGTGCAAGTGGGAGACTGTTGGAAATATGCCCTAGAGGCAATCATAGAGATGATTATATTTCATTATGTTCACAATATTTGATAATATGTTATCTTGTTCCATGAATGAATCATCAGTCATGAAGATTAACGAGTATGTGACTTGTTGGTGAAGCTCCTTTTAACTTATGATGATGTCGTTCTAAAAATATCCACGGTCGAAAGTCATTTGGTGAACACTAGTGACTCTCGACCAAACACATGTATTGATTGATGACCACGTTTCACGGTCATGGATATAGGGATATCAAATCAATAATGTGGACACGTGTTAGAGAACATAGTGTTGGATAAGACCCACCTTGAGACACTATTGAGATTGTTATGATTCTATGTGTCGTTAGTTGGTCTTAAGCAATGATGATGTATAATCCTTAGACCGAGATCGGCATGGTTTCCTACATGTGTAATAGCACTCTTAGGGGTTGCCAAACGCTACTAGAATGGCGGGTAGTTATAAAGGTAGCTTTGGGTATGCTATGAAACATGCGAGAGGATGTGATTGATCGGATATGGATTTGCCCTCCTAACATAACAGAGAGATATCTCGGGCCCTCGAAGTGGTCGGATAAAGAAAGTGCATGGACATGCCCATTGGTGGTCAAGAGTTCGACCACATAAGGTTATCGATACTCGATCGAAAGTATTGAGCAGATCCATGGATGACACAATATCTCACCGAGTTCAACCAGATATCGTGAGGCAAAGGAGAATACATGAGTAGGTGCTTAGTTCGACCGACCACGGACCGGTCGTATGGAGATACAAGCAAGTCGAGACTAGTCGAACATAATCACAGAGTGGTGAAACCAAGTCGTAAGGAGTTACGAAGTTGGTCGTGATCAAATCTGAACTGGTCGTATAGAGATAGGACACGGTCGTAAGTGATGAGGACCTGGTCGTAGATCATATTGCATTAAGGTTCGTCCGATATAATTTGTGCGTATTCGGAATCGTTATGTCTCGCTAGGAACCGCTTCGACTCGTGGCGGAAAGGGTTTAGAGTCACAACCGAACTACACATGAACCTAACGGGTCACACACTTAACGGGTTGGAACAAACCAGTACGAATATGATTTGTAAACGTGTTTGGATAGGATCCATCACATGGCACTATATAAGGAGATGCATGAGGCTGTTGGGCAAATGGGGTAGACGTGAATTGCCCTACCGAAACCCTAGCCGCCATCTTCTTGAGAGCCTCCCCGTGCGATCTGGTGCTAGCACACCGGCGTACGGTTGTTCCTTCCCTGGACGTGTGGATACCATAGAGGCGCTTCTACATTGTTGCGCTTAAGGACGATCCGCGATCTTCGCAAGGAACTGCAGAGGTGCTGGAGGAGACGATCAACTCACGAGGACGCTGGACGATCGACTACGACCAGTACATCGACGCGCTCTTCGTCGGATCAGGCTGCTCCGACGTTTCTTCCGCTGCTCTGCGCGTCTAGTGGTAACGATCTGTGATCATCTTCTTGCTTGGCTTCCTGATTTACGTGGTAGAAATTTTGATTTATCGCTATCGTAGCCTACCCGTATCCCTTCACAAATAATGCAGGGAATTAAAACTCGAGTCTTCGACCAGCTTTTTAAGCGCTCGGGGGCTTGGGGTACAAGAATTACCCTTAGTATTATGGGCAGTTCGCACGACCTCTAGTCGGGCAACAGGCGAAACACCTTTTTTCCTAGTTTTCGGTGCCAAAGCCATGCTTCCGCCAGAAATAAAGATCAGGTCTACAAGAGTCGAGAGTTTCAATGACTCAGCCCAAGTACAACTTCTAGTGGATGACATTAACCTGCTCGAAGTGAAGAGAAATCAGGCCTTAATCCGTTCAGCAGTCTACCAGCAAGCCCTGCGCAAATACTATGATCGTAAGGTCCAACCTCGCAGCCTTGCTGTAGGTGACTTGGTATTGAAGAAAATTCAATCACAGTCTAATCGAAACAAACTTTCCCCCAAGTGGGAAGGTCCTTACATAGTGGTCAAAATTATGTGCCCAGGTTCGGTACGTCTGGCAATGGAAGACGGCCGAGTTCTCTCTAATTCTTGGAATATCGACCAGTTACGCAAATTTTACATGTAAACGGCCAACCATTCAATAAAGCATCAGATTCTTTCTATCTTTATTGTCTTAGTTTGAGTAGTGCTTTGACAATTTTTTCCACCATACCCTGGTCGAAGGTCCACCTTCGACCAGTTTCTAGTCGTGAGCTTTTCCACGACAATACACTGGGCGTAAGACATCCTACGACCAGTACCTAGTTCAACTTTGTTGGAAATATGCCCTAGAGGCAATCATAGAGATGATTATATTTCCTTATGTTCATAATATTGGATAAAATGTTATCTTGTTCCAAGAATAATATTGTTAATATTGATTATCAAGTATGTGACCTGATTGTGAAACTCTATATTTCTGTGATAATTATTCTTATACGATCCCTGGTCGGAAACATATGAGGACACATATAAATAGACTAGCATATGTATTGGTTTATGACTATGTTTCACGGGTCATGGATATGGAGATATCAAACCAATAATATGGACACATGTTAGAGAACATGTTGTTGGATTAGACCCACCTTGAGACACTATTGAGATTATTATGATTCTATGTGTCGTTAGTTGGTCTCAAGCAATGTTGATATATAATCCTTAGACCTGAGATCAGCATGGTTTCCTACATATGTAATAGCACTCTTAGGGGTTGCCAAACGCTACACCGTAACTGGGTAGTTATAAAGGTAGCTTTCGGGTATGCTATGAAACATGCAGAGGAATGTATTTGGTGGGATATGGATTTGCCCTCCTAACATAACATGAGAGATGTCTCTGGGCCCCTCGTTGTGGTCGTATAAAGAAAGTGCATGGCCATGCCACTAGTAGTCGAAGTGTTCGACCACGTGAAGTAATCGGACACTCGATCGAGAAAGTATTGAACAGTCCATGGATGACACAACATCTCACCTAGAGTTCAACCAAACATCGTGAGGCAAAGGGAGTATACACGAGTAGGTCGCTTAGTTCGAATAGTTACGGACTGGTCGTATGGAGATACGAGCTGGTCGTAGACTGGTCGAACGTAGTCTGCTGTGGTGGTCGTAACACAGTCGTAAGGAATTACTAACTGGTCGTGACCAAATACGAACTGGTCGTATAGAGATAGGACTTGATCGTAAGTGATGAGGACCTGGTCGTAGATCATATTGCATTAAGGTTCATCTGATATAATTTGTGTGTATTCGGGAATCGTTATGTTCTGCTAGGAGCCGCTACAACTCGTGATCAGAAAGGGTTTCCGAGTCACAACCGATTATAGGGTCACACACTTAACGGGTTGGAACAAACCAGTACGAATACGATTTGACAAACGTGTTCGGATAGGATCCGTCACGAGCACTATATAAGGAGATGCATGAGGCTGTTGGGACGTACGAGTGAATCACCACCGAAACCCTAGCTGCCATATTCCTGAGAGCTCTATTGTGTGACTTGGTGCTAGCACACTTGCGCATGGTTGTTCCTTCCCTGGACGTGTGGATACCGTAGAGGCGCTACTGCGACTGTTGCGCTTGAGGACGATCCGTGATCTTCACAAGGAACTACAGACGTTGCTGGAGGAGACGATTAACTCGTGAGGACGCTAGACGATCGACTACGACCACTATATCGATGCGCTCTACGTTGGACCAGGCTGCTCCAACCCTTCTTCCGCTGCTCTGCACGTTTGGTGGTAACAATCTGTGATCATCTACTTGATTGGCTTCCTGGATTGCGTGGTAGAAAAATTTTGTTTGTTGCTATCGTAGCCTACCCGTGACCCTACAAACTTTACACTGGTCGAAAGGATGGTAACATCACCTAGTCGAAGCCTTTTCTCTATGCACGCGGTCCCGCCCACTAGAAGGAACTTCCTAGTGTCGACCCATTCCTCCCTGTCGGTGTTTTAGGACCGAACTTACGTAAAGATTGTTTGATTCGAGGGTTCCTCTAGGCTCAAAATCACACAGAGATGGAGACACAGGAATTTTACACAGGTTCGGGCCTTCTCCTGGGAGAATAACAACCCTACTCCTGTGTGTATCTATTGAGTATACTGGATTACAAGATCAAGCCAGAAAACTAGAGTATTGTGTTTCTTCGAATTCAGGCTCTCCGTATTGCTCTGATTATCCTTGCCTTTTATACCGTCCCCAGAATGTACACCGTTAGACCTCTAATAAAAGGTCACTTAATCATCCAGATCGTGGCGCCGTTATTGGAGGTTACTTCAGGAGTTAAAACGTTCCCACGTTGCGTGCAATTATCATCATAAAGGGAGTTAAAATCGTGCCATTATCTTAGGAAATAATGGCGTAGTTTATCGCCGTATTTTGAATCTGATCACGGAAGATTCCTTTATCGACTAGGTACACATATGCGTGAACTTTGTCGACTAGGGCTGGTTGTAGAAGGTCTTACGACCGGGGATGGTCGTAGGAAAGCTACTGATCGCATAACGATCGTAGTAGAGCTTACGATCATGGGATAGTCGTATAAGGACTTACGACTATGGGGTAGTCGTAGGAAGACCCACGACTACAGGGTGGTCGTAGAAGAACTTACGACCTCCGGCTTCTCCCTTATTAATATTTAAGGGGTATACTCAGGAGTTATGTGACATCATTATTACCTCATAATATGAATTATGAATAAAAGATTAAATGAGGATTATTATATCCTCGTCATCTAGCCCCCCCCCCCCCCGCCAGCTTAAGCGAAAAATAGCTTGCTTGAGAAAGGAGCAGTGGATGATCTTACGACCAGTAGATGGTCATGGAAAAGGTGGTCGAAGGAAAACTCTTCGACTAATGTTTCATTTGACTAGAAATTTACTTAGTCAAGAAAGTTGTAAGATAACCTTGTGGCTCACAAAGTGATCGTAGAAGATCTAACGGTCCCCGAGTGGTCGCAGTACTGTGGTTGGAAGTAGAATCTTTCCAACCGTTGTTACTTTTGACCAGAAAAGACTTGGTCAAGAAGGTAATTTTGATTGAGGTGTAAAAACAGACCTGACTTCCTCGAGCAGATAAATTTTAAGAATCCCAATCGACTCCCTTACCGTTGTCTGCTGGAGTAGTTTTCGAAGCGTTGGCAACCGTTGGGTAGCCACATCTTTTCATCTTCGGGCGTGCGGTTATAAAGTTTCACTGCGGGTGAGGGTAAGGTCTTTTACCTTCCCCTAATTTGTTCTTGCTGTTCAAAACTTTCGAGTTCTCCAGCGCTGACCAAATCGAGCTTTCTTCTCCAACCCTTCCACATCCAATCTCATAGCTTTCGGGAGAAATGGCCGGAGCCACTTCCCAGTGGGCTGAATCGGAGATGGACATGGCCAAGATTCAAGCTTTGGTCGACTCTGAGAAGATCCCGAAGGCTGAATTCGTGAGATGGATCGAAGCCGCCAGGCAGCATTGGCCATCGGAGGAGATGGGGCAAATCCCCGTCTTCCAAGCATTCTGTGAGTGCGGCCTTCGATTACCTGCTCATCCTTTCCTTACATTGGTACTCGAGTACTTCCAAGTAGAGTTGGTGAACCTCATTCCCAATTCAATTACAATGTTGAGGGTATTTGTGTACCTTTGTGAGGCCTACCTGGGGATTCTGGCTGACCTGGAATTGTTCCGGTATTACTACAGAATGACTCGGTTAGGCGGAATTGTCGGTGGCTGTAGTCTGAAGCTCCATGACGGGAAGTCGAGGGAGTGCATTCAGATGTTTACCCGGTCATCGTGGCTGGGGTGGAAGAAGAGGTGGTTCTATTGGAAGATCACCAATGAGAACAGCCTCTCCTTCATTGGAAAGCCGGCAAAGAAGGTTCCTTCATGGGATGCGATTCCTAAGGACCTTCGCCGGATTGCCCCCTACATCCAAGCCATCGCAGACTTGAAGGAAGAGGGGCTTACTGGATGGCACGTGGTGAAGGATTTCATCACGCGCCGCATCAGCCCTCTGAAGAAGAGGGCTCACCAGATGTGGAGGTACTCGGGTTCATCGGACCCGACGAGGGACTATGCGGAGCGTAAGTAAACCTTAAGCTTTAGCCTTCTTTCTGTTGATTTCAGAATTGGTTTTATTTAAGGTTCTCTTGTTTCTGCAGACCTCTCGCAAGAGGAGATTGACGCTCGAGTCAAGCTTATCTGCGAGAAGCCCCCTGCCCATGTCGTGATGCCTCCAATCCTGGTTGACCTGCTTCCAAAGGACAAGCTTGAGCGCCTAATGGTAATCGATAGTCGATTTCATCTTTAGGACTTTATAGTCATAGGAGAACTTATGACTGAGTGCTGATAGGAGAACTTATGACTGAGTGCTGATCGTAAAAAAGCTTACGATCAGGTTATGGTCGTAGAAGAACTTACGACTAGATATTTGTCGTAGAAAAAGCTTACGACATGGTAATTGGTCGTAGAAGAACTTACGATCACTTTATAATGTCTCTCTTTCCGACTTCTGCAGAAAGTAGGCAAGGAAAACTGTTGGGACAACGAGGAGGTAGAACTGATGGTCGTTGGAGTGGCCACCATAGAGCAGCTTGTTTCTCCCCCTTCCAAGAGGCGTCGGCTCGTTAAAGTCGTAGACAAGGGATGCTCGAGCTCGAGTCCTGCTGTTGAGCAAGCAGATGCTCCTCAGACTAGGAAGAGAAAGCCCATGCAATTTGCTAACAAGGGCGGTGCGAGCTCGAGTTCCGCTACTCCGTCTGCACCTTCGGCTAATCTTGCCGCGGAAATAATCACTGCAGAGGAAACAATTGCGGCAGGAATAGCTGAAGTGTTCAAACCTAAAGCCCCCAAGGCCAAGGTACTCTTCTATTATGACAATAAAACCTTCGTAGTTTCTACCTCCCCTGGTTTTATCAAGCGACTTGAGAAGGAGAACTGGAAGAGTTTCATGTCTTTTGTGAAGGAGAGGCTGCAAAGAAGGTGCAGTGGTTGAGGTGATCTTGCCCTTGAGGTGGTCGAGGTGATCTCGATTGCCTAGAAGCCAAGGGCCCAAGAAGCGATGGTGCTCGATCAAGACCCACGGCTAGGCGTGGTCGTGGCCGATCCTCAACTTAAGTCTCAACCGGGCGTGGTTGAGAAAAAGTCGAAAAACCTCTCATAGGGAGGGTTGTTTCCAAACTTAAGATCTCGTCGCACTTTCGGAGGTATGTAAAAGAGACAAAATTGTAAGGACAACATTTACCTTTTGCTTTTTATCACCTGATCGTGTTTTCCTTTTCATGGTCTTAGCGTAGCTCCCCTCATCATCAAGGACGTTCTTTTTAAGGAACCTCATCGTAGTTTCTTGGCAGGCAAAGGAACAACAACGGACGGTGATCGAAGGGTCGACCCTTGTCCAAATGGTGGAGGATGCCATTGTGGCCGATGTAGCTACGACAGTGAGCGATCGAGGGTCGAAGTGGCTACGACCATAGGAGTGTTCAGTAGAACTAGGGGTGGAGATAGTAGCGAGAGAGACACTTTCGGCCATGGGGTGAAACATCCATCCAGCGCTCCAGGAAGGAAGTTGCTGTGGATGATCCTCCCAGCCTCCAAGGTCAAGCTACGGATGCCGTTACCTCCGAAGGAGGAGAAGGATTCGAGCTCTTCGATCACTCCTTAGGGTTCTTCGCCCCTGCCACTGTTGTGGGCTTCCGCGCATTCAGATCTTGTGATCGCGTTCCTCACCCTAATGACATTCCCAACAGAGGGGATGTTTTCGATGACGAGCATCTCGAAAGGGTATGGTGGAAACGAGTCGATGATATCGATGAACTGAGGGACCCCACGAAGGTGGTATCTTCGTTTGCTCGGTCCGCCATAAATGTAAGTATCCTAAGCTTGGCATTTTACATATATGTCTTTTCACGCTCCTTACTGCCTTTCTCTATGCAGAATACGTTGGAACAAATTGTCACTGTTGCCGAATATCACAGGCAACTTGTCCAACTGCGACAAGACAAAGCGCTACTCTGCGAACAGGCAGAGAGGTTGTAAGTAACTGCTTCTCGTAGTCTTTATATGTTTCGACCACTTTCACAGTACTTGTAAAGTTTGTCGTAGAAGATCTTACGACTAAGTACTGATCGTAGAAGAACTTACGACCAGGGTTTTTGTCATAGAAGAACTTACGACTAGGAGGCGATCGTAGAAGAAACTTACGACCGGGTTCTATACTTACAACTACCCTTTTCCTTTGCGGGCTTAAGAGTAATGAGAAGTCCTAGCGGATTCTCTCGACTATGAGAAAGCCGAGGCGAAAAAAGCTAAGGGAGGAGAAAGAAGACCTCCAAAAAAAAGCAGGAGGCGAGAATCGCAAATCGAAAGTTGCAGGACAACTAAGCGATAAGTGCTGAACTTAAGACTGCTTTCGACCGCTTCTTCTTTTTCTGAATTTTATTTCCTTTCAGAGAAAGACCAAGAGGTTGAGAAGTGGGAGCAGCGTTACCTTAATGACACTGCAGCCCATGCTGAAGAAGTTAGATTCTCAACTTGTTGGTAAGCAAATCTTTACCTGTGATAGGTTGTGTTTTCTTCTCGAGATTATTTTATTTGATTGGCCTAATTCTTTTCGGAGCAAGTAGTGCAAGTAAAACGACTCCATGAGGCTTCGACTCACAATCAGGAGGAAATGAAGGCTTTGAAGATCAATCTTCAAGACAACGTTTCTCTTCTGAACAAAGTACTCGGTGGGCTTCATGCTGAGGAGATTACTCCTCGTGACGACACCTTGCCTGCCCACTCGAGTACTATTGGTGAACAAGTCGGGACTTTGCAAGAGCTGGTGACTACTCTGAGGACTAACCAATTCGACTTGATAAAGGATGTGACTCAGGAGGGAATAAGATTTGCTTTAGCAAAACTTAAATCTCATGATCCCAATCTGAGTCTACAGCCTGTCATAGATGACTTTACCTGTCCTGAAGCAGGAGCAGAGCAGTTGATAGCGTCAATGCATCCGATCGCTGAGTTAGTCACGCGGGGTATGAAAATAAAACCCCCGTCGCCAGAGTAATTTGTACCGGAGTCCTGTAAAGACAAGTTTTTTTTGTTGATGTTGATATATAATCCTTCATTTTTCCTGAAAAATCATCTTGTCGAGTAGTTAGCAACTATTAAGATAATGGATGGGAAAAAAGAGCAAGACTAAGAATTGAAGTCAAGTTAATAACTTTATCCTAGCTCCTGACTATTTGCTTGGTTTATTTAGATAAACCGAGTAAATAGTACTAAATGGGTTTTCTGAAAAAGAGAGCGGTTTAGCTAACTTGTAGTTTTTCGATCACGATTATCTCGCCTTTGGTCGAAAAGAGTAGAAAGCAGTCGACACTAGAAAGTTCCTTCTAGTGGGCAGGACCACATACAGAGAGGAAAGGCTTCGACTTGGTAATGTTACCATCTCTGATCAGATTAATCAAATCAAGAACAGTCAACTTGAGTTAGATAAACTTCTGGAGTTCCTTTATAAAATTTGTCCAACTTATTTCAATGAACTCAATATGTTCACTATGGTAGCAAGAGTTAGAAAGCGAGCGACGCTAGGAAGTTCCTTCTAGTGGGCAAGACCACGTCTGAGAGAGGAAAGTCTTCGACTAGGTGTTGCAACTTCCTCCGACCAGTTAAAACAAACCGAGTTTATCGAGAGTAGTTGAGCAAATTTGAAAGTGTACTCTGCTTAGTTTATTTTCCAAAAAAGATGAATGAAGAAATAAACTAAGGTACTAAGAGTTGGCTTGTTATTATTTCGACCATGTTTTGAACCCAAGCTCTTTGTGTTGGTAAAAAAGGGAGGAACGAGTCAACTCTAGGAAGTTCCTTCTAGTGGGCGGGATCACGTGCAGAGAGGAAAGGCTTCGACTAGGTGGCGTTACCATCCTTTCGACCAGTGTAAAGATGAACTGGGTACTGGTCGTCGGATGTCTTACGACCAGTGTATTGTCGTGAGAAAGCTCATGACTAGGAACTGGTCGAGGGCGGACCTTCGACCAGGTTATGGTTGAAAGAATTATCAAAGCGCTACTCAAAGTAAAACAATAAAGATAGAAAGAACCTGATGCTTTATTGAATGGTTGGTCGTTTACACATAGAATTTGCGTAACTTGTCGATATTCCAAGAATTAGAAGAACCGGCCGTCTTCCATTGCCGTCGTCATCGAGCACGGGCGCATAACCGACCTTCGTAAGGACCTTCCCACTTAGGAGAAAGTTTGTTCCGATTAGACTGGGATTAAATCTTCCTCAATACCAAGTCACCTACAGCAAGGCTGCGAGGTTGGACCTTACGATCGTAGTATTTGCGCAGGGCTTGTTGGTATACTGCTGAACGGATTAAGGCCTAATTTCTCTTCTCTTCGAGCAGGTTAATGTCATATGCTCGAAGTTGTTCTTGGGCTGAGTCATTGAAACTCTTGACCCTTGTAGACCTGATCTTTAGTTCTAGCGGAAGCATGGCTTCAGCACCAAAGACTAGGAAAAAAGTTGTTTCGCCTGTTGCCCAACTAGCGGTCGTGCGAACTGCTCATAATACTGAGGGTAATTCTTGTACCCAAGCCCCCGAGCGCTTACAAGCTGGTCGAAGACTCGAGTTTTAATTCCCTGCATTATTTGGCTATTCGCTCGTTCGACTACCCCATTGCTTTGGAGATGGGCGATAGAGGCATAACAGAGCTTGGTACCCAACTCGTCGCAAAATTCCAGAAATTTTGCGCTCAAAAATTGTTTACCATTGTTTGTGATTATTCGACTGTGGACTCCAAATCGAGTAATCATGCTTCTCATCATGAACCGTTTTGCAGCTTCCGTTGTTATCCCAGTCACAGGTTCGGCTTCGATCTATTTTGTGAACGTATCAATAGCCACAAAAAGGAACTCAAGACCTCCTGGTGATGAGGACATCACTCCTTCGGATACACGCACTACACAACATCCTCCAGATCTGGTTGCTAAACTACAAGGTCCTATGACAAGAGCTCGTGCACGTCACTTAAATTATGAGGTGAGCTCGTTTCTAGGTGCTAATCATTTATCTATGCAAAATGGTATGCTACCTAAAAATTGTGATCTTTTGTTACTTAGGAATAATAGGGAGGATCCAAACCATCTACGCCCAGGTTCCCAAGGGCTACGATCAGTTCTCTGTGATCTGCAAGCTCTATGACCAGGTGTACCCGCTCTACGACCAGATCTGCGGATCTACCACAGTGTCAAGCTCACGATCATCCCTCGACGATCCTACAACGAGCTACGAGATCTATGACTGTGTCTCAAGCTCTACGACCAGTCCTACGACCAGGCCCACGACCAGTGACGACCACGTTGGGTGTTGGTCAGAGACATTGAAATAAGGTGTTGCGTCACCGTTTTGGGCCTAATTAGGCCTTGTAAGCGTGGCGAGGTCAAAGCCCAGGATGTGTACGCCTCTCCACATGGCAGCACAACCCTAGGTCAACCTCCTCATGCCCCCCCCCTATATATTGCAGCAGTCGCCATAGTTTAGGGTTGGGTTTTTCTTAGATAATTCTGCCACTTTGCAGTTTCGCCGCTTATTCGGTTTGAGGAACCCCACTTGTGAACTTCATCTATATTCGCAATATAATTCAGATTGTATCTACCTTGTTCTTGTGAGTTGCTTCGATTGCCCTCAGGAATCATAACCCTCGTGGTAAGGTCGATCGTGTGCAAGCGTGGTTGATAACGACAGTCGTGCAGGTGTAGCGAATTGCGAGGTGACGATCTGCGGGTCGGAAGCCTCAAAGCGTCAACGTCCTCACGACGAAATCAATCGAACCTATCGGAAGATTGGGCCACCGTGTTACATCAAGTGGTATCAGAGCATCAGGTTTCCCGTTAGGTAATCTTTTTTATCCCCCTTTGATAGTTGTGTTCCATCACCTAGAGTCCAGAAAATTGCCCCACAAAAAGTTTTAGATCTTAGTTCTTCCGCCGTCCAAACCACTTTCTGCCTTGCGCGATTGTGTTTTCAGTTTTTGCGTTGTTGAATTCGAGTCCATCGTCGGTGTCTTTGTTGCTGGTCTAGTCGTCGTGATCTAGTTTCTAGCGTCGAGTCTTTGCTGTTCTGGTCATCGTGAATCTCGGCTTGCCCTGGGCTGCATCGTTGCAATTAGGGTTTGTCTGCTATAGTCGAGTTTGTGTCTCCACCCCATCGACCACCTCCTCGGGTTCGACCACCCAGTCGGATTCGACCACCTACTCGTGTTCGACCACCTCCTTGGGTTTGACCACCCAGTCGGAATTTGACCACCTCCTCAGGTTCGACCACTTCCTCAGGCTCGACCACCTACTCGGGCTCGACCACCTAGTCGAATTCGACCACCCAATTCGGATTCAACCACGTCCTCGATTCGACCACCTACTCGGGATCGACCATCTACTCGTTTTCACCCGACAACCTCCTCAGAGACTATCTGTTTCTGGTTGATCTCTAACACCCAACGCACTCATCATATCGTGCCCTGCCAAACAAAGTCCGAGAAGAATTTCCATAGCAGAAACAGAGTTAGCCAAAGTTTATTACCTTTATACCCCTACTCTCCGGAAACAGTTTGTGACCCACTCACCTCTTTGGACCCAGAAAAGGTAGTAGAAGAGTTTTGAGCTTGTGTCACATTTGCAAAAAAAAAAAAAAAGAAAGCAAGAAGCAAAGAGTGCCAAAAAAAAAGAAGAGGAATTCAAAAAAAAAGTAAGAAGAAGGAGAAATCAGTTGCTTTGCGAATTTTGTTCCATTGTGCTTGTATATACCCTATTTTTTCGGCTTGCTTGGGCTAGTTCTAGGAAGCAGCGTTTGGGAATGGTATTTAGTCTTAGTGGACTTTGATTCACTTTGCTAATCTGATTTCATTATTGCTATTCCTTGCTACTAAACATTGCTGTCAAGAGCTCCACATACTTTTGGCCCTCAGATTTGGATCCTCGCAATTCGCCATCCGTCGCGGTCATACATCCCACTTTCTCTTATCATACCACCTGTTGCAATTGGTAAGAAATTCATAAGAGCTTGGTAAGACGGCTTGAGAGTGTGTGATCCCACCTCCCACCACCTAGTAGTTGATAGGGATAATATCTTTGTGTTGTCTTTTGTCTTCTACTAACCATGGCGGTGAGGAATTGGAGGCACAAGGCGTGTTTTGAGGAAGAGCTCACAAGGGTGTTGGATGAGCACCGCCATGCTATTAATGGCGACATTGATAGGAAGTTTGCAGAAACAAATGCTACACTGCAGCAACTCAATGATAGTATCGCAATGCTCAATACATGCATTGATGGTTTAGCCAATCAACCACCGAACAATGCGCGTGTGGATCCTCATGGTGCAGCCCATGACCGTGAGTTTGACAATGAAAATGAGATGCACAACCACGATGCCTTTGATGCACCACAACGGAACCGGTTGAACTTCAACCGTCAAGGTATGAGAGGTAATAATGCTCAGCAACATAATGCACGCGTGTTAATGATGATCCATATGCTAAAGTCAAGTTCACTATACCATCTTTTGTGGGTGCTTATGATCTTTGAAACATATCTAGATTGGGAGTTAGCGGTAGAAAGAAATTTATTGCTCACTTAGTTCTGAAGTGCATAGAGTTAGACAAGCCACAAGTGAATTTAAAAACTTTGCCATCATTTGGTGGAATAGGGTATGCAATGATGGATTAGCGCCTACTACTTGGGATGTTGTAAAGGTTGCTATGCGTAACAGATTTGTTCCACCTTCTTTTAAACGTGACTTGCTTAAGAAATTGCAGCGCTTAAACCAAGGCAATAGATCCGTAGAAGAATATTATCAGGAGCTACAAATTAGTATGTTGCGTTGTGATATTATTGAGGATGAAGAGGCTGCGATGGCACGTTTCTATGGAGGATTAACACGTGAAATTCAGGACATAGTTGATTACAAAGAATATGATAGTGTCCCTAGATTGTTTCAACTTGCATGTTTGGCAGAAAAGGAAGTGCAGGGACGACAGCAGAGGCCAAGGAACAATTTTGGAAGCACGTCTACACGAAGAACAACGCCGGGGCAAGTTAAAACAATCCCACCTTCGGTTACGATTCTGCTGCCCCTCCTCGAGTAGGCGCGTTCGTGACACCTCCGACACCATCACATGCCCCCGAGGTAAGCAAATCTACTAGTGTGCATGCCCTGACCAAGAGTTCTTCTTCGGTTGCTTCCACGGGCCGTACGACTGGGATTATTTGCCACCATTGCAAGGGAATGGGCCACATCATGAGGGACTGCCCAAGTCAGCGAGCATACCTTGCCACTGCGGATGGAAGTTATGTAAGTGCTAGTGATATTGAGGGTGAATATGTACTTGCGGCTAACATATGTACTTGGATGGATCCCATTTACAAGTATCTTCAGACGGGTTCCGTGCCCGATGACGATCTCAAAGCAGATTGTTTATCCCAAAAGTGATGAGGACATCACTCCTTCGGATACACGCACTACACAACATCCTCCAGATCCGGTTGCTAAACTACAAGGTCCTATGACAAGAGCTCGTGCACGTCACTTAAATTATGAGGTGAGCTCGTTTCTAGGTGCTAATAATTTATCTATGCAGAATGGTATGCTACCTAAAAATTGTGATCTTCTGTTACTTAGGAATAATAGGGAGGATCCAAACCATCTACGCCCAGGTTCCCAAGGGCTACGATCAGTTCTCTGTGATTTGCAAGCTCTACGACCAGGTGTACCCGCTCTACGACCAGATTTGCCAGATCTACGACCAGGTCTCAAGCTCTACGACCAGTCCTACGACTAGGCTTCCAGATCTATGACCAGGTCTCAAGCTCTGCGACTAGTCCTACGACCAGGCCCACGACCAGTGACGACCACGTTGGGTGTTGGTCAGAAACATTGAAATAAGGTGCTGCGTCACCGTTTTGGGCCTAATAAGGCCTTGTAAGCATGGCGAGGTCAAAGCCCGGGATGTGTGCGCTCTCCACATGGCGGCACAACCTAGGTCAACCTCCTCATGTTCCCCTCCCCTATATATTGCATTAGCCGCCCAGTTTAGGGTTGGGTTTTTTAGATTATTACGCCACTGCGGTTTCTTTGCTTGTTTGGTTTGAGGAACCCCCTTGCGAACTTCATCTATATTCGCAATATAATTCAGATTGCATCTACCTTGTTCTTGTGAGTTGCTTCGATTGCTTGCAGGAATCATAACCCTCGTGGTAAGGTCGATCGCGTGCAAGCGTGGTTGATAACGACAGTCGTGCGGTGTAGCGAATTGCGAGGTGACGATTTGCAAGTCGGAAGCCTCAAAGCATCAACGTCCTCACGATGAAATCAATCGAACCTATCGAAAGATCAGGCCACCGTGTTACATCACCTGGATCCCTTGGGAACGGTCCTAGGATATCGAGACCCCAGGTCGCAAAAGGCCATGATAGAGGAATTATTTGTAATGCCTGAGTTGGTTGATGTATTTGCCTGTAATGAAACTAGCATTGTACACATTTCTTAACCATATCTTTGGCATCATAGAGGGCTGTTGGCCAGTAAAATTCTTGTCGAAAGGCTTTACCAACCAACGTTCTGTATGAAGCATGAATTCCACAGATGCCCCCGTGTATGTCATGAAGGAGGTTTAGTCCTTCTCTTTGCGGTATGTATCGCATGAGTACCCCACGAGTACCTCTTTTATAAAGGACTCCTTCGACCAAAGTATACATTTTGGCCTTTCTGATGTGACGGTGGCCCGATCTTCCAAAAGGTACTGATAAGTCGATTGTGGAGAACTCGACGTTGATGATCCAAAGGCTCCGACCAAAATAGATCGAACCCTACTTAATCACTACACCTTTGCTCGTTGGTTATCAAGCTGTTTAACGCAGTTGACCTCGCCAAGAAGGCTATCTCCTGCAAGCGAATTGAGAACACAAGCAAGAGAGTAGAAGATGCAATCTTTAATTATATTGCGAATAAATCTTTAAGCTCATAAAGTTGGGGTTTCTCAACCGAACAAGCGGCGAAACTGCTAAGTGGCAGAATAATATAAGAAAAACCCAACCCTAAACTGTGGCGGCGGCTGCAATATATAGGGGGGGAGAACATGAGGAGGTTGACCTAGGGTTGTGCTGCCATGTGGAGAGGCGTACATATCCTGGGCTTTGACCTCGCCACGCTTACAAGGCCTTATTAGGCCCAAAACGGTGACACAGCACCTTATTTCAATGTCTCTGACCAGCACCCAACGTGGTCGTCACTGGTCGTGGGCCTGGTCGTAGGACTGGTCGTAGAGCTTGAGACCTGGTCATAGATCTGGCAGCCTGGTCATAGGACTGGTCGTAGAGCTTAAGACCTGGTCGTAGATCTAGCAGATCTGGTCGTAGAGCGGGTACACCTGGTCGTAGACGGTTCGGATCCTCCCCATTATTCCTAAGTAACAGAAGATCATAATTTTTAGGTAGCATACCATTCTGCATAGATAAATTATTAGCACCTAGAAACGAGCTCACCTCATAATTTAAGTGACGTGCACGAGCTCTTGTCATAGGACCTTGTAGTTTAGCAACCGGATCTGGAGGATGTTGTGTAGTGCGTGTATCCGAAGGAGTGATGTCCTCATCACTTTTGGGATAACGATCTGCTTTGAGATCGTCATCGGGCATGGAACCCGTCTGAAGATACTTGTAAATGGGATCCATCCAAGTATCCTCGTGTTCTAGAGAGGCTGTCTCAATAGGAGATGTCTCTAGTGTTTCCACTAGAGACGGCTTCTGGAGTTGCTCCAAGAAGACTCCTTTTGGTACTGGTGATTGGGAAGAAGCTATTCGAGCAAGCAGGTCTGCGAGGAAATTATCCTTTCGAGGGATGAATTGTACCTCCAAACCGAAAAAATGCTTTTCAAGCTTTCGAACTTCCGATAAGTACCGAGACATGGTCGGGTTAGAGCACTGGTACTCTTTTTCGACCTGATTCACGACTAGTTGAGAGTCTCCTCTCACGAGTAGTCGTCGAATCAGGAGCACTTTCACAGCTCGTATGCCGGCTAGTAAACCTTCGTACTCTGCCACGTTGTTAGTGGCCTGAAAGTTTAGCTGTATGGCATACTTTAAGGTCTCTCCGTTAGGAGATTCCAGGACCACCCCAGCCCCCGAGCCATTTAAAGTAAATGACTCGTCAAAGTACATCATCCACTTGTCGTGGGTATCGTACTGGGGATACTGAACAGGTTCAAGATTTGTCCATTCGGCGACAAAGTCTGCCAAGATTTGGGATTTAATGGTCGTTCAGGACACGAAATGGAGGTCGAACTCTCCAAGTTCTACTAACCATTTAGACATGCGTCCCGCTGCTTCCCTATTCTGGAGGATTACTCCCAAGGGAAACTCATACGGCACAATTATCTTGTGCGCCTGAAAATAATGCCACAGTTTCCTCGAAGACATGAGGAGGGCATAGAGAAGCTTTTGGACCTGAGGGTAACGCTCCTTAGGTCCGTACAAAACTTCACTTACGTAGTACACTGGTCGTTGAACGTGTTCACGTTCTACGACTAGTACTGCGCTCACTGCTTGTGGCATGGCAGCTAGATAAATCAAGAGCGTCTCTTCTGGTTTCGGGAAACCGAGCAGGAGCACTCATAAGATATCTCTTGACATCCTCGGCGCGCATTTGCCTCTTCTGACCACTCGAAACCCTCGTGCTTCCTTAGAAGTTTGAAGAAAGGTAGTCATTTTTCTCCCAGTCGTGCTATGAAACGACTTAAAGCCGCCATACACCCTGTGAGTTTTTGGACTTCTTTCTTCATGGTTGGAGAGTGCATTTGGACAATGGCTTTTATCTTTTCGGGATTTGCTTCGATCCCTCGTATAGAGACCAGGAATCCAAGCAACTTTCCCCAAGAGACTCCAAACACACACTTCTCAGGATTAAGTTTCAAGCGGTGCTTTCTGAGGTTGTCGAGCGTCTCTGTAAGTGCGAAACATGATCAAGCCGTTTGATGCTTTTACGACTAGATCGTCAACATAGGCTTCAAATTTTGGCCTAGTGAGGTGAAAAAGTCGATTGCATCAAGCGTTGAAAAGAAGCGCCCGACATTTTAGACCAAATGGTATTTTGACATAGCAAAATATACCAAATGGAGTAATAAATGCAGTCTTTTCTTCATCTTCTAGACACATATTAATCTGATGGTAGCCATAATATGCATTTAGAAAACTTAATATTTTACAACCAGCAGTAGAGTCAACCAACTGATCGATATGAGGTAAAGGGAAATCATATTTTGGACAAGCTTTATTAAGATCAGTGAAGTCAACGCACATTCGCCACTTGTCGTTAGACTTCCTAACCATTACAGGGTTGGCCAACCATTCTGGGTGGTCGACTTATCTTATAAAGCCTGCTTTAAGTAGCTTGTCCAATTCTGACCTTATAGCATCTTGTCGATCAGGGGCAAATCTCCGTAATTTTTGTTTTACGGGTACTTTGTCAGGCCGTAAAGCTAGCCTGTGCTCAATCACTTCCCTAGGGACTCCTGTCGAACCCGGGAACGAAAGATCCCGAATCCTCTATGTTCATACACTAGTCCAGGATTTCCGGTGTACACCGTCACAAAAATGATATCATAAACATATCATGTATTTCATTAATAATAAATCAGAGTTTAATACAAAGGGGCTTGAGGCCAAATAAAGTAAAACGCAGCAGAAGCAGAACAGTAGTAGTAGGCCACACGACTTGCCACAGGCAATCGTCTGGGGGCGTGGCCTAAGCGTCTGGGTCCTCACCGTCTTGATAGAGGTCTTCTCCTGAATAAAGATTATTCAGCAAGAGTGAGCACTACTACCGTGCTCACAAGTTACACCCGTCAAGTAACAGATTGAATGCATGCATAAAGTAAACAAGGAGTATTGGCAGGGTTTATTTGCATAAAGCAGCATTTTCAAGTTTAAATAATCATATTAATTTCCAAGGCCATTTTTATACCATATCTAAAATCAGATTTTAAAAGACAATTGTATAATGTGGATAACCTCCATGAAAGGTGAAGGATACCCACCTATCACATAGCTAACCGCCCAATTTTACCACAAGGATTAACATCCTGAAATCATCTGTTGAAATCATTTTAAAACCAAAAACAAGTCTAACTCAAAGTGGCTTTGCTAGCATGTCCATGACCGCAGACATGACTATTCGAATAGTTTCTACTCTGCAGAGTTTGTATAACTTTACCCACACGAGATAATTTGCTCTTTGAGTCGGCCAATCCACGCTTCCTAAGGCGTGTGACAAAGCAATTATCACAAGGCCGTTACAATGATCTACCTCAAAGTACTCATGCCCGCTAAGGTTTCACTTCCATTGGACTAACCATCCTCCGGGAGCCTGCTCTTGCGCCAGGTGGGACTACTGTCTAACCAACACCCACACATACAACATGGCACGAATACCTATGAGGTATCCCAAATTATTAAGCCAGGTCCTGCCCATACAGGACATGTGGTGGTATGTTTTGGCATAGCAAAGGAACGCTCAAATGTCGGTCCTTAATTGACTTGGGCGTCTTTCAAATCAAACCCTAGGCTTTAATCCTAACCAGATTAAACTCGTACATAAACCTGCACCCACCATTCATTCATTTCGCCCAAGTCCAAACCATTTTAATTTTTATTTTGAAAAGACAACTTCTCTATGGTAAAACAATACCATAGATTCAAGTTTAAATCAATTTGAAAAGATTTGGCTCAATCTCCTAAAATTCATAATCAAAGTCTAAGCATTTGCTAAGCATGTGAATATTTTCCATACTAATTTATCTATTGGTGACAAATGAATGACATTTCAATATTCAAAATTGGCCATACAATAACAATTTGAATATCTAAATATTTAAACAAGGACTTGAAATAATTGAATAAAAGTATGCATGCATTTAATAACTTAAAATTGAATTAAGTAGCTTTAAAATACTGGGAACAATATGGTCAAGGGTATAACTTGCCTTCGTTGAAGTCTTGACACTCTAAATCCTCCGAAGGATCTAACTCTCTGGAATCGTCGAAGTCTATACGCGAAAGTACGACAAATTCAAATGAAATTCAAAAAGACAATTTAAACTAACACCAAATGAAATAATTTTATTTTATTTAGCTAGATAATAATTTTCTAAGATTTTAGCAATTTGAATCACCCAATTTGGAGTTTGGATGAAAAAGATATGAATTTTACAAGTTTAAACCTAAATCTGCAATTTAAAAGCATTTCCCGATTTATTTTTCTGAAAGAAAATCTATTTACTGCGCAATGCTGACATCAGCCCTGAGATTTTTAGAATTTAAATTAAATCTGACTAGTGGGCCCCACGTGTCATAGACAACGTTTACATGGACCAGGCCCACGGGATTTTGGCTCAGGGGGTGGTGCTGATTTGGTGCGGGTTTGGTGCCACGTTGGATCCTACGCTGAGGTGGCACCCACGTGGCGTGAGGTGGCGTCCACGGCGGCACGTGCGTGGCAAGGCCACGGTGATAGAGCAGGCGTGGCGCGGGGACCGATGGTCACCGGCGCTACAGCGCGCGGTGGCGGGCGGCGAGGTGCGCATAAGAAAGAGGAGGGGACGGCGAACTCGAAACTCTCACCCACTCGATGAGACGAGGACGGAGGCGGCCGGCGGCGAGGAAGAAGCGGCAGCGAGGTTCGGGCGACGACGAGGTGGCGGCTCCGAGGGTCCTCCGGCGAAGGCGAGGTGCGCACCGGCTTCGCGGTGTCGCGGTGATGCGAGTGGTGGCGGTGTCGAGGACGCGGCGTCGACGATGGTGGTGCGAGGGGCGGCGGTGTGCTCACGACCGGCGGCGACGGGATCTTCGATTGCGGCGAGCACACAGCGAGAGAGAGGGAATGGGTGGCAGCGTTGGCATCGGTGAGGAGAGGGCTACCCGCTGCTCCCTTTTATAGGGGTTGGGGGGCTCCAGAGCGGCGTGGAGGAGGTGGAGATCATGGCGGCGGTTATGAGCTTGGGCGCCCGCATGCACGACAAGAGGGGGAGAGGGCGTGGGGGTCGTGCGGAGGAGGGCACGAGTCTCGTGCGCACACCCGTGGGAGACGTGGGCGGTTGGAGCGGCCCGTTGGCGAGCTCGCCCGGCGCGGCAATGGCGGTTGGGCGCGACGGCCGCACGGAGAAGATGCCAGGGAGGACAAAGGGGTCGCGGGGCCCAGCGGCAACGAGAGGAGAGGGGCTGGCAGGTGGGGCCGGTTGGGTGAGAGAGAGAAAGGGAAGAACGTCTATGCTGCCGTCGGATTTAATCAAGCAGTCACGCATATGATGATTTGTCTTGGTGGTGCGGACCATTTTGGTAGGAAGAGAGAGGGCTAAGTACACAGTTGCAGATTCGGCCCAAAGTGATTTAGGGGATTTTAAATTGATTTCTTATTTTAAATAATCAGATTAATTCAAATAGGCTTTAGAAAATAGCAAATAAATTCAAAAAATTCTAGAGAAATTCACGAAGTCTCTAGAATTATTCGGACTTAAATAAAATAATTCCAACTTAAAGTTGGTAATAGATTTTGAAATTAAATTTTTTTGGCTTTAAACAATTTAAAGAAAAGCTTTTAAAATTTTAGAAAATAATTACATTTTTATTTTTCAACTTAAACTCAAATAAAACTTCAAAAACTTTAATAAGTTTTATTTTTGACTTTTGAAACTTGAGAAATTCAAATAAAGCAATCAAACTCTTTCAAATTTAGAAATCCAACAAAATAATAACTTTCATTAATTTTTAAATTGGTATGCAGAACTTTGGTCATTACAACTCGAACAAGTCGAATGCTTGCCCGCGAATTTATCTGCGTTTGCTCGGAGGAAAGTGATGAGGCGTCTTCCTACTTAGGGTCGGAAGTATCCCGATCTGACAGATCTTCAAAGGTTCCTCCTGATCTAGGGGAACCTTTTTGACTTGGTCGTTCGGCTTGGGTGCAGCTTTAGGCTTCGAGCACTTGGTCGAAGGCTGCCCTTTTTCTTCCCGAGCTGGTATCTGACCTACCATCTCGAGGGATCGACGGTCACACATGTGCGCAATCTTCTTATCACAATGAATTGTGATTACTCCTTTGGGACTTGGCATCTTAAGACATTGATACCCATAATGAGTTGCCATTAAGAATTTTGCCAAAGCTGGTCGTCCGAGTATGGTGTTATATGCCGTATCGAAATCGACCACATCAAAGGAGATCTTCTCCATCCTGAAATTACTTGGTGAACCAAATGTAATAGGAAGGGAAACTTGACCAATAGGTTTGGCCGAAGATCTCGGTATAATACCATGAAATGAATATCTTACCGGCCTTACCTTGGTTCTAGGTACTTGCATCTCGTCCAGGGTATCCGTCAACAAAATATTTAACGAACTACCACCATCAATCAACACTCGATTCACTCGACAGTTGTTGATGGTGGGTTCGACTCTGATCGGTAACGACACAGTCGGATCGAAGGATCGGGCGATCACCCTTCTCAAAAGAGATGGTGACTTCGATCACTTGATACTTTATTGACAAGAGGGGAGTCAATGGAGTTTACCTCACGTTCGACTGCCTTAAGATGTCGCCTTGACTTGTACGCCGATGATCCCCCAAAGATGTACTCGATGGTGTGCTTGGGATCTTGAAATGGCAGGTCCTCATTGTCGTCCGACTACGTACGACCACTGGCTTGCCCTACTTCTTCGAGCGCAGGGAGTGACCCTTTGCCGTTGTAGTAGTCTTCTAGTTTTCGTTGGAAAACTCGGCAATTGCGGAGGTCATGCCCTTCCTTTTTATGGAAAGGGCACCACCTAGGCTTGTCGTTCTTCCGTTCGGGGCGCTTACCTTTGCCTCGATCGGGGTATTGTTTGGTAGTTCATGGCTCCTTATCACTTACGGCCAAGACCTCCTTAGAAGCATTGGCTTGAGGCTTTTGGCCCTTTGCGTTGTTCTTGGATTTCTTGGTCTTTTTATCCCTCTTTTTGTTACCTTCGCCGCCTCCCGAGGTCTTTGGTCATCTCGATCGATGATTTTGGTCCACTCATTGCTTCATCGCCAGTGATGGCGTCATCGACCAGCCATCTCGAAGAGTTCGACTCTGATGGCGGGAGGGTTTAAAGCGATGTCCTCCATGATCCTTCTCTGCGGACTCCTGGCAGAAGGCTCGATATGAGATGGTCGAAACTTCAGAATCGAATTGCGAACTGGTCAAACGCTGATGAATTGACATAGTGTTTCGTCGTCGTTTTGTCGCATACGATGTAGGTCGTCCTCCTTTCCGGGGCGATGGTAGGTGCCCTGGAAATTGGCCAGCAATAGATCGCAGAGATGTTGCCACTAGTAGATCGACTCGACTGGTTGGTTTAATAACCATGATCGAGCAGACCCTTCGAGCACAGTTGGAAGGTAATTCACCATGACGCGCTCTCCTCCTCCTCCTGCTGCTCGAACAGCATTCGTGTAGATCTGAAGGAATTCGATGGGATTTTAAGACCCATCAAATTTCTCCATGTTCCCTGGTCGAAACCGCAGCAGCAAGTGAACTGCTCGGAGGTCAGGCGAGAATGCTCGACATCTGATAATTACGTTGTAACGCCTCCTTTGCATAAAAGAGGGGTTGACGTCGTCAGGTGATCGTACTCGATGATACCCAGCCATTGGTGAATCTAACTTATGGTAAGTCTCGATCCTACGAGGGTAATACTCCTCGTATCTTGTCTGCTGTTGCAGACCTTTGGGTCAGAGCAGTCAATGATCACCTCTCCTAGGAGCTTTAAGTTCTTCAGACGCTCGAGGAACTCTTTTCCGGATTGGCGAGCGATGTACCTTGCGGCGATCTCCATGCGGTGAATTATTCGAATGACTGGAAGCTGATGGAGTCGTACTGCCACAATTTCCAAAATGATGTCGATGGGGTCGTTCGAGCTTGCTCATCGTATTCCGTAGCCTTTGTGCGATCTCTTCAGCGAAGAGGTCGTAGCCGGGCGCTCGGGCAAGTTCTCAAGAGGGGTCCTCGAGCAGATCGTTGATGTGCTGAAGTTCCTGAGCTTCCTCCGACTGGTATTGAGTGCGCCCAGGCAATTTTCTCTGAGTTACGACTCGTTTCCGTCGGACTGTTTCAGAATCATCCATACCTGACCTTTAACCTTGCTTTAGCGGAGTGTGATGATCTCGAGAATTTCTCGCGCGTTCATCAGAGTGTTGACTCTATTTGTCGCTGCAGGCGTCCTCGTCATCGCCACGAGCGGTCGTAGAGTGTGATCTTCGGGGAGCATCCTCAGCCCTGTTTCCAGGAGAGTTATTGCTACCTGAGGGCAGGACGAAGACCTCGCGTTGATGATCTCCACTTGCGCTAGAGGCCTCCTCGTTTGAGGAGTCGTCGAATGACACCATCTGGCGACTTGGGGCAAACCCCTCCAGGAAGGGGAATTCCGGGTTATAACCGTCTCCGTCGGCAAGTGAATCCTGCGTTGGGATGGTCGGACACGCAGGAAGAGCATGTTCGATCACATCCTTGGCTGGGTTAGCCGGAGAGAAAGAATCACCAGATGCTGATGAAGATCCGAAATTACGGCTTCCAAGAGTTGTTGCGCCAGGTCGGGCTATCTTAGGTGAACTCGGATATTTGGAGAGGGAACCCTCGCCATGCCCTGAGTCTGCCTTGGGACAGTCCTCATTGAGGTCGAATTGACCCTTGCCCTCTGAGGAAGCTGGTTCCCCGTCTGAGCGTATAGTTGTGGGGGATATGGATCCCTCCTCAACTCCATCGGTGGCAAAGTCTGCTAGAGAAAGATCTCCTAGGGCGACATCACCATCGGAGGATGCATCACTTGGCTCGTATTCGAAACCAGCATCCATGTCAATGTCTGCATAATCGGCCAAGTCGAACCAGTTCTCCTCGTTCCACTCTCCTGCCATGAGAGCATGAGAATTGGAAGGACAGAGGGAAAAAACTAATGACTCAAAGATCCCCACGGACGACGCCAACTGTCGGTGTTTTAGAACTGAACTTACATAAAGATTGTTTGATTCGGGGGTTCCTCTAGGCTCAAAATCACACATAGATGGGGACACGAGAATTTTATACAGTTTCGGGCCTTCTCCTGGGAGAATAACAACCCTACTCCTGTGTATGTATTGAGTATACTGGATTACAAGATCAAGCTAGAATAGAGTATTGTGTTTCTCAGAATTCGGGCTCTCCCCATTGCTCTGATTATCCTTGCCTTTTATACCGTCCCCAGAATGTACGCCGTTGGACCTCTAATAAAAGGTCACTTAATCATCCAGATCGTGGCGCCGTTACAGGAGGTTACTTCAGGAGTTAAAACGTTCCCATGTCGCCAGACAATTATCATCATAAAAGGGAGTTAAAATCGTGCCATTACCTTAGGAAATAATGGCGTAGTTTACTGCTCATATTTTGAATACGGTGCGGAAGATTCCTTTATCGACTAGGCCCACATGTCTGTGAACTTTGTCGACTAGGGCTTGGTCGTAGAAGGTCTTACGACCAGGGGATGGTCGTAGGAAAGCTTACGACTGCATATTGATCGTAGTAGAGCTTACGATCATGGGATAGTCGTATAGGGACTTACGACTATGGGGTAGTCGTAGGAAGACCCACGACTACAGGGTGGTCGTAGAAGAACTTACGACCTCCAGCTTCTCCCTTATTAATATTTAAGGGGTATACTCAGGAGTTATGTGACATCATTATTACCTGATAATATGAATTATGGATAAATGATTAAATGAGGATTATTATATCCTCGTCACTCCCTTTTTCCTACCAGCACAAAGAGCTTGGGTTCAAAACATGGTCGAAATAATGTCAAGTCAACTCTTAGTACTTTAGTTTATTTCTTCATTCATCTTTTTGATAAATAAATTAAGCCGAGTACACTTTTCAAATTTGCTCGACTACTTTCGGTAAACTCGATTTGTTTCAACTGGTCAGAGGAAGTTGCAACACCTAGTCGAAGACTTTCCTCTCTGCACGTGGTCTTGCCCACTAGAAGGAATTTCCTAGCGTCGTTCTGTTTCTAACTCTTGCTACCAAAGCGAACCTACTGGGTGCATTGAAATAAGTTAAACAAATTTTTTAAGGAACTCCAAACGTTTATCTAACTCAAGTTGACCGTTCTTGATTTGATTAATCTGGTCAAAGATGGTAACATCTGTAGGGATATGGGTAGGCTACGATAGCTACAAACAAAAATTTCTACCACACAAACCAGGATCCCAAGCAAGTAGATGATCACAAATCGTTACCACCAGACGCGCAGAGCAGCGGAAGAAGAGTTGGAGCAACCTGGTCCAACGAAGAGCGCGTCGATGTAGTGGTCGTAGTCGATCATCCAGCGTCGAGCAAGTCGATGCAGTGGTCGTAGTCGATCATCCAGCGTCCTCGTGAGTCGATCGTCTCCTCCAGCAACCTCTGTAGTTCCTTGTGAAGATCGCGGCTCGTCCTCAAGCGCAACAGTCGCAGTAGCGCCTATACGGTATCCACACGTCCAAGGAAGGAACAACCGTACGTTGGTGTACTAGCACCAAGTCGCAAGGCAGAGCTCATAGGAAGATGGTGGCTAGGGTTTCGGTGGTGTGAAACCTTCTTTTCTAAATAGCCTCATGCATCTCCTTATATAGTGCTCGTGACGGATCCTATCCGAACACGTTTGATGAATCGTATCCTCATTGGTTTGTTACAACCTGTTAAGTGTCTGACCCGTTAGGTTTATGCGTAATCAGTTGTGACTCGGAAACCCTTTCCGACCACGAGTCGTAGCGATTCCTAGCAGAACATAGCGATTCCTGAATGCACATAAATTATATCGGACGAACCTTAATACAATATGATCTACAACTAGGTCCTCATCACTTACGACCAGGTCCTATCTTTATACGATCAGTTCGTATTTGGTCACGACCAGTTCGTAACTCCTTATGACCAGGTTTCGACCACTCTGTGATTACGTTCGACCAGTCTACGACCAGCTCATATCTCCATATGACCAGTTCGTAACTAATCAAACTAAGCGACCTACTCGTGTATTCTCCCTTTGCCTCACGATGTCTGGTTGAACTCCAGGTCAGATGTTGTGTCATCCATGGACTATTCAATACTTTCTCAATCAGGTGTTGGATAACTTCACGTGGTCGAACACTTCGACCACTAGTGGCATGGCCATGCACTTTCTTTATCCGACCACAACGAGGGGCCTAGAGACATCTCTCCTGTTATGTTAGGAGGGGCAAATCCCATATCCGACCAGTCACATTCCTCTGCATATTTTATAGCATACCCGAAAGTTACTTTTATAACCACCCAGTTACGGTGTAGCGTTTGGCAACCCCTAAGAGTGCTATTACACATGTAGAAAACCATGCTGATCTCAGGTCTAAGGATTATACATCATCATTGCTTGAGACCAACTAACGACACATAGAATCATAACAATCTCAATAGTGTCTCAAGGTGGGTCTAATCCAACATCATGTTCTTTAACATGTGTCCATATTATTGGTTTGATATCTCTACATCCATGACCTATGAAACATAGTCATCAACCAATACATATGCTAGTCTATTCATATGTGTCCTCACATGTTTCCGACCAGGGAACATTTTAAGAATAATCATCACAGAAATATAGAGTTTCACTATCAAGTCACATACTTGATAATAAATATTAACAATATTATTCTAGGAACAATATAAAAAATTATCCAATATTATGAACATAATGAAATATAATCATCTCTATGATTGCCTCTAGGGCATATTTCCAACAACATCACCTAGTCGAAGCCTTTTCTTTCTACACGTGGTCCTGCCCACTAGAAGGAACTTCCTAGTGTTGACTCGCTCCTACTCTTTCGACCAGTGCAAGATAATCATGATCGAAAAACTACAAGTTAGCTAAACCTCTCTTTTTAAGAAAACCCATTTAACACTATTTACTCGGTTTATCTAAATAAAACAAGCAAATAGTCGGGGGCTAGGATAAAGTTATTAACTTGACTTCAATTCTTAGTCTTGATCTTTTTTCCATTCATTATCTTATGAGTTACTAACTACTCGACAAGATGATTTTCAGGAAGAAGGAAGGATTATATATCAACATCAACAATAACTTGTCTTTACATGACTCTAGTACAGACTACTCTGGCGAAGGGGATCTTACTTGTGTACCCTCCGTGACTGCCTCAGCGATCGACTGCATTGTTGTCATTCACTGCTCCGTCTCTGCTTCAGGGTAGGTGAAGTTGTCTATGACAGGCTGCAGATTAAGGTTGGGATCATGAGCTTTAAGTTTTGCCAAGACAAATCTTATTTCCTCTTCGATCGCATCCTTTATCGAATTGAATTGGTTAGCCTTCAGGGTAGTCACCAACTCTTGCAAAGTTCCGACTTGTTCGCAATGGCACTCGAGTGGGCAGACAACGTGTCGTCACGAGGAGTAATCCCCTCAGCATGAAGCCCACCGAGTACAATGTTTAGAAGTGAAACGTTGTCTTGAAGATTGATCTTTAAAGCCTTCATTTCCTCCTGATTGTGAGTCGAAGCCTCGCGGAGTCGTTTTATTTGTACTACTTGTTCTGAAAAGAATAAGACCAGTCAGATAAAATGACCTCGAGAGGAAAACACAACCAATCACAGATAAAGATTTGCTTACCAACTAACTGAGAGTCTAACTTCTTGATTTTTTCAGCATGAGAGACAGTGTCCTTGAGGTAGCGCTGCTCCCACTTCTGGACCTCTTGGTATTTGTCTGAGAGGGAATGAGATTCAAAAAAAGAAAAGAAGGTCGAAGGCAGTCTTAAGTTCAGCACTTACCACTTAGTCGTCCCTGCAACTTTTGGTTTGCAGAGTTTGCCTCCTGAAGCTTCTTCTGGAGGTCTTCAATCTCCTCCCTTAGCTTCTTCGTCTCGGCTTTCTCATAGTCGAGAGAATTAGCAAAGATCTTCTCGTCACTCTTGAACCTACAAAGGGGAAGAGTAGACGTTAGCATAGAACCTGGTCGTAAGTTCTTCTATGACCAGTTCCTTGTCATAAGTCTTTCTACGGCAATACCCTGGTCGCAAGTCCTCCTATGACCAGTGACTAGTCGTAAGATGTTCTACGACAAACCCCTCAAATACTGTGTAAGTGGTCGAAACATAAAAGGCTACGAAAAGCATTTACTTACCACTTCTCTACCTGCTCGCAGAGTTCCACTTTTTCCTGTCGCAATTGGACAAGTTGCCTGTTGTATTCAACAACAGTAACAATTTGCTCCAACGCTCTCTGCATAAAGAAAGACAGTTAGAAGAGAGAAAAGATATGAGTGCAAATACCGAATAGCATGTACTCACATTCATTGCCCTTCGTGCAAACAAAGACACTACCCTCGTGGGATTCTTCAGTTCATCAATCTCTCGGACTCGGTCCCACCACACCTATTCGAGACGCGCATCATCGAAGACATCCCCTCTATCGGGAATGTCTTTAGGGTGAGGGACACAAGCACGAGGTCTAAGAGCCAAAGATCCCACAATAGAAGACGGCCCGAAGAATTCAGAGTCGAAGTTGGCATATTCCTCCTCCTCTAATTCGGTCTAGTCGAGTCATTCCGTAGAAGTACCGGAATAACTCAAAATCAGTCGGAATCCCCAGGTAGGTCACACAGGTACACGAACAACCCCAACATTGTGATAGAGTTGAGAACGAGATTCACCAACTCCACTAGGAAGTATTCGAGTACCATTGTGAGAAAAGGATGAGCGGGCAATCGAAGACCACACTCACAGAATGCCTGGAAGACGGAGATTTGCCCAATCTCCCCCGACGGCCAATGCTGCCCAGCGGCTTCAATCCACTTCACAAATTCCTCCTTCGGGATCTTCTCAGAGTCGACCAAAGCTCTGATTTTGGCTGTATCCATCTCTAATTCGACCCACTGGGAAGCGGCTCCGGCCATTTCTCCCAAAAGCCGAATGTTTGGATTTAAAAAGATTGGGGAGGAACGCTTGATTTGGTCGGCGACGGAGAACTCAAAAGCTTGAATATGTCGGACGGAAAATCAAACGGTTAAGGTCGGACCGAGGCGGTGAATATGTCTCTTTTGAATTCTCTCAATTTTGTGAAGAAAGTGGAATAATTCATGAAGTTACTCCACCATATTCGCCCCAATCGAATGGAATAGCCGAAAGGAAGAACCGAACTCTATGTGACCTGGTTAATGCCATGTTACAAAGTTCAGGTATGTCGGACTATTGGTAGGGTGAAGCAGTTCTCACAGCTAATTATGTCCTAAATAGGGTGCCACCTCGCAATCAGGAGGAAACACCTTATGAAGGACGGAAGGGGAGAAAACCCAACTTGTCTTTTCTCCGGACCTGGGGATGCCTTGCAAAAGTGCATGTGCAATTACCGAAGAAAAGGAAGCTTGGACCTAAGACCGTTGATTGTGTTTTTCTAGGGTATGCTAAAAACAGCATGGCTTATAGATTTTTAGTGGTCAAATCCGAGGTAAGTGACATCGCTACAAATATAGTGTTGGAATCTCGTGATGCGACATTCTTTGAGCATGTGTTTCCTATGAGACCAAATGAAGTCATTGATCCCATTGGTTCAAGTGAACACTCTATTCTTCCTAGAGTGGATAACACTGCTCCAGAATTAGAGTTGAGGAGGAGTAAGAGGCAGAGGACTGAAAAGTCTTTAGGCGATGACTTTGTCACCTATGTCGTGGATGATGAACCACGAACCCTTTCAGAGGCATATGCATCCCCAGATGTGGATTACTGGAAGGAAGCAATCAGAAGCGAGATGGATTCCATTATAGCTAGCGGGCGTGGGAGGTTCTGGACCTCCCATGTGGATT
Source organism: Phyllostachys edulis (assembly GCA_036346405.1). Taxonomy (NCBI): domain Eukaryota; kingdom Viridiplantae; phylum Streptophyta; class Magnoliopsida; order Poales; family Poaceae; genus Phyllostachys; species Phyllostachys edulis. The sequence continues at coordinate 48,182,711 of CM070552.1, forward strand.
CAAGCCAATAGGTCGCAAATGGATCTTTAAAAAAAGCGAGATCGATGGTACTATTAAAAGTACAAGGCCCGTTTAGTGGCTAAGGGTTTCACGCAAAAAGAGGCGAAGACTATTTGATACATACTCTCATGTGGCTCGTCTACCCACAATTCGAAAGTGCTTATAGCACTAGTCACATATATAAACTCCAAGTACATCAAATGGATGTAAAGACCGCTTTCCTAAATGGAGAGTTGGATGAGGAGATTTATATGCTTGACTGATGGTTTTGTGGTTGAAGGGTAAGAGAGGAAAGTATGTCGATTGATTAAATCTTTGTATGGCCTAAAGCAAGCTCCCAAGCAATGGCACGAAAAATTTGATAGTACTATGACCTCGGTCGGCTTTTGTGTGAACGAAGCCGATAAATGTGTCTACTATCGGTTTAGTGGGGGCGAATGTGTCATTCTATGTCTTTACGTAGATGACATATTGCTTTTTGGGACCAACATAGATGCAATCAATAAAACAAAGTCTTTCCTCTCCCAGAATTTTGATATGAAAGATCTGGGTGAAGCTGATGTGATCTTAAACATCAAGCTTATAAAAGGTGAGAATGGGATTCATGGACAAGGTCCTATCCAGATTTGGATTCATGGACTGTAAATCAGCAGCCACACCCTATGATCCAAATGCTAAGCTTCATAAAAATACTGGACATGGAAAAGACCAGCTTAAATATTCTCAAATTATAGGATCCTTAATGTATATAACTAGTGCAGCGAGACACGATATCTCATATCTCGAAGTGATTGAGTCGTTATCGTCCAATCCAGGAGATGATCATTGGATAGCACTAGAGAGGGTACTTAGGTACCTGAAGGGGACCTCTAACTTGGGAATACATTATTCTGGCCATCCGACAGTCTTGGAAGGATTTAGTGATTCTAACTGGATCAGTGACTCGGATGACATGAAGACTACGAGTGGCTATATATTCACTCTAGCAGGTTGTCGGGACCCAAAATATGCAATTCTGGACCCTCTGTGTATACTGCACTAGTCCAGGATCACGCTAGTGCACACAGTGGCAACATCAGTGAAATATCATTTCCATATACAAAGATAACAAATAAATAGGCAAATAACAATAAACATCATAGTAAAGACCTTATGGTCAAAGCTTACAATTAATGCTTCAGATGGGCAAATAGCTCAATGAAGCTGCAGCGGAACGAAACAGAATAACTTCAGTGAAGCCCATCCATATGCCCGCAGGCAATCGGCTAGGGTAGCGCGACCTAGTTCTCCACGATCCTTGAAGTAGACCTTGTTGACTGACGATTCCTTCACTTCTACTTGATTTAATAAAGCAAGCATGAGTACACACCGTACTCACAAGTCATACCACAGAATGCAAATTATAGATGCAGGCTTATTCCAAAAGAATGGCTTATGTGGTTCTTTTGCAGAAATGCAACATTTCCAATTTGAATATGAATAATAGATTGAAAGCATAAGTAAAACAAATAACTAATAGTAATTTTATCAGTTGTTTTCCAAAGACATATGTCCTAAACAAGTTATTCACATAGCCATATGACTTAAGTCACACAGCTCCCTTCCCAAGGTTTTCATGAAAATCTACCCCTCGTGTGAAATCTCCGAGCATGTCCATGATCATGACGCGCTATTGAATAGATTGGTTAACACTCTGCAGAGGTTGTACACTTTACCCACAAGATACAACTAGTGTAGCTAGCACTAGCCGTAACAAAACAGTTCAGAAACTTCATCTCGACATTGACACTCCCGGTATGCTTAGCCACCACAGATGCACACCGTTGAACAGGGACACAGCGAACCACCCTGTGATGCGACTACTTGGTAGTACACACCTCCACCCAATTCGACACAGCTAACCTACAACCTAAGTAATCAATGTCAAGACTCCATAACTTACTAAGTTAGGCCCGTCCCATCAGGCATGTGGTTGTGCAAGCGCCCGATTCAATGGCGCACAAGGTTAAGTCCTTAACTGACCGAGGCAAGACTTCCAAATTCTAACCTATCATTCCCGCCAACATAGATCCACCATAAAAGTATACCAGACCACTTACCTCCGTCCAAAACCTTTTTCCACCCTGTTGGTTAACTACAACATATGCCATCAACGAGTAATAGCACATAGTACACACAATTTTATCAAATGGTTCCATAGTCACTTAGTCAAGTTTATTATTGCGACTCACATGAAATGATGACTCGTAGCATGGCTAAGCAAACTAATCGTATCTAACCAACCCACGTTGGTAATACAATAGCACCAACTAAATAAACCAAACTAGGGTGACAAAAGATTATGACATACAATTAGACAAGGAGGTCATAACAAATTGGATATTAACTAATCCCAAAAACATTGAAATAAATAATTAAAGTAAATGCAATAATTTAAATCAAAATATTTTAGAAAACTGGGTTCAACAAGATCAAAGGTATAACTTGCCTTGAGATAGGTCTAAGTACTGATCTTGCTCTTGAGGTATTCCTTCTTCTTCAAATCTTCTCGAAGTATCGACGTCTACTCGCAACGAAAGCAAATAAACAAAACAAATAAAAATAGAGGCAAAACAAACTCCAAAAATTAAATAAAAATCTCAGATAAATAGATCTTGAATTTATATGAATTTAGATATTTGAATGGGCTTAATCGGAGTTCGGATGCAAAAGATATGACTCTCGGAAGAATCACATGAAATTATGAAATTAGAGAGGAAAGAATATTCAGAGAATATTCCTTCGGATTAAAATAATTAAATAGAATTGGAGACTTACAAGTGGGGTCCATAGGCCGGTAAGTGAGAGAGAACAAATGTAGTGAATGACATGTGGGACCAACTGGATAAACGGATTTCAGAAATTAGATGAATTTCCGAAAATAGGATTAGGGGTTGACATGTGGGCCACTGGTCTATGGACCAGGTCCACAGAGATATGCTAGTCCATGGTGGACCAAGCTTATGGCTAGGGTTTGATCAAGGTTTGACTGACAACGGGGGCCCCACAAGTCATAGACTAGGTCCACAATGAACCACATCTATACTACTCCGACTTTAGGATTAGGTGTAGGCCACACAGGTGATGACAGTGCATGCCACATAGGATGACACACAAGCACAAAGGCTTAGGTGGCAGCTGAATAAGCGACGACTAGGCGGCTGACTTGGCGCAAGGTGGCAAGATGGCAAAGACATGGCTCAAGGAGGTGGCATGATCAGATGATCACGTGGCCACGCGGTGGAGTTGACAAAGCTGTGCCGACGTGGCATCAACCTAGAGGGAGAAGAACAGGGGCCCACCTAGAAGTGAAATAGCAGAGGGAGGCGGCGTCCATGGTGTTCACGGGTCGGCGGTTCGGACAAAACCAAGGCGTCTGAAGAAGACGGAGGGGAGCACCAAGACGGCGACAGCACAAGGATCACCATTCAAAGCTCGGAATAGCTGGAAGATGACCAGACCGGCGACAATAAGAAATTGACTGACAAAGAAGAAGAAGACCTACGATGGTGTCTCGGTGAGGGAAGGAACACAAGGAGATGGAAAATCAGATGAGGAGGGGTTGGGGCACATCATGACGCGCAAAGGAGGGCACAAGGGCTCACCGGTTAATAGATCGGCAAGGGTGGCTGGCGGCTGGTTGTCGGGCAGAAACAAAAACGGCGAAGGAAGGATCCTCGGGCGAAGACGAAGGAGTCACAGTGTAGACCACGTTGATGCGAACCCATTGGCGGTGGCGGCTTGGGCGGAGAGGGACCAACAACGAAGATCTTCCGAAAAGAAGCATGCGGCGGCGTCTCTGATCTTTGGCGAAATCCGACAAAATGCAGCACGAACCCGAGGCGGCGCCTTAGGGTTTCGGTGGAGAGGAACGAGGCGCTGAGATTGACACGGTTGGTTCGGTTTATAAAGCACCGGAGAGGGAGGGATCCACAAGAAGTACGGGCGGCGCTCGGCGTGCTTGGCTCGAACTCGATTTGGCAAGGAGTCCAGGGAGAAGACAATGAACAGGTGGCGGCTGGCCCCACGGTTAGAGAAACATAAAAAAAGAAAGAGCAAAGTTAGCTCTCGGATAGAAAAAGAAAGAGGCACGGTGCGCTTTGCTGGCTTCACCTGCGAACACACGAGAAAGGTGGGCCGGCCGATGCTGAAAGAAAACAGCAATGGCCCATTCGAGCTGGCCCTTGCGCACGCGCGCCATGGAAGAAAGGGGCCAAGGCTGCCGGGCTTTGGCTTGGGCCAAGGCTACGCTGGGTTTCAGCGACGCCGCACGTGCTCTGAAGGAAATGCGGCCGGGTCATCTTGGGCTGCTCGGGCTGGGCAAAAGGAAGGAGCGGCCGGGAATACAAGAAGTGGCGACCCGACTCGGTGGAAAATGGAAGGAAGGAAAAAAGAAAAGTGGCCGGTTGAGGAAACACAGGAGTGGGCCGAAAGAAATAGAATGGGCCTAAGAAATGGAAAAGAAAGTGGGTTTCAGCCCACAGGAATTTACTGAGACTTTATTAGTTTTTCTTTTTTTAAAACAAATAGTCGAAAGCACAAATAGCAATTAGAAAATAGCAAATACGCTTGGAAAAAATCTAGAAAAATCTAGAAAATACATCCAAGCACATAGAATCCAAATAAAATAGTTTTGATAATAGTTGATGTTGAGATTTATCATATTAAATTGTTTTTGATTTATGAAAGTCCCAATTAAGCTTTATTAATTCAAATAAAATTGGTGAAATTTTCCAGGGACCTAAACTACTTAAAGGATTTTTGAAAAGCCAAATTTTGGGACATTACACAGGTGGGGCTGTTTCGTAGAAGTCTTCTAAACAGACTATCCTTACTCGATCCACCGTGGAGGCTGAGATGGTAGCTCTAGACTCAATTTCTTTGTAGAAGCGAGAATGGATCGAGAGCTCCTTCGACCTACTGTCTTTGAAAAAGCCAATTCCAGCTGTATTAACCTACTGCAATAACCAAACCGTTCTGGTTAAGGCAAAGAGTAGGAAGGACAATATGAAGTCCTCAAAACATATTAAAAGATTACTTAAGTCGGTAAGGCATGCTAGAGAGACGGGTGTTATTACTGTAGAATACATTTAGTCTGAAAGGAACTTGGCAGATCCTTTCACCAAAGGATTGGCACGGAAGACCATCCTTACAGCATCAAAGGGAATGGGGCTAATACCCGTATAAAGGCTCACATTGGTGGTAACCTATCTTAGTAGATCGAAGATCCCGTGAACTAGGCTCTAGGACAACAAACTGTGTGGGATTATAGAGCACATCTAAAGGGTCCCATTAGCTGCAGTGCTCTTTTCTGTATGGAAGGTTGAGCAATAGCTCTTAATGAATTCGAGACCTACATGGTATCGGGAATCGTCCTATAGGATTCCCTGAAGAATTCACCTACTTGAGTATGATCGTGAAGTCGCGATCAAAGAAAGATAAGGGTATACTTTCTTAAGTACTCATGAGCTAGATACGGGGATATGACCGTAACGTCCCAACCCGAGAGGGATTAGGGCAAGCCGCCCAGTACAGAATGTAACTCGGGCGAAAATTCTCACACCAAGGCATTGGATCAAGGTGTAGTCCTTCTTCGTCTGTGCAGAGTCATAGTCCTTGTTGCTAGGCTTTGGGTTCAAACCCGCAAGGTACCCACCGTCGAACAGCTGTATATCAAACAAGACTTTGAGCTTCCTTTTATCATATTGATAAATTGGTGGGGACTGTTGTATTTCACAAGGTCTTTTTGGTAATTTATCATATGAGAAAGGAAAGCTTGATGGGGCCCACCTGTCATGGGGAGCATCGGTTTGATAAGGCTGAGACTTCAATCTTTCAACAAGAAAGGGGAGAGAGTAGCCGTTCGGCTGGGGTCTGCCCAGGGGAGTGGCGGTGAATGCAAAAGCTTGGCGATCTTCTCGCCGGTAGTTAGCTGCATCAAGGCCTCCCCCTGATAAGTGGATCTACGAGCACTCTCTTGTTTCCCTGAAGAATAAGAGAGGAACGCCAGGTGAGATACTCGCAGAGCTTAATTCAGTTTTGACTGATTGGATTTTAACCTTGAGTCAAGGTGTGTGCCGTCTGGTGATCGGTGGCTCCGTCGACAATCAGGTTTGGTTCGTCTGCAACTTAGCTCATCCGATTTTCCTTTTTGCGCTATCTCTTCTGGAGATTGGGCTGTAAAGGAATTTGGGATCTTGCCTTTGTTGTTTCGAACCGGCTGGCTCTTGGGTAATTTGAGCGAGGAATTTGATTAATCTGGTTGTCCTCAACTTGGTTCCGTGGTGATTTCTTGCTCTGAGGAGGCATTCAGCCGGTGCTTCCTCTGTAGTCTTGTGCGGCACTTTCCCTGTCCCTCGGCTTCTTTCTTTGGAGGGTTCCGAAGAAGAAGAAATGCATTGTATCTCCGAATACCCTGGTAATAGGTTTTCTGGGACAACGTCTTCTTGACGTGCCTTGCCTATTATGTTCTTGGTGGTTTTGAGTACCACCGCACCAGTGAGTATTTCAGTATTCATATTGCGCATTACTTTGCATATATATATATTTGAGTTGTGCTGATCTCAAATTCTGTATAAGGTTGATTCTTGTACTAAGATATTGCAAATAGTGGTGCCTGGGCTACTGGATCCTACTCAATGATGATAGAGTCTATTTCTGAAATCTGTTAAGATAACTAATTCGGTCTTGAGCTCTAAAGGGATTGCTTATTGCTATCAATTTCTTTTAGTGAGGTAGATACTTTCTATGGAGATTATTTTGATCAGTTTTGTTAGCTGATTGTTGGTTCCTCTGTTGGTTGAGAGGCATCAAATCTGATCCTTGTAACTTCCTTTTAACTGTGAGATCTTTAGTACCCTGTTACTGCTGGTTCCACTAGATTAAAGGTTATAGTGTTCTTTTGATAATCTGCTGCATACAGAAAGTAATACTTGTGTCTTCTGCTCATTAAATTGATTTTGTTAGTTCAGTAAAGCATTAAGTTTAGAGCTCAAAGTCTGTCTTCTAGCTATCTTATCGATTTGTGAAGAGTTTAGACTATGTTGGCTGAGATGGCAGAATTTGTATCTTCTGCATCTTGCCTGCTGAGAGCAATAATGAACATATCAAAACTGAGCAATATGCTATTTTCATATAGTTGTTTACCTTATCTTTTAAGCTTTTTGTCCTGGTTAATTGACCTGTCAGAATTTTATGTTTATATGTTATTTTGATCAATTAGTTACAGCTGGAATTATGCTTTAGATATGTTTTATTGTGCTGGATTTAAATCTGAATCTATGCTTAAACTGCCATTTTTTCAACACTAAGTGCACGAGATGTACACATTTAACATATGCTCTCCATCTAACGACCCCAGTGTACATGATTTTATTCTCTCTAATACACGCCGCCTTACACACGGATCGATGGGACCTTGTCCATCTCACGCATTGATCTCGAGGTTACTCCCTATCGATGACGACCACCTGCTTGCCAACGTTGCGGCCGGAGAAGAGTCCGATGAGCGCGGCCGGCGCCTTCTCCATCCCTTCGACGATGTCCTCCACGTACGTGATCTTGCCCTCCGTGACGTGCCGCGCGACCATCTCCTCGAACTCCCTGTACTTGCCGTAGTGGTCGAACACCAGGAACCCCTCCACGCGGAGCCGCTTCGCGAGGACGGTGAACAGGTTGTACACGGGATCCGGCCGGTCGAGGTTGTACTGGGAGATCAACCCGCAGACGGTGACGCGGCCGCTCACGCGCATGTTGAGCAGCGCGGCGTCCAGCATCGCGCCGCCCACGTTCTCGAAGTAGATGTCGATGCCGTCCGGGAAGCACCTCCTCAGGGCCAGGTTCAGGTCCTTCTCGTCCTTGTAGTTGAAGGCGTCGTCGAAGCCGAACTTGTCCTTGAGTAAGTTGACCTGAATACATAGATCAATTATCAGTGTGAGATGAGAAAGAATACATATGGCCAGAAGAACGAGACGAGATCACGAGAAGGCGATTGAAAAGCGGTGTGAAGCAGGGTCTCTGCGTCTTTCGGCACGTGCCACGAACCTTCTCGTCTGAGCCGGCGCTCCCGACCACGTAGCAGCCCATGAGCTTGGCGAACTGCCCCACGAGCTGCCCGACGGCGCCGCTCGCGGCCGACACGAACACCCTGTCGCCTTCCTTGGGCGCGCATATCTCGTGAAACCCGACGTACGCCGTGAAACCTGCCATGCCTGGAACGGCGTACACCACGGCTAGTGTTAGATCAAACAACGTCCGACGATGCGACATGCACGTAGATATGTGCGTCAGTGCGTGTTTGGTGCACTGGATGAAAGAACGACCATGTACGTACGTACCGAGGAGGCCGGTGTAGTAGGAGAGGGGCAGCTCGGGGTGGCGGATGGTGAACACGTTTTGGGGGTCCTTGATGAGGCTGTACTCCTCCCATCCAGTCATCCCCCACACGTAGTCGCCCGCTTTGTACTCCGGGTGGCTCGAGTCCACCACCTTGCTCACGCCGTAGCCGGTGATGGCCTATGCTCGTCATGGAAAATGATCGGCAAATTGAGTCGTTCATCGTGGCAATCTTGTTACGTGTCGAGGGCGATAATAGCACATGGCAATTGAGGGGCAAATTCAGACAATACAGCGACACCTGAGCAACTAAAAGCTACCATGATCTTGTCGATCATCTCTACAGTGACAACACAGAGGCAGATGCTGCGCTGGCTTAATTAGCCGACCTGGCCAACAATTGCGCGCAATTAAGTAAGCTCATGCATGGGCGATATATGAGTGCAAACGCGCATGTACATACCTCACCGACGACGAAGTCGTCGATGTAAGAGGGCTCGTCGTGCTTGGACATCCGCCCGCGCATGATGGGGTCGCACGACAAGTACAGGTTCTTGACGAGGATGGCGCCGGCCGTGCCCTCCGGCACCTTGGACGGCGCGGTGGCCGTCGTCACGACCTCCATGTCGGTCTCCTTGGGGAAGCCCGTCACGTAGTTATTGAGCACGATCTTCTTGTTTGCCATCTGCGCCGCCGCTATTAATTCCGCGCCTCTCTGTAGCGTTTAGTGCGTCTCAAACTCTCGATAATATGTAGCGTTTGTTGTTGTTGTTTGTGTATGGACGGGGTTGCGCGGTTGCGCCTCGGGATTTATAGAGCCCTCATGCATGGACAACAAGCCAACGAGCCACGCAAGCAGGGGAATGAATTTGGACACGATTGTGCCACGTTCAGTGGCCGGACCGGAGACGTACTGTGCTTGTTTCCGGCTGATTTAACATGTGTTTTGTGCTTGTTTCCGGCTGATTTCACATGTGTGTTATTCGTTTGGACAAAAATGGCGCGGTGGGGACAACCACGTACAGCGCTTGGGAGCATGACAAGGAATTTTTTAAAAAATAATCTATTTTTTATTCGAAAATACAGAAATAATACCGTTTAATTTTTTTTTTACAAAAATAATCACGTGTCGCCGTACGGTTAGGCGAGTCGTGCAAGTCGCCCAGCCACAGTGCGACCAATCTTCAAGTCGCCCAATGGAACGGCGATTTAAAGGTTCGAGGCGTCGTCGCTTTATGGCATGGCGACTTGGAGATAGTCGCCATACGGTCGAGCGAATAGGTCGCAGCTCAACCCAAGTCGTCCAACCGTATAGCGATTTAGGGCGGCTATGAAACCCGCGCGCGGCCGAACCGTCGCCATTCCACCGAGCGAATCAACAAAATCCGAATCGAGAGGAAATAAAAAGAGGAGAAGGAGAGGGAAAAATGAGGAGGGGAAGAAGAAAAGGAGGAAAAAGAGGTTCTTCGTTTCGCATCGACAACTACGATGGTGAGTTCGTAGTATTATTTTGTACAAGTTTATTTCTGAAACCATGGTAGGTTAGCAAGCAACTTCATGTGTAGTGACATAGTGTTAGCAAATATTTAGAGATGGCATGATTAATTAGTAACCATAGTAGGTTAGCAAGCAACTTCATGTGTAGTGACATATTGTTAGCGAGCAACATCGTGTGTAGTGACATTATTTTTTACAAGTTTATTTTTGAAACCCTGAGCGACACGTGGACTAGTTACTGAATCTTTGGACGACTTGGCAGTAAGTACTGGCCTAACGGTTGATAGTCGCTCAACCGTTAGACGACTTGGCAGGAAGTGCTGGCCCAAGCTGTTGAGCGACACGTGGACTAGTCGCTGAACCATTGGACGACTTGGCAGTAAGTACTGGCCCGACTAGGTCACGAACAATGCTAGAGGGAATGCATAGACAACCATGTCATAGTAATTACGAAGGAGAATACGTCAACACATAATACAAGTTATACAACAATGATAGAGGAATGCATAGACAACCAAGTCATAGTACCTCTGAAATACAATCGTAAACACGAATCGTAAACCCCCTCGGCCACTCATTGCGCCACCCGCAGCACCTCCTCCGTCGTCGCCACGTCCCACACCCGGTCCACGCCCAGCAATACGCCCCCGCTTGGGCTTCCGAAGCGCGGGGTGCCTAGGCCGGGGCCCAGACAGGGAAAGCCGCTCAGGAGCCCTGTCGATCCGTGGTCCTAGGGGGTCGACTCCACCTGTTACTGCGTGATCACTGGGGGCCCGCTAAGCTGCTCACCGGAAATAACCTCGGCAGTGCGAGCTCGGTGCCCTGGCCCTCCGGGTGTTTCGCGAAATCTTGATCCACGTCCTCGTGCGGGGAGCACTCAGGTGCCGGCTGGAAAACAGCACCTGCACGGCAAATAATGTTAATCACTACAATATATCGACGATCACAAACCTGAAGAGAGGAAACGTACCTGACTCGAAGGCATTGCGCGGGATGTCAAACCCACAATACTGTCCGGACGGGTCGGGGATGAAAACATACTGCCCTGACGCTCTTTGGTAGGTGTCCTGCAACGACGCCGGTGGTGGTGGCTGTGGCGGTGGGGGTGCGTACCCACGTGCCCACCCAGACCCTCCAGCCTACCCAGGCACAGGCGCAGGAGGAGGCGAAGGCGCAGGCGCAGGCGGGGCGCGTGGACGTGTCCCTCTTGAGCCTGCTGATTGGGCTGTAGGACGTGGCGTCCTCGACCTATGCACCGATGAGGCCACCTCCCGGACCGACGAGCCCACCTCCTGCACCGACGAGGCCACCTCTGTCGCAGATCTGCGGCGTCGAGGCCACGCATCGCCTCGTCGCCTTTGCAGAGCCCGGCGAACAAAGCGCACTAGCTCGTCGCGCGTGACTCGCACCAATGCCGATCTGTCTAGGATCATTGTCCGTCGTTAGCAACCCCGGCGTTGATGTGCATGCGCAAGGAGTATGTCAAAGCGTCAAACCTATAATTCGAATATGATGCTTAGACATTTTCAAACACGATTTTACGTACCGCAAGGTGCACGTTCCGCGCTAAGTGCAGAGGGTAGGACTCGGTCGGTGCTGGCACGCGAGCGGGAGGAGGGTCGACGACATGCACCAGTCTGGTGCGTGTCTGCGGGGCGTACCAGCGAAGGTACTTTGTCGTCATACTTGAGGGTCATCTGGGCCGTCCTATGGTATCACGATCCTCGTGGGCGTTAAGCCTTTGTACCCACGGCTCCATCTTGCTCGACTACTGCGTCCTGGTGCCACCCCTCCTACTATGCCTGCGAAACGTACCACTACAATTAGAAGCTACCGTTACTGAAATATCAAAAACATATGTGAACATGTGTTGTATGTAACTCACGCGTGGGTCGAGTCAGGCACCCTCGTCCTGATGGGAACCGGAACAACCTGGCGGAGGCCGAACTGGCGCATCACCCTGTGCACTGCATAGTCCTCGACTAACACGTCGAAGATGAGCTTCCTCTGCGTCGCTTGATCGCCCGTCGCGCCCGGCCACAGTGAAAACGAGCCAGCGGGAGCACGGGCCTCCGTCTCCTAATCAGAGTACGGCTTCCAGCTCACGTCATCAGCGATGAGACGGTCCAGCTACTCCACAAAGTGCGATACGCTCTGCGTGTGACTGCTGCGATGTGCATCTTGTACTGCGAGTCGAGCAGTGGTTACAAAGGATTACCTGTAATATAACTGAAGAAAAGATATAGGGAAGTATGTACCCGTCTATGGCACCAAAGGGACCCTACGGTCGGTCGGTCCACCGCGTCCCCATGGTACATGTCCGCACCGTCTGATGCAGAGTCTACGGCATAGAGTACATCCATGGTACATAGTCGCCTCTGATACAAAAAAGTGGCCTGACTTGCGGACAAACCTCTCTACCCGGTGTGGGTCGGTCTCCAAGCCCGTCGGGTGTCGCGTATGAACCACCCCCAACTCAAGCTGCGTCGTCCCGCCAAGCTGGATCGGCACCACGACGGCTCGCAGCGATCTTTGACGTCGACCAACCGGTCCAATGAGACCAAATGCCAATCCGAACCACGGGGTCTTGAGCCATACCTGCAAATTAAGAAATTAAAAGCATTCATATTACTTAAGCATTTAAATTATATTCCAATGGGAAATAAATCATATTTGATATGTTCTTAGTGGCACCTAAACACTTTGCTCCAACACAATGGTAATACATATGCAATTTCATGAAACCCACGTGGTAAAAACATAATTTTTCCTACGAAAGGCTATATTATGTTAACGCCTGTACCGACTGCTATGGATTGCGAAATATTTGATACATCATCGTTATTATGCATATTTATAATAGGTGAAGCTTTCAGGAAAAAAAAACAAAATTTCACATGTTTGATAATCCTACGTGTTTGGAACCATGTATCTGTGATTCCTTAATCCAACTAAAACTATGAAGTAAATGTTTTCAATTCTTTATTGTACAAAAAAAATACATGTATTTAACATTCTATAATACTACCATTCTTTTTTGTAACCCTTTTATTTATTTTTTGCATATGTGAGGTTGATGCATCACCTTTGATGCAAGATTGCAAGAGCTGGCTGTTTATAGGCATTTGTTGAAACTGGTCTATCAAGTCATTGGGTGCCAGAATAATTAAAAAGATTTAAACATTGTAAGATGTCTTAACAGATTATAGGTGATTTATTATATTCATTGACCTCATATGTTACTTCACAACCAAACCAAGAATTGAGCTCTGTTGCTTGATTGAAAGGAATTTAACTTGGATTTACTCAATTAAAGCTTGAAGTTGTATTATAAAGCTTCTTAGTTAGAGTATATGCATATTATATACCTTCTTGAATCAGGCTTAACTCATACAAGCTATAATCATTGTTACAAAACATTATCTAGTTAGCATTGTCATTAACTAATTACCAAATTTCCTTTGATTTCCGGTTTTACCGGTTTTCCAACCGGTTTTTTCGGTTACCACCCGGTAACCGGCCGGGAGGATTTTGAATTCAAATTTCGCCTTATGAATTTCGTCCGGTTTTAGCCGGTTTTTCCGGTTACTGGCCGGGAACCGTTACCGGGCCCCGAGCGGGATTTTGCCCGATAACGGTTCTTTGATCCTTGTGTACCACTAATGTTTGCTTGTTTCCCAGGGTGACGGTGGTTGGAAAAGAACGATCAATCTTGCTCACTGCGACTGTAATGACCCAAGGAGCTGTGTTAAAAAGGACTTGCGGTCGAGGGCCACTATTTCCCCGGCATAAACAACGGCAATCCCCTTCGGGACTGCATGCAGTGCACCAAATGAATCTTCATCAACAACAAGCGAGAGGGACAGGATATCAACTCCATCATGGATTGCATCATCCAGAGCTGCTAGCACTGCGGCAGTAGCAAGGTATACCCCACGTTCCTCCTCCCACGTAACCTTAGGCTGGTCCCAATGGGTAGTTTTTTACTACAGTTTTTTATTGTATGAAAAGCATTTAGATACCACCTTCTCAATGCATGGTATCCTAAAGTGTGGTATCCTAAGCCTTTGATATAGAGTATTTACTAGTATTTCTACCTAAGATACTGTGTATGAGTGGTATCTAAATAAGATACCAGTCTGCTCTCTCTCTTCCTTAATTACAGTGCCACATCAGATTTTTGCTTATGTGACAACCTTAAGAAACTTGTTAAGGTGAAGCATTGGGATCAGTCTTATACACTGCAAGGCGCGCTCGGAGTGCACCGCCACGCGCCACCCCAGCACCCAGGCCGTGGAGGCTTACACCCTCTACCACTGCACCGGCTGCTGTGGATGCTGTGTGTGTTCCATGCCCATTCATGTCCCGAGCAGACATGTAATTTTTCTTGAGGTTGGCTTTGTTCAGACCTGCAGCGTAGTACTACTATCATGTTGTTACACCTCTCTCCATCATGTATTTTAACATGTGAACTCGTGAACATGATAACCTCAAGTTGCCATTCCTGATAGGGACACTACCATTCTTTTTTGTAACCCTTTTATTTTTTTTTTGCATATGTGAGGTTGATGCATCACCTTTGATGCAAGATTACGAGAGCTGGCTGTTTATACTTTTTAGGCATTTGTAGACGATTACTGTTGCAACTTGTGGATATGATAGTCACTAAACCTAAATGAATTTGTACTGTTGTGATCGCATAGGTAGATTCTGGCTATAGCACTTTACACAGTCCAAGTTTTGTGTCATCTCCCTTGTCTTCTTTCACAACCTACTGATGACATAGCCTAAAATTTCCGCATAGGAAAATCATGTGTGGCAGTTGGACATTTGATTGCAACTAAAAATGCAAAGCGTGTACTACTATCATGTTGTTACACCTCTCTCCATCATGTATTTTAACATGTGAACTCGTGAACATGATAAAACCAAAATTAAAATTAACTTGTAGTCGCTATCATGCTCTTAGGTGGCAAGAAGAAGATAGCAACATAAGAAACTCCAAGAGAGGACACGAGGTAGTGAGGCTACAAGAAGGCAAACTAGGTTTGTCCCCAAAATGAAGTTTAATAGTTAAGCAGAAATATATTTTTGAACCTTTTCCTTGACAAGTCATAGCAACCTGAATTTAATTGAACATTAGCTCGATTTGGTTTGACTTGTAGATTGAAATGAGCAGAGTGGTTGGCACAAACTTATCTCGATTCATTTTTTGAGCCGAGTTATTTTTCTTTCTTTTTGCAAGCGAACACTATAAAATTGCCATCCAAAGAAATAATAACAGGATATTTTGATTGGAAAATGATAACAAAAATACATTAAGTCCATGGTAATGCTATTCCATGCAATCTTCATGGGCAAATAATTATTCTGATAAAGAAAAGAAATACATGTAAACCGTACATCTGTGGAACTTGGCAATTTCCTCTAGTTTTTCCTGTTGTTTCTAAGAACATTTTGATATTGCCTGCATGTAAAAAAAAATACATGTATTTCCCCCCGATGGTTACCATACTTTTAATTTAGTGTTTTTCTCATATAGCCGACTGTATTTATAATGCAATCCAAATCATTCTCAACGGTTAGAATAACTCAGTGTCAAAATATTGCGACAAAGTGATAAGATGATGGGCACTTTAAATAATTATGACAAAGGATACTACCATTGGGAACGTTAGAAATGCAGTATTGAATCCAAGCATGAAGTATCACTAGCGGTGAACCCGCGCTTTGCTGCGGAGAAAAAAGGAAATGCGATGTATAACGACGACCTGGAAGCTTTGTCTGTGTATGTGTGTGTATACACACATGTATGTTGCAATAGCACTATGTACACAAAGTACGTAAAAAAATACATAGGAAATGGTACGATACATATCTGTGTGGCCAAAATTGAGCAAAACTTGATCTGCTTTCGATATACTAAATTCAGAGATCATACATCTAGGTCGTGAGGAAGCAAAACACGGTAGAGTAGGAAAAGATAGAAACATAATAGATGAGACATTAATAAGCAGCTAAAGCATTTAGAGTAGTTTAAAAAGTTTGGAGGTAAGGGATTCCAGAATCATGCATTTCCTTTCGAATCTAGAACTTGTGTTGGCCGGTACTTTAGAACATTTTTATGAATAAGCACATGTGAGAAACAAATGAAAGATCATCAGTGTGGAAGTTTTGACCTATACCAGATGTAGAAGAAACATGTAAGACATGTAATTTATTTTCGAGCAAACAAACTACTTGGTGATACGTCAAAATAATAACTACCATCTTTGTATCTGACGATAATCTGTATGTTGATCCACGATAATGTTCAGAATGATCATAGCAACTACTTTTATTTGCAGCAATATATCATCTTCCATCAACTCTAACTCCATATCTCAAGCACAAATTGCGGTGTTTGTACAGCATATATGTTTTGGCTAGAGGCAATGCATATGACTTATATAGGAAGCTATGAACTTCGTAATCAGTTAGAAATATGTTACTTTAATAAGCAAAAGGGAGAAAAAAAAAAGAGGATCTGATGTAGCACAGAACTCTGGCAAGGAATGTCTTCGACACGAGAAGATGTATAGAAATGTATAACGCAACTCGTTCTGTGGTAATGAAGGAAGATTAGAAAGTTGAATTATTGTTGGACGGCGAGCATCGACAACTTTGGCTAGAAAGCGTAAACATAAGCAAAACAAAGCAGGAATGATTACACTATCTTATCTTTTCTGAAACGTAGACATAGCCAAAACAAACCATGAGCGATGACGCTCTCATATTGTTTCTCTTTTATGCTCAACATAATGTAATCTGACAGCTGAAACTGTGATTAAAACTGGATTGATCTGGAAATCTGTTGACGAAACTATGTAGATGGGTTGAAAGTACCTGTATATGCACGTGAGGTTGTCTCCAGTTCTGTGCTGGCCATAATAATAGCACAGATGAACACCTGTCATCAGGAATAACTGTGGCCCTCAACTCTTAAAAGTGCTGCTGGTGCTCCTGGAAAGCATGAAGTACAGAAAGAAGATGTATCATTGAAATGAACACGGTAGTATACGAAATGTAGAGGTGAACTATGCAAAGTATAGATGGTGGTATACCTTGCCGGTAGTACATCATTTCTGAACTCCAATGTAGGACTCTTGAGCAAGCTTTTATTGTTCATATTGACATCAGCTGTAACAGGTAGGTATTGAAGCATAATCATTTGCAGTTAGGTAAATAGTCCTAACGAGGATCTAATAATCCTCATTTTATCTTTTATCTATAATTCTTATTATGGGTAAATATGACGTCATATGGTCCCTAAGTATACCCCTTAATGTTATAAGGGAGGAGCCTACTAGGTGGTCGTGAGTTCTTCTACGACCACCCCCATAGTCGTAAGTTATGCTACGACTACCCCATAGTCGTAAGTCTTGCTCGACTACCTTATGGTAAATAAGTTCTTCTCGACCGAGGTCGTCTCGACCACCTTAGGATCAATAAAACCTACGAGGAGTAGGTCCAATTGATTAAGGAATTCAGCAGTCATCATCTGTTGTTACTCTGCTAAGTAATAGCACATAATACCCCATTATCTCGATATATAGCTATCGAGGCGTGGAGGAGTTAATCGCGGTGATTCTCGCCAACATCGCTTGATTCTGAGGATATAATGAGGCACCACTTCACGGAGAAAGCGGCCACTCCTTCACGGACTATATAAAGGCGGCAATCGAGAAGGAAGGCGTCGGATCAAAGCGTGAACACACGCTATCAAGGGCCATCGGGAAGACAAGCACTATCATACGTAATAGTCTTAGTATTTCTCACGATTGTCGAGAATACACTCAATACCATACACACACAGGGAGTAGGGTTGTTATTCTCTCCGGAGAAGGCTGAACACGTATAAAAATCCTCGTGTCAATCTCTCTCGTGATTTCATTCTAGGAGACCCCGAATCAAACAATCTTTACGTAAGATCGGTTCTAAAAACAAGCGGTTAGGCGCCGTCCGTGGGGATCTTCGGTAATCTCTTGTCAACATACTCTCTTTTTCCCAAATCTCATGCACTCATGGCGGAGAATAGAGCGAGAGAACTAGTTCGACTTGGCGGTCTGTGAGCGTCGACATGAATGCGGTATCGATTCTGAGCGAGTATTGACTCATCCGATGGTCCGCTTGCCTCCGGTGATCTTCCCGAGATCCGAGGAGACAATGCGTGATAGAGTTGAGGAGGATCCTATCCCCCTTGATGCGTCAAGGAGGATTCTACCCTCTCAAAGGACAAGGGTCAATCGACCAGACTACACCAGTGGACTCACAACACGACGAGAGTTTTTCCTCGAAGTGTCCGAGTTCCCCTAAGGCGGTCCGACTTGGTGAGGCAAGTTCTGGAAGCCACAATTCCAGGACTTCACCAGCATCTGGTGATCCTCTCTCTCCGAATGACTTTAGAGAGAGCGGGGTCAAACATGCTTTTCCTACAAATTCGACCATCTCTCCACAGGTCACACCTGCGGACGGAGACGGTTATAACCCAGAGTTCCCCTACCTGGAGGGGATTGCTCCAAGTCGCCAGATGGTGTATCTCGACTACTCCTCAAGCGGAGAGGCCTCGAGCGCAAGTGAGAATCATCAATAGGAGGTCTTCGTCCTTCCCTCGGATCAAGGTCACTCTCCTAGAGACCGAGCTGAAGACACTCCCGAAGATCACGCACTGCACCCCCTCGTGGCAGTGGCAAGGACACCACCGATGGCGGACACGACCAACACCTTCATGAACGCGAGGGAAATCCTCGACATACTCGCACTACATTGAGGCAGTCTCAAGAGTATGACATAGAAGATCTTGAGGCTATTCGACGAAAGAAGATTGAAGCCCAGAAGAATTTGCCTGGGCGAATCCAATATCAATCAGAGGAAACTCAAGAACTCCAGCACATCAATGACTTGCTCGAGAATCCAACTCGAGAACTTGCCCGAGCGCCAGGGTACGATCTCTTCGTCGAGGAGATCACACAAAAGCTTTGGTCCACGATGGCAAAGCTGGAAGCACCTCGCCGACATCATTCAGGAAGTCGTAGCAATACGACTTCTTCAGCTACCAGTCGATCGAACATATCACCACGGAGGAATCGACGCAACAGTAAGTCGCATCTATCTCCTACTCGGAGAAATGTCTTTCGAACGACTGATGATCACCAAACCCATCGGAGAGGTGATCGTTCATCATTCCCCTCGTAGGACCGAGACCTATCATAGGTCAGGTCAACCTGTTACTGGGTATCGTCGAGTACGACCACCTGATGATATCAACCCTTCTTTCCTGCAAAGGAGGCGTCAAGAAGTTATTCTTGGATGTCGGGCATTCTCTTTGATCTCCGAGTGTTATTAGCCACCTCGTTTTTTACCAGTGAACATGGAAAAGTTCGATGGCTCTTAAAATCCCATCGAATTCCTTCAAATCTACGCAACAGCTGTCCGGCAGCAGGAGGAGGAGAACATGTGATGGCAAATTACCTTCCAACTGTGCTCGAAGGGTCTACTCGATCGTGGTTATTGAACCAACCACTCGAGTCGATCTATTCTTGGCAACACCTCTGCGACCTTCTACTGGCGAATTTCCAAGACACTTACAATCGCCTTGGGAAGGAGGACGACTTGCACCGGATGAGACAGAATGACAACGAGACCTTGCGCCAATTCATCAAGCGCTTTAGTCAGGTTCGTAATTCAATTCCGGAAGTTTCGATTCATCTGTCATCGGGGCTTTCAAGCAAGGAGTCCGTAATAGAAGGATAACGAAGATATTGCTTTAAATCCGCCTACTCTTTGTCATTGAACTCTTTGAGATGGTCGATCGATATCGATTGCCTCTGAGGCGATCGAGTGGAACAACACAATGGATCGAGAAGACAATACCTCGAGAAATAGCGACATTGGTAAGAAGAAAGATAAGAAAGCAAAAAGTCCAAGAACAAAGGCGAAGGGTCAAAAACTCTAAGCCGCCGGTTCCAAGGAGGTTTTGGTGTGAATGATAAAAGCCACGCACCTCAAGCCGCACTCCGATCGAGGCAAAGGTAAGCGCCCGATCGGAAAAATGATAAGCCTAGGTGGTGTCCTTTCCATAAAAAGGAAGGACATGACTTTCAGAAGCTAGGGTCTTTCAGCGGAAGCTTGAAGACTACTACAAGCGACAAGGACCACTTCCCACTCTCGAGCAAGTAGGACAAGCAGTGGTCATAAGTCATCGGATAGCGAGGAGGAGATGTCGTTCGGGATCCGCAACACTTTGTCGAGCACATCTACGAGGATCATCGGCATATGAATCAAGCGACAACTTAAGAATTGCTGAGCGTGAGGTAAACTCCATAGATCCTCCTCTCGTCAATAAATTACCGAAGTGGTCGGAAGTCACCATCTCCTTTGAGAAGGGTGACTGCCCGATTCCTTCGACTCGACCAGGTCGGTATCCGATCGTGGTCGAACCCACCATCAACAATTATCAGGTCAATCGAGTTTTGGTTGATGGTGGCAGCTCGTTAAACATTTTGTTTACGAGTGCCCTGGATGACATGCAAGTACCTAGGACCAAGGTAAGACCGGTACGATACTCTTTCCATGGGATCGTACTAGGATCTTCAGCCAAACCAATTGGCCAAGTTTCCCTTCCTTTAACATTTGGTTCACCAAGTAATTTCGGAGACGAGAAAATCTCCTTTGATGTGAGTCGATTTCGATCTGACATATAACGCCATACTTGGACGACCAACTTTGGCAAAATTCCTAATGGCTACTCATTATGGATATCAATGTATTAAGATGCGAGTCCCAAAGGAGTAATCACAATTCATTGTGACAAGAAGATGGCGCATACTGCGCGAAATCGATCCTCGAGATGGTTGGACAAATACCAACTCGAGAAGAAAGTCGACCTTCGACTAGCAAGTGAAGCCTAAAAACTCGCACCAAAGCCGAACGACAAGGTCAAAGAGGTTCCTCTCGGGCAGGGAGCCCTCGAAGATCTGCTAGCATCGGGATACTTCCGACCCCAAGTAGGAAGGCGCCCTCATCACCTTCCTCCGAGCTAACGCAGATGTCTTGGCGTGGCAAGCATCCGACATGCCGGAGTCCCCAGGAGGTGATCGAGCCAGCGAGCTTTACTACCGACAAAGTACCGTAAAACAAAAATTACGGAGATTTGCCCTCGATCGGCGAGATGCTATCAAATCGAAATTGGATAAGCTACTTAAAGTAGGCTTTATAAGAGGTCAACCACCCGAATGGTTGGCTAATCTGTAATGGTTAGAAAGTCAAGCGGCAAATAGCATATGTGCGTGACTTTTCGATCTTAATAAAGCTTGTCCAAAAGACGATTTTCCTTTACCTCGCATCAATCGGTTGGTTGATTCTCTGCGCAGTTGTGAAATGTTAAGTTTTCTAGATGCATATTCGGATACCACGGATCAATATGTGTCTAGGCGATGAAGAAAAGACGCATTTATTACACCATTTGGTATATTTTGCTATGTCAAAATGCCATTTGGTCTAAAAAATGCGGCGCTTCTTTTCAACGCTTGATGCAAGCGACTTTTTCATCTCAACTAGGCGAAATCTAGAGGCCTATGTTGATGATCTAGTCGTTAAAAGCATGAAGAGACTTAATCATATTCTTGACCTACAAGAAACATTCGACAACCTCAGAAAACATCGCTTAAAACTCAATCACGAGAAGTGTGTGTTGGAATCTCTTGAGAAAATTGCTTGGATTCCTAGTATCTATACGAGGAATCGAAGCAAATCCTGAAAAGATAAAGGCCATTCTCCAAATGCGCCCTCCAACCACAAGGAAACAAGTCCAGAAACTCACGGGGTGCATGGCGGCTTTAAGCCGTTCCATCGCACGACTAGGAGAAAAAAGACTACCTTTCTTTAAACTTCTAAGGAAACACGAGGGTTTTGAGTGGTCGAAAGAGGCAAACGCTGCCTTTGAGGATGTCAAGAGGTACCTTACGAGTGCTCCTATTCTGGTCTCTTCGATGCTAGAAGAAACGCTCTTAATTTACCTAGTTGTCACGCCACGAGCGAGAAGCGCGATACTAGTCGTAGAAGCGTGAAACGCATACAGCGACCGGTTTACTACGTAAGTGAAGTTTTACGGACCTAAGGGCGTTACCCTCAGGTCCAAAAGCTTCATATGCCCTCCTCATGTCTTGAGAAGCTGCGGTATTATTTTGGTAGCACAAAATAGGCATGTCGTCCGAGTTTCCCTTAGGAGCGATCCTCCGAATAGAGAAACAATGGGCGTATGGCAAAATGGTCGGTCGAACTTGGGGAGTTCGACATCCATTCGTGTCGACGGCCGTTAAATCCCAGATCTTAGCAGACTTTGTCGCCGAATGGACAAATCTCGAACTGTTGGGATCCCGATCGATTCCCACGACCAGTGGACGATGTACTTTGATGGGTCGCTTACTTTAAGTGGCTCGGGGGCTGGGGTGGTCCTGGTATCTCCTACCGGAGAGACCTTAAAGTATGCCATACAATTAAACTTTCAGGCCACTAACAACGTGGCGGAATCTGAAGGTTTGCTAGGCGGCATCTGAAAGGAAAGCGCTCTCGATTCGCCGACTACTCGTGAGAGGAGACTCTCAACTAGTCGTGAATCAAGTCGGGAAAGAGTACCAGTGCTCTAACCCGACAATGTCTCGGTACTTATCGGAAGTGCGTAAGCTAGAAAAGCATTTTTAGGTTTGAGGCACAATTCATCCCTTGAAAGGATAATTTCCTCATGAAGCATCTTAGAATAGCTTCTTCCCGATCTGTAGTACCAAAAGGAGTCTTCTTGGAACAACTCGAAGCCATCCACGGTCAACGAACCGAGACACCTCCTATTGAGGCGGCCTCTCTAGAATACGAGGATACATGGATGGCGCCCATCTATGAGTATCTTGAAGGGTTACATGACGAAAGGCGATCTCGAGGCGGATCGCTTATCGAAAAGCCAAAATATATACTTTGGTTGAAGGAGTCCTCTATAAGCGAGGTACTCAAGGGGTGCTCATGCGATGCATTCGCAGAGCGAAGGATTAACACTCCTTCACGACATACATGGTGGCATCTGTGGAAATCATGCTTCCTCTGAGCGCTGGTCGGTAAGGCCTTTCGACAAGGTTTTCTTGGCCATGACCCTTTACGATGCTAAAGAGTTGGTTAAAAAGTGTGTCCAATGCCAATTACATAGCGAACAAATACACCAACTAGCTCGGGCATTACAAACGATACCTCTATCTTGGCCTTTTTGCACTGGGGTCTCGATATCCTAGGACCGTTCCCCAAAGCTCCGGGAGGTTTGAGTTCCTTTTGTGGCTATTGATCGTTCACAAAATGGATTGAAGCGAACACAGGATGGGATAACAACGAAGCGGCAAAAGCGGTTCATGATGAGATCGTAATTACTCGATTTGGAGTACCGAGTCGAATAATTACGAGATAATGGTAAGCAATTTTCGGCGCAAAATTTCAGGAATTTTGCAACGAGTTGGGTACCAAGTTGTGTTATGCTTGATGGCCCATCCTAAAGTAATGGGGCGTTCGAGCGCAAGCGGCCAAATAATGAGAGGAATTAAGACCGAGTCTTGACCAGCTCATCAAGCGCTCGGGGTCTTGGGTACAAGAGTTACCCTACGTATTATGGGCGGTTAAATGCGACTACGGTCGACTCTGGTGAAACACCATTCTTTACGGTCTTGAATGAAGCCATGCTTCCTCGGAACTAAAGATACTGTCAACACAGTCGAAACTTTCAAAGACTCAATCGGGAACAACCGGCGGATGATATTAATCTACTCGAAGAAAGGAGGAACCAGCCTTAATCCGTTCGCGGTCTACCAACAAGCCTGCTTGAGATACTACGATCGTAAGTTCCAACCTCGCAGCCTCGCTGTAGGTGACTTGGTATTGAGGCTCTGCCAATCCAAGTCTAATCGGAACAAACTTTCTCTCAAGTGGGAAGGTCCTTACACAGTGGTCGAAGTTACTCGTCCAGGATCGGTACGATTGGCAATGGAAGACGGCCAGGTTCTCTCGAATTCTTGGAACATCGACCAGTTACGCAAGTTTTATGTGTAACCAACCATTCAGACACTAAAGACTCAGGTTTTTTCTACCTCTATTGTCTTAATTTTGAGTAGTGCTTTCATAATCTTTCGACTATATTCCAAACACCCAGTTTCCTTTACACTAGTCGAAAGGCAGGTAACATCACCTAGTCGAAGCCTCTCCTCTCTGCACGTGGTCCTGCCCACTAGAAGGAGTTTCCTAGTGTCGACTCGTTACTCACTTTTGTTACCAATATAAAGAGCTCGGGTTCTATTTGGTCGAAAAATTCTTAAAGCCGGCTCTTTTTGCCTTAGTTTATTTCTTCAGTTAATTTGAAAAGTATTCTAAGCAGAGTGCACTTTTTCAGATTTATTCAACTGACTTTGGTGTATTCGATTCGTCTTAACTAAGTCGGAGGAAGAAACACATCTAGTCAAAGTCTCTCCTCTCTGCACGTGGTCTTGCCCACTAGAAAGAACTTCCTAGCATTGTTCAGTTTCCTACTCTTGCTATCAGGACAGACTTATCGAGTCCTCCAAAGAAGGGCGAACAAATTTTTCGAAGTCCTCTGGATGTTTGTTTAACTCAAGTTGCTGTTCTCGATTAAAATAATCTAGTCGGAGATGGTAACATCACCTAGTCGAAGACTTTCCTCTCTGACGCGTGGTCCGCCCACTAGAAGGAACTTCCTAGTGTCGATTCGTTCCCACTTTTTAGATTGCCGATGCATGTGATCATGACCAAAAACTACAAGTTAACCAAACCTCTCTGTTTTCAGAAACCCTTTTTAACACTATTTACTTAGTTTGTCTAAACAAATTAAGCAAATAGTCGGGGTCTAGGATAAAGTTATTAATTTGACTTCAATTCTTAGTCTTTTTCTTTCGTTAATTATCTTTTGAGTTACTAACTACTCGACAAGATGATTTGCAGGAAACAAGATGGATTATATAATACATCAACAAAAGCTTGTTTTTCACAGATTTGTTGCAATATACTCTGAAGAGGGAGAGCCCAGTCGCATCTCCTCCGAAACCTTCCGACCAACTGATTGCATTTCTTCCATCAGACGACTTGCTTCTGCTTCAGGGCAGTCGAAGTCGACTTCGATTGGTTGCACATTAAGGCTGGGGTCATGAGCTTTATTTTTTGCCAATGTATAACTTACTGCAGTTTCGACCGCCTCCTTTATCGACTCAGCTTGGTTGGCCTTCAGAGTGGTCATCAGTTCTTACAAAGTCCCGACTTATTCCCCAATAGTACTTATGTGAGCAGCTATCGTATCATCTTGAGGAGCTTTTCTCTCAGTACGTAGCTCACCAAGTACATTGTTCAGGAGCGTGATATTGCCTCGAAGATTAATCTTCATCGCCTCCATCTCCTGTTGAGTACGAGTCGAAGCCTCGCGGAGTTGTTTGTTTTCGACCTCTTGCTCTGAAAAGAATAAGACCGGTCAAGCAAAAATAAACTCCTAGAGGAAGAAAACAAAAATAATCACAGGTAAAAGATTTCCTTACCTGCTAGTCGAGAATCTAACTTCCCGATTTCTGAATTATGGGAAGCAATGGTATCAGCATGCTATTTCTCCCATAATCTGATGTCCTCTGCATTTATCTTAGCAATGCGGACTGACTTCCTCAAGGATTATACCCTTATCCCTAACCCGGTTTGAGCCTTCCCAGTTCAAGGTCCATTTCTAGAAAAGAAATAGGAGTAAGAAAAGGGAAGAACTTCGTAAGGGCTGCGAAAAATTGCTTACGATTGTCGGGATCTTAACCTCGTAATTTCTTGATCTTTATCTTTGGAATCTGAAATCTTGTGAATAACCACAGTTTTATCTTTGACTTCATTCGGAGCTTTCTCATATCATCTTCTTTTTCTAAAAGAAGCAACAATCGGTAAAGATCAACAACATAAGCAGATCTTAAGTTCAAAGCACTTCTTGTTTATCATTTCTGCACTTTTTCGATTCTTGAGTTGGCTTCTTTAAGCTTCCTCAAGAGAATTCTACTTTTTCCTGACTTTCTCGACTCCTCTTTTTCATAATCGGCGAGTCGGCCGAGATCTTTCGTTAGCTATTTAACTTTGTAAAGGTTAAAAGTGGACATGAACATTATTAAATTGGTCATAAGTTCTTCTACAACCATTGATCTAGTCGTAAGTTCTCCTACGACAAAGCATCTAGTCGTAAGCCTTTTACGACTAGTACCTAGTCGTGAGTTTTTCCACGACAAACCCTGTAAGCACTATATAAGTCGAAAACAACTATGAAAAATAGTGACTTACCACCTCTCTGCCTATTTGCAGAGTTCCTCTTTTTCCTGTCGTAACTCTAGAAGTTGTCGGTGATATTCTCCAACAACGGCAATTTGTTCTAGAGCTTTCTGCAAAAAGAAAGACAGTAAGAAATAAGGGAAGACCACATGTATAAGTATCATTAAATACTTACACTCATGGTTGATCGAGCAAATATCGAGTAAACCAGCTCTGGATTCTTCAGCTTGTCCACTCTCTTGACTTGATCCCACCAAACCTTCTCAAGACGCTCATTGTCAAAAGTTTCCCCTCTGTTGGGAATGTCTTTGGAATGAGGGACTCGATGGCGAGATCTAAAAGCAGAAGACCCCACTATGGAAGCAGGGCCAAATAAATCGAGCGAAGTTGAAGTATCCTCATCTTGATTACGAAATGCGATTTCTCTTTGGATACCGGGAAGGAGGTGCGCAGCGATTTCCTTTCCCGCACGGTGGTTAGGTCCATCACCACCTTGGGCAGAGGCTTCTGCGACTGCCTCTGCTGGTTCCACGACCATTTCGATGAGTCGTGGTCGCTACCTCGATGGTTGTAGCCGCTACCTCGATGGCCGTGGATCGACCTCGGCGTTTGTGATAATCGCTCAGAGCCCGACTTCTTCCACAACCCAGTTATGGGCGATCCTTGACCACTTCATCATCATCTCAATCAATCGGAGAGGCGACAATGAGCTTCTCGATAGAAGCCTCCTCGTCAGCTGAAGTCGGGCTAAAACCAACAAAAGGAAAGCAAGTCAAATTGTGAAAAACAAAAGGTAAATCTTTGTTCTTACACTTTAGCTCGCTTCACATACCTCTGCATCTGGACGTCGATCGAAACTTATGAGCTATCTTCCCGACGGAAGATTTCTTCGACTTCTTTTCTATGACCACGTCTGGTCGTAGTTCAAGTTGGAGAATAGGCTCGGCCACGACCACGTTTGGTCGTGGATCTTAAATAGGGACCATCTCTCTGGTCTCCTGACTTTCCGAAGGGCCGAGATCAGTCTCGACCACTCCAAGAGCAGCGCTACCCTCAACGGTAGGCTTGGCTGGATCAGCGTTGTCCTTCACAAAAGACATAAACTCCTTCCAGTTCTTCTTTTCTAGTTGCTTGACAAAACTAGGAGTGGCAAAAACTGTGAAAGTTTTCTTGTCATAATAAAAAGGTACCTTGGCCTTGTGGGCTTTACGCCTAAGAGGTTTTTCGACCTCCTCGGCCTCCTCAGCTGCAGCTGCTCCAGCCTGAACTTCTGCTGTAGCCGTGTCCTTGGCCTTGCGGGCCTTGCGCCTAAGAGGTTCTTCATCCTTCTCAACTTCAGTTGTTTCAACCTCGGCTTCTGTTGCAACCGTGCGTGCCGCAGACTTTGCCAAGGACCTGGTTGAAATGAGGGGACTTGAGCTTGATCCTCCCTTGTCAACGACTCTTGTAAGTCGACGCTTTTTAGTCGGAGGGGCTGAGTCCTTATCCGTTATCACCACGGCACCAATGGTTATTAGTTCAGGCTCTTCAACATCTTGATAGTTTTCCATGCCTACTTTCTGTAAAGCAAAACAGAAAAAGAAGAATCACTGACCAGTCGTAAGATTTTCTACGACCAGTATCCAGTCGTAAGCTTTTCTACAACATCTCCTTGATTGTAAGATTTTCTACGATCACTACCTAGTCGTAAGTTCTTTCTACGACTATGAAGTCCTAAGGATAAAATCAACTTTTGATTACCTTTAGGCGCTCCGTCTTTTCCTCTGCAGATAAAACCGCAAGGATTTGAGGAACTCCCACCCTGGGTGGTGGAGGCTTCTCACAAACGAGTTTGACTCAAACGTCAATCTCTGCTTGTGAAAGATCTGTGTAAAACAGATAAAAACATTCATTAGACAATTTTGAAGAAGACCAAACGAGAGTTAAGTCATAAAACTACTTACCCTCCTCGTAGTCCCTGGTCGGGTCTCCTCGCCCCGTGTACCTCCACATGGGAGGTACTCGTTTCTTCAAATGGCTAATTCGACGTGTGATGAAATCCTTCACCACATGCCATCCGGTTAACCCCTTTTCTCTCAAGTCCTTTATGGATTGAATATAAGGGGCAATTCGGCTTATATCTTAGGGAGTCAAATCCCACGAAGATTTCTTTTCGGCAGCCTTCCCCTCGAAAGTAAGGCTATCTTCTGAGGTGACTTTCCAGTAAAATCACCGCTTCCTCCATCCCGGCCACGAAGACCTAGTAAACATCTGAATATACTCCCTCGACTTCCCGTCATGGAGCTTCAGACCACAACTTCCGGCTATTCCAGTTTGTCGAGCCATTCCGTAGAAATATTGAAAGAGCTCAAGGTCCGCTGGAATTCCCAGGTATGCCTCACATAGATACACAAATAAGCTAAGCATTGTGATGGAATTAGGACCGAGATTCACCAATTCCACCCCAAAATGCTCAAGTATAAGTGTGAGAAAGGGGTGAGCAGGCAGTTGAAGGCCACACTCACAATATGCCTGGAAGATGGGGATTTGCTCAGCCTCCCCCGACGGCCAATGCTGCCCATTCGCCACGAACCACTCCACGAGGATCTTCTCTGGAATCTTCCCAGCGTTGACCAGGGCTTGAATCTTCACTGCATCCATCTCCGACTCGGCCCATTCAGAAGCTCTCCCAGCCATTTCTCTCAGAAGGGGGAGATTTTCGATTGAGTGGGTGGCGGAGAAGACAAGAACTTGATGAATAGCGCGAGCGATTTGGGGAAAAGTATAAATCTAAGTCTTACCCCCGGTAAGTATTTATAACCGTGTACCTTGGGCTGAAGGCGTGGCATTCCAAAGGTTGCCACCATTTCGGGAACCGCTCCAACGGACAGGCTAACGGGCGTCGTTTGAAATTCCCTAACTTGTCCGTTCAAGAAAATCAGGTTTGTTTTTACACCTCAAGCGAAATTACTTCCTTGGTTAGATCCTTTTTGACCAAAGGAAATGTTAATCGGAAAGGTTTTTCTTCCGATCACCATACTATGACCACCTCGTGATCGTAGGAGTGTTCTACGACTATTTGATAGTCGTAAGCAATCTTCTTGACCAAGCATATTTCTGGTCAAAGTAGTACACAAATGTCGAAGAGTTTTTCCTTCGACTATATTTCTCGACCTCTCGTGAGTCAGTAAGACCATCTATAACTCCTTTACCAAGTAAGTTGCTTTCACTTAAAGCTGGGGGGGCTAGATGACGAGGATCTAATAATCCTCATTTTATCTTTTATCTATAATTCTTATTATGGGTAAATATGACGTCATATGGTCCCTGAGTACACCCCTTAATGTTATAAGGGAGGAGCCTACTAGGTGGTCGTGAGTTCTTCTACGACCACCCCCATAGTCGTAAGTTATGCTACGACTACCCCATAGTCGTAAGTCTTGCTACGACTACCTTATGGTCGTAAGTTCTTCTCGACCGTGTCATCTCGACCACCTTAGGATCAATAAAACCTATAGGTAGTAGGTCCAATTGATTAAGGAATTCAGCGATCATCATGTTTGTTACTCTGCGAAGTAATAGAACGTAATACCCCATTATCTCTGATATATAGCTGTCAAGCAGCGTGGAGGAGTTAATGCGTCGGTGATTACTGCCAACATGCGCCCGTTACAGGATGTGATGAGGCGCCACTTCACCTGGAGAAACGGCCACTCCTTCACGGACTATATAAAGACGGCAATCAGAGAAGGAAGGGGCGATCGGATCAAGGCGTAGACACACGCTATCAAGGGCCATCAGGAAGACAAGCACTATCATCTGTAATAGTCTTAGTATTTCTCCTGATTGTCCAGAATACACTCAATACCATACACACACACAGGAGTAGGGTTGTTATTCTCTCCGGATAAGGCCTGAACTTGTATAAAAATCCCCGTGTCAATCTCTCTGCGTGATTTTATTCTAGGAGACCCCCCGAATCAAACAATCTTTACGTAAAATCGGTTCTAAAACACCGACAAGTCCATTGATTATGATTCTTTTTTGCTCTCAGAAGAAAAAGTAAATTCTGTAACAACAACACTCTAAAAAAAAAGGAAGTTGTGTAGGTAGTTGAACTCTACAGCATGTAGTAGGAAGAAATAAGCAAAGATCAAACATAGATGATAGTGCGCATTAACAGGTACTGTCGGTACAAAAGAGTGTAGGGCACATCTACCATGCATATATTACATGTAGTTGTTGGCGAAACATTAGAGCATATTGTACGATATTATACATGTAGTTATGACTTATACCAGATGTAAAAGAAACATGCAAGACACATCATTTACTTTCAGACTAACAAATTAACAGGGATTTCCTCAAAATCAGAATTACCATGTTGTATATAGCGAGAATCTGCATCTTCAGTTTAGCAATGCTTACAATGATCATAGCAATGTTTTTATTTGTAGCAATATACCATCACCCACCGTTTTTTGGCCTGACAAAAACAACAGAAGAAAACTATATCACACTTCTTGCTTTGGAATTATGAACAAGCACTGGATTAAAGAAGCTATACTAAAAGGAAAACATATGTGTATATTAAATTTGAAGCACAGATCAATGACAATACCCCCATAATATGAAAGCATGGATCACTACATACTCAAGACAGGTCACTGGGAGTCTCTAGACCGTACCAAACAACAAAATGCGCAACAACCTTTCTCGTAAAAAAATTGCAATAAGTAGTGCATAAGTCTTTCACTGCATGGTGTAAAGTGTAAACCAATTGGCATCCGGCAAGCCACTGTGCACCAATTCAAGTCCAAACGCACTAATCAAAAACTTCCACTGGGCACAAGCAAGAATCATAATTTACCTGAACAATTGATGAATGGATGTAAAAGCTGTGCGCCATTATGTTTGCACCAAGAAGCGCCATCATCGAGTAAGCACTTTCACCACTTAGTTTGGGGAAAATATAAAAGAGTTACAAAAAAGAATTAATAAAGCCCTGTTGCTTGATTGAAAGGAATTTAACTTGGATTTACTCAATTAAAGCTTGAAGTTGTATTATAAAGCTTCTTGGTTAGAGTATATGCATATTATATACCTTCTTGAATCAGGCTTAACTCATACAAGCTATAATCATTGTTACAAAACATTATCTAGTTAGCATTGTTATTAACTAATTACCAAATTTCCTTTGATTTCCGGTTTTACCGGTTTTCCAACCGGTTTTTAGTTACCACCGAGAATGGACCGATAACGCCGGAGGATTTTGAATTCAAATTTCGCCTTATGAATTTCGGTCCGATTTTTAGCGGTTTTCGGTTACCGTAGGAACTTCTATCGCCCCGCGGGATTTTGCCGATAACGGTTCTTTGATCCTTGTGTACCACTAATGTTTGCTTGTTTCCCGGGGTGATGGTGGTTGAAAAGAACGATCAATCTTGCTCATCGCGATTGTAATGACCCAAGGAGCTATGTTAAAAGGACTTGCG
Organism: Phyllostachys edulis; assembly: GCA_036346405.1. NCBI lineage: Eukaryota > Viridiplantae > Streptophyta > Magnoliopsida > Poales > Poaceae > Phyllostachys > Phyllostachys edulis. Next base: position 48,214,420 of record CM070552.1, read on the forward strand.
ATTCGAGGGCCACTATTTCCCTCGGCATAAACAACGGTAATCCCTACGGATCGCATGCAAAGGCACCAAATGAATCTTCATCAACAACAAGCGAGAGGGACGGGATATCAACTCCATCATGGATTGCATCATCAGAGTCGCTAGCTTCTTGGCGATAACAAGGTATACCTTATAACGCCCCCAAATTCAGGAACGTTAAACTCTTCACAACCGCCGGGATGTGTAGTTCTTGAAATGTGATGTCTCAAGCAAGCTTTGATTACAACAAAAGCCAACCTTTTATTACATAAGATTAAGGCTTAACAGCCAGTTTTGACACTGACATGAGCATTCAAGCCCAAAGTTAACATAATACAAGACAAAAGAACTTCAAACCACAGGCACGCTTGAGTGCGGCTGAGACCTAATAACAGTAGTCGTTGCCAACTGTGGGTCCACCAAAATCCTGATCAACCAGATCCTCTGCATTTTCCCTGGTTTCTTCTGTAGATTGTTTGCATATTATGCAAGAATGAGTACAACTACCGTACTCAACAAGCTACATAGAAAAGCTAAATAATTACATGCAAAGAGTTCAAAGGATGGTTAGGTTTTACCTTAACAGGCATATGTGGATGCAATTTGCAGTTTAAAGCAGTTTACAATTAAAACAGTAAAACAATAATACATAATAACATCTAGGGTTTCTCAACAAACCACGATTACCAACTTACCATCTCCAAAACTCTACTTATGCCTTATGTATTGGAATTACCCATTAACACAGCTTCATTAACCGGAAGCACGGCGTATTCGAATACCTGTTTATACACTCTGCAGAGTTGCCCAACTTTACCCACAAGATATCTCATACTCGTACTATCATGCAATATACACGCAACACTTTAGCGTGTGACTGAGCTGAGATAACAAAGCCTTTTCACTGCTCAACCTTTCTAGCCTCTACCCGGTAGGTTTTACCCCATACAGCCCTCGGGAGATTCCACCGGCCGCCGCTATGGATCTTGTACCCCAATGCTGACAGGACCATACCGTTGCGTAGACCAGCGAGTGTCCCAATAGGCCCACCCCTGTCTCGTCCTTGATATTGCAGATATTCAATTGGAAGAGCAGTGTACTAAGCTAGGGAGTAATGACCATGCACGTGGTTGAGCGGTTTCCTGTGTCTGTTACTTTGGCACAATGTTCTTGTCCTTACTTGTCTCACAGTGAGGCGATGGACCAACACCACCACGTGGCTGTCCATCCTGCAGGCCTCACCCTTGACCCACTTTTACCACAAGTCTATTGGGTTATCCAACTTAATGGACACAACCCTCAACTCTCCACTAAAACCATTGGCTAACTGCCAATACTGCTTTTGATTGATGAACACAGAATGAGTGACAAAGCTATGTGTATAGATATTATTTTATGTGAACTTGTCAAGGTGAATATGGCCTACAAGTGCTGGGTGGGTTTGTATGTGGGGTAATAGGAATTATCTAATTATCATGGCATTCAAAAGTATTATTTCAATAATTAAATTAATTGGCTCAAATATAATAATGAAAGTAACAATATAAATATATGACATGTGGGTTCAAAATGTTCAAGGAATGCAACTTGCCTTCTTGCACAAAATCACGTGGATCTTTGGTCTTGTCGGGCGTCTTCGAGTGCAGTCGTCTCAGATCATAACCTAACGAGAAGCAATGCAATAAAAAGGAACCAAGTAAAAACGAGCTCGACAAGGAATGAGTTGGGAACAACAAGCAAGTAAATAAAGCCAAAAAGAGACTTAAAGGAAGGTGGTGCGGGTTGGTGGGATTTATCTGGTGTTTATTTGGACTGGATGGAGTTTGAGATTCGGATCCAACTACAACAAAAATATTGTAAAGGATTAAAGAAATCTATAGGAAGGTGGGAATATTTATTTGGAGTTTGGCATAGCTGAACGGAGTCAAGAATATGTTTTCTGGGCTCGAGACGGTCGAAAATGACATATAATGTCAAATTAGGGTTTCGGGCGAAAAATGCCGGATAGTGAATAGTACTATTTTACTATTCAAGAACAGAAATGAGCCGTGAACAGAAGCAAGAAATGCTTTTTCATCTAATGAACAGTGGCTAGGGTTTACTATTTTTGGCTAATGAATAGTGTATATTAGGAATAGTAATTTCTATTTTTCGGATGAACCGTAAATGACCGAAATAAGGATGAGCGAGAAAAGACCACACATTTATGCCCATTTCACGGCTTTTTATTTGGGCCCAAATGGCCTAAAACCAAGACGGTCATAAGGCGGCGTTGGCGAAGGCCAAGAAGCGAGCAGACGAGAAAGCGAGTGAGGGAAAGGGCGGAGGAAGCAGCGCCAGCAAGGGCAAGAATGAGGACCGACGGGCGGCGATGGCGGCGGCGGAGGGAAAGCGGCGCAAGGAGAGCTCCACCAAGTAGGTCTTTCACCTTAGGGTTTTTGCGGGTTGGGGTTGTTTAGGTGGGGGGTTGGTTGTGGTGGCGGCGGTGGTTCTAATGGGGATGGGGCGGGCGAGAGCTCTGGCGGCCTTGGGGAAGGAGGAGGGGGTTGGGGAAGGAGGTGGTGGTGGGGATGAAGAGGAAGGGCAGCCCGAGTGGCCTTTTATAGGCGGGAGGAGGCGGTGGGAGCAGGGTTTGGCATGGGCGACGGCATGGCCGTCGGCCACAGGGGGGGTGACGTGGTTGGGTGGGGATGCTTGGCGGTCTTGGACGGAGGGCGCGATCTGGGAGGGCGTGGTCGCGTCGGTGGTGGCGGTCTCTCCTCGGCGCAGCCGGGAGGTGGCGCCGCAACCGCTCGGGGCGCGGGGCATTGAAGGCGCAGGGATGGGCGGCGGGGACGAGGTGGCGGCGCACTGTCGCGGCTTTGGCACGGAGCAGCGGCCAGAGGCGGTGGTAGCTTCGCCTCCCCCATGGCGACGCGCGGCCGAGCGCTGGACTCCAGGCTGGGGCACGACCGGGAGGGGAAAGCGGGAAGGGAGAAGAGGGAAGCGGGTTTTTGGTTTAGGGTTTTGAATTTGACGAATTTTGCCGAATTTTGCTGATTTGGATTTTGAAAATGAAATTCAAATCAAACTCAAATTGTTTTTTAAATTTTGAATTTTGCAGATGTTTCATACCCCACGTTCCTCCTCCCACGCAACCTTATACACTGCAAGGCGCGCTCGGGGTGCACCGCCACGCGCCACCCCAGCACCCAGGCCGTGGAGGCTTACTCCCTCTACCACTGCACCGGCTGCTGTGGATGCTGTGTGTGTTCCATGCCCATTCATGTCCCGAGCAGACATGTAATTTTTCTTGAGGTTGGCTTTGTTCAGACCTGCAGCGTAGTACTACTATCATGTTGTTACACCTCTCTGCATCATGTATTTTAACATGTGAACTCGTGAACATGATAACCTCAAGTTGCCATTCCTGATAGGGACACTACCATTCTTTTTTGTAACCCTTTCAGTTTTTTTGCATATGTGAGGTTGATGCATCACCTTTGATGCAAGATTACGAGAGCTGGCTGTTTATACTTTATAGGCATTTGTAGACGATCACTGTTGCAACTTGTGGATATGATAGTCACTAAACCTAAATGAATTTGTACTGTTGTGATCGCATAGGTAGATTCTGGCTATAGCACTTTACACAGTCCAAGTTTTGTGTCATCTCCCTTGTCTTCTTTCACAACCTACTGATGACATAGCCTAAAATTTCCGCATAGGAAAATCATGTGTGGCAGTTGGACATTTGATTGCAACTAAAAATGCAAAGCGTGTACTACTATCATGTTGTTACACCTCTCTCCATCATGTATTTTAACATGTGAACTCGTGAACATGATAAAACCAAAATTAAAATTAACTTGTAGTCGCTATCATGCTCTTAGGTGGCAAGAAGAAGATAGCAACATAAGAAACTCCAAGAGAGGACACGAGGTAGTGAGGCTACAAGAAGGCAAACTAGGTTTGTCCCCCAAAATGAAGTTTAATAGTTAAGCAGAAATATATTTTTGAACCTTTTCCCTTGACAAGTCATAGCAACCTGAATTTAATTGAACATTAGCTCGATTTGGTTTGACTTGTAGATTGAAATGAGCAGAGTGGTTGGCACAAACTTATCTCGATTCATTTTTTGAGCCGAGTTATTTTTCTTTCTTTTTTGCAAACGAACACTATAAAATTGCCATCCAAAGAAATAATAACAGGATATTTTGATTGGAAAATGATAACAAAAAATACATTAAGTCCATGGTAATGCTATTCCATGCAATCTTCATGGGCAAATAATTATTCTGATAAAGAAAAGAAATACATGTAAACCGTACATCTGTGGAACTTGGCAATTTCCTCTAGTTTTTCCTGTTGTTTCTAAGAACATTTTGATATTGCCTGCATGTAAAAAAAAATACATGTATTTTCCCCCGATGGTTACCATACTTTTAATTTAGTGTTTTTCTCATATAGCCGACTGTATTTATAATGCAATCCAAATCATTCTCAACGGTTAGAATAACTCAGTGTCAAAATATTGCGACAAAGTGATAAGATGATGGGCACTTTAAATAATTATGACAAAGGATACTACCATTGGGAACGTTAGAAATGCAGTATTGAATCCAAGCATGAAGTATCACTAGCGGTGAACCAGCGCTTTGCCGCGGAGAAAAAAGGAAATGCGATGTATAACGACGACCTGGAAGCTTTGTCTGTGTATGTGTGTGTGTATACACACATGTATGTTGCAATAGCACTATGTACACAAAGTACGTAAAAAAAATACATAGGAAATGGTACGATACATATCTGTGTGGCCAAAATTGAGCAAAACTTGATCTGCTTTCGATATACTAAATTCAGAGATCATATATCTAGGTCGTGAGGAAGCAAAACACGGTAGAGTAGGAAAAGGTAGAAACATAGTAGATGAGACATTAATAAGCAGCTAAAGCATTTAGAGTAGTTTAAAAAGTTTGGAGGTAAGGGATTCCAGAATCATGCATTTCCTTTCGAATCTAGAACTTGTGTTGGCCGGTACTTTAGAACATTTTTATGAATAAGCACTGTGAGAAACAAATGAAAGATCATCAGTGTGGAAGTTTTGATCTATACCAGATGTAGAAGAAACATGTAAGACATGTAATTTATTTTCAGGCAAACAAACTAACAGGTATTCTGTCAAAATAATAACTACCATGCTGTATACAACGATAATCTGTATGTTCAGTCACAGTAATGTTCAGAATGATCATAGCAACTACTTTTATTTGCAGCAATATATCATCTTCCATCAACTATAACTCCATATCTCAAGCACAAATTGCGGTGTTTGTACAGCATATATGTTTTGGCTAGAGGCAATGCATATGACTTATATAGGAAGCTATGAACTTTGTAATCAGTTAGAAATATGTTACTTTAATAAGCAAAAGGGAGAAAAAAAAAGAGGATCTGATGTAGCACAGAACTCTGGCAAGGAATGTCTTCGACACGAGAAGATGTATAGAAATGTATAACGCAACTCGTTCTATAGTAATGAAGGGAGATTAGAAAGTTGAATTATTGTTGGATAGCAGGCATCAGCAACCTGGCTAGAAACGTAAACATAAGCAAAACAAAGCAGGAATGATTACACTATCTTATCTTTTCTGAAACGTAGACATAGCCAAAACAAACCATGAGCGATGACGCTCTCATATTGTTTCTCTTTTATGCTCAACATAATGTAATCTGACAGCTGAAACTGTTATTAAAACTCCCTTCTGTGATCGCTGCCTTTATATAGTCATGGAGGAATAGTCGTTTTTCCTGCTGAAGAGTCGCCTCATCAAATCTAGTAATGGGTGCATATTGGCAGTAATCACCGGAGTGGTGACCCCTTCACGCCGCCTGGCAGTTATTTGTCAGAGATAATGGGGTATTAAGTGCTATTACTTCGTAGAGTAACAGCGTATGCTGACTGTTTGAATTCCTTAATCAATTGGACCCACTTGCCCGTAGGTTTAATTGATCATAAGGTGGTCGTGGCTGATCTGGTGGTAGAAGGGCTTACGACAATGAGATAGTCGTAGAATAATTTACGACTGGGTAGTGATCGTAGAAGAACTTACGACCATAAGGTAGTCGTAGCAAGACTTACGACTATAGGGGTGGTCGTAGAAGAACTTACGACCACCTGGTAGGCTTCCCCCTTATAAATATAAGGGGTACTTCTGGGGACCACATGACATCGTATTTACCCATAATAAGAATTATAAATAAAAGATAAAATGAGGATTATTAGATCCTCGTCAGTACCGCTTTTGAACATCGACACATGAGAGGGAACGGCCTAATGCGGCAACAATTAATAGTGGATTGGTGACTATAGGGCAGGATGGGAGCAATACAACTGTTGAATACTATGGAGTAATTGAAGAAATAATTGAACTATATTTCCATGGTAGCAAACCTCTCAAACTTATGTTATTCAAATGTCATTGGTTCCATCTGTTCAAGGGAGTTAGACGGGACACATCACTTGGGTTGGTTGAAGTTGCACATCAATCAATCCTACCAGGCAATAACCTATTTATTGTGGCTCAGCAAGCTATCCAAGTATACTACATCCCGTACCCATGCAAAACTATGCGTAGTCTAGTGGATTGGTGGGTAGTACATAAAGTGCAACCATATGGTAAACTGCCTACCCCTAGCGAGCAGGACTACAACATCGAGACCAACAATGGTGTTGACCTATTCTTTCAAGAAGGTGGGTTGCCGGGGACTTTTCAAATAATAATTGGGGAAGAGGGTGATCACATAGATGACATTCAAATCGATGCCGAGGAAGTAGTCAATGAAGAGGACTTGGAACTACTTAATCGCTTAGACATTGATGGCACCGAAGGGGATGAGGTCGACTCAACACCTCATGATAGTGACGATGACTTTTTAGAGGGCCCATCTGTGGAGGATCCCATTATAGACGACTACTTCTAAGCATGCTCTTCTTGTACGTCTTCCATCAACTTGTTGCATGTATTGAATTTTTTTGTTCAAATGCGCAACTTTCTATGAGTTTACTTCATTACGCTATAACAATTGCTTTATTTCATTTCAGGACACCAAAAAATAAGGGGCGGCAAAAAGGCAGCATACTCTAGCCGAGGTAGACGTCTGTCTTCAAAGGGGGCAGCATCATGTCATGAAGGTAGTGGGGCAGCCGTAGCCCCTCGAGGAGGCAGAGGGACGGCCGCAGCCCCTCGAGGAGGCAGTGTGGCGGCCATAGTCCCGAGAGGAGGCAGTGTGGGGTCTACCTCTACTAGATTAGTCTCCTCTACCCCGCAGCCATTGCGTGCTGATCATGTGGATGATGAGTATCATCCTAGTGAGAAAGAGGGTGAGGAGGATGAGTACCCTGAGGCGGAGGCGGAGGCGGAGGGTAGTACTACAACACAAGATTTTTGGTTGCGAGGACCTGTGAACCTACCACCACAACCAACCTGAGAGGAGGACAAGACTGTCATCGTTCCTATTGGCGATAAGTAAGTAATTGTTAGTACTTTCAATAATTTAGCCCACTTGCTTGCAGACCTCAAAAAAACTAATGTGCAGGCAATGGCGAGAAGAAGTCGGGGTGAGAAATGTAGACTTCCAAATGGCATAATTGGCGTGTTGATTCGATGGCACTTCCCTGGCTTGGTCACTTACAGAGGAAGGCGGGAGCCTGCATGGACATGGCGCCACTACAAGGCTGCTGAAGATACTACCACTGAAGGAGAAATACAATTTGATGATTGTTTGCAGCGGGTGGAGGAAAGTTTTTGGGTAAGTGACTGCATATTCAAATCTGCATCTATTTATGTATTCAACTTCCTAAATCTAACTGTAATCACTAGATACCTATTATTTTTTAATGTAATGAAGCCAGACATGTCATAGATCCTTTTCCTGGATGTTGGGTATTTGGTCCAATGATACTCCACCTACATTTTGCAATGCCAGTTATTGATGCATTCAAAAATCAAAATTTTAGATATTCACAGCAGAATATGCTGTGACTTGATCTATTTTTAATGTACTTTTTGAGTTCTAATGAATAATTGACAGCTCTGACTATTCTTCCAATATATGCCAGATTGTAGTGGTGGTTTAGATGGGCTGAGGGACAGGAAGCTGATTCTAGGAGAGTGGTGCGTAATGTTGTTAAGAAGCTGATCCCACAAATGATATATGAAGCACGCATCCAAGCTGTGATCTATTACCACACACAAGTCCTTGGAAAGGAAATTCATAGGGCTGAGGCTTGCCAAACACATATCACTTTGGAGGAGTACACGCAAGTAACCAGTTGTACAAACGATGTCCTTGATTACAATCAATTCTAGTTTATTCATATTTAACACTTGGTTAATTTAGGCAATACCTTGGTGGGCCCAGAAGTGTGAAGATGCATGGCAGCAGATTGCCCAAAAGAGGTGGTGCAACGAACAATGGTTAGAGGCCTCTCGTGCTGCTAGGGAGCGAAGATTGTTGATGGGCAGGGCAGCACATCGTCAAGTCAGCTCCTCCATGGCTCGTTACAAGAAGTACTTGGTAGGTCAGCATGTTCATATTGATTGTATGGGTGCAGGAAAAGAAGAAGCAGAGGCCTGTCTCCGATGTAGAGGCATATGTAGAAGCTAGAAGGGGTGATCAGGAGGGCACCTTGTGCAACCAGCGCGCAACAGAGAACTTGGTACGATTTTCAAACATTTGGCTGCCTACTTGTTTCCTTTAATTAAAATTATTTTCGCCTACTGTTAGGTTTTGAGTTTGTCTTATACATTCCCTATATGTGCATCATGTTTTGTAATGCATCTCATATTTTGATCCCTTTGATATATTATATCGTATCAAGATTATATATAACTCAGTTCCATGATGATTTTGTCTGACAGGACGCATATACTGAGGCTGCTAAGGAGATTCATGGCCCGGACTTCAACGTAATGAATTCACCACCGGACGTGACTGTTGTGTACAAGGCTGGAAAGGAGAAGAAACATGATCGTTTCTTGATGGGCGTCGGCTACATTAGCACACCGACAACCCTCTCGGAGGTCCGAACAACGAGTACTAGATCAACGGATGATGTACACCCTCCAAGACGACTGCGACCATCAACTGACAGGGCTACTCAACTTGAGACGAGGCTACAAGACGAAATCGAGGCTAGGCGGTGGTTGGAGCAAATGATCCTGGTTAGTTGGAGCGTGATAGTACAATAACAAAGTAATATATATATATATATATATATATATATATATATATATATATATATATATATATATATATATATATATATATATATATATATATATATATATATATATATATATATTCGCATTTGGCTAATGTATGGCAATGTGTAAACAAATATGCAGGCGCTTCAATCTAGCACTACACCGGTGGCACCACTACCTATATTATCTACTCCGGTTAGTAACTATATACTATGAGAGAATTGTCCTGCACATTGATTTCTATTGCACATTGAGCTCCAACTTCTAACTGGATTTATGCTAAACTCCTGCACATTGATTTCTATTCACATTAAAAATGTAGGCAACGGCGAGATCAATGGCAGATCCAACTACTCCCGAAGCTGATGCCGGAGATGGTACACATGTTAGCAGCCCAAACCATGATCATGTGGATGAGTCCATTATCGAGAGGTCACTCGAAGATAATGCGAATGAATGCACTCACAAGTGAGCTATGAAGTATGTCACCCAAATAAGTGAGTCATTGGTACTCTCTCTACATAAAGTATACATGTGCATGACCTACCTGACAATATACATGTGCTCTGCTACTGGTTCTGTTCTTGGTACCGAGCTGAATTAGATCGTTACGTTGGAGACTGTATGCAATGCTATTGGCTTTAGAGTCAGTATTGGTGGACATTAATCTAATATGCTTTGTTTTTCTCTCTGTCATCTTACCTGGAAAGTAGAAACTATAATTTTCATTAGAATAATAGAATGAACTTTTTCTGGTTCATCATCCACAAAATGATATTCTTAATTGATATTTGTAGCTCTTTCAAAACAAGAACCTGTTTGTTGTGGAAGTTCCTAAGTGTGACCTCGAGGTTCTGGTTTATTTACTCCATTTTATGAAATAATGCAATTAGAAATTTTTTCCTGGGATGCATGCTCATTTTATCAGTGACCTTCCATTATTGTTAGTATTACTATATGAAGTGCACTGGTGCTTCATCCCCTTCTTCAGCGTTGTTGAATTGATACCTCATTAACTAGTCCATATGTCTCATTCACTCTTATCTGGAGTTGAAAGACATAGTTTCTTGTTAAGTGACCAGTTTTTTGTTGTTGAATGACCAGCTCGATACCATTCTATTTTTTGTGCATGTATCAGAGTGAAATGCTCAAGCACTCAATGTGGATTTTACCTGTATCTAACTAGCTATTCAATGCATCAAAACATCGGGCTTTTGCCATTGTTGTGGTTTTCCTCAGGCCCTTTGAACAAATTTTGCAAAGTAGAAAAGGGACCAGTATATGGCCCATCAAAGTTCTATCTTAGCCTTCATTGGACATTGTTAGGAGTAATTTGAGCACACCTGTACTGTTTGGAGCTCCTTGTGGCCTTCTGTTAATTGTTCCCTTGTGTCTCTAAAAATCTTGTAGTCCATATCCTACACCCCAGTTGGTCCTATACATATGAATTCTGATCATGACAATTGAAAGGAATAGCTGAGTTTTGTTTGGGCCTTCATTGGAGCTTGCTCTAGGTATTTCTGCTTTCGGTTGCAAAAATAGATGATTGAATTGTGTTCATTTTACATATAACTCGAGAATCTCCTTTCGTATTGGATAATGGTGATGGGACGTGGCATTGTGACAGATGCGATAAGAGCTCTGAAACTTGTGAGTATAAGTACTTGCTTATGTGTCAAATCCAGGATCACACTGGTGCTACCTATGAATTACTTAAAACCTTTACGTACTTCATTATATTTCAGTGTCCTACTTGTGTTTGCCCCTATCCGGTTGATCAGTTCAGTTACAATATGCTATTTTACCAGTTTATAGTCAGAGATAGATAACCTTGCTATCGTGTATTAGATAATGTTCATACTTATGAAGGCTAACCGTTGTTGATTATTGCTACAAAAGAAAGGCTGTTTTGTTGGGTTTGGAACTTTGTATAGCGTATGTCTGTGGTATTCCTTCGCAGCTTTCAGCCTCAAAGTCATCAGTCATAACAGTTTTCAAAGGCTATTGGAGATTGCATGTGTTTGTCGTTATAGCTTTTGTTAGTTTGGATCCAAAAATGTTTTAGTACAGAAAATCAGTTTAAGTGTGGAAAGTAAGCTAGCTGCTTCTTTTGGATTCATGTATATATACATTGTTAGAGATATATTAGAGATAGAAATATCTTTATATTCCTTATCGGTCTTTTGTATTGCCTTATCTGTCTATGGCATGCACCCCTTGTACACTCTATATATATTACCCATTGAGCCTCTGAATACATACACACAATATTCATAACATGGTATCAGAGCAAAGGTTAGAGTTAGGTTTACTGTAGCCGCCGCCACCGCTTCCGCTGCCCCTGAGAGGAGCTTCTCCGCTCCCGGGGGCGGCCTCTCGTCCGCGCCGCCACTCCAGATCAGGCCGCCTCCGAGCCGCCCGCCAGGATCCGGTCCTCTTTGTCGCCATGGAGCTTTCTAGCGCCACCTCCGTTCGTCACTGCCGCGGGGCCACCGGCGACGGGCTCGAGGAAGACGGATCCGGCGACGGGTGCTCCCAACACCCTGGATCGGGCCGCTGTCGCCGCCGTCCAAACCTTGGATCTGGTCGCCGCCCCACCCCGGATTTGCCGCCAAGCGCTGCCCCGATCTTCATGCGCGCCCGATATTGCCGCTTAATCGGGTCTTCGCCGCAAGACGCCGACGCCGCCGATCCAATCCGATCCGATCGGGCCGCCAACACTTGCGCGACCTCCGTGCTTCAAGCCCCCACCGGATCCGCCGCCGCTCAGACCTTTTGCCTCGGCTCCCTCGATCGGGCCGCCGCCTCGGACTTGTTGCCGAGGAGCTCGTCGGGGACGACTTTGAGCTCCTTGTGCTTCTTGGACTTGGCGATCTTCGATCGCCTTGGGGTTGGTGACCACTGGAGCTTGGCGGTGCTCGTGCACAACACGTTCTCCTGCTTGCGCTTCTCCCGCTCCTCCTGCTGCTTCCGCTTCTTTCGGCCACCGCCGCCGGATCCCGCTGCACCGGCACCCTCCGCTCAATGCCGACTCTCCTCGACCGGTGTTCAGCCGGGATGGAGGAGCAGTGCCGACAGATGGCGGTCCACCTGCGGCGACAAAGATCCTCTCGCGCCTTTCCCCAACGGCTGCAGGTTGTTTCGATGGGAATCACGAAAAGGAGAGGAACCACCTAATCTAGCTTTGAGATCTGACCAAGAGGCCTTAGTGGAGCTATATGATGTTTGGTTGGGGTGGTGGTGTCGGTGGAGCCGATGGTTGAGCAGCTAGGAGCTCGTATTGGGCTGCACGTGGTCCTTGGTTGCTTGCTGCTAGTATCTACTTTTAGTATACTTTTAGTATTCGTACTTGGCTAAGGTATGGCAATGTGTAAACAAATATACAGGCACTTCAATCTCGACTTGATAGCACTACACCGATGGCACCACTGCCTACATTATCTACTCCGGTTAGTAACTATATACTATGAGAGAATTGTCCTGCACATTGATTTCTATTGCACATTGAGCTCCAACTTCTAACTGGATTTATGCTAAACTCTTGCACATTGATTTCTATTCACATTAAAAATGTAGGCAACGGCGCAGATCAATGGCAGATCCAACTACTCCCGGCCGATGCCGAGATGGTACACATGTTAGCAGCCCAAACCATGATCATGTGGATGAGTCCATTATCGAGAGGTCACTCGAAGATAATGCGAATGAGTGCACTCACAAGTGAGCTATGAAGTATGTCACCCAAATAAGTGAGTCATTGGTACTCTCTCTACATAAAGTATACATGTGCATGACCTACCTGACAATATACATGTGCTCTGCTACTGGTTCTGTTCTTGGTACCGAGCTGAATTAGATCGTTACGTTGGAGACTGTATGCAATGCTATTGGCTTTAGAGTCAGTATTGGTGGACATTAATCTAATATGCTTTGTTTTTCTCTCTGTCATCTTACCTGGAAAGTAGAAACTATAATTTTCATTAGAATAATAGAATGAACTTTTTCTGGTTCATCATCCACAAAAATGATATTCTTAATTGATATTTGTAGCTCTTTCAAAACAAGAACCTGTTTGTTGTGGAAGTTCCTAAGTGTGACCTCGAGGTTCTGGTTTATTTACTCCATTTTATGAAATAATGCAATTAGAAATTTTTTCCTGGGATGCATGCTCATTTTATCAGTGACCTTCCATTATTGTTAGTATTACTATATGAAGTGCACTGGTGCTTCATCCCCTTCTTCAGCGTTGTTGAATTGATACCTCATTAACTAGTCCATATGTCTCATTCACTCTTATCTGGAGTTGAAAGACATAGTTTCTTGTTAAGTGACCAGTTTTTTGTTGTTGAATGACCAGCTCGATACCATTCTATTTTTTGTGCATGTATCAGAGTGAAATGCTCAAGCACTCAATGTGGATTTTACCTGTATCTAACTAGCTATTCAATGCATCAAAACATCGGGCTTTTGCCATTGTTGTGGTTTTCCTCAGGCCCTTTGAACAAATTTTGCAAAGTAGAAAAGGGACCAGTATATGGCCCATCAAAGTTCTATCTTAGCCTTCATTGGACATTGTTAGGAGTAATTTGAGCACACCTGTACTGTTTGGAGCTCCTTGTGGCCTTCTGTTAATTGTTCCTTGTGTCTCTAAAAATCTTGTAGTCCATATCCTACACCCCAGTTGGTCCTATACATATGAATTCTGATCATGACAATTGAAAGGAATAGCTGAGTTTTGTTTGGGCCTTCATTGGAGCTTGCTCTAGGTATTTCTGCTTTCGGTTGCAAAAATAGATGATTGAATTGTGTTCATTTTACATATAACTCGAGAATCTCCTTTCGTATTGGATAATGGTGATGGGACGTGGCATTGTGACAGATGCGATAAGAGCTCTGAAACTTGTGAGTATAAGTACTTGCTTATGTGTCAAATCCAGGATCACACTGGTGCTACCTATGAATTACTTAAAACCTTTTACGTACTTCATTATATTTCAGTGTCCTACTTGTGTTTGCCCCTATCCGGTTGATCAGTTCAGTTACAATATGCTATTTTACCAGTTTATAGTCAGAGATAGATAACCTTGCTATCGTGTATTAGATAATGTTCATACTTATGAAGGCTAACCGTTGTTGATTATTGCTACAAAAGAAAGGCTGTTTTGTTGGGTTTGGAACTTTGTATAGCGTATGTCTGTGGTATTCCTTCGCAGCTTTCAGCCTCAAAGTCATCAGTCATAACAGTTTTCAAAGGCTATTGGAGATTGCATGTGTTTGTCGTTATAGCTTTTGTTAGTTTGGATCCAAAAATGTTTTAGTACAGAAAATCTGTTTAAGTGTGGAAAGTAAGCTAGCTGCTTCTTTTGGATTCATGTATATATACATTGTTAGAGATATATTAGAGATAGAAATATCTTTATATTCCTTATCGGTCTTTTGTATTGCCTTATCTGTCATGGCATGCACCCTTGTACACTCTATATATATTACCCATTGAGCCTCTGAATACATACACACAATATTCATAACATGGTATCGAGCAAATGTTAGAGTTAGGTTTATCAGTAGCCGCCACCGCTTCACGCCTCGAGAGGAGCTCGCCTCCGGGGCCTCTCGTCTGCCGCCACTCCAGATCAGGCCGCCCGAGCCGCCGCCAGATCCGGTCCTCTTTGTCGCCATGGAGCTTTAGCGCCACCTCCGTTAAATCATCGCTGGGGCCACCGGGCGACGGCTCGAGGAAGACGGATCCGCGACGGTGCTCCTAACACCCTCGATCGGGCATTGTTGCCGCCGCCCGCACCTTGGATCTGTCGCCCCACCCCGGATTTGCCGCCAAGCGCTGCCCCGATCTTCATGCGCGCCCGATGTTGCCGCCAATCGGGTCCTCTGCTCGGCACGCCTCGACGCTGCCCGATCCAATCCAATCTGGATCGGGCCGGCCAACACTTGCGCGACCTCCCGTGCTTCAAGCCCCCACCGGATCCGCGCCGCCGCTCCAGACCTTGCTGCCTCGGCTCCCCTGGATCGGGCCGCCGCTGCCTCGGACTTCTTGCCGTCGAGGAGCTCGTCGGGGACGACTTTGAGCTCCTTGTGCTTCTTGGACTTGGCGATCTTCTGGATCGTCTTGGGGTTGGTGACCCGCTGGAGCTTGGCGGTGCTCGTGCACAACACGTTCTCCTGCTTGCGCTTCTCCCGCTCCTCCTGCTGCTTCCGCTTCTTTCGGCCACCGCCGCCGGATCCCGCTGCACCGGCACCCTCCGCTCAATGCCGACTCCTCTCCCTCGACCCGGTGTTCAGGCTGGGGATGGAGGAGCAGGTGCCGTACAGGATGGCGGTCCACCCCTGCGGCGACAGCATCCTCTGCGCCTTCCCCAACGGCTGCAGGTTGTTTCGATGGGAATCACGAAAAGGAGAGGAACCACCTAATCTAGCTTTGAGATCTGACCAAGAGGCCTTAGTGGAGCTATATGATGTTTGGTTGGGGTGGTGGTGTCGGTGGAGCCGATGGTTGAGCAGCTAGGAGCTCGTATTGGGCTGCACGTGGTCCTTGGTTGCTTGCTGCTAGTATCTACTTTTAGTATGTGCTTGCCCTCCGACTGCTATGCGATGAGCACTGTGGCTGCTAGTCTAGTTTGCTTGCTGTTAGAGCAGTGGCGGAGCTAGAAATTACATGATGGGGGTGCACACCTCCCAGCTCCCGCGCCACGCGCCGCCAGCCGCCCTCCTGCGCTGTGCACCGCCCTCCTGCGTCCCTAGGTTTAAGTTCTATGGGGTTGAGCTAGCTAGTAGGGTGTAGAACAACGAATTAAGAAACTAATAACTAGCATAGTTCCTACTATAATACATGTATTTATATGTGAAAGTAGAGATGTAACAAATACATGTATTTATATGAAAGTAGAGATGTATTTGTTACATAATTCTAATGTGTGTGATTGAAAATACAATTGTATTTATTGTACAACTGTAATAGCTCTAAACATGTATCATGTATGTATAGCAAGTTAAAAAAATGTGTGTGTGTGTGTGTGTGTGTGTGTATATATATATATATATATATATAACATTTTACCTTTTCTTTTCTTTTCTTTTCTTTTAACAATACAATAGAACCGTCCAGGGAAATCTTGGGAAATTAGCTCCTACATGATATCATTGCTCCTACATGGTACTTTCCAGCCATTCAGCATGCTACGTATCCTTTTGACTCTTGAGGGGAATAATCTTGAGCACCCATCCAGAATCTAACGATCAGAAGAGGAAATCATTGCACGATACTACTTGACAGAGGCATATATATATACACTCCTATCTACGTGATATGCTTCATTCCTTCCTTCGAGGTTAAACGTCAAATGTGTTTACGACACGCAAGGCAAGTTAAAGCGCATGCATGCATGCATCCTCCTCGTTAGCTGTTTGGAAGGATAAGAATCAGCTCAAGTGCATGTACTCCCCACTGAACCAGTAGTAATCTCACTCGCCTCGTTCAAATAAAAGCCTTTAAGACAAGGACCTAGGTGTACGTGCCATATGCAGGCCTGCATGCTCGACTGCTGCTAGCTACTAGCTCATGCTCAGCTCAGTGTTGTACCAAGCCCTAACTTAGCTAGCTACTCAGCTCCCTCACTCATCCCTGTGCAGACATGTCATGCATCATCCCTGCTTGCTTTTCAGAATTTTGGGGGTGCCGGGGTATACCCGGCACCCCACCTGGTTCCGCCTCTGTGTTGGAGGATAGTGCTTGAGTATGTTTTACCTGCTGCTAGTTATGCGAGTCTTTTGCTGTTGCTAGTCATGCTGGCTGCTGCTACCGCTACTGCTAGCTATTCTTGCTGCTACTGCTAGCTATCATTTGTGTCGTTTTTCTTCCACTGTGTCCATCAAATTCGTAAAACTCTATCTTTAGAGTTAGTCTATGCCATGCGAGTCCACAAATTTGTTGTCAGTCATAGAAGCATAGGAATTTCTTTGCATGGCAGCAGCCACTGTTCTTTTCTTCGAGCCGCTGCAGATCTGTCGCCCCAAGTTTTTAAGGCCGTCGCGCTTGTGCACTGCGTCTCCGTTGCGCTTCTGTGCATTGCGTCATGCTTCTTTTGCACTGTGCATCTGTTGCGCTTCTTGTGCACTGCGTCGCCGCCGTCTTGGGCTTCGATCTGTGCCGCCATGCTTCTGTCTATTCCTATCTGGCTTGATTTAACAGATTTCTATATTTGTCGGTTTCATCATTTTCTTCGTCATGTTGCCACGGTCGACTTTGCTCCCGCACCTTATGCTTTATGGGCTGTCGCACGACCCCGGATGGGAGGAGATCTTTTATCGACATTTTCCAAGAACTGCATGCTACGACGACATTATCAAGACTCGGACTTTGGATTTTTCATATTTTAGTGTCAACACATTCCAAATACAATGCTATTGCATACGTCTTGCATTTGAGGGGGTGTTAGAGATATATTAGAGATAGGAATATCTTTATATTCCTTATCTGTCTTTTATATTGCCTTATCTGTATATGGCATGCACCCCTTGTACACCCTATATATATTGCCCATTGGGCCTCTGAATACATACACACAATATTCATAACATACACAACAAAAAGCTCTGTGGTCATGTTGCATGTTTATGCAGCCAAATATCTAGGGTTGATATTTAGTAGTTAGGCTTTTATATCTGTTACATGTAATTTGCTGACATGTACAGTTGCAGAAAATTCATTAATCACTATGTTAAGAAAGTGTTAGTCCTAGATTGCTAAAAAGGTCAAAGTGTAAGGCTAATAGTAAGTACTTGTAGAATTATATGAAACAAAGGTGAAAATAATCAAATTTACATCAGTTCCATATAGAACTAATGAGTTCTGCTTCATGGTCTAAATAATTTTCATCTTACTATTTAGGTAAAAAGTTGGTTAAAAGAGCTAATTTATTAGTTGAGATATATCATGTAGATATAATGCCATTAGTAATATTCGAAGGTAAAATGATACCACATTTAGTGAAAAAGTAAATCTATGGTGTAATCACAAGTTGCAACATGTATATTAATGAGTTTTTTTGTAATATGGTAAGAACTGGTACTAATTTGCTAATGTATTAGTTCATTAAATGAAGCACAACATATGAGGCTTTGTCCACAGAAGAGGAAGCAATTTAGTTAGAAATGCCATCATAACGCCCCCAAAAACATTAATCTACAAATTTTTCGCTTAAAACCATCTTGAATTAACATTGATGTTTGTATACACTAAGGAGAGACCTGCTAAAGTATCAACTATGAATTATTATTATTTTTTCCAAATTGATAGCCCTCATATTGTATTGAGTAAAAAATCACTAACTTATCATGCTTGTAAATAGATAACACACAAAGGTATAGCTTAGTAGACAAAAAAAATGGTTATCTAAGTGAGGTTGTTACAACTTTCCTAGATAATGAGAGTTGTACAATCAAGTTTCCATATAGTTCTTCATTATCCAATTATCGCAGAAGATTTTCAGTTGAAAATGGAAATGGAGTCTCTACGACATTCTTTTACCTTGATTGACACTCGCTCCATGGTGGGTATATGGCATCAGGAGATCTACCGCGTTCCAGGAGGCCGGTGAGCAGTTAGTTGGCCTCACAGCCTTTTGCTGGATGGTTTAGGCTCAGCCCCAGGGGTGAATGGCGCTGTTGACCTTAACGCTGGTTTCACCAATTCAGAAGTTGGACAAAGTGTGCTTACCTCCAACGATGCCTATGCTATGAACATGGGTGGTGCAAATCAGTTTGGGCAGCAAGCAAGCATTTGTGGCGGGATGTCTACGCCGCTATCGGCAACTCGAAATGTACAGACTTGCAGCGTTTGTGGGTCCAGTGGGCACAATGGGTAGAAGTAGAACTGCCCTGCAGGCTTGGATATGCAGCAACCACCAGCAGGTGGGGGCTTCATGGGTAGTAACTACGGCTCTTCAGCTGGCAGCAGGGCCAATGGGAATGGTGTTGCATCAGGAGGATACAAGAGGAAATCGTTTGTTGGGGGCTACTAAAGTATTTTGCGGATCAAGTAGCATCTTTTATTTTGTTTAGCTGTATGGCATCGCTGTGTATTCTGCACAGTTGTTAAATCTTCCTTTTGTGTGTGGCTTCCAGTGTTCACTACTTCACTTGGTGCCTGGGTCTGGGCCTTGTATTAGTACTTAAGTCTTTAATCAGTGTCTGTTAAGTATATTTTTCTCTGGGATTTTTGCAGTGCCAATCTCGCATCTGTCACAATGCCACGTCCCATCACCATGTTATATTCACCTTGAAAACTGGGTATGGCAGGGGTGCTGGTAGATGTATGGGGCTCGGCATGCAGTATGTGGCTGGGGCTGGGCTATCGCCTGAGTCTCCTGTGCAGGCAGCAAGCCTGATCGATCATACTGACATTGTGTGACCTCAGTTCATTTGCATTTTGTTGACTGGGAGCGCATTTATGACCCAATTTCATGATTGTTCACTCACGCATGCAGGGCACAGTGGCACACAATCTTAAACATTTCTATGTTGTTCATCATACTAACATTTGTGTGACCTCAATTCATTTGCATTTGTCAAATGTTAACAGCTATATGACTTTGTAGGTTATTGTTTTATAGAGTTATTGATGCTACAAATCTATGTGTTTTGGTACGTTAACAAAGGCTGACACCAATATTTCGTATTGCAGAAGTTCCAACTGAACCGTAGTTGACACTGGAATATCTCTTGCCGAAGCTGACCAAGAGAAACTTGAAATTCTAAAGATCTTCAAATCCAAGACTGAAGCTAATATTGATGCTATGCCTAATGTACTGAACATCTACTTGGAACTGTTATATGTATCGTGCTTTATGCCTACCTTTTCGAATTTGAACTTGAGTGTTGTGGATGTCCGATATGTGTGTGTGTGTGTGTGTGTGTGTGTTGTATCGTGAGCTCGGGAATTATGTCAATGTGGTTGAATCTATATATGTAATCATTTGTGGCTAATTGATGTTATTTTTCTTGCTGTGAAATGTATAGTCTATTTGATTGCCGAGTTTCCTGTTTAGTTCAAAATGAAATGAAAAATCGTACGTACGAAACTGAAATTGGTGAATACGCTGTTTGGTATTCCCGAGTGTCCTAGGTTAAAATACACTCGAGCCAATTTTCGACACCACCGGGAGAGCTTTTACCGAGTGCTCTTGATTGATATGCACTCAGGAAACAAAAACAATTCCCGAGTGTCCTAGGGTGGAATACACTCGGGCCACTTTTCGGCACCACCGGATAGTGTTTATCGAGTGTCGTTGTTTGAGGTACACTCGGGAAACAAAAACAATTCTCAAGTCTTAGGCTTATATACACGGGTCAATTTTTGGGACCCGTCGAGTAAAGATTGCCACGTGGTTATATTTCCCGAGTGTTTACACTCGAAGCAATAAATTTTCCCAAGTGCTACTTTTCTGAGTGCTAACACTCGGTAAAGTATCGTGTTACGGTGGCTGAACCCGTTGCCTCAACTATTCTCTCGAGTGTTTACTAGTTCCCGAGTGTACATATGAACACTCGGAGAAATTATGTATGCCAAGTATGACACTCGAGAAACATGTTTTTACCCGACCAAACTATCCCGAGTGGTGTTCCCCGGCGGCCGACCTTCGGGAAACTTGATCCCGAGTGTTTTGTGCTTTTTTCCGAGTGTGTTGGACACTCGGGAAGTTATCTGCTTTTGGTAGTGAACTGACATGATTTTATTCTCTCTAATACACGCCGCCTTAGGACGTGTACAATGGTATAGACGATCGTTGTCTGTAATACTTTACATGTCATCTATAGACAAAATTAAAGACAATCCATACAATAGGTTGTCTTTAAGTTATGTATATATGACCCCACAAACTGTACAGACAGCATAGATGCAACAGCAAAACAATCGTCTATAAAAGTCTTATAGATTGTCTGTTGCATGCCAGACAGCTTCATTCTCTCTCCTTGTTCTCTGACATCCACATCATTAAAAATCTTACTTGATAAAGATTATAGACTGCTGATATCACCCCACTGTACATGCCCTTACACGCTGATCAACGATACCTTGTCCATCGCACGCATTGATGTCGAGGTTACTCCCTATCGATGACGACCACCTGCTTGCCAACGTTGCGGCCGGAGAAGAGTCCGATGAGCGCGGCCGGCGCCTTCTCCATCCCTTCGACGATGTCCTCCACGTACGTGATCTTGCCCTCCTTGACGTACCGCGTGACCATCTCCTCGAACTCCCTGTACTTGCCGTAGTGGTCGAACACCAGGAACCCTTCCACGCGGAGCCGCTTCGCGAGGACGGTGAACAGGTTGTACACGGGGTCCGGCCGGTCGAGGTTGTACTGGGAGATCAACCCGCAGACGGTGACGCGGCCGCTCACGCGCATGTTGAGCAGCGCGGCGTCCAGCATCGCGCCGCCCACGTTCTCGAAGTAGATGTCGATGCCGTCCGGGAAGCACCTCCTCAGGGCCAGGTTCAGGTCCTTCTCGTTCTTGTAGTTGAAGGCGTCGTCGAAGCCGAACTTGTCCTTGAGTAAGTTGACCTGAATACATAGATCAATCATCCATGTGAGATGAGAAAGAATAAATATGGCCAAAAGAACGAGACGAGATCACGAGAAGGCGATTGAAAAGCGGTGTGAAGCAGGGTCTCTGCGTCTTTCGGCACGGGCCACGAACCTTGTCGTCGGAGCCGGCGCTCCCGACCACGTAGCAGCCCATGAGCTTGGCGAACTGCCCCACGAGCTGCCCGACGGCGCCGCTTGCGGCCGACACGAACACCCTCTCGCCTTCCTTGGGCGCGCATGTCTCGTGAAACCCGAGGTACGCCGTGAAACCTGCCATGCCTGGAACGGCGTACACCACGGCTAGTGTTAGATCAAACAACGTCCGACGATGCGACATGCACGTAGATATGTGCGTACGTGTTTGGTGCACTGGATGAAAGAACGACCATGTACGTACGTACCGAGGAGGCCGGTGTAGTAGGAGAGGGGCAGCTCGGGGTGGCGGATGGTGAACACGTTTTGGGGGTCCTTGATGAGGCTGTACTCCTCCCATCCTGTCATCCCCCACACGTAGTCGCCCGCTTTGTACTCCCGGTGGCTCGAGTCCACCACCTTGCTCACGCCGTAGCCGGTGATGGCCTATGCTCGTCATGGAAAATGATCGGCAAATTGAGTCGTTCATCGTGACAATCTTGTTACGTGTCAAGGGCGATAATAGCACATGGCAATTGAGGGGCAAATTCAGACAATACAGCGACACCTGAGCAACTAAAAGCTACCATGATCTTGTCGATCATCTCTACGGTGACAACACAGAGGCAGATGCGCGCAATTAAGTGACAACACACGCATGAGCGATGAGTGCAAACGCGCATGCATGTACATACCTCGCCGACGACGAAGTCGTCGAGGTAAGAGGACTCGTCTTGCTTGGACATCCGCCAGCGCATGTAGGGGTCACACGACAGGTACAGGTTCTTGACGAGGATGGCGCCGGCCGTGCCCTCCGGCACCTTGGACGGCGCGGTGGCCGTCGTCACGACCTCCATGTCGGTCTCCTTGGGGAAGCCCGTCACGTAGTTATTGAGCACGATCTTCTTGTTTGCCATCTGCGCCGCCGCCATTAATTCCGCGCCTATCTGTAGCTAGACCTACTTAAACCGATGTGCTAGTATGTAGTGTTTGTTGTTGTTGTTGTTGTTTATGGACGGGGTTGCGCGGTTGCGCCACGGGATTTATAGAGCCCTCATGGGCAACAAGCCAACGAGCCACGCAAGCAGGGAAGTGAGTTTGGACACGGTTGTGTGCCACGTTCAGTGGCCGGACCGGACGTACTGGGCTTGTTTCTGGCTGATTTGACATGTGTTTTATTCGTTTGGACAAAAGTTTAACTTGATGAATTAATATTCGACGTGCTGAGAACGACTGTGTTAGAATATAGTAGACATATTTATTAAGATTAAGTTTATTGAAATTTAATATGCATGTGTATGATTAATTCGGATATAGCATAGGACGAAATAGCTGGATTTGTTTTGTAGGATCGACTCTGCAGGCTGTTAACCCATATGATCAGATTAGAATTGATCTCGTAAAAAAATCTGATCATGGCGTATGACTCTACACATGTGTACTAGATATTAATATATTTTAGACTCATAAAACTGGCATGTCTGATCGTAGTTGGTGACATGGTTCAGAAGTCTCACGGTGTACTAAAAACAGGTGAGTTACTTTGTAATACAAGTGGAGTTTATAAATAGGTCTCTACCCTCTAGCCTAATGATGTAATTGTGAACAGTATCACGTGCCACTCTATAACACTTTAGAAGTAGAGTCTATAAATAGATTTCTACTCTCTTACCTTATGATACAATTGTGAGCTATATTATGGAAAAGACGGAAGAACGGAAAGTGACTGGAAAACCTCCACAAAAATCAATCAGGGTTTAAAGCAAACCTAAGATTGGTATCAGAGCCGGAGGTGACACGCTGTCATCGCTTTCGTGATCGAGGACGAAAAAAAAGCAAAGGACGTTGAATCAGGTGTTACAAGTTGAATCAGGTGTTACATCAAATTTCACGTTCACGTTGAATCTGCTGCGCCTTTTTTTCTCTTCGTCCTGGTGCGTCACGGCTTGCGGGGAAAAGCGAAGACATTGCGCTCAGCTGGTCTCAATGTGAAGTATCTCAGTGCAATTCTTCTACTATATAAGAAGTGATAGAATATTATCTCCTTAATACATGATTTTTTATGGTGTAATATCTTAGACTGTTTCATTTAATTACATACATGATCTTTACTAGTACTCGAGCATTGTAGCCTATTTGTGGTATGTACTAAAGCAATACATACATGATTTTCCCAATGCACGAGATTGATCACAATAAATTTTATGCGTTGAATTTCGAGACCGAACCGATATCCAGATTAGATACTAGAGTACCCTCTCTCTTCATTAACTATGGTGCCACATCATCATTTTGCCTACATAGCAGGTTTAAGATACCAGCCAGGGTGGAGCACTGGGAGTTGCCTCAGATTGACGCTTGCTGCATCGGATTTTTTCCGCGCACGGGACGCCTTGCTGCATTGGATTTTTCCGCGCACGTTGATTAGAAGCCCTACACACTCGATTTTTTTTAATTTAGCCCTATGCCGCTACTTTAATGGTAAAAATAGCCTTTTATCTTTAAAATTGCAAATCTTACCCCGACCGAGCGTGGAGATACTAGAGGTTGACACGTGAAACTTTCCGTACTAGGGCGCAAACGTGGAACTTTCCGCGTTGGAGGGCGCGGAGTGGCGGACCCAGAATTAATTTTTATGTATGGCAGCGACACAAACGCGAACCAAAGCGTATTATCCAAAAGCAAAATAACCCATATGCAAATTATAATGCAATCACACCAATACGAGCATATAACACTATATTATATCAATAAGCAAAGATAAAGGTAGGACATTGAGAAATACCTCACACCACGCTGCGCCCACGCCGCATCGTTCGCTACCCAGTACCAGCGTCGCCACGTGCCCACGCGCCCACATCGAGAATTTTTATTATTATTTAATCATTATTTAATTATATTTTAAAGTTAACCCCTCATGAAATTTATTTCCAATTCTGACCCTTTTGGTCGCGTCACCTTCCGTGGCGTGACAAAACAACACTGTCACGCCACCCATAGTGGCGTGGCTAGAGCTGCCACGCAAGCCCTCGATCGCGCGTTGTGCCAGCGTGGACCTTGCGTGGCATGTGTCACGCCATATCCCATGGCGTGACAAGTCTACTTTGTCACGCCTTTGTATGTGGCGTGACAGGACCCGATGCGGAGAAGACGTTCAGACCGTCCGATAGGAATCGGACGGTCCGAACAGACGAAGACGTTCGGATGGTCCGAACGTACCATTTGTCATGCCATGTATCACGGCGTGACAGTAGGCTGTGTCACGCCATCCATATTGGCGTGACAGGGCTAATTCCAGTTGGTTTGTAAATGATGACAATTATTCCATTTGGATTTATGGATTTGGAACCTGTGGTAAGATGATAACAAAGGGACTTCCTTTTGAAAGATCAGAAACAATTGAATGTACGGTGATACATAACACCATGTACATGTAACATTTAACAATCCACAACTTGAAAATAGAGACCTCTCTACGTAACGAAATATCACACCATCCTTTTAACTGAGAGTAAATACATATATAGACCGGTAATCTTTTTGTGGTTTGAAAACCTTTGACACTTCGCAATATTTCTAGGGCGTGTCCCAGAAGTGATACATAATACATCCTGGAAAAATGACTAATATGTGAATTGTGTGGTACAACGTGAGACACAATTATGCACGTATGCTAGACAGTACCGCTGATGAAAGATGCGTAGACATCTTACTGGAATGATAGGTGGTGCTTTTCATCACTTTGTAGTCGTAGACCATTTCGTGCCCACTTCCAGAACTCATTTTTTTAATGTTGTTGGATGCCTTGCTACGCGAAGAATTGAATACGAAAAGACGACGAGATTTGAACTTGCGAATTAAAATAGACTTCATAATAAAGCTTGGAATAACACGGCGCACAGGGTTTGGTTACGTGCATAAGAAACAACATCATGCACGACGCAACAAACCGAAGAACTCCTAGATACATATGCACCTTTTTGGAATGGAAATAAATTCGTCTTTCCGGAAACTAGTACGGAATGGTCCGACCTACTACGTGGACCGGGGCCATTTTTCCTTCTTTGCTAGCTCGGCGTTGAACTCATCGCCGACCTCTTTATCCTTGGCCGCTATTTCCCTCTTTCTCTCGCGCTCCCTGCGCCTGTACGCCTCGAGATGAGCTTTCGTCTCCCGACATATGCTCTCGTTTTGCTCATGGGTGCGGCGATCCTCCTCCCGGATCTCGCGGGCTCTCTTGGCATCCCACTCGTCGAAGTCAAGAGACCACTGGTCATGTGGGTGGATCTCTTGGTCGATCCACTTGCGGTAGCCACATAGCGGATCCGGAGACTACAGGTAAACGAGAGACGTTGTTAGTGCTTACTTTGGAAGAGAAATAGTAGGGGAACACACTTTAACTGGTCTTTACCGGCTACCGATAGCTGTTCGTATCCCAACGTCGGTCGGGATAGTCACCGGAGTAGTTCGCGCAACCCCAGTAACGCATGCCCAAGCTCAGCCGCTGCTTAGACTTGAAGAACTGGCATGGGTCCCTGCACCAACAGAGGGGCGGCGTCTCCCCCTCTGACGGTTGTTGCGGCGAATGCTCGGTTGGAACGTTCTGGAAGACGTTGCTGCTACGGGCGGGTGGGGGGGCATCATCGCGGAGAGCTGCTATCCTGGCAAGCTCCTCTTGCCAAGCCCGAGCCGCAGTAGCCCTTCATTGCTCGTCCCGCGCCCCAACAGCCCTTGCTAGTTCGCGGATCTCGTCCCATTGCCTCTTCATGTTGTCCATCCCAGCGTGGTGATGGAAGCTCTGGTGTAGTGTTGGGTTTGGTTGTGTAGTGTTCTCTCCCAGATATCTTCCACATCCTTTTATAAGCCATAGGGTTGGTATGGTGTAGTAAATTTCAAGTAGAGTCATGTCTTTTCGTTCTGAAAAGCTGAGGAGATAGAGTGTTGCCATGTCGATCTGAAAAGCTGGGGAGGCAGAATGTTGTCATGTCTTACTTTGCATAGAGAAGTCATGTCTTGCTGTCTTTTCGGTCTAAAAAGCTGACGAGGTAGAGTTTTATCACGTCTTTCTTTACAGAGTCATGTCTTTTCAGTCTGAAAAGCTAGCGAGACGGTCAGGGTTGTCATGTTCATCTGAAAAGCTGGCGAGGTTGTCAGGGTTGTCCAGTCGATCTGAAAAGCCTAAACCTTAACTGTAAACTATAAACCTAAACCCTAAACCCAAACCCTAACCCTAAACCTAAACCCTAAACCTAAAACCCTAAACCCTTAACCTAAACCTAAAGCCTAATAGCCTGAACCCTAACCTAAACATAAACGTAAACATGAACCTAAAACCCTTAACCCTAAAACTGTAAACCCTAAAACCATAACCTATTCCAAAACCAATCGTAAAACCTAAAATAAAGCAGAGTATTGTCATGTCTTTCTTTGCAGAGTTATGTCTCTTCAGTCTGAAAAGCTGAGGTGGTATAGTGTTGTCACGTTTTACTTTGCAAAGAGAAGTCGTCGGGTCACGTCCTGCTTTGCAGAGAGAAGTCATGTCTTACTTTGCAGAGGAAGTCATGTCTTGCTTTGCAGAGTGCTGTCTTTTCGGTCTAAAAAGCTGGCGAGGCAGAGTGCTGCCACGTCTTTCTCTGCAGAGTCATGTCTTTTCGGTCTGAAAAGCTATGGAGGTACGGTGTTTTCATGTCGATCTAAAAAGCTAGTGAGGCGGTCAAGGTTGTCAAGTCAATCTGAAAAAGGCTAAACCCTAAACCTGAACCTAAAGCCTAATAGCCTAGACCTTAACCTAAACCTAAACCTAGACCTAAACCTAAAGCCTAATAGCCTAAACCCTAACCTAAACATAAACGTAAACCTGAACCTAAAACCCTAAACCCTAAAACCTAAGCGCTATTTCATGTGCTTTAATTTCATTACCTTTTTGTACTTGGTTCAATTACTTGAGCACTTATTAAGTGACTTCAATGCTTGTTTCATTGATTCGAGTGATCTTAGTATTTGCACGATCTCAGAATTGAAATAATATTATCAGAAGAACAAGTAATGGAAAAGCTGGTGAGGCAGAGTGTTGTCACATCTTACTTTGCAGAGAGAAGTCATATCTGTTCAGTCTGAAAAGCTGATGAGGTATAGTGTTGTCATGTCAATCTAAAAACCTGGCGAGGCGGTTAGAGTTGTCAAGTCGATCTGAAAAGCCTAAACCCTAAACCTAAACCGTAAACCTAAACCCTAAACCGTAAACCTAAACCTAAACCCTAAAACCCTAAACCCTAAAACTGTAAACCCTAAAACCCTAACCTATTCCAAAACCAATTACCGTAGACCCTAAACCCCATAACCTATTACCGTAAACCCTAAATCCCATAACTGTCGGGACCCCGAGACCCTCTGTGCATTCTGAACTAGTCCCATGATCAGTAGCAAGTCCGCACAGTTGCAACACAAGTGAGATCATATCTACACGACAAACTATAGAAGAAGCAGACAAATTAATATTAATAGAAGTAAAAGACCTTATGGTCAAGGTGTTTATAGAGTTACCACGCAGGGCTTACAACAAAAGAACTCGAGTGGAAAAACAAAACTCTCGTGGAAGCCATTCGACATGCCCACAGGAAATCGAGTGGAGGACGTCTCCTAGCTCGCAAGGTCTTCAAAGAACTCCTCTTTATAGAGCTCGGAGCTCCCTGGGTCCTCTTGGACAACCGATCAACCAGAGGGCATAAAGCTATGAGTACTTTGAATGTACTCAGCAAGCCGTAGAGAAATGTATGCAAATAGTATTCATGCTAAGCTTAACAATGATAGCATTATGGTTACTTTGCAGAAAGCAGAATTGACTGGAAATGCAGTAAGTAAATTGCAAAGCACAAGTTGAAAGATTAATACATAAGTAATCAAGTTTCTTTGAAATGACTCGTGAACACCTAGTTCACTTCCCAAACCACTCATGAACACCATGTTCACTTCTCAGACCACCTGGAACACCCTGACAACAATTTTTGAGAAAGTTTACCCCTTGCATGAAATCACCAGGCATTGTCCATAACCGGGGACACATATATTCAAATAGTTTTACACTCTGTAGAGGTTGTACAGCTTTACCCACAAGACACAAATTCTCTAGTTTGTTTGGCATCCGTCGATGCCCCTGCTCACTACCTTAGGTAAGCAGGTTAGAGCACGTAACAAGGCCTTTACAAAGCTCCGTTTTGACTCGGTTCCGCTCGCTAAGGATTCGCCTTCCTGACCCCCTCTTGCGCCAAGTGTGAATGTCTATCCCAGGTTTCCACTTCCACCAAAACAGAACCGAATCAAAACATTACTAATTATTTGGCCAGGTTCACCCCATAATGAACTTGTGGTTGCACGGTAGGGCCCAGGTCAATGGCTTACAAGGTTAAGTCTTTAGTGACTACTGAGGCGAGACAACCACATCCCAGTGTGCTTCCTGCACCCCCTTTACTGCACGATCACTCGCTCGAGTATAAAATATTTTGGGTTCAACCCGGCCAAATGACCACACTAGTCATGGCACAACAAATTTTATTAGCGGCAACACATGCCACAATTCCATATTTCACTTAGTCAAATTTATCATCATTGAATCATGTGATCGAGAGACATCGCATAACTAAAGCATGTTTAAGCAATATACGCACCCATGTTGGTATCTCAAAAATATCCAACTAAGATTAACCAACCTATGGTGTCCAAGGGTACATGTCAGCATGTCAATCACAAGTATTCAAGGAGTCATACTGTCGAGTAGGTATTTAGCTATTTCCCAAACTATTTTTATACAATTATCCATGCATGTTGGTATAAAACAATGTAATTTTGCAAACTGGGTAAGACATGATCAAAGGTCTACGACTTGCCTTTGTTGAAGAGTTGAGAAGCTTCGGTCGAGGTTGCCGGGTCCAAGAACTCTTCAGAGAGGCCGGAATCTATACGTGTGAAAAGAGCTAAATGAATACAACAAATCCAAATAAAAACCAAAAACTACCAAAATAGAACCAAAAGAAAGGCACAGAAATAGATGAATTAGGAACGGACTATCGGGAGGAGGTCCAATCGAGAGGGTGGTCGAGGGAGGTCCTAAGGAGGTCAAGGGAGGTCCTGAGGAGGAGGTCCGGAGGATGTCAAGGGAGGTCCTGAAGTCCAACGAAGGGTACGACTACTCAATGTGGTCGTACGAAGAATACAAAAGAGGTACGACTACTCAACGTGGTCGTAAGAGGGATGCACTACGCAACGAGGTCGCGAGAGCAAAAGGAGAACAGGGCACGGAGATACTCACCAGGACAGAGAGAGAGAGAGAGAGAGACCGGAGAAGACAAGAGGAGGACGGCGAATGGCGCGGGCGCTCTAGTGAATCCTTCGGCAGCGAGGTGGTCGAATACGGCGCAGGCTCCAGCGGGCTCCTTGGCGACGAGGAGGCGACGGCGCGGCTTCAGTAGACTCCTTGGCGATGGGGAGGCGACGATGCAGGCTCCAACGGACGGTGGCGAAATTTCAAGCACGGTGAAACTGGACGAGAGCAAGAGAGTTGGGTGAGGAAAAAGGAGATAAGAGAGGGATGCTCATGCTTTTATAGCCAGGGGAGACGGGAAGAGTTACTGAGGGACTCAGAAGCGCACGTGATCAAGGGTAGGTGAAGGAGGAGATAGGGGTGGGTAGGGGAGGAGACAAGAGGGGGAACGGGTACTGCAGAAGCGACAGCATTTAATGCGACACAACGACATTTAATGCGCAAGACTTTTGCGTCAGCAGTGACACGACGGGAGGAAGAAGAAGATGAGCAGGGCTGGTCAAAACTCGGGAGGGTGGTCCAGCCAAAGGGGAGGTCGTGACCAAAGGGGTGGTCGTGATCAGAGGGGACGTCGTGACCAGAGGGGTGGCCATGACCAATCTCCAGGACCACCTGAAGGTCTTTTAGGACCACCCGGGAGGTCTTGGATAGAGGGGGAGGTCCAAACGAGAGGGAGGTCTGGACTGAGAGAGAAAAAAAAGGAGCGAACAGACAAAAAGGATTTCAACACCAGAAAACTCCAACAAACTCAAAATAAACCAAACTTTGGATTAGGTGAAGTTGGATTAATTCATATTAAATGGCTTTTAATTTCCAAAATATCAAGTTAAGCTTTAGCAAATCAACAAACCAAATAGTTATTTTTATTTTTGAAAATTTTCAGAAAGCCCAGAAAATTGGGATGTTACAAGGACATTATTCAGGGAGATGAGCAGCTTCTGCAACATGTTATTGGTCTTGATGGTATTCCCATTGAATTCTATGAAGTCCTTTGGGGTACCATCAAAGAGGACATTATGGCTATGTTTGGAGATTTCTATGAAGGAAAGCTAGATGTATATCAATTGAATTATGGTATTATAACTCTACTTCCTAAGGTGGATGCTGCTACAAGGATAAATCAATATAGACCTGTATGTTTACTGAATTGTATTTATAAGATCCTAACCTGTATGTTCATATCCACAAGCAAAAGTATCAATAATTGGACAACTGAAGTATCACTGGAGCTGAAATACTAACCAATGTTGACATCTAATGAGAATGATAATGTATGATTCATAAACAGTATCAGGTGAATTTTGGGTAGGAATTCAACTTCATCTTGTGCTCAGTGTCCATCTCATACAATCAACAATGACCTCATTGGAGCAGTACATCATTAAGCAATTGTTGAAAGCATTTGCTCACTACCATGACCTCATTGTCTCCCCAGCAGAACTCGAGAACTTAAAGCAAAAATGAACTCCAGAACAGCAGTGTCCATATTGCTTGTATTGTTA
The DNA here is from genome assembly GCA_036346405.1 of Phyllostachys edulis. NCBI lineage: Eukaryota > Viridiplantae > Streptophyta > Magnoliopsida > Poales > Poaceae > Phyllostachys > Phyllostachys edulis. The sequence goes on from CM070552.1 coordinate 48,246,239, forward strand.
CCACAAAAAGTCAAGCAAATGCCTGATACTGTAGCATCAAATTAAGGAACATGTGCATGAGTCCAGATTTTACAAGGAACACATGAGTCCATACAACATGCAGCCACCTCCAGATATCTGAAGCTCAACATGTCCATATAAAGCAAATATTACAAATCCATACAACATTTTAGTGCATTTTTTATATGACCACAGCAACACTAATAGCATTCCATTGAGTACATTGAAAGGGTTCATGAGGATTGAAAAAACTTAGCACAAACACATCAAGCAGAAGCAGAACACAAGTCTGAAAAGTATCAGGTACATTGGAATTGGCTGAAATTTAAATTTGAAATCTAAAGCATATTTACATAGAGAAGAACAACATTAAGTTGCTATTGCAACTACGTTAAACTCTAACTAGCAGCTTCTGAATGAGGTACACTCGAACGAGCTACATCTGCTGGTATTTGAAAGTACTGCTCCTGGTAGCTAAAAATTATTGCTACTGGTAGCTAAATTTCCATTCGGACATGACAACTGCTACATCTGGAAAACAAGTTGGTAAAGAAATGCCGAGACTCCGAGTAGCACCCCGAGACCCTCTGTGCTCACTAGACCAGTCCCATCATCAGTGGTTGGTCCGCATAGTGATCAACAACGATGTCATCACAACCATACAACAAACTAAAGATGAAGTAGACAAATTAACAATAATAACAGTAAAAGACCTCATGGTCAAGCTTTTTACAGAGGTCTGCCGCATGGGGCTACAACAAAAGAGCTCACAGCGAACACAAAAGAACACATGGAGGCCATTCGATATGCCCATATGCAATCGAGTGGAGGACGTCCTAGCACGCAAGGTCTTGAAAGACCTCCTCTTCAAAGAGGTCGGAGTACCCTCGGAGGTCTTCTTTAGCTGCTGATCAACTAGAGGGCACAAGCCATGCGTACTTTGAATGTACTCAGCAAGCCGTAGGGAAATATATGCAATAATATTCATGCAAAGTTCAACATGGACAGCTTTATGGTTACTTTGCAGAAAGCAATATTGAATTGAAACACAATAAATAGATTGTAAAGCACAAGTTGAAAGATTATCACATAAGAAGACAAGTTTTCTTTTGAACCAACCCATGACCACCCTAGTCATGAGCCAGACCACTCACAACCACCCTGGTCATGAGCCAGACCACTCACGACCACCCTGGTCATGAGCTAGACCACTCACGACCACCCTGGTCATGAGCCAGACCACTCCAACAAGTTTTGAGAAAGTCTACCCCTTGCGTGAAATCACCAGACATGTCCATAACCGGGGACACGACTATTCGAATAGATTTACACTCTGCAGAGATTGTACAGCTTTACCCACAAGACACGAGTTCTCTAGTTTGTTTGGCACCCATCGATGCCCCTGCTCACTACCTTAGGTAAGTAGGCTGGAACACGTGACAAGTCTTTTACAAGGTTCTGCTTTGACTCAGTTCCGCTCACTAAGGTTTAGCCTTCCTGGCCCCCTCTTGTGCCAAGTGTGCGTATCCATCCCATGTCTTACACACTTCCACCAAAACAGAACCGAATCAAAGCATTGCCAATTAGTTGGCCAAGACCTCCCCACAATGGTCTTGTGGTTGCACGGTATGGCCCAGATCGAACTCTTACAAGGTTAAGTCCTTAGTAGTGCTCAGGCAAGATCTCCTCATCCCAGTGTGCTTCCTGCACTCCCCTTTACTGCATGATCACTTGCCCGAGCAAAAACATTTTGGGTTCAACCTGGCCAATGACCACCCTAGTCATGGCACCACAAATTTTATTAGCGGCCACGCAGGCTAGGGCAACGTTTGCGAAGACAACACATGCCAAGACAAAACGTGCCACAATTCCATAATCTCTTAGTCAAATTTAACATCTTTAAGACAAGTGATCGAGACATCGCATAACTAAGTAGGTCTAAGCAACAAACGTACCCATGTTGGTTATCACAAAGGGGTCCAACTAAGATAACTCAACCTATGGTGGTCCAAAGGTACATGACAACATGTCAAACACAATTATCCAAGGGTCATACTGCCAAGTAGGTGTTTAGCTAATTCCCAAACCATTTTTATACAAGTAGCCATGCATGTTGATATAAAACAAAGTAATTTTGCAAAACTATGTTCAACATGATCAAAGGTCTACGACTTGCCTTCGATGTAGAGCCGAGGTTCTTCGGTAGAGGTCGTTAGGTCCACAAACTCTTTAGTGAAGCCGGAATCTACACGAGCGAAAAAGACCCAAATAAATACAATGAATTCAAATAAAAACCAAAACTACCAAATAAGAACCAAAAGAAAAACACTGAAACAAAAACGGACTCTCGGGAGGAGGTCCTGTGGAGGAGGTCTTGAGGAGGAGGTCCACAGGAGGTCCAGAGGAGGAGGTCCTGAGGAGGGGGTCCACAAGAGGATACAACTACCCACGTGGTCGTATAAGGATACAACTACGCAACGTGGTTGTAAAGAGATACAACCACGCAATGTGGTCGTGAGAGCAAAAGATAACAAGGCACGGAGGAAGTCACCCGGACACACACACACAGAGAGAAAATATGGGAGGATGATGGCGAACGGCGCAGATGCTCAGGTGATTTCTGCGGCGGCGAGGAGGTCGAAGACGGCGTAAGCTCCAGTGGCTCCTTGGTGACTAGGAAGCTTTAGCGGACTCCTTGGCGAAACTCCAAGCACAGAAACTGGCTGAGAGCAAGAGAGATTTGAGAGCTAGGTGAGGAAAAGGTGATGATAGAGGGCTGCTCGGGCTTTTATAGCCTGGGAAAATGAGAAGAGCAGCTAAACGACTCAAAGACACATGTGTTCAAGGGCAGGTGAACGAGAAGATGAGAGCAGGTCGGGGACGAGACCAAAGGAGGAATAGGTACTGCAAAAGCGAGAGCATTTAATGTGACACAACAACATTTAATGCGCTAAGACCTCTACGTCAGAAATGACGCAACAGGTGAAAGGAGAAGGTGAACAGAACTGACAAGTGGGGCTGGTCAAAACTTGAAAGGTTGGTCCAACTAAAGGTGAGGTCGAGACCTGTCGTAGCTAAAAAGGCTAGACAGTGGGTACGGAGTACCCTCCGTACCCTTTGTCTTGAAGAAGGACCGAAGGGAGAGAAGGGCCAAAGACTAAATGAGTATGTGCATTGCTTGTGTGAAAATGAGAGAGCTCCCTCTATTACATGCCCATGGGGCTTTATTTATAAGGGGCAAGAAGGGACATTTACCTTCTTGCCCCCAGAGGCGAGAGAGAGAGAAAGGGCATTTTAGGTACATTTGCCCTAACATACACTATATAGACTGGATTTACGCATGAACAGCATCCCTGACGTCACACCGGTATTCCCGACGATCCGAGGGCGCGGGGCACCCCTTGGTGCCCTGCTACGACAAGACCAATGGAGGAGATCGTGACCTAGGGGAGGTCGTGACCCAAGGGGTGGTCTTTGCAAAAAGGCCAAGAGGGTGGTCTTGACACAAGGGGTGATCGCGGCACAAGGGGGGTTGCGGCCCAAGGGGAGGTCGTGGCCAAGGGGAGGTTGCTAGGACCACCCGGAGGTCTTGGACAGAGGGGGAGGTCTCACGAGAGGGAGTTCTAAACCAAAAGGGAGGTCTAGACCGAGAGGGAGGTCTAAACAAGAGAAGCGCAGCGAAGCGGGGCTGTTCGATTTTGATCGGGCGGTTCAAAAGGGATTGGACATTCGGGCCGACTGAACGTGCCAACACGATTGGGCCATCCAGCTCAGATCTGATGGTCCACAACGCGTGGGACGTTCGGACTGGCCGAAATGCTAACTTGATGGGGTCATCCGATTTTGATCGGACGATCCGCGACGAAGGAGACGCGGAGCTGAGCCGTGTGGGGAGAATGGAACAAACAAAAAAGGGGAAAACAACACGAGAGAACTCCAACAATCTCAAAGCAGCCAAACTCGATTTAATTGAAGTTTGATTTACTCATTTTAAACACCTTTACTTCCAAATTCTCAAGTTAAGCTTTAGAACTTTAACAAAACCAAATGGTTATTTTTACTTTTGAAAACTCAGAAACTCAGAAAACTTGGGACGTTACAAGAAATTAGTAACAACAACGTCAAACTGAAAATTTCCAAACTCGATTCCAGCAAGTCCTTTACACACATGTACACGAGCATTCGGCAAATACCTGAACCCATGTCCTAGAGGATGAGGTTGCGCCGGCCACGGTGCTCTCCTTACGCGACAGGAAGGGGGGGAAGTAGGCTAGAAGGGAGGCGAGCGGGGTTCTCCGCCACCGTCGCCGTCGCATAGAGATGGAGACACCGCCTCTGTAGCATGGAGATGGATCAGTTGATGGAGGGGGCTCGTTGGAAGGGGAGGCGGCGAGGAGCAACGCCACCAGCGTGGCGGCAGCAGGACAGATGAGGCGCGTGTGTGAAGCGGTGGCGCAAAGCGCCACGAGGAACCCTAGCTCGTGGGCGGGCGGTGCGGGAAGACGGAACCATTGGCGCAACGCAGGGAGGACGGAGAGAAAGGGGGAGGTGGCGATGGAGGACGACAAGCTCCAATCGGATGGAGGCTACTCGGGGCTAGAGGAGGTGAGCACGGGGCCGAAATGAGTCAGTGGCGTCGGGCGTAGGGGTCCTTCTGCAAAGTGGCGATGGTGGGTAGGAGGCGTGATCATGGCCGTTGGATTCACACTGAACGGCCCATATCGTCTCTGTCCATATGTTCAAAAAATCACTCATATTCACAGGATATGCCGTCATAGATGATCGATTAAGATTTAGGACTGGGCAATTATTCTCTTGCACCACGTTGGTGCCGATATTTCTACCTAGAATGTGACTTTCTGGTTCCAAATTAAAGTGGGATGGGACATCCGATAGGAGAAAACATGGCACGATAAAGAAAATGGAAGTACTTTGGACACTGACAGCTAATGGTGATCCTGTACAAGCGTGACTCTGGTGATGAAGGACGTGCTAGCTCTGTATCAAAGGTACAACTTGAAATTGTTCTTATGGGGTTGGTGAGCTCACCAGAGTTTTAATCATGTTGTGCGTGGTCGTGTGTGTCTTTATATTAAGCGCATTTTTTTTCTATTTCTTCCGATTAGAAAAAAAATTCGCGTGGCTAGCTGGTCCTAGAGTAGAGCTACAGGCAGCCTACAGCATCCGACGTGGCCGACTGCGACGACCCAACTTTGCATCTTCTTGTGCGTGCGCGCGGCGCCCTCGTTGGCAGGATGCGCGCGGTGGTCGGACGGCTAACGGCCACAGCGCACATGTACATGTGACGTTGTTGTTAGAGGAATTTACAAATGTGTACCCCTTTGATTGTTTGGCCGACCGATTCGATGTAGGGTCTATTTGTTTCGGTTGTTTTCTGAAAAACGGTTTTTGAATGTGTTGTAGGGCTTTCTGGCTACGGGTTGAACGGTTGAGTTTTTCTGATTTGGTGTTTGGCTGTCTGACTTTTAGATAAACTGGCTGCAGCTTTTGAGAAGTGAAATATTTAAAATGCCCCTGATGACAATAATGGCTTGTTTGATGCCGTTTAACGCAATTAACAATATTTAACGACAATTGACGATGACTAACGTAATTGATGAGAACTACCACAATTGACAAGAACTACCGATATTGATCGCGATTCACGACAATATACCGTAAACAATGTAATAAACCACAATTAGCGTATTTCACGACAATTATTACAATAAACATTTATTATTACAAACAATTACTACATAAATAATTATAACAATAATTAATTATTACACACAATTATTATATTGAATAATGAATACAACTAAAACAATTATTACAATGAATAAATATTACAATAAATAATAATTAAAAACAAATCCATGCTATTGTAAACTACTTCTGGGTAAGTTTTACTAATCCTCTAGATATCAAATACACCTTACCAACATCAATTAGGTCATAAAACTGATCAAGCACCGAATTGAAGCATGTTGCATGAATTAGGTCATAAAACAATGTTTGGATTAGTTAGTTCAGTACAACAAAGTTACAATTCATGCCCCTCCACTTTTTTCCGGGCTTGGGACCGACATCGACAGTGTTAGGCACCCCACCCTCACACGTACCCCATCCTAGTTCTTACATCCATAATTCACAAAAACATTTGCAACAAGGGAAATGCAGTGGATAGGGCATAGATAAAATCAAGTTCCTGTCCAACAGGACTATCTGCTAACTGGAACTCGACCAAAACTAAGAAGAAATACACAAATCTGAAATAGTTTCATGACTTGTACCAGTTGATGGATAGTTTCATGACTTGTACCAGTTTCATGACTTGTACATGTTAATAGGAGGGTAAAAAAGAAATGCTTCTAACCAATTTCAGGTCAAAACAGTCTCATCATGCAAGAGAGAGAAGGTCTGCAAAGTGCAAACTACAAGTAGCAAGTAGGTGGCAGCAGAGCAAGCAGTAATGTTAATAATTAGACATGTTAATAATTGGCAATAAGATAACACAAGTCTAGACATGTTAGCTACTGTCAAATAACACAAGGACATGTTGAAACTATCAAAATAAAACACTGCTATTTAGGTAAAAAGTGTTGGTATATATTCCTAACATCCTCATGGTAATAACAAGCCATCCCATTCATTACATCACTTGCTAGCTGACGAGGATATAATAATCACCATTTAATTATTTATCTTTAATTCATATTATGGATAATAATGACGTCATATGGTTCTTGAGTATACCCCCTTAATATTCATAAGAAAGAAGCTGGAGGTCGTAAGTTCTTCTACGATCACCCCATAGTCGTAAGTCCTTCTACAACTATGCCCCGATCGTAGTTCTCCTAGATCAGTTTGTGGTCATAAGCGCTTCTACGACCACCACTTGGTCGTAAGCTCTTCTACGACTAGTCCCTAGTTGATAGTGCTTACAAACATATGGGCCTAGTCGACCAGGGAATCTTCTTCACCATATCTAAAGATATGGGGCAGTAAACTACGCTGTTATTCTCTGGAATAATGGCACGATTTAACTCCCCATCATGGTGATAACTGCCTCACGACGTGGGAACGTTACTACTCCCACAATAATCTCTAGTAACGGCTCCATCATCTGAAGCATTAAGGTGCCCATTGGACTGGAGAAACAGCAGCACACTCCGAGTACTGTATAAAAGGTAGAATCATCAGAAGGAGAGGGGAGAGGAATCAGGAGCACAAGACGCCTCATTCAAGTCTTTCTCTTGATCTTGTAATCTAGCATACTCAATACATACACAGGAGTAGGGTTGTTATTCTCCCTAGAGAAGGCCCGAACCTGTATAAAAATCCCCGTGTCGCCTCTCTTTGCGTGATTTGAGTCTTGAAGACCCCCCGAATCAAACAATCTTTACGTAAGTTCGGTTCTAAAACACCGACAGTTGGCGCAAACCGTGGGGATCTTCGAGTCACCAGCTTTCCTTCGCTCTTTTCCAACTCTAATGCTCTCATGGCAGGAGAGTAGAACGAGGAGAACTAGTTCGACTTGGCCGATTACGCAAATACCAACATGGATGCCAGTTTCGACTACAAGCCGAATATTGCATCGTCCAATGGTGATGTCACCTTCAGAGATCATTCTCCAGGAGATCATACCACCGATGGAGTTGAGAAGGGATCCTTATCCCCCGCAACATTACGTCCGGATGTGGGACCAACTTCCTCAGAGGGCAAGGGTCAATCTGACCACAATCAGGACTGTACCAAGACAGGCTCAAAGCATGGTGAGGATGCCCCCTCCAAATGTTCAAGTCTGTCTAAGATAGTCCGACCTAGCACGACAAGTCCTAGAGGTAATCATTTCGGGGCTTCATCAACACCTGGTTGCTGTCTCTCTCAGGTTAGCCCCACAAAGGATGGGGTCAAACATGTTTTTCTTGCGAGTTCGACCATCCCATCGCAGGGCTCACCTGCGGATGGAGACGGTTATAACCCGAAATTCTCCTTCCTAGAGAGGTTTGCTCTAAGTCGCCGGACGGTGTCTCTTTACTACTCCTCAAGCGAGGAGGCCTCAAGCGCAGATGGAGATCATCAACGGGAGGTCTTTGTCCTTCCCTCAGGTGACGATCGCTCTCCTAGAGACATGACTGAGGATGTTCCCCAACGATCACACGCTGCGACCCCTTGTGGCAATGACAAGGACACCTCCGGTGATGAACAGAGTCAACACTCAGAGTGTCAAGGAGATTCTCAAAATACTCGTACTCCACTGAGGCAAGCTCGAGACTTAGGTATGGACGTTCCTGAAGGCAACCCGACAAAGAAGAATCGCAGCTCAGAGAAATCCGTCTGGGCGCGTTCACTATCAGTCGGAGGAAGCTCATGAACTCCAGCTCATCAATGACCTTCTCGAGAGCCCATCTCGAGAACTAGCTCCAACGTCTGGCCACGACCTCTTTGCTAAAGAGATCGCACAAAGGCTTCGGAGCACAGTGACCAAACTTGAGCACCCTCGCCGACATCAACCTAGAAGTTGTGGCGGTACGACCACATCTGCTTCCAGTTGTTCGAAAAACAAACCGCACGGAGATCGCCGTGACAACCGATCACGACACTCTCCTGACCTTGCTCCAGTCGAAGGAGGGTTCCTCGAACGACTGATGACCAACAAGCTCCCAGGAGAGGTGAACGTTCACCACTCCAACCTAGAAATCTGCAATAGCAGATGGAATACGAGGAGTATTTCCCTCGAATGGTTGAGACCCACAATAGGTCAGGTCCACCTATGACCGGGTATCGTTGAGTACGATCACCTGGAAACGTCAATCATTATTTTCTGCAAAGAAAGCGTCAAGAAGTCATTACCGGATGTCGGGCTTTCTCACCCGACCTCCGAGCAGTTCGCTGGCCACCTCGATTCCGGCCAGTGAACACTGAGAAATTCGATGGATCTCAAAACCCCATTGAATTCCTCCATATCTACACAACTGCTGTCTGAGTAGCAGGAGGAGGAGAGCATGTAATGCCAAATTACCTTCCTACTATGCTCGAGGGTTCTGCTCAATCGTGGTTGTTAAATCAGCCACTCGAGTCAATTTATTCATAGCAGCACCTCTGCGACCTCCTACTGGCGAATTTCCAGGGCACTTATCATCGCCCTAGGAAGGAGGACGACCTGCACAGGATGAGACAGAACGACCACGAGACTCTACGCCAGTTCATTCGACGCTTCAGTCAGGTTCGAAATTCCATTCCTAAGGTTTCTGATTCTTCTGTCATCAGAGCTTTTAAGCAGGTAGTCCGTAGTAGAAGGATCACAGAGCATATCACCTTAAATCCTCCCACCACTGTCGCCTTCGAGATGGCCGATCGACATGCTACCGTTGCTGAAGCGGTCGAGTGGAACAACACTATTGATCGAGAAGATAAAGTTCCTCAAGAGGTGGGCGAAAGTGGTAAGAAGAAGGATAAGAATGTAACAGCCCAATTTTCAAATTTCAGAGAAAATTAGAACTTAATTATTTTTGTGGATTTTCTGATATTTTAAAAGCTTTCCCTTAATTATTTTAAAGCTAAAACAAATTTAATTGCAAAATCTATTACCAAATAATAGTTGAAAATATTTTATTTAAGTCCAAAATGCCTTTGAGAATTTTTGTGAATTTTCTCATAATTTTTGGATTTTATTTGCTATTTTCTAAAGCCCCTTTTAATTTTTAGAATTAAATCAATTGTTAAAACCAATTAAAATCCTCAAACAGTCTTTGGGCCTAATCTTCGCCGGCCCACATCTATTCTCCACGTGCGCGCGGCCCAGTCAGCCCTCTCCTCACGCATGTTACTCCTCAATTCATCGCAGCCATCTGATTTGAATTAAACGGACCGATGGAGTTCAAACGTTCGGACGTCCGAACGTCTCGATCATCAAGGATCGTCATATCTGGATCAAACGGCCAAAGAAACACCTGTTAGTTTCCTATTCCTCTCCATCACTGACAGGTGGGGCCATCACTACAGCACCGTCTCTTTCCTCTTTCCTTCTTCCCTGCGCCGCCTTCCTTTCTCACCAACACAGTCTGCCATGGACGCGACTCAAAAACCTTCCATATGCGCTTGAATCCGGCCGCATCTCTTGTGAATCCGCATGCATTAAAACCGCCGTGCCAATCCGCCCCTGACACGGCTGACGAGGATTAAAACCTCTGTGTATTATTTTAATACACAATAAAAGACCATAAGTCTTCATGGTTGTAACCCCTAAGGCTAACGACCTCACTGGTCGTAAGGATTCCAGAGGTTACAAAAGGGTACCCTGGTCGAACAAGGTCCTGTACCTAGTCTCCAACCAGGTAACTGCTCGGAAACGCTATGAACTGATGTTTATAACTAATCCTGGATATATTCTTACCATGCGATGAATATAGCATGTGATGTATACTTCATACCACACGGTTAGATAATCCTAAAGACACTGACAACAACTACCAGACAGTTTGATGTCTCTCGGGCACTAAACCGTCGAGCAGTTAAACACATTGTTAACTGTGCACTAAGCCCCGACCAGTCGCAACGCTTCACCAGGGACGCCTCCTCCAGGAGTAACTGCCACCTCTTCGGAAGTTACTTAAGCACGAAGCACAGAAGACCAAAGGGCAAGAGGCAGAAAGTGAAACATCAACACAAGTTCTTCAGATCAAGAGGCAAACTGAGACAAGCAAGATAGCAATCTTCACATCCAGTGTAATTAGGATTAGTCCCTAGTCGGGTCAAGAGCACCCCCCTTTTGTAAATCCAGTTCATATCAATAAAGAGCGGTCCCATTTTCTCCTAGGAATTATCGCATCATTTTCCTCTTTCATTTTCATAAGATCGGCGATTCGATCGTCGACAGTTGGCACCATCCGTGGGGAAGAAGACGCAAGTTTCCTGAAGAAACTCTCCGCTCATCAAATCCTCGTTCATTCCCCATAATTGCTGATGCAACTATGCCCGGGGTTTGGAATGAGGAGAATTGGTTCGACCTGGCGGACTACGCCAACCTCGACATGGAAGGATGCATCCGTGCCATGCAAGAAAACGGCATGTCATCCTCCTCCTCCTCCTCCGCCGGTTTGCACCTCGCCGACATTGGCAAAGTCGACCGGATGGATGAGGATCCACCATTACGACAAGTGGTGCTTCCAGCCATTCCGACCAGCTCGGAATATTCGGAAGCCACTCCAAGCCCGGTCCTTCCGACCGGCCAAACAGGTGATGAAATTTCAGCACCGCAATCCGAGAATATCTGTACTCTCGATGAGATTATGGCTGAAAGATATTCACCTACAGCTTCTGGCAATTCCAGGAGCGAGCCGACACCTGGTAACAGTGTCAATGAAATCTCCACTGGTCGAAGGCCATGTGGGGATGATAAGGCTCCGCATACGATCGGTGGTTCGCCGAATCAGACTGAGTCCACCAAGAAGGCCTCAGGAGGTGCTCATCTCCGATCGCTCTCCATCGTGGAAACTTCTAGCAGAAGTATTGAGAAACTCTCTATTAGTTATGATGGAAGCTCATCGGAAGATCACTGCTGGAGGCACGAGGTCAATGCAATCGGAGATGCAAATCAAGATGCCTTGCACGGTCCTAGACACTCTGCCTTATCACCACATATTGATGGAGATGATACGGGCCGTCAAGCACCAACTTCCAGAGGCAACAGAACTGATCGACGCCCATCAGTTAACTCGCCGCACCGCCCCACCGAGAATAGCCGATAGGACACAACAAATCCGAGGTCGGGAGAAGGTTGGACTGCGTACACCTACAACCGCCTAAACCTCTCGTGACCTTGAATCAGTACAAAACTTGCGGCGTGTTCAAGATATGTTGAATAATTCTAGCCCCGCTTTAGCGAAACTCTGTGCTTTATGCGGCTAGTAGGCCAACTATCGAATTCTCCAATGCAGACCATACGCGGAAGCGCATCGAGAACAAAGGGTCTCAGGAGTCAAACCATGACTTCATCCCAACGTTCCTCCTCGGCAGAGGACAAAGATGGTCATGCCGAGGAACAATCGATACCAGACCTCCTCGGTGATTCCGACCAAGGAGTCACGAGGGAAGAAGGCTATTCCTGGTAGCCACTCCCCTACCACGTCGGGAAGAACCACCGCTTGGACCTGACGATCTCCGACATCGCCTAAATCAAGTAGGCGGTCGAAGGCATCATATCAATGTCTACGACCGGATCGACACACCGGAGCTCCAGTTTTCCAACCTTAGGAACCGGTCTCCGACCGATTACAATCCGGCACCTTTTCAAAGAAGGCGCCGTGAATCGATCACAGGTTGTCGAGCCTTCTCTGTAGGGTTCCAAGCTGTACGTTGGCCTAACCGGTTCCGATCGGCCAACTTGGACAAGTTCAATGGGACCTACAACCCATTGGGGTTTCTCCAAATATACACCACCGCCATCAGAGCTACTGGTGGCGATGAGAATGTGATGGCTAACTATTTACCGACCGTGCTCGAAGGGTCTGTCCGGTCGTGATTATTAAACCTACCGGTCGGATCAATCTATACTTGGGAGCAACTCTGCGACCTTTCAATTACCAACTTCCAGGGTACGTACGACCGCCCTGGAAAGGAGGACGATTTCTACCGAATCCGGCAGGGCTCTGATGAGACGCTACGTCAATACATCAAGAGGTTCAGTCAGGTTCGTAATTCCATACCAGAGGTCGCAGAGTCATCTGTTATCCAGGCTTTTAAAACAGGTCTGAGGAATCGACGGTTTACGGAGGACATAGCCATGAACCCTCCACGAACAACTGTCGAACTTTTTGACATGGCCGACATGTACGCCACCACTAGCGAAGCAATCGAGTGGTGTGAAGCCATTGATCAGAAAGACAAGGTTCCCCAGCCTGGCCTAGACAAACCAGAGAAACAGAATAAGAAGTCTCTCAAGAGGAAAAAGAATAGCAGACCCAACGATAAGGAAGTCCTAGCAATTCCTAAAAAGTTCACAAAGGGTAAAAAGGACTATACTGGTCGAAGCAAAGCAAAAGCTCCGACCGAAGCATTCCAAAAAAACAAGAAGTGGTGTCCACTTCACCAGCAAGCAGGTCATGATCTACGCACCTGTCGAGTTTGGCAAAAGAAACTGCAGGATTATTATGCAGATAAAGGATCATTTCCCGTAATACAGGAACCCAGAGAAACGAGCTTCAAAAAGAACAAGGATGGCGATGAAGAGAAGGAGTACCAGGATCCTCAACACATGGTCAACATGATCTTTGGCTGGTCTTCTTCCTACGAATCAAAACGTCATCTGAAGGCCATAGAGCGGGAGGTCAACCTCGTCGAATCTCTAACCATCATCAAACCAGGTAGGTTCCTTCGACTCGACCAGGTAGGTTCCCTATTATTGTTGAACCAACTGTTAATAATTGTAGGGTTAATCGAGTCTTGATAGATGGAGGTAGCTATTTGAATATATTATTTGCGGGGGCTTTAGAAGAAATCACGAGGTTCCTAGGTGAAGGTGAAACCAAAGTGAAATATGTCTTCCATGGCATAGTTCCTGGCTCCACCACTAAACTGATAGGACAAGTTTCCCTCTACCGTTACGTTTGGAAAGCTCGATAACTTCCGAACGGAAAAGATTCGCTCGATGTGGTAAACTTTGAATCCGATACTAGCGGAATCCTTGGTCGGCCAAGCATTAGCAAAGTTCTTGATAGCCACGTATTACGGTTATCAAAGTTTGAAAATGCCAGACCAAAGGAGTCATCACAATTCAAGGAGATCGAAAATGGCTTATGTGTGTGATCGAAATCCTTTGAATCGGTCGATGAACTTCCGACCGTGAGAGGCTAATCCATCTACCATGCAGTCAAGCACTCGAGGCGAAGATGACACCCAAGCCTTCCGACCAGACAAAGGTAGTACCACTCGACAAAGGCGCTTCTCTGGACAGCGCCAAGTCGCCACCGATCAGAAACACGTGTAGGATCGAAATGGCAATCGAAGGGGGTTGAATGATTGCGGCGAATTGACCTCGAATTCAAACTCTGCTTATCGACAAAGAACTCTTGAAAATCTTCACAAAGAAAGACCTCTTCAAGACAAAGAAGAACAACAAATCAAGAGACAAAGTTGAACGAATCTGAACTTTATTTCTCAATTCTGATTTGTGTATACAAAGCGCTCATCAAGCACCCCTGAAAGCCTCCAATCGAAGGACCTATCAGTTTTCGCTAAAACACCGTAACCAACACCAGCGTGAAAAGCTACGGTCAAAAAGCGCACAACAGACGCGCCCCTCTGCCTCTCTTTATAGGCAGAAATCTATCCGAATCAACAACCAATAACATAATCTATCTTTCCAAAACTCATGGGACCCGAAACCCTTACCAACACGGGTTTTACTAAAATCACTCAAACTTTCCAAAACCGACAATATCCAAAAACTCCTCACGCCGTAAGCCTCCAGGACTCCTCCCGTAGCTCCTGCGTGCACCACCTTTGATCTCCACGTGCTCCAGTGTGATCCAAACCACCTCGTGACATCCACGACCTCAGATCTCCCCATCCTAGTCCGAGTCAACTTCGTCACCGACTGTGATTCGACTTCAACCCTCAACCTGCACATGCAAAGACCAAAGAACCCAAATCCGGGCACAAGTTTTCTAACTTGACCATCCATTAGCTCACACACACGCATAAACACTATCATGCATCATGCAGCACATTAAAGCTCATCAATTTAACTTATCCTACGTCAAATTTCCAAAACGACAATTTTTCAGAGTACAATCGGAACTACCGCCACATTATCCCTGGTACTACCGCCAATGCGGTCGTACCACTCAAAACACTGTAGTCATACCGCTCCTTAGGAAATCTCAAAATCTTCCGAAAACAAGCTCTTTGGAAATTACATACCGCTAGCAAACGGTCTTACCGACGAGCGGTATTACTGACGTTCAAAACACAATCATACCGTTGTGTGGTCGTACCGCTCCAAGACAACGGTACTACCGATTTTCACTTAACAGTGCTTGTCAGAAACTCTCTCCCTGAGAAAAACCAAGCGAGGTACTACCGCCGTTGAAACAACGGTACTACCGGAAAAACGCGGTACTACCGCCTTCACAAGCGGTACAAATGTATGTCAAAACGTTTCACGAACCTCAAAGAAGCACGGACGGTCCAAATGACATGGCCAATCGGACCACACTTCACAACCGTCGGATTTTAAGAGTACTGTAGAAAGTCCAAATGTTCCTCTTGATGTCAATCGTCCGATTTCAATCCAAAGGCTCACAATGCTTTAAGATCTCGGACGGTCCGAACGTTCCTCTCAATATGAGCCGTCAGATCAAGATCTAATGGTTCGAGCAAAACACACGTTCGAACCCAAGACTCATGGTTCTACCGCTTCACATCAGCGGTCATACCAAGACTCGTAGTAATCAAGATATTAAAAGCGGTACTACAAGATCGAGAAAATCCAAAATCCAAAACACAAGCCTTCGGGAAATTTTGTACCGTCAACATTCAAGCGGTTGTACCGTCTTGCGGTAGTTCCACGGCCAAAACGCCGGTACTACCGCAAAACCTGACAAAACCTAATTTTTGATAGAATTCAACAGAACTCAAAAGCATGTCAGCACAGCATGTTCCAAAGACAATGAATTCAACATTAAACACCAAGCCTAAGTCTTTCTTATTGTCAATGTGTTCATCATCAAATAACATGACCAAAACCTCCTGGTCTTACATACTGACTCATCTACCCACAAGATTCTAGTCAGGGCAAGACTCGACCTCAAATAGGAAGAGTCGCTCGTCTCCTTCCTCCGAGCAAATCAGGACAAGTTCGCCTGGCAAGCGTCTGATATGCCTAGAGTCGTTTGGGAGGTGATCGAGCATGTGCTAGCTCTCCACGACAAAAAAACCGATCAAGCGAAGTGCGGCGTTTTGCACTGATCGGAAGGAAGCAATCGAATGGAGATTGACAAACTCCTCGAGGCTAGGTTTATTCGTGAAGTCAACCACCCTCAATGGCTCGCCAATCTGTGATGGTTAGAAAGAATAATGGGAAATGGCGAATGTGTATCGACTTTTACGATCTTAATAAAGCAGTCAGAAGGATGATTTTCCCCTTCCGCATTGACCAACTTGTAGATTCCACTTACGGGTGTGAGTTACTAAGTTTTTAGATGCGTATTCAGGGTACCATCAAATTAATATGTGTAAAGAAGATGAAGAGAAAACTTCCTTCATCACCCCATATGGCACTTACTGCTAAGTTAAGATGCCATTTGGTCTCAAAAACGCTAGTGCAACTTTTCAAAGGTTGATGCAAAAAAAACCTTTAGTCCGCAAATAGGTCAGAATCTAGAAATCTATGTTGATGATCTGGTCGTAAAGGGCACCAACGCTAGCGATCACGTTCCTGACTTACAAGAAACTTTCAACAACTTGAGGAGGCATAACCTCAAGTTGAATCCGGAAAAATGTGTGTTTGGAGTTTCTGCTGGAAAACTACTTAGTTTCCTAGTCTCAGCTAGAGGTATTGAAGCAAATCCAGTAAAAATAACGGCCATCGACCAGATGCGCCGCCCGACCACGAAGAAGGAGGTCTAAAAACTAACCGGCTGTATGGCAGCGCTAAGTCGTTTTATAGCAAGGTTAGGGCAAAAAGGATTACCTTTCTTTAAGCTTCTTCGGAAACATGGAAGTTTCGAGTGGACTAAAGAGGCAAACGATGCCTTTGAAGAACTTAAAAAGTACCTTACGAAAACCCCGGTTTTAGTCTCTCGAGATCGGAAACATTGCTAATTTACGTGGCAAAGAACACCACGCAGCGAGTTAGCGGTAATCTTGGTCGAGAAAGGAATAACATCCAACGACCTGTTTATTACGTGAGCGAAGTCTTACATGGACCAAAGGAAAGATACCCACAGGTGCAAAAGTTGCTCTATGGTCTCCTTATGTCTTCAAGGAAGCTAAGTCACTACTTTCAAGCAAACAAAGCGGTCATACCAACTGGGTATCCCCTTGGTCAAGTCCTTGGAAACAGGGAATCATCAGGACGAATAGCAAAATGGGTGGTTGAGCTAGGGGCGTTCGACCTCCATTTCATCTCACGAACAGCAATCAAGTCCCAGGCAATAGCAGAATTCATTGCCGAATGGATAAACCCTGAACCCCCCCCCCCAAGGACCCGAGTACGAACACCACGATGAGTAAACAATGTCCTTTGACGGCTCCTTGATGCTAAAAGGCTCGGGGGCTGGAGTTGTCTTGATATCCCCTACCGGCGAACACATCAAGTATGCCATCTAGTTAAATTTTGCTGCCACAAACAACATGGCAAAATATGAAGGTTTACTGGCAGGACTCCGAGCAGCCCGTTCGCTCGGGATTCGCAGATTACTAGTGAAAGGCGATTCTCAACTAGTAGCGAATCAAGTAGGGAAAGAGTATCAATGCTCGAGTACCAAGATGTCATCTTATCTGGCGGAAGTACGGAAACTCGAAAAGCACTTCTTCGGTTTTCAGATCCAGCATATTCCTTGAAAGGAAAACTTTCTGGCAGACCAGTTGGCACGGATGGCCTCCACGAGGACAACTGTCCCACCCTGAGTTTTTCTCGAGCAACTCGATTCGCCCTCGATGGTCGAGCCTTCCGAGATCATGCATGATTCCTTACAGGTCGTACATACCGATCGTGAGAACATGGATGCTCCACAGGTCGTTGACGGTTGGCGCTGTCACGATCAAGGTAGAGACTGGATGACATCGATCTACAATTATCTTCAACATGACATAATTCCAGAAGATGATGTAGAGGCTAATCATATAGCACGAAAAGCCAAATCATACACTCTTATTGAACGTACCTTGTATAAATGAGGATCTCGCGGAGTGTTGATGAGATGCATATCTCAACCGGATGGCATTAAGTTGCTAACCAAAATTCATGAAGGAGTCTGTGGAGCACATCATTCCTACAGAATACTGGTCGGTAAAGCCTTCAGGCAAGGATATTACTGGCCAACTGCCCTTCATGATGCAAAAGAGCTCGTGACGAAGTACGTACAATGTTAGTTTCATAGCCGACAAGTACATCAGCCGGCGCATGCTTTACAAACAATTCCTCTTTCTTGGCCTTTTACAACCTAGGGACTGGACATTCTGGAACCTTTCCCAAGAGCACCCGGGGGCTTCGAATTACTTTTCGTCATGATTGACATGTTTACAAATACAACTGAGGCCGCTAAAAGATTTCTGACAAAAAATGTGATCACACGATTTGGTGTACCCAGTCGTATAATCACAGACAACGGTGCCTAGTTCTCAAGCGGTCAATTCCAAGAATTCTGCGACGAACTTGGTATCAAGGTTCATTTTGCTTCGGTTGCTCATCCACAGAGCAATGGAGCAGTTGAGCGAGCCAATGGTATCATCATGTAGGGGATCAAATGCCGAGTATTTGACCAGTTAATCAAACGATCAGGAGCTTGGGTCCAAGAACTTCCGTCTGTATTATGGGCCGTTCGAACCATGACTAGTCGTGCGACCGGTGAAACACCATTTTTCTTGGTTTATGGTGCTGAAGCCATGCTTCCTCTAGAACTAAAACTTGGCTCTGCTCGAACTGATTGTTTCAACGAAAGTGATCAGAATGAAGACTTCATGTAGTGCTTTATACTATTAAGATTATGAAGACTATGTTTCTTCATTTCAAAAATCTGTTCTACTCTCGTTTGGCTACTGGTCGGGACACGGAAAACCTCCTAGTCGAAGTCTCTCCTTTTTCGCACGTGGTCCTGCCCACTAGAAGGAGCTTCCTAGTGACGGTTCTTTTCTTACGATCCTCGCTGCCAGTCGGACTTGAGCCTGAGCACGTTTTGCGAAATGTTTTTCTATATCTTCTATTCTTAGCAGTATTTTCTGACCAGTTTTGGGTCGTATACATAAATACGATCACTTATCGTTGTTGCATGCATTCTTGTATTTCTACTTTTGTCAGTACAACAAATCTTTTTTCCGACCATAAACAATTTTGTTTGGTATTTCGATTATGACAAACAAAAGATCTATAACTAGTCGAAATCATACACTGGTTCCGACCAAAATGATTTACTAGTATTGTTACGATTAGTTTTGTCTTGTGATCTGCATAAACCCTCAAAACAATGGTTTTGACTTTTTATTTCTCCTTCTTGGCTAACTGCTTGTTTAGTAAAGCTCTTCTACTACAAAGCAGTCGGGGGCTAGGGAGTATACGAGAATTTCAAAAAAAAAGTCAACGGAATAAAAAGATGATTGTTGATGGCACAAAGGTAAGTTTTATTTACAATTATTATATTACAATGCCCTACTCTTGAATATCTCCAGACTAATTATTGCTTCATGGAGATCCGACATCCATCCCATCTACAATTTTGTCTCCAAGTGGCCTAAGTTCTTCCATAAGCTTGGTCGCCTCATCAGGCAGGCAGTTGAAATCATCCTCAACGGCTTGGAGATTAATAGAGGGGTCGGAAGCCTTCAGTTTTGCCAGCACAAAACTAACTCCAGTAGCAACGCCTTCTTTCATAGTCTAGGCATAATTCTCTCGAGTAGTTTTGAGCAGACCACTGAGATCTCCTAAAAGTTGGCCCATGTAGTTCATTTTCTCTATTCGATCTCTTAAATTAGGCATGCTTGATCCTGATCCCATATCAAAGATCATCTCGTTCAAAGCATGAATCTTTTCATCAAGATTCTTCACAAGAGCTGCCTCCTTTCCTGCTCAAATTCCGAGCCTTCTCGGTTACATTCAGCGCTATGTTTGCTCTACACGAGTAAAACAAGTAGTAAAGCACAACATGATCAGAGGGAGATAATGAGTCAAGTTTACGACCTATTACCTTCAATTTTCTTGTTAAGTGTCTCATTCTTGGTCGATGCCTCTACAATCGACCAGTCCTTAGCCTGATTCTCTTCTTCAAGCAGAGTTATTCTGGCTTTATCGGCCACAATTTCGTCTTTTATTTTCTCCAAATCTATCGAATACAATGAGGGAGAATAATTAGAGAAGGACAAAGTGTTGAAGAAAGAAAAAGGTTAAGTGGAAAGTTCTTACTTTCCAATTCGGAGTGTTTTTGCTCCAAGTCTTTAATTCGCTGGGTTAGTCCTCCGACCACAGCGAAGTTTTCGACCAGATGCTACACAAATAGCATTTCCTCTTTAAGTTCCCTGTAAAACTTTTAAGAGAGACTATGAAACTGGTCGTAGATACTTACTCAGATTGCCAAATCATTATAACCGCCAAATATTGAATCAGGATGCATTTTGATTTGATGATCCGATATTTTTCCCCATGCCTCATCAAGCTCCTTATCCTCAATAAATCGAGGGTGAAAAGGGAACTTGTGAGGTTGAAAAGGATTACCAACATTGGTCGGAACCTATTGAGGGCCTTTAGGGTCATCTACCTCCGTAGAAGGAGTTAGAACCACCAATGGATCCAACTCGACCGTTGGCTTTAACACCTGCTCGGGGGCTTCTTCGACCACTGTTTCCTCAGGAACTTTGTCTTGGGAAGTGCTTTGGTCAATAACTTCCACAGGTGCTGGGTCCTCAGGAAGATTCTGGTCGGAATCAACCGGAACACCAGAAGACCTATACAAAACAAAGAAGGGGAGTTCAAAACACCAAATCATCAAGAAACTATTAAAGGTATGCACACATACGACCTCTTTCATTTGTACATACCTAGTTAATTTCCTGGATTTGAATTTGAAACGCGGTAGAGTAAATTCTATACCGCCAGCTTTCCTTTTCTTCTCAACCAAATTCATCGGTTCTAAATCGGCAGGGTTGGTTAAACCCCTCACATCCTCTAAAAGGATATCAGAGGCAACATCCTCGACAAACTGGTCGAAGATAGTATCCCTGACCATCGGGTTGGAGGGAGTGGTTTCATTAACCTCGTGATCGCTTGTTTCAAGAATAATCGTATGGTAAAAACGACCAAACCGAGTCTATAGTTTCATGCACTACGCTCTGCGGACCTTCATTTTTTTCCACCTAAATCGAAAAATGAATTTGGTTAGGTGATGAAATTTTTATCTAATATATATATATTCTTCTTTCATGCTCTATTACCTCGGGAGATTCATCTTCTTCCAGTGCATCAGAGCACGAATCGGTCGGAGCTACGGTGGGATGTTGATCCTCACCTGATTGTACAATTCGCAATCCGACCGACTACAAAAATAGAGCAAAATCAACGAACTGGTGGGAGAATATATATATATATATATATATATATATATATATATATATATATATATATACATGATAAAAAGAGGTTTGATTATCTATTTTAAGTCTTGCCAATCTCTCTTCAACAGATACTATTGGCAAGATGTCGTGAATGACCTTTTCACGGGCTCCCGGTAAGCAGATCATCCCGACCGCTCTCCGATTCTCAAGAGAAAGTCCTTTAAAAAAAGGAAGAAAGAAAGGATACAAGAGCAAATTTTAAGGTATTACGATAATCAAATAATGAATCATATTGGTCGGAGCTTTTCTCAAAGACTTACCACCTCCTAAGATAGCTTCATCACGACCAATGGACTAGAGCAAGGAATGAGTCCAGAGCCTCAAAGGACTAATCTGGCGTTTGGTGAAGTCCCTCACCACATGCCAGGAAGTCAAGCCCTTGACCCTCAGGTCACAGATGGCATTCACCCATCTTTCGACCACTCCTGCCTTCTCCACGGTCTTCCTCCACTTGGGATTCTCGTTCGCCTTTATTCCGGCGAAGTAAAGGCCATCATCCCTCGTAACCGTCGTGTAGAACCAGCTCTTTTTCCATGACGACCATGAGGATTTTGAGTACATTTGGATGTACTCATTGGCCTTCCCGTCATGAAGGCGCAGCGTGCATTCTCCAGGAGTCCCCGTGGATTTCCCCGACATCGCCATCTGATAAAAATACCTGAAGAGCCTCAAATTTGAGCGCACTCCCTGGTATGCCTCACATAGGTAGATAAAAATAGTAATATTGGCGATGGAATTAGGGGCCAAATTCACCAATTCCACCTCATAATACTCTAAAACACGAGGAAGGAATTTGTGCACCGGTACCCTCAGCCCGCACTCGATGTGAGCGAGGAAGACTGGAATTTCCCCATCTTCGCGGCTCGGAGAGTGCTCCCTGGCCACTGATCTCCATCCGATCGGATTCTTGTTTGGGAGCATTCCCATCTTCTCCAACGCTCTAAGCTTCTTCTCATTCAGATCTGAAGCCATCCACTTTGTGATTTGATCTAACATAGTGAAATTTCTCAAAAGGATGAGTAGTGGTCGGAGGAGGCTTTGAGGTCAGAAAGGCAATAAGAAATCGGAAAGATTTTCTTAGCAAGGAACTGAAGAGGATTTGAAGAAGATCTAGAAGTATAAAAACTCTAGAGCCCAGCAATGGAAGTTTTTAAAGCTTTGGGTCTTTAACTGCAATGGGGATTGATAAAAAAAAAAGGTCCAATGGACGAAAAACTCTTAGGTTCCCAAGGAAGGTTCTCAACTTTAAAGTGAACACAGACCACTTCTTATATCACGACATTAAATGAGGTATGCCCGACACGACTTTGTCGGAGGAAAAGTGTTCACAAGACTTGTTCATTTAAAGTTCGGGGGCTAGCTGACGAGGATTAAAACCTCTGCGTATTGTTTTAATACACAATAAAAGACCATACGTCTTCATGGTCGTAACCCCTAAGGCTAACGACCTTACTGGTCGTAAGGATTCCATAGGTTACATAAGGGTACCCTGGTCGGACAAGGTCCATGCATCTAGTCTCGACTGTGTTATCTTTCTAAACGCTATGATGGCGATGTTTATAACTAATCCCAGATATATTCTTACCGTGCGATGAATATAGCATGTGTTGTATACTTCATACCACACGGTTAGATAATCCTAAAGACACTGACAACAACTACCAGACGGTTTGATGTCTCTCGAGCACTTAACCGTCGAGTAGTTAAACACATTGTTAACTGTGCACTAAGCCCTGACCAGTCGCAATGCTTCACCAGGGGCACCTCCTCCGATAATCGCCACCTCTTGAAGTTACTTAAGCACGGAAGCACAAAAGACCAAAGGGCAAGAGGCGTAGTTTAAACATCAACACAAGTTCTTCAGATCAAGAGGCAACCGAGACAAGCAAGATAGCAATCTTCATATCCAGTGTAATTAGGATTAGTCCCTAGTCGGGTCAAGAGCACCCCCTTTTGTAAATCCAGTTCATATCAATAAGGAGCGGTCCCATTTTCTCCCAGGAATTACCGTGTCATTTTCCTCTTTCATTTTCACAAGATCGACGATTCGTTCGTCGACAACGGCCATCTCCTTTCCATCTCCAGCCCCAAATCCTCGATTCGCTGCCGCCGTGTCGCACGACCTTCGTGCACTACACGTTGAATTGGCCACGCCCGAGCCCTATAAAAGGGAGCACCAGGTGCGCCTTCCTCTCCTTACCTCAGCACCACTACCCATTGCTCTCCTCTCCCCTAGCGCCCAGATTTCGAAGTTCTTCGCCGGCGGTCAAGCTTCAGTTCTTCTTCGATTCCAGCGCCACCAGAGACGCTCTGGCCCCGTCGTCCACACCTACGGCACCGCCACATCATCGCGAAGCCTGTGCGCACCTTCGTTCACCCCGAGGATCACCGGAACCCCTACTTCACCGACGACCTAGCGCCGCCGCCGCTAAACCTCGTCACCGACACCTTTTTCCGCCGCACCCTCGCGCATCT
This sequence comes from Phyllostachys edulis, assembly GCA_036346405.1. Taxonomy (NCBI): domain Eukaryota; kingdom Viridiplantae; phylum Streptophyta; class Magnoliopsida; order Poales; family Poaceae; genus Phyllostachys; species Phyllostachys edulis. Next base: position 48,270,044 of record CM070552.1, read on the forward strand.
CTAGTGAGCACCCAATTCAGCATCACCCCCTCTTCCTTTTGCGCGTGTCCGTGAGGCTCGCCGTGGCGTAAAACGCTGGCGAGGCCCTCACTAGAGCTCCCCCTCCGTCGGCGTACGTGGCTTGGCCACGTCGTTGCCATGTAGGCACCACATGATCGTAGGATCCTACGTGGCGCCATGTCACCTTGTGCACAGCGTCCCCCACACCTTCGCGTGTACTGTAGCTTACATCGGGTCCATTATGGACCTTTGACCAACCATGGGCATGGTCCATTGACCACGGGCCCACATATCAGCGACTCAGCGATTTTCGGTTTAAAAATAATTCGGCCGAAAAATCATTATTTCGAGCGCTGACGTCATAAACCGGATTTTCCTTTAGGAAAATAATTCGAGAAAATCTATAAAAATCTGAATTAGGGTTTATTTAGGTTTAAAACTTCAAGGAGCTCGTATTTCTTCAGACGAACTCCGATTTAGGTGATTCAAATTTCTAAATTTGTATAAATTAAATATATAGCTAACTAAACTAAAATTATTTGATTTGGAGTTAGTTTGATTTGTCTTTTTGAATTTATTTTAATTTCATTTCAATTTATCGTATTTTCGCGTATAGACTTCGACGACTCTGGAAAGTTTAATCATTCAGAGGACTTAGAGTACCAAGACTTAGATCATAGCAAGTTATACCATTGATCATGTTTATCCAAATATTTTAAAGTTATTTAATTCTGTTTTTAAATTATTATTGCATGCATACTTTTATTCAATTATTTTAATTCTCTGTTTAAATCCTTAGTTATGCCAATTCCTTTGTATAGCCAATGTTGATTATTGTATTATCATTTCCTTGTCACCATTAGATAAAATAATATTAAAAATAATAACATGCTTAGCCAATGCTTAGATCAAAACTATGTATTTGGGAGATTTTAGCCAAATTATTCAAACTTGTTTAAAATGAGTCTATGGTATTGTTTTACTATAGAAATTTTATGAAAATGGTTTTACTTGAAATAAAATAAAAAATGGGTTTGGACTTGGGCGAAATGGATGATTGGTGGGTGCAGGTTTATGCACGGGCTATATCTGGTTCAGGTTGAGGCCCAGGGTTTAAATTGAAAGTCACCCAAGTCAGTTAAGGACCGGTCTTTGAGCCGCATCTTGCTAAGCTCCACCGTACTACCACATGTTCTGAATGGGCAGGACTGGGCTTAATAATTTGTGATACCTTACCGTTATTTGTGCCATATTGTTGTGTGGGTGTCGGTCAAACAATAGTCCCACCTGGCGCAAGAGGGGGCTCCCAGAGGATGGTTTGTCCAATGGAAGCGAAAACTTAGCAGGTATAAATACTTTAAGGTAGAACATTGTAACGGCCTTGTGATAATTGCTTAGTCACACGCCTTTGGAAGCGTGTATTGGCCGACATTAAAAGTAAATTATCTCTTGTGGATAAAGTTGTACCACCTCCGCAGAGTGTAAAACTATTCGAGTAGCCGTGTCCACGGTCATGGACATGCTGAGCAAAGCCACTCTAAGTTAGACTTTGTTTTTGGTTTTAAAATAATTTCAACAGATGATTTCGAGGATGGTTAATCCTCGTGGTAAAATTGGGCGGTTAGCCATGTGATAAGAGGGTATCCTTCGCCATTCATTCATGGAGGTTACCCACTATAAAACTGTCAATTTAAAACCTGATTTTAGTTATAGAATAAAAATGGCCTTGGAAATTAATATGAGTATTTAAACTGAAAATACTGCTTTATGCAAAATAAACCCTACCAGTCTCATCTGTTTACTTATGCATGGATCGTAATTCTGTATTGGGTGTAACTTGCGAGCACGGAAGTTGTGCTCACTCTTGCTGGATAATCTTTATTCAGGACAAGACTTCTACCAAGACGGTGAGGACCCAGACGTTTAGGCCTACGCCCCCAAACGATTGCCTGTGGCGAATCGTGTGGTCTACTACTACTTTGCTTCTGCTGTGATTTTCATTATTTGCCCTCAGGCCCATTTTGTAATAAACTCTTAATTATTATTAATAAAATGCGTGATATAATTGTGATGTAACTTTTGTATGACTATGTACACTAGCTATCCTGGACTAGGGTATGAACACAGAGAATTCGGATCCTTCATTCCTGGGTTCGAGAAAGAAGGCCAAGAAATCCGACAACATAGCAAAGGGCCAAAAGCTTCAAGCCAACAGTTCCAAGGAGGTCTTGACCGTGAACGATAAAAACCCTCAAGGCTCCAAGCCATACTCTGATAGAGGCAAAGGTAAGCGCCCCAAGTGGAAGAACGACAAGTTTAGGTGGTGTCCTTTCTATAAAAAGAAAGGCCATGACCTTCGCAACTGCCGACGACTACTACAACGGTAAAGGACCACTTCCTACCCTCAAAGAGGTAGGACAAGCTAGTGGTCGTATGCAGTCAGACGACAACGATGATATGACATTCCAAGATCCCGAACACACCATCAAGTATATCTGTGGGGGATCATCGGCATACAAGTCAAAACGACAGCTTAAGGCTGTCGAACGCGAAGTAAACTCCATTGACTCTCTTCTTGTCAATAAATTGCCGAAGTGATCGAAAGTCACCATCTCCTTCGAGAAAGGTGACTACCCGATCCTTTCCACTCGACCAGGTTACTTTCCGATCGAGGTAGAGCCCACCATCAATAACTGTCGAGTAAATCGAGTGTTCATTGATGGTGGTAGCTCATTAAACATCCTGTTTACGAGTACCCTAGACGAGATGCAAGTACCTAGGACCAAGGTAAGACCGGTATGATACACTTTTCATGTATTGTACTGGGTTCTTCGGCCAGACCTATTGGCCAAGTTTCTCTTCCTTTAACATTTGGTTCTCCAAGTAATTTCAAGACAGAGAAGATCCCCTTTGATGTGGTCGATTTCGATACGGCATATAACGTCATACTCGGACGACCAACTTTGGAAAAATTTTTAATCACTACTCATTATGGGTATCAATGTATTAAGATGCTAGGTCCCAAAGGAGTGATCACAATTCATTGTGATAAAAAGATGGTGCACACGTGTGACCGTCGGTCCCTCAAGATGGTAGGCCAGATACCAGCTCAAGAAGAAAACAAAAGGCAGCCTTTGACCAAGCAGTCGAAGCCTAAAGCTGCACCTAAGCCGAACGACCAGGTCAAGGAGGTTCCTTTCAATCCAGATGAGCCCTCGAAGACTGTTCGCATCGGGGATACTTCCGACCCCAAATAGGAAGACGCCCTCATCGCTTTCTTCTGGGCAAACGCAGATGTCTTTGCATGGCAAGCATCCGACATGACCGGAGTGCCCAGGGAAGTGATCGAGCACAGGCTAGCTCTACGGCCGGGCAAAGTACCCATAAAACAAAAATTACGGAGATTTGCCCCTGATCGACCAGATGCTATAAGGTCAGAATTGGACAGGCTACTTAAAGTAGGCTTTATAAGAGAAGTCGACCACCTAGAGTGGTTGGCCAACTCTATAATGGTTAGGGAATCTAATGGCAAGTGGTGAATGTGTAGACTTTACTAATCTTAATAAAGCTTATCCAAAAGATGATTTTCTTTTACCTTGTATCGATTAGTTGGTTGATTCTACTGCTGGTTGTGAAACATTAAGTTTTCTAGACACATATTCTGGCTACCATCAAATTAATATGTGTCTTGAAGATGAAGAAAAGACCACGTTTACTATTCCATTTCGAATATTTTGTTATGTGAAAATGTCATTTGGTCTAAAAAAATGTTGGCGCTTCTTTTCAATGCTTGATGCAATTGACTTTTTCACCTCAACTAGGCAGAAATTTGGAAGTCTATGTTGACGATCTAGTCGTAAAAAGCATCAAACGGCTTAATCATGTTTTAGACTTGTAGGAGACATTTGACAAACTCTGAAAACACCGCTTGAAACTCAATCCTGAGAAGTGTGTGTTTGGAGTCTCTTCAGGAAAATTGCTTAGATTCCTGGTCTCTGTACGAGGGATCGAAACAAATCCCAAAAAGATAAAGGCCATCGTGTAAATGCGCCATCCAACTACGAAGAAAGAAGTTCAGAAACTCACAGGATGCATGGCGACTTTAAGTCGTTTCATCGCATGACTGGGAGAAAAAAGACTACCTTTCTTCAAACTTCTAAGGAAGCACGAGGGTTTCGAGTGGTCGGAAGAGGCAAACGCAGCCTTTGAGGATGTCAAGAGATATCTTACGAGTACTCCTATTTTGGTTTCTCCGAAACCAGAAGAGACACTTTTAATTTATCTAGCTGCCACGCCACAGGCAGTGAGCGCAGTACTATTCGTAGAGCATGAAAACGTCCAACGACCAGTTTACTACGTAAGTGAAGTTTTGCACGAGCCTAAGGAGCGTTACCCTCAGGTCCAAAAACTTCTCTATGCCCTCCTCATGTCTTTGAGGAAACTGCGGCATTATTTTCAGGCGCACAAGATAATTATATCGTCTGAGTTTTCCTTAGAAGTGATCCTCCGGAATAGGGAAGCAGCGGGACGCATGTCAAAATGGTTAGTAGAACTTGGGGAGTTCGACCTCCATTTCGTGTCCCGAGCGGCCATTAAATCCCAGATCTTCGCAGACTTTGTTGCCAAATGGATAAATCCTGAACATGTTCTGGATCCCCAGTCCGATACCTACGACCAGTGGACAATGTACTTTGACGGGTCACTTACGTTAAGTAGCTCGGGGCTGGGGTGGTCCTGGAATCTACTAACGGAGAGACCTTAAAGTATGTCATTCAATTAAACTTTCAGGCCACTAACAACGTGGCAGAATACGAAGGTTTGCTGGCTAGCATATGAGCTACGAAAGCGCTCGTGATTCGACGACTACTCGTGAAAGGAGACTCTCAACTAGTCGTGAATCAAGTCAGAAAAAGTACCAGTGCTCTCATCCGACCATGTCTCGGTACTTATCGGAGGTTCGAAAGCTTGAAAAGTATTTTTTCGGTTTCGAGGTACAATTCATCCATCGAAAGGATAATTTCCTCACAGACCAGCTTGCTCGAATAGCTTTTTCCCGATCACAAGTACCAAAAAGAGTCTTCTTGGAACAGCTCCAAAAGTCGTCTCTGATTGAAACACTAGAGACAACTCCTATTGAGACAACCTCTCTAGAATACGAGGATACCTGGATAAATCCCATCTATGAGTATCTTCATATAGGTACCATACCCAACTATGATCTCGAGGCAGATCGCTTATCCCGAAAGGCCAAAATATATACTTTGGTTGAAGGAGTCCTCTATAAACAAGGCACTCAAGGGGTACTCATGCGATGCATATCGTAGAGAGAAGGACTAAATCTCATTCACAACATACACAGGGGCATCTGTGGAACTCATGTTTCCTACAAAACGCTGGTCGGAAAAGCCTTTCGACAAGGATTTTATTGGCCAACAGCTCTATACGATGCTAAAGAGTTGGTTAAGAAATATGTAGAATGCCAGTTTCATAGCAGGCAAATACACCAACCGGCTCAGGCATTGCAAACAATTCCTCTAACTTGGCCTTTTGCGACCTGGGGTCTCGATATCCTAGGACTGTTCACAAAAGCTCCAGGAGGCTTCGAGCTCCTTTTTGTGGCTATTGATACGTTCACAAAATGGATCGAAGCTGAACCTATGACTAGGATAACAACGGAAGCAGCAAAACGGTTCATGATGAGAGGCGTGATCACTCGGTTTGGGGTCCCAAGTCGAATAATCACAGATAATAGTAAGCAATTTTCGAGCGCAAAATTCCAAGAATTTTGCGACGAGTTGGGTACCAAGCTATGTTACGCCTCCGTTGCCTATCTCCAAAGCAATGGGGGCAGTCGAAAGAGCGAATGGCCAAATAATGCAGGGAATCAAATCCCGTGTCTTCAACCAGCTTGTCAAGCGCTCGGGGGTTTGGGTGCAAGAATTACTCTCAGTATTATGGGCAGTTCGTACGACTGCTAGTCGGGCTACAGGTGAAACACCTTTTTTCTAGTTTTCGGTGCCAAATCCATGCTTTCACCAGAACTAAAGATCAGGTCAACATGGGTTGAAACTTTCAACGAGTCCATCCAAGAACGACTTCGAGCGGATGGCATTAACCTGCTCGAAGAAAAGAGAAATCAGGCCTTAATCCGTTCAGCAGTCTACCAGCAAGCCCTGCGTAAATACTACAATCGTAAGGTCCAACCTCACAGCCTTCTTTGTCAGAGGTGACTTAGTATTGAGGAAAATTCAATCGATCTAATCGGAACAAGCTTTCCCCCAAGTGTGAAGGTCCTTACACAATGGTCGAAGTTATGCGACCAGGTTCGGTATGACTAGCAATGGAAGATGGCATAATTCTCTCCAATTCTTGGAACATCGACTAGTTATGTAAATTTTATGTGTAAACCGACCAACCCTACAATAAAGTATCAGGTTCTTTCTATCTTTATTGTCTTACCATGAGTAGCTCATTGATAATTTTTCGATCATTACCTGGTCGTATGTTCTTCTACTACCAGTACCCAAACTTTCTTTACACTGGTCGAAAGGATGGTGACATTACCTAGTCGAAACCTTTCCTTTCTGCACGTGGTTCTGCCCACTAGAAGGAACTTCCTAATGTCGACTCGTTCCTCCCTTTTGCTGCCAATACAAAGGATTTGGGTTCAACTCACATGGTCGAAATATTTTCAAGCCAACTTGTAACATCCCAAAGTTACATTACCAATTTTTAAATTATTAAAATATTATTTTATTGGATTTTATGAGTTTTAAGAGTTTTAATGCTTTTCTTGTAATTTCCTATATAGTTAAATGACAAAAATATAATTTATTGAGTTTTTGGGTTTTATTGGATTTAAAGTTAAAAATAAAAGTTTAATTATTTTTCTTGAGTTTTCTGAATTTTCTGGAATTTTAAAAGCTTTTTCCTATTTATGTTAAAGCCAAACTAATTTATTTGAAAAATTAAATACCAATGTTAAGTTGGAAATATTTTATTACGTCCAAATTGTCTCAAGGAATTTCTGTGAATTTTTCCTTGATTTTTGGACCACATTAGCTATTTTCTAAAATCCTAAAGGAATTATTTCAATTTTTGAAAATGTTAAATCAAAAGAAAATCAGAAAATATTATTGGGCCAAAACCCTCTCGGCCCGATCCATTTCTCCTTCACGCGGCCTGTCTCCTCGCCCAACCCAACTCCTCCCGCGGCCTCTTCTCCCTCGCCCTCTCTCACCGACTGGCGGACCCACGAGCTAGATTCCTTCTTCCACGCGCCCTAGTGCCCAATGCCACGAAGCTCCCCAACACCATGCATGATGTCGTGTCACCTCGCCGCCCATGCCGCTAGCCACCATCGGTCGCTCCGTCTTTCGCCTATAAAGCGTCGCCCCAGTGCCCTCCCTGCCATCTCCTTCTCCTCACTTTCTCCACCGAGCTCAAACCAAAAGAAAAACCACAGCTCAAGCCGCACCGCCGAGCCCCTTGTCGCCGTTCTGGCCACGTCGGCGAGCTCCGATCCTCCCCAACCATGTCACACTGTGACCCTTTGCTCCAAGAGATGAACCCCTCAAGCAATTCAGAGTTTCATCCACCGAGGAGTCGCGCGTGCTTCTTCTCCTCCAACTCCGGTCGACACCGCCTCCACCATCGTCATTTCTTCTCTGGGCACCCCCTCTCCAAATACTTCCTCCGTGAGCATCATCTGGCTTCCCTCTACCTCCCCCTAGTACTCACTCTTGCACTCCTCTCCAGGACCCCCGCCACGGTGACGCTGCTGTGCCGCCTGAGGCTCATGCCGCCGACCCACCTCGGAGGTTCCTCAACTTCACCGGCTGCTCCTACGTGTTCCAGGTACCTCACTCATGGCCATGCTCCCTCTAATTTGTCCATTCTCCTCCTCTGGCACCATCGCCCTGTCATCACCCCCACGGCCGGCCGCCACTCACCTTCGTGCGCCTGCCACAGTGCCTCTCTGGCTGCCCCAAGACCACTCCTAGCCTCCCTGTTCCCATGGCGACCCATTTTTGCTATTGCCATAGCCTCCACATCGCCCCAACCGCCAGTGACGAACCACACCTGAGCCCCCCTGGACCTCCCTGCTACGGCCTTCTCTACTATTCCTGTGCGTGAACTGACAATAGGAACCTCCTGTAAGATGATTAATACTTTTAGCTAAGTGTTGAGCTTAACTAATTTATCACTCAAAATCCAATTAACAATTGAATTAGCCAAGAGATCATTTAACAACACTTCAAATATAGCAAGATCCTTTGATAAAAATGAATAAGCAGAGAAGTGTTTAGGGGGAACTTTGAAATGACATTAGGCTATAAACCTATTCAATGACTAAATTGATTACTCAAAAGCATTGTTTAAGTGGGTATTCAAATTAGTTAACCATCACTCATACTCAGATTTGAATCATCACTCTGATCTGGTTGATTGAATAGAGGAGTGTTTTGATGAAAATCTGATTAGACAATAGGATAATAAACCTTGTAACTGTCACTAGGCCACTTAGTTGGATTGACAAATCTGAAGTTTTTAGGTAGTAGCACTTCATTTCAGAAATACTTTGTATTGTCTGTTGGAAGACTGAAGGTAATCAAAACTGACAATAGGCTAGTAACCTTCCATTACAAGTACTTAGAAAGTTAGTGATTCCATTAGCTCTCAGTGTATGTGTGTATCTCAATGTGTATGAATGAAGCCAATAGTGGGGTTTACTTGTGGTGTTTAGGGTTGATTAGTAGTTGAATACAGTAGATTTCTTGATTAGTTTGTGAATAATTAAGTAATTAGCCAAAGCCATTGGAAGGTTAGCTAATGTATGGATATGTAACTTACAGGTTGTATTTTTATACAATAACAGTCTGTAAACAAATCAAGTGGGTAAAAGTTGCTTAGTGGGTTAGGGGTTAATAGATGTTCAGTTAGAAAGTTGCAAATGTGCTGACTAGGGGCTAATTAAGAATAGTTAGAGTTTAATTTAACAACTAGCTAAGTATTTCATCACAGTATAAGTTATATTTAACTTCAATAGCAGTAGGGTACATCGTTGACTAGAAATTGCATTAGGTTAATAAACAATTAGTAAAATAATTAGGAAGTTAATTAGTGAGTGAGTATGGAGTCTAAAACAAGTAATTAGATAAATGATAATAAGATGAATTAGGGTAATTACTCACTAAATAAGGATTAGCAGTCAACGGTACATCGGGCTAACTCACAAGACTAAGGTCCAACCAACGCTTGGAGGTTCCAGTTAAGGCTCATGGAATTTCCTTGATAAATATAAATTGATAACATAAACTATTAATTGCGCTAGGTTCCATGTATCAGTGAGACCCTATGCGAATCCTCACACCTACATATAAGTCTCACCTGGTTATCATGAAACTTCCTCGGTAAATAGAAAATAATAACTAAAATAATCACGAGAACATATAAGAGGATTGATTTTGACTGTATGATCATCGAGGTTGTATACATAGAATGCCTAGAGAGAGTGCTTGTGAGTACTAGGTAGCCTGTTAAGGAAAACAACAACACCTAGGTTCTAGGTATCGTCCGTCGTCATCCGTTCTCAGTAGCAGAACCCTTCATGATCCAAAAGCAAATCTGAGAGTATTATCTAACCAGGTAATCTCTCCTACCTAGGTAACCAGTGAGGAATGTTCCTGTGAACATTCTCTCTCCCTGTTAGATTTATCTACTTTTGTCTATAGTATTTCCTTCATCAACTTCTTTTGATGATACTCTCATCTCCAGTACTTCTTTCATCAACTCTCTTTGGACATACTTTGTCCGAAGAATTTTCTTCATCAACTCCACTAGGCAAGATTAGTTTCATCTAGAATACTCTCGTCCTTCAAAATGTTGTTAGATATGTTTACTTTCGTCCGAAGTGTTTCTTTTTATTTGAATATATTTGAATTTGGTTTGCTTTCGCGTATAGATTTCGACTACTCTAGGGAAACGGGAAGTATTTGAAGAATCAGATTCTGACGCCGTTTAAGAACAACAACTAAATAAGCAAGGCAAATTACATCCTTTGATCATATTTGATCCCAGTATTTCAAATTATTTAAATTCTGTTTTAAAATATCGAATTTGGGGGAATTTAGCTAAATGTTCAAATATGATTTAATTGAGCCTACGGTATTGTTTTACCATAGGACTTTTTGCGAATGATTTTTGAAAAGCAAAACAAAATGAAAATTGGTTTAGACTTGGGCGAAATGGATGTTTGGATGGTGCAGGTTTATGCACGATATCGATTCATTTCAATGAATGAGGTCCAGGGGTTCTTTTGGAAAGTCGCCCAAGTCAATTAAGGACCGAACTTTAAGCCACATCTTGCCAAGCCTTACCGTACAACCACATATCCAGAATGGGGAGGACTTGGCTAACTAATTTGTAACATTTCACCGTGGTCGTGCCATCCAGTTGCGTGGGTGTCTTTTATGACCTACTTTTATACATTCACACATGGCGCAAGAGGGGGCTTGATCCGGCGGACGGTTCAATCCAAAGGAGGCAAAACCTTAGCGAGGCGGGACTACGATGGGATGGTGCATTGTAAAGGCCTTGTCACGTGCTCTAGACTGCTTACCTAAGGTAGTGAGCGGTGGTATCGACGGATGCCAAACAAACTAGAGAAGTCGTGTCTTGTGGGTAAAGCTGTACAACCTCCGCAGAGTGTAAAATTATTAGAATAGTCGTGTCCACGGTCATGGAAATGCTGAAGCAAAGCCAATGCAAAGTATAGATTTTTGGTTTTGATTTCAAAAGATTTTACAAAATGATCATGGATTTCTTATCCAATCGGGAAATTGGGCGGATAGCCATGTGATAGGAGAATATCCTTCACCATTCTTGTGTGAATGTTATCTGACTATAAAACTGAGAATTTATAAAATGAATTTTAGTTATAGAATATCTGCCTTGGAACTTAGTACAAGTATTTAAAGAAAACATCGCTTTATGTAAAAAAAAAACCTATAAACCATCCTTTGTTATACCCTCATGCATTATAATTTGTTATTAGGTGTAATTTGCGGAGTACATTTATTTGTACTCACCTTGCTTAATAAATTATTGATCAGAGGAAAAGGACTTAGCAACTGCTGAAGATCTCGACGACTAGGCCACTACCCTAGTCGATTGCCTATGGCAGATTAGCTGGGCTCTACTATTTTTTCTTTGTCTTCCGCTGTGTTCATCATTGTTGGCTCGTAAGCCTTTCTGGTAATAAAACTCTGTTTATTATTCAATAAATGCGTGATATGGATTGTTATCATTTTGTTTAATTGTGTACTCTAGCTACTGATCATGGGACTAGAGTGGAATGCACAGAGGATTTGGAAGAGTTAATCACAGGTCCTTACACAACTCTTAATATCTTAGATTATTTCTTCATTTATTTTTGAAAATTAAACTAAGTAGAGTACACTTTTTCAATTTGCTCGACTACTTTCGATAAACTCGTTTTGTTTCAACTGGTCGGAGGAAGAAACAACACCCAGTCAAAGACTTTCCTCTCTGCACATGGTCCTACCCACTAGAAGGAACTTCCTAGCGTCGTCCTGTTTCTAAATCTTGCTACCAGAGCAAACCTATCGAGTGCACTGGAATAAGTTAAACGAATTTTTAAGGTACTCTAGACGCTTGTCTCACTCAAGTTGACCGTTTTTGATTTGATTAAACTGGTCGGAGAAGCTAACATCACCTAGTCGAAGCCTTTCCTTTTTGCACGTGGTCCTGCCCACTAGAAGGAACTTCCTAGTGTAGACTCGTTTCTACACTTTCGACCAATGCGAGACAATCGAGATCGAAAGACTACAAGTTAGATAAACCTCTCTTTTTAAGAAAACCCATTTCACACTATTTACTTGGTTTATCTAAATAAACCAAGCAAATAGTCGGGGGCTAGGATAAAGTTATTAATATGACTTCAATTCTTAGTCTTAATCTCTTTTTCCATTCATTATCTTAATAGTTACTAACTACTCGACAAGATGATTTGCAGGAAGAAGAAAGGATTATATATATCAACAGGAAAAAAACTTATCTTTACAGGATTCAAGTACACACTACTCTCACGAGGGAGATCCTATTTGCATCTCCTCCGTGACTTCCTCGCCAATCGACTACATTTCCTTCATCAACCGCTCCGCTTCTGCTTCAGAGCAGTCGAAATCGGCTTTGATGGGTTGCAGATTAAGGCTGGGGTCATGAGCTTTAAGTTTTCCCAAAACAAAACTGATTTCCTCTTTGACCGCCTTCTTTATCAAATCAGCTTGATTCGTCTTTAGAGTGGTCACCAACTCTTACAAAGTTCCGACTTGATTGCCAATGGTACTCGAGTGAGCAATCATCGTGTCTTCACGAGGAGTGATCCCCTCAGCATGAAGCCCACCGAGTACATTGTTCAGGAGGGAAATGTTATCTTGAAGGTTGACCTTCATCGACTTCATCTCCTCTTGATTACGAGTCAAAGCCTCACGGAGTCATTTTATTTCAACTGTTTGCTCTGAAAAGAATAACAACATTTAGATAAAATAACCTCAAAAGGAAAACAAAACCAATCACAGGTAAAGACTTGCTTACCTACTAGTCGAGAATCTAACTTCTTGACTTCATCGTGGTGAGTGGCAGTGCTTTTTATGTAGTGCTCCTCCCACGATTGGACCTCTCGATCTTTTTCTTTGGCGATGCGGGTAATCTTGTTCAGAACCAAGGTCTTTTCTTTGACCTCGGTTTCAAGCTTCCCCACTTCGACATCTTTTTCTGAAAAAGAATAAGAGTTAGAAAAAGAAAAGAAGGTCGTAAGCGGTTTTAAATTCAGCACTTACCGTTTATTTGTCCCTACAACCTTTGGATTGCAGAGTTTGCCTCCAGAAGCTTATTCATAAGGTCTCCATTCTTCTTGCTTAGCTTTTTTATCTCGGCTTTCTCAAAGTCAAGCGAATCAGCTAAGGTCTTCTCGTCGCTCTTGAACCTATAAAGAAAAAGAGTAGACATCAGCATAAAACAAGCGGTCGTAAGTTCTTCTACGACCGAAACCTTGTTGTAAGTTTTTCTATGACAATACCCTGATCATAAGTCCTCCTACGATCAGAACTTAGTCGTAAGTTTTTCTATGACAATACCTGGTCATAAGTTTTTCTACGTCCAGTATCTAGTCGTAAGATCTTCTACGACAATCCCTATAAGTATTGTGTAAGTGGTCGAAATATAAAACGACTATGAATACCAGTTACTTACCATCTCTCTGCCTGCTCGCAGAGTATCGCATTTTCCTATCGCAGCTGAATAAGTTGTTTGTTGTACTCAACAATGGTGACAATTTGCTCTAAAGCTTTCTTCATGAAGAAAGACAGTAAGAAGTGAGAAAAGACATGTATATGAATACGGAACGACAGGTACTTACATTCATAGTTGTTCGAGCAAACGAAGATAATACCCTCATGGGGTTCTTCAGTTTGTTGATTTCTTGAACTCGGTCCCACCACACCTTTTCAAGACGCTCGTCGTCGAAAACATCTCCCCTGTTGGGAATGCCCTTAGGGTGAGGAACGCGAGCACGAGATCTGAATGCACGAGATCCCACGACGGTAGCAGGAATGAAGAACCCAAAGGAATAGTCAAAGAAATCAGACCCTTCCTCTTCTTCAGTGGTAGCAGCATCAGAAGCTTGACCTTGGGGGGCTGGGAGGATCATCCAAAACAATTTCCTTCCCGACGCGGTGATCGAATGCTTCACCCCCATGGCCGGATGCCTCTGCCGCTACCTCTGCCGTCTTCGCTTCTAGCTCCACGACCACCTCAGTGGTCATAGCCGCTTCAGCAAAAACGGTACCTTCCACCACTTGGACGGTGAACGACCCTTCGACCACCGCCACTGTCATTTATCCGACTGCCGGAGAGATGGCAGTGGGTTCCTCGACAGGAACGTCCTTGATGGTTAGAGGAGTCGGGCTAAGATCATAAAAAAGGAAACACGTCAGATGGTAAAAAGCAAAAGGTAAATATTGTTCTTACACTTTTGTCTTTCTACATACCTTCACGTGATAGACTTGATCTTCAATTTGGAAGAAACCTTCCCTGAGGAAGGTTTCTTTGACTTCTTCTCAACCACGTCAGGTCGAGACTCAAGTTGAGAAATGGGAACGGCCACGACCACGTCTGGTCGTGGGTCTTGAACGAGCACCACCGCTCCTTGAGCCTCCTAGCTCTCCGGATGGTCGAGACCCGTCTGGACCACCTCAAGGGCAGCACTGCCCTTGACCACAGGCACTGCTGGTGTAGCAGTTTCCTTCATAAAAGACATAAAACTCTTTCAGTTCTCCTTTTCTAATCGCTTGACAAAGCCACGGGAGGCAGAAACTGCAAAAGTCTTATTGTCATCATAGAAGGGTATCTTGATCTTAGAGGCTCTGGGCTTGAGAGTGTTGATGTTCACTTCGATCACCCTTGCCTCTTCTGTGGCAGCCATATCCGCAGCAAATCTCGCAAAGGGTGCGGTCGAAGTAGCAGTACTCGAACTTGCGCCTCCCTTGTCGGTGACTTGCACGAGCCGACGCTTTTTGGCCGAAGTGGTATCGATTTGCTCCGCTACCACGCCAATAACCATCAGTATGACTTCTTCGTCGTCCCGACGGTTTTCCATGCCCACTTTCTGCAAAATTAACAGAAAGAGAGATATTAGAAAGTAGTCATAAGTCTTTCTACGACCATCACCTTGTCGTAAGCTTTTCTACGACAACCCCCTGGTCGTAAGCTTTTCTACGACTAGGTACAGTTCTTCTACGACTACAAGATTCTAAAGATGAAATCAATTCTTGATTATCTTTAGGCGCTCCACCATGTCCTTTGCAGACTGGACCGCCAAGATTTGAGGAGCCACCACATTCGTGGCAGGGATTTTCCACAAATGAGCTTGACCCGAGCGTCAATCTCTTCTTGTGAGAAGTCTGCAGGAGTAAGTAAACTTTCAATAAGCTAAGTCCAAAATTAACAGAAAGAAGACTAAGACTAGGAGTTTACTTACCCTCCTCGTAGTCTCTGGTCGGGTCTTGCGGCCCCGAATATCTCCACATGGGATGAGCCCTCTTCTACAGAGGGCTAATGTGGCGCGTGATAAAATTCTTCACCACGTGCCAACTAGTAAGCCCCTCTTCCTCTAAGTCTTTGATGGCTTGAATGAAAGGGGCGATCCGACCGAGATCCTTGGAAGTCGAATCACAAGAAGAGGTCTTCTCGGCAGGATTTCTGACGAAGGAGAGGCTGTCCTCACTGGTCGTCTCCCAGTAGAATCACCTCTTCTTCCATCCCGTCCACGACGACCGAGTGAACATCTAAATGTACTCCTTCGACTTCCCATCGTGGAGCTTCAGACTACAACTACCGCCAACTCTAGCCAGCCTGGTCATTCCATAGAAGTACTAGAACAACTCCAAGTCGTCCAGAATCCCCAGGTAGACCTCGCACAAGTAAATGAACACACCCAACATCGTGATGGAATTGGGAACAAGGTTCACCAACTTCACACCGAAGTGTTCGAGTACGAGAGTGAGGAAAGGGTGAGCAGGCAATCGAAGGCCACACTCACAGAACGCCTGGAAGACAGAGATTTGCCCAATCTCCCCCGACGGCCAATGTTGTCCAGCAACCTCGATCCACTTCATGAACTAACTCTTCGGGATCTTCTCTACGGCGACCAAAGCCTTGATCTTGGTTGCATCCATCTCCGATTCGGCCCACTGGGAAGTGGCTCCGGTCACCTTTCTCAATGGTCGGAGATTTGGATTTGGAAATATTTCAGGAGGACGCTCGATTTGGTCAGTGGCGGAGAGTGCAAGAACTTGTTGAACAGTGGGAGCGATTTGGGAAAAGGTAAAAAGTATAAATCTCGACCACGGTAAATATTTATAATCGCACGCCAGAATTAAAGACGTGGCAACCCAATGGTTGCCACCGCTTCAGGAACCGCTCTAACAGATAGGTCTGTGAGAGTCGATTGAGATTCTTAAATTTGTCTGCTCGAGAAAACCGAGTTTGTCTTTACACCTCAAGCGAAATTACCTTCTTGACCAAGTCTTTTTCTGGTCAAATGCAACAGCAATCGGAAAGGTTTTGCTTCTGGCTACAGTACTGCGACCACTTGGTGATCATAAGATCTCCTAAGACCACCTTGTAAGTCGTAAGCCTTTCTACAACATTCTTCACCAAGTCAATTTCTGGTCAAATGAAACCCCAGTCAAAGAGTTTTTCCTTCGACCACCATTCTACAACCACCTATTGGTCGTAAGATCATCTACGGCTCCTTTTCCAAGTAAGTTATTTTCACTTGAAGCTGGGGGGCTAGATGACAAGGATATAATAATCCTCATTTAATTATTTATCTATAATTCATATTATGGATAACGATGAGGTCATATGGTTTTTGAGTATACCCCTTAATATTCATAAGGGAGAAGCTAGAGGTCGTAAGTTCTTCTACGACCACCCCATAGTCGTAAGTCCTTCTACGACTACCCCATAGTCATAAGTCCTTCTACGACTATGCCATGATCGTAAGTTCTCCTATGATCAGTCTGTGGTCGTAAGCTCTTCTACGACCACCACCTGGTCATAAGCTCTTCTACAACCAGTTCCTAGTCGATGGAGCTTACAGACATGTGGGCCTAGTCGACTAGGGAATCTTCTGCACAATATTTAAAGATATGAGCAGTAAAGTACGCTGTTATTCTCTGGAATAATGGCACGATTTAACTCCCTGTCATGGTGATAACTGCCTTGAGACGTGGGAACGTTACTACTGCCACAATAATCTCCAGTAACGGCTCCATCATCTGAAGCATTAAGGCTCCCTTTGGACTGGAGGAACAGCAGCACGCTCCGAATACTGTATAAAAGGTAGAATCACTAGAAGGAGAGGGGAGAGGAATCAGGAGCACAAGACGCCTCATTCGAGTCTTTCTCTTGATCTTGTAATCCAGTATACTCAATACATACACACAGGAGTAGGGTTGTTATTCTCCCCGGAAAAGACCCGAACCTATATAAAATCCCTGTGTCACCTCTCTCTGCGTGATTTGAGTCTTGGAGACCCCCCGAATCAAAAAATCTTTACGTAAGTTCGGTTCTAAAACAACGACACTAGCCTAAACATACACCATGATCTAAACAAATCAATTTGCTGCCTACAAAAAAAATTCACAACAGACACATATACACAAACAGTGATCAGTAGAAGGAAACATTAGAACATTAGAGCATCAGTTGAAATGCAGGGCCAACTTACAACCAAAAGAATTAGCAAATGCTAAAGTTTCTAATAGAACAAAATAAATGAGACTCAGTGCCAAAGAATGACCATTGACAAATGCATACTAGCAACGCAAAATTCAAGCAGCATCAACCAAACCAACTATAAGAAATATGAAATAATAGCTTTAGCCCTTCTATTACTCGTTCCTTTGATTAATCAAGTATATTGCAAACTTTATAAGATGCCAGACAAACTACTGGTGCCCTTTCAAGTATAATAGCAATCAAACCTACAGATCATGAAACATAACTTAGATGAAATAATCACAATGAGCATAGCACTATTATCCATGACTCACAATCACAGGAAAGTGTCAAGGAATGAACAATGAACAATTGGACAATGAACAATTAAAAGAATTCAACCACAGAGAGGAGCTGGCCGCCGCGGGGTAGAGGGAGAAGGAGGTGGCTGGGGAGGAGCAGGGTAGAGGGGGGAGGTGGTGGCCGGGGAGGAGCGGGGTAGAGGGAGGAAGCAGCAGGGGAGGCAGAGTAGCGACGAGAACAACAGCGCCGCCGCTGCCGCCATGGCTCCCGCCCTAACGCTGCGAAGAAGCAAGCAAGCACCTCTCTGGATCCAGATCTGGATCCTCATGAACGTGGTGAGGAGGAGGAGGACGTGGCAGCACGACAGCCGGGGAGGAGGGAGGAGGTGGGTCGCGGCTGGGAAGGAAGAGGGGCATAGCTGAGGGAGGAAGATGGGGGAGGAGGCCGCGAGGGGAGGAGGAGAGGCGGCGGCGCATGGGGAGGAGGAGGGGGCTGGGTCGGCCTGCGCGGGAGGAGGAAGGGCGTCGGGAGGAAGGGGGGAAAGGGAGCGCCGCTCGGGAGGAAGGGGGAGAGGAGCGCAGGGGAGCGGGGATTAGGGTTAGGGTTTGGTGGGTTGGGGTGTTGGGGGGTTTTATGCAATGGCAAGATGCGGGTAAATAATTATGAACTCGAGGCGTAAACTCGGAAGGGGGATGGTGGGAAGCCGTGGGAAGCTACCGAAGGGTAGCCGGCTCGGCTTTCCGTTGATCTGACTTCGCCCGATGAAAGTGCTGCTGAAGCCGATCGTTTGGAACGGCTTCCAGCTTTTCCAGACGAAAGCCGAAAGCCAAAGCCGTTCCAAACGGGGCCGTATTCTACTCCAATTGCTTTAGGTTTGTATTTGGTTGAATGAACTAGGGTGAATGAGATGGGATAATACATGATAGATGTGATGGCTCTGGATGATATGGTACAGCTTGTGTGTTTAGTAGGTGGGATGAGATAATTCAAGATTTTGTTTGGTTACATAAATAGGATGGTACCGAATAGTTCAAGATGGTGTTTGGTTTGAGAGGTGAAGTTGAATGAGATGTATACAAAGAGTATTAGCACGATTAATTATTAAAAATATTAGGGTGATTATTAAATTTACCTTAATTACAAAAAGAGTATTTAACTAAATTAATTATTTTAACTATCCACTAATTGGTATAACTCACTAGTCAGTGACGTATACAAAGAGAGGAGGTAACAGAAAGAACACGTTCATCCATGTACCGTGTGGTTCGTCCATTTTTATGGAACCGTTTAGTATAACATATTTAGATAATATTCTCATAATATGTATGACTCCATTCAAGATAAATTGTTCGGTTTTAGGGTATATTCAAGATCATCCCGTATATATGCCCTGATTCCTGATTCAGGGAGCCAAACACACATTTACACTTGTGGTGGTGACTAGGGCTGAACAAAAATGGTTTAGGGCGGGTCGGGATGGAAACCCAGCCCAACCAGCAAATGACCAAGTTACACGGGTTGGGTCGAGCGGGTTTACATGGTTTAGATGGTTTGGGCCGAAGTAGGCAAGTTATATGGGTTCAGAAGCCATGGTCCATTGAACAACAGCAACAGCACGCTAGCGCGTCCTCTTCGTTCTCCCATCCCCTCTAGTCGGCTGCATTCGCATCGCACGAAGCCAGAGAACGAGCGGCGAGCGCACGCAGCCTCTCCGTCCTCGGTTTCCCTGCCCGAAACCTAGCCGCACGTAACCTCTCCGCCGGTCGCCGTCGCCTTCCGCCACCGTTGGCCGATCCCTCCTGCCACCGCAGCCAGGAGCGACCCGCCACCGCTCCTCACTCCCAGTGCCTCCTCACTCCGGCCCGCCGTGGCCGCTCGTCACTCCGGTGCCGCCGCCCGCCGCTCGTCAATCCAGTAGTCTCCGTTACTCCGACCGCTCGGTCTGTCTCAGACGGGTTCGCCTGTTTATACGGGTTAAAACCCGGATCGTACACGAGTTGTAAAACCGGTTTGGTCTGGCTGGTTCGGCGGGAGTTGTAGACTAATATAACACTTTTTACGCGCTATATTAAATCTAGCTACCTTTTCGTATCAAATGTAAAAATGATATCGTATCCGTAGATCAGAGAATCGGAGTCACCAGTGAAACAACACGTCACCAGCGGAACAACACATCACCGCATCCGCGCGCCCTGGACACGGAGCTACCAAGTCCGTGCGCCAGTGGCACGGACTCGCCTCTACGCCGCGCCGTGCCTTGTGTCCGTGCCCCTGGTGCATGGACTCGGCAGCTTCATACTTAGGGCGCACGGACGCGGCGTGTTCGTGCCCTTGGCGCACGAACACGGCCACTTCGTGCCCAGGGCGCATAGACTCGGCGTTCCGCCAGCGGCTTCGTTCCTCTAGCGTGGTGCCATTTTTTGGCATTTGGTGAGGAGGGAGAGCTAGATTCGCTATTGTGCGCGTAAAAAGTGCTATATTAGCCAAAAACTCCTCAGCGGGTTGAATGGTTAATCTTAAACCGTGAACACCCCTAGCGGTGACTGCCTGACTGGTGAGAGTCCCTTTTGTCGCCCAAACAGGTCGTGGAGTGGAGGTTTCCACACCTATGGCTTTTTGCTAGGAAAAGTCGAAAGTCATCTCAAACGGGTGCTTTCAGTAGCTGTTTTGGAAAAGCATGCAGCCATATTGAACGTGGAGAAGTCGGAAGCGAGAGTTGACCTGGTGTAGCTTCCCCACGGCTTCGGTGGGTTAGGGTTCCTACTTTATCCCTAGAGTTGAAGAAAATTACCGTCCTCATACCACGTATAAAATCCCAAATCCACTCCTCTCACCCCCATTCCCCACCAGCCACTTGCACCCCTCCCTATCGCACCAGCACTCGGAGCCTAGTTCATCCAATGTATCGTACATGTGGAAGTTAAGGATGTTCTTAATCTCCTTATTGAAACCGCCTAAGAAATGAGTTACCTTTGGCATTATCTTCCTCTTACACATTGGTTCGTATCATGCCAATTTACAGTTTTTGGTAGTAATGTTCCACAAAATTGTTTCTGTGTCACAATCTCTGTAATCTATTACGTAACTCACGTTCAAAATAGGTTGGAACAAACCTGGAATGCATTACCAATTTGAGCTCTTCACAGGTGTGAGGTGCACCTTGTCGTTGCTTGATCAAACTCCACCAAATAGAGGCGTGGTTTAGTGAACTCATTGGTAGCAGCCTGCACTTTGTGATCTTCAGGATACTCGTGACCAGGGGGAAAATCCCAGCCGGTTACCGATGGTAAGTAACCGATCGGAAAATTTTAATTTCAAATTTGAATTTTTAACTTCTCTCATCACTTCCTAGGTTGGTTTAGGCCTATTATATGCTAGATTACGTATTGTATGAGCTAAATATACTTGATTTATTGTTTTTGGCCGATTTGCACTTCATATAAGCTAAATATGCTAGATTACGTATTATATGAGCTAAATATGCTAGATTACATATTTTATAAGCTAAATATGCACTTCATTAAACACTTTCTAATTCAAAATTCATCAATTCAAAATTCCGGACAGTTTTTCTGGTTTTTTAAACCGGTTTAAAAAAACCACAGTTCAAATTTCAATTTTTGAAATTTGTCGATTTTTCGATTTCCGTAGAATCGCGATTCTGAATTCTTGGTGTCGACCGTGATTTCAACCGGTAACGGTTTTTGGATCCTTGTTCGTGGCAACATAACTTTTGCTCTGTTTGATTTAATATCATTTTATTTATAGTTTGAAAGTATTTTTAAAACGAGCTAACAAGCTGAGTAGAGCCAAAGCGAAATCCAATTTCATTTAAAATCGACTCATTTCAATGTTTAACCAATTAACGAGTTTAATTAGAGCAATTTTGAACAAAGCCAACAAGTCGCACTAAAGATATTTTTTTTCCCCACCCCGTATTACACGTGTAACGCTGAAATGCTCCTTGCATGAGGTGAGCTGTTGCAAGCGCGCCTCATGTTTTCTCTCCTCGTGCAAAGCATTCAAATCAGGTTCCTCACGTGAGGCGAACTTGTTCCATCGCGTATTTAGTTCTCAATTCCTCTCCTCTCCCTTTCTAGGGCGTGCAATTCCATTGTCACCAAGCTATCCCACTTCGTAGCTGCAGGTCAGATCACTACCTCCACAACTAGTCATAGTTTCTGTGATTTCCCCTCCTATCACTTTATTATTTGCGCTCTTCTTGGTACAGGTCCTTGATCCTGACTTGCTATACATCCCACTCAACCATTTTTATATGAATCTTAAGAGATTGTTGTTGGGTTGGAGCTATAGGTTGCTCAAATGCACTAAAACCCCACTAATTGGTTTTTAGGTTCGGTAGTGTGGTAAAAAAAAAGGGCTCAGATTGTGGTATGAATCTCGTAAGAGGTAAGAGTTGTCCAATTGGAGCGATAAATTGATCAAATTCACCAGAGTCACCGAGGAAAAAACCTACCTGATTTGACCCCTTCCTTTGATCCGAGGCACCCATGTCAAATAGGAAGGTTTAAAACCCATATTTATACTTCCCCTATGCAATTTTTTTGTGAGATTTATATTGTTTCTTGTGTGGATTTAAGTACTTTTTACTCCTTTTGTTTTACTTTGTTTAGATAATTGTTTTGCGTCATTAAGAAACTTAGTTGAGTGTCTAGTGTTTTGGAAGATGGTCACAACTCACAAATAGGAGGTCACAACTCACAAATAGGAGGCCATGGGTTGGTGATGGTTCCAGGTTGATGGCGGCATCAAATACATTATAATATGCTCAATGGCAGCGGGGGCACAGTGTCTAGTATCTTGCATCGCATTGACCTGTCTCTTATTGGCCATTTTTCTTTCTCGCAATGAAAACATTCCATGATCTATATAGAGCTAAAAAACATCGTAACGAATCTTATTTGTAGTGAACTAGTTCAGACTTGTGGCTGAGCTGGTATAACGTGCGTTCTTCAGATTAGATGCCACTCTATTCTATCTATTACAATTGTACTAACGTAAGAGAGCATGGGAAAAATTATAAGCAACAAATTCTCCATTGTGCAGGGTCATTCCAAGCATGGCAACCAAGTACATCGTCGGATCAGTGACGGCATCCTTTGCGTTTGCCTATGTTTGCGGCGTTTACTTGGCCGATAAGAAGGTTTTAGGAGGTCAGATCTGAACTCACACATTCACTTTTCCTGTCAGTTTCACTGCAGAGAGAAGGTATCTTACTTGTTGCATCACCTCACCTGAAACCAGGCACAACTCCTCGCACAGTGGCGAACAAGGAATGGTGGAAGGCAACTGACGAAAAGTTCAATGCATGGCCTTGCACTGCCGGGAAGCGAGTCGCCATGAACCCAATCACCCGCCAGAACTACATTGTGAAGAAGAAATTAATGAAGCCTAAAGCTTCTGGTTCAAAGGAGGCGTCTAGGCCTTGAGAACTCCAAGGAAGAGTTTTGTATGAGCTGCTAAACCATTCTGCAGCAGTTA
The DNA here is from genome assembly GCA_036346405.1 of Phyllostachys edulis. Lineage (NCBI taxonomy): Eukaryota > Viridiplantae > Streptophyta > Magnoliopsida > Poales > Poaceae > Phyllostachys > Phyllostachys edulis. Next base: position 48,293,156 of record CM070552.1, read on the forward strand.
TTCCAAAATAAAGAACATCGATTGGATGTAATAATGGGGAATTGTTGTTCCAAGTATGTTCCTGTTGGTTTCATGGCAGCTTCCAATAACAGCACGATCCTTCCAAGCAAGTAAAGAAATATTTCAATTGCATGTTCAAGACAATTTTTTTTAAAGAAATCATGTTAAAGCTGCAACTAAGCTGCTGTTGTGCAATTGTGACATTCTAGCAGATGCAATGGAAGACTTGAAAGTAGATACTTACAAAATGGCTAAATTATTGAGCGTAACCAGTATGAGAAATACTTTTGAACCTATACATAACAAAATAAGAGGTGAGCAGCGAGCACTTTCCCGTTCAGTCACCATAATATTACATACTGAAAAAGGGTGATCCTATGAATTGCAATAAAGCTCAAGCGGGATTTTTAGTCCTACTGCCTGGCCAACCACAGATAACCACGCCGGTAAGTATTGCAGCGATTGATCCTCATCTGCCAATTTGGTTTCTTCAAGAAGTAACTTCATCCAGTGACTGGTTCCACAGGGATGCAAGGTGAACCATGGCCTACTTAAGTGAGGATGCTCCTGCAGGAGTGAAAGGACAGTTCAGTCATCCCGAGTGTACGAGTATAAGCTTTCTGACATTTAGTGAACCAGATACCGAAGATACATTTTATATGCCATTGCAAGTATCATGTATCAACCATTCATACCTCTCGAGTAATAAACGTCCACTTTGATTCACTTAATACTTTAAGTGAGTGTGAAGGAAGGTCCTCTTTGATCTCATCTAGAGTTAGTAGCTGCCCACCTAAGGACAAGTTGCAGATGTTGGCTGTCAAATAGGAAAATAAATAAAGGAACTAAATATTCACTTATGTTCTGAAATATGCACACCAGCCTGATGACCCTGAAAGTATAGCACTGGAACCCTGTATGAAAAGCTGTAGGCAACATGGAAATCATAAACATGAACATTGTCACTAGAGCTCTGGACCTGCAAAGAGAAGGAAATCATGAATGGAGTATACCTGAAGGTTAAGAGCAGGATAACAGAAAATTCAATAATAAAATTTGTCAAATTTTATCGCAAAAGAACCCTCAAAATTATCTCAGTTTTTTGTTGAGAAAGTTGATAACTAGTACTACTATATACACTACACTAGTTATAGCTAGTGTATGATGTGAGACCAAAGTGATACTCTTTAGTTCTCTAGTTCACGCTTTGTACCCCACAACCATACAGGCACACACAAAAGAACTAGAACTGGAACTCCATGATGTCCATCACCTTCAGTTGCTACTAGACATTTACAGTTTTTGAACGTGTGCTCGTAATAGATTTGGGATGGTCGGTCTTATCCCTTTAGTACAAGTCACTGAGTCTCTGAGGTATAATCAACTCACATTGCCATCTTATACGAGCTATTTGGCAAAAGCGTTATTTATAGGAAAAAGATTCTGAAGATATGACAACGGCAGAGGTTCAGAGCAAGTTAATGTACCAATAAGCAGGTAACAGAAACATAAATTGAACAATGTATACTGAAGACTTGCCCAAGTATCATCACCAACAATGTCTGCATCATCGTTGCTCTCCTCGGTCTGCTCCTGGAGGAAAATTGACGTTAAATGCTATTTTGCCGGATCATGTTACTCATTATACAGGCAAAGAAGAAACTACCCACCTGGCTTCCTGCACCAATGTGGTATACTCTTTCAAGAGCTAGAAACCCCTCAATCTGCCAAAAAGAAAAATAAAACAAGCAAAAGAATCAGTGATGACAACCTTAAAACTAATCTGAAAAAAAAAAGACATCAAGGATCATACAGAGAAAAGCAGGTTGACTGAGCACAACCTCAGATGGCACCCCCATTTTGCAGCAAGGTTTCCATATCCAGTCAGGAAGAGAATCATCGACGTCGATCTCACTCCACTTCTCAATCAGAGCCTTTGCTGAGGCATGGAAGTCGTCAAGAGACAGAGTCCCATCCCAAACGGAGGAGCCTCCCATTGCAAAACCGCAAAGACAAGCACAGTAACGACAACCTCTCTTGGACGGAGAACCGGCGAGCGAGGGTTTCGTGACTTTCGTCCCAGCGAGATCGCTAGGTCTCAGCAATGGAGCGCGGGGTGCCTCCTGAGCTCGGCGGTAGAATAAATCGAGGTCTCTCTTTTCGAAGGAGTCGACGCCGATTCGGAGTCGCACGCGCGCGCGCGGGCACTTTGGGCTTGCGGTGTTGTGCACGGAAACAACAACCTTTTGGAATTGGACGAGAGGTGGTGGACTGCGCGGCCGACGGGGAAGCAAGCTGCGGCGGACGGACGCAGTGGGACAGGATAAGCACGCTGCACGCGGCTGGGGCGGCGGCGCTCCCGAGGCGAGGCGAGAGGTGCGGCGGCGTTGGCTCGGAGGCGTCGTGGCTCCGACGGAAGAGTAGAGGGAGATGTGAACGAACGGTATCTTGCGACCGTCTGATCCGAGACCTGGCCAAATGGGCCGCCTGGCCCAGCACGGCACAGGCCCGACTAGGTACGGTCCATTTCGGTCCGTATACTGTTTATACCGGGTCAGGGTGACGGCTTAGACACGGCCCGACGAGTATTCGTGCCGTGCCGGGCTGACACGAGCCCGTCGGGCCAAAAAAATCCAAAAAAAATTAGAAAAATGTGTAAAATTCAGAAGTAGACATAAAAATTAAAAAAATTGAGACAATCATATTGAAAATGTAATAAAGAGCTTTATTGATGTCCAACTGGCTGCCTCGTTAAAACCTTTGCCAAGTAAAAACTTAAAATGAGAAAACCTTGGCAAAGGAAAAATAGTACAGCATATAGCTCTATAATTCTACATATATGATACATCTTTGTTCATATGTGTCGGTGTCATTGTCTAAGATCTGATTTTGAACACCTCGACAATTCGGATTTTCCACAGAGTGTTGTGTTCAGAATCACTTGTTCCCAATCCTTCACAGTTAGAAGGATCTCTACCATCTCACTTGTGAGACTTGTTCTTCTCTCCTCTAATATCCTTTCAGAAAGACTGAAAGCAGACTCGGAGGAAACCGTAGAGTCAGGAACAATTAACACATCACGTGCAAGTATGGATAGCACGGGATATGTTAACTTATAGACTTGCCACCATTGCAAGATGTCGAAACCTTCTGAGGTGAAATCCACCGTATCGCTGTCCAGATAGGTGGATAGTTCCCCGCTCCTTGTGGGTCTTGGCTGAGCAGACGCTGGTATAGAAGAAGAAGAAGACAAAGACCTAGACCTGGATGAAGAGGCACCGAAGATCGTGCCTCACATACTTGTCTTCCCACTCGAGGTGGGGGCTACCGGAGGTCGTTACGAGCGGACTTCTCGGAACTTATTTTCATACCTTTGGTAAACCTCGTATAACCGAGAACGAACTTCTACAAAATAGTTAGTATAGTCTAGCCCCGTAGCATCACTAAGAAGATCAAGTACAGTACCAAATGCACCAATTTTAGCCGTAGGATCTAAAACAAATGCAAATGCATATAGATAAGGGATTTCTCTCCAATATTTAAGGTATTTAGATTTCATGGAAACAACAGCCTCACGTAAAAACTAAGTCATTTTCATGCATTTTCAATTGAGTAGCAATCTGTAAAATAGTATGCACAATGATAGGAGATGTTGGATAGTAGACAGCGGACAAAGCAACAGTTGCCTCGTAAAAAATTTCTAAAAATGACAGTAACTTCTCAGCAACGAACCAATGTTGCTCAGTTAATAGCAAAGTACCGTCAGTGCTAGGATAGTGTGTTTGAATAAAAACAGAAAAAGTGCTCTTGTATGGTAAAAGATGCTTAAGCTCGGTAAGTAGAGTTCCACCTTACCTCCATGTCCAAACCGAACTTTCTTGGACGTACACCTATCGCCCTGCAGAAGTTCTTATATTGTGCTATTCTTACGTTAGAATTGTTCAAGAAAGAAATCGCATCGCGAAAAGCTCTAATATACGGACTCAACCTCTTCAGATCACATTTGACTATAAGGTTGATAATATGATAAGCGCATCGTTGATGTAGCAAGAACGAATCGGCATATGTACTTAACACTGGAGTAAGAATGTCCATGGCCCTAGAGTTTGAAGCGGCGTTGTCTAAGGTAATTGCGAATATTTTGTCTGTAAGACCAAAATCTTCCACGACTTTGAGAATACAGTTCGCAATATTCTCCCCCGTGTGTGCTAGATCAATTAATTTCAAACCTATAATTCTTTTCTCTATTACCTAGTCGTCATTAACATAATGCGCAACTACACTAAGATAATCCTCCCTAACCCGACCACTCCATATATCCGAGGCCAAGGCCACCGAAAATATGCACGTACTAAATAGTTCCTTTACTTTATTACGACGTTTATTATAGTATTTCACTAGATCCCTTGTTGTTGTCTCTGCTCAGAAATGTAAGAAAATCTAGGATTATCTTGATTCTAATGTAATTTTGGAAAGAAGCAGATTCGCCAAAGCCTAACGGTGAATCCTCAGAAGCAATTAAATGACAGAGAGATTGGCGGGCTACCTGAGGATCGTGGTCCCAGCTAGATACCGTACCGTCGGGGTTGTATTGCAGCTGCGTCTGTCTCATCGCCAATCCTTGCTTGGTTCGACACCTTGTAGCATGTCTAAGCAAGTGTCCCGTTCCACCTGTAGACTTTGCAGATAATTCATGTCGACAAATTTTACAAATAGCATATGGTACCTCATTTCCCGCTGCGTCTTGCCTGGTTGTCCTATCGAAATTCTCCCACACTTCCGATGTAGACGGCCTCGACCTCTTTGCTCCGGTTGCCGTTGAGCCTGATGCTGATATCGAGCCTGATAGCGGAACTCCAATTTGCTCCTCTGGTGAAACCTCCGGTTCGTTTGAGGCAGCCGCAGCCGCCTCCATAGACGCAATTTCGTCCGATGAAAGTCCGAACTCACTAAGAGCAAAGCTATCGTAAGGACTGTCCATAACGAAAACTGCAAAATCGAAACTAACATTATTGCTACTTTAATCTTAGCATAACAATAATTGACAATAAAAGTATTACAAAAATGTTATTGTACCTCTTTCGCTGACTTGACGACGAAAATAGAAGTTTCCAAATTTTGGCACAAATTTTTTGAATTTTACCAAATTAGCTCAACACGGATTTGAATTTGCACAACACAATTTCAAAGAGAGAATAGAGAATGAAGGGGTGCTGAATGAGGGGGGGAGGTATGATGCCTATTTATAGAAAAAAATTTGGAATTTTTTCAATTTTTTTTGCTATTTTTTAAGCCCCCCAACGGTAAAAAATTCACTCAACGGTCAAAAAAATTCACTCAACGGTCAAAAAAACGGCCGTTTTAAGGCCGTGCCGTCTTGAACGCTGACCAAGACCTGACACTGGCCCTGCCACCCCGCTTCGTCTTCTTCTCTTCTCCTCGCTTCTGCTGCCTCTAGTCTTCTTTCTTCTCTTCTCGCTGTGCCACCCCGCCTCGTCCTCGCCATCGCATGACTCGCGACCTCGCCGCCTCCCGCGTGGCGCCTCCTCGCCTCTCGCGGCCCGCCACCACCTCGACGACACCGACATCTTGTGCGCCGCGCGCCTCGACCCTCGGCGACCGTCGCCTCCTCGTCCGTCCGCGATCCATTTCCGTCTGTGCATGGCCGCGCTGGCCTCTCCTCCTCCTCCTCCGTTCAGTAAGAACAACGTGCGCCATGAGCCATGACGACCTCCTCCTCCTCCGCTCGAAGACTGCTTGCCATGAGCTCGCTTTTTCGCCCGGCTCTGGCGTCCTCGCTGCAGCCTTCTCCTCCGCCCACTCCGGCCCGCCGCCGCCTCGCCTCCGGCGTCCCATTGGCAGCTGCGAACTCGCTGGCCGGGCGCGTCTTGCGTCTGCCGTGCCATCTTGCCGCCCGCCGTGCCGAGGTGGCGGCCTGCACGCCCAGGTCTTGTCTTGCGGTAAGACGCGCCCATGAACGATCTGGGCCATGCCGTGTTTAGGCCGGACCTACAGTAGCGTGCTTCGGGCTGGCCTATTTGGCCCGCCCCATTTGGCCAGCTCTAGATCCGACTGAGCGTGAGCGGTCCAGAGTTTTACAAAAAGAACCTCCACTGACTCAGTATTACATTCCTCTGTTACTGTTCTACACCGTCCCACCAAGGCTCACCCACCCGACATGTGTTCGAGCAAATGCCCATTCCACACGTCCACCGCGCGCTCGCCCACGCCGCCGCACTGGACCCGACCCGACCACTCGTATGGCTGTTCTGTCGCTCCGCAACTGACGCCGAGAAACTATGAACCCATGCCAAGAGCCTGCCCGCGGCGAGAGACGGGGACCAACGGCGGCCAGTACGCGCCGCGGAAGATGCGGCTGCGCGGGACCGCTGCTCCGGGGGCAGCCGGTCGGGTCGACGGTGCCAGTGCACGAGAACACACGCAGAGCCTTAAACCTACAGGGCGCCGTGACAGTCGCTTACGTCCGGGCAGCGCGTGGCGTCCACGTCGTGCCACCGAGCCTGCGCTTCCCCGTGGACGGCTTATCCCGCTCGCAACCACGGCGCCGGGAAGGTGCGTAGGGAGCAAGGGGTCAGCTGGTCGCGCGCGCACGCCGCGCCGAGCTTGTCTGCTCACCAACCGCATGCGAGCGGGACCAGTTTGCGCAGCTTGTGTACGAGTCTGCTCAGTTCTCTAACGGGCGTGATCGGGATTCATGCCACCTCATTTCATCGACTTCGATTACCAACCAAAAGAAGGTGATGCAGAGTTCTCAGCCATGAAAACACAACGTAATGTGGCTTTATTCATGACCATGTACCGTACTTGGTAAAATTTATTCAGTGTCTCAGTTTCTGAGATTGCAGGTAAACAGCGTAGCTGGCTAGTGAGACCCCTTTGGATCTTGCAACTCAAAAAGAAGAAAAGTAAACGAGCAACCAGCATCCCGATCAACCAGTTTGCAAGAATAGCTCAAATGCTACCCTGCCGCAAAAAGCTCTACTAGTTTGAACCCTGGTAGGAGATAGCCATGGATAGGACTAGGAGAAAAGATTGCCGCCTGAAGAAACCAGTATCCACCGATTGTCAGCCTAAGTGATGCCGAAACAACGAGGCCATCTCAATCTACAGGAAATGAGAGTTTGTCAAATAAAATAAATCCATGTTTGTTGGGCTTGTCACACAAATGTACTTACAGCAGTTAGAGCGGCTTCAGCACCCTTGTTTCCAGCCTTGCCACCAGCACGATTTAGCGCCTGCAAAGGTTCGATTTGAAATTCATTTTCACAGCAGGGAAGCTTAGGTTGATTGATCAAGGAGCTCAACAGTCTGAATTGACAGATAATCAACAAAAGATTGTGTTATCTGCATGACAACTTAATCAGAAAGCATGTATGGCACTTCGGCATCATTAGTCCACACATGCTAGATCGAAGCTGACATTACTTTATGGAATTCATAGAAACAGGATTGTTTCACCTATTTACATGCCCAAGTGGTGAGGCATCTTCAATTTGAATTAGAATATGGCTTGGGAACATAAACAATAGCATCTGAGTTACATACTCTGAAAATGTTATGTTTATGATAATACCACTATTAATGGTACAGAATAACTAGCTAACTTGAAGAACCTAAAGAAATGGGTGAAAAACGATGACCAAACAGGATCCAGAATTATGGAACATTCGGAAAGATGTATATGTTATCAAGTCATGAATTACCTGGTCCATGTCATCACAGGTCAGAACACCAAATATGCAAGGGACCTCTGTGGCAACATTAAAGAAAAAAAAAGAGGAAAATAATCAACTGCCAGAATGTGAATTTTAACTAACTGTAATCACCAGAAAAAAAAACAAGATGAGCATATCACAAAATTCATTGAATGTCACTGCTCTCATTGGTCATTAGAAATATAATTCTACTAAGCTGTATGAGACATGTATAGCTGTCTGTAATTACTTATATTTGTAGGTTCATTGAACATCAATGATTACCAAAAAAGTTTCTCCTCTAGTTATGCCTATGAACAGCTCAATACTTCTAGGCTGGGATATTCCGATAGTCCACTAATCTGCCGTTCCCGTACACGATATGGCACCGACACGGCGATACGGTATCGTGGAGTGCCAGTGGAATTTAGGTTTGAAAATAAATACATAAAACCCCGATACGTCGTCGATACGCCGCAATACGTTTCCGATACGCAAAGCCCAACACCATTCATTTGAAAGCCCAAGAAAAGCCTAGTCCAAAAAAGCCCGGCCCAACATCAAAACTGACTAACCCTAGACCCTCCTCCATACGCGCAGCCGCCCCTTCTCCTACACACGCGCAGCCGCACCTCCTCCTCCAAGCCATCTTGAGGCCGCCGCCCCTCCTCCCTCCGCCACTGCTCCTCCCCCTTCGCCGCACCTCCTCCCTCCGCTGCCCCTCCTCTCTCCTCCTCTTTGCTTCTGCCACCGCTTCTCCTCCCTTTCTGCCACCGCCGCTCCTCCTCTCTGCCCAACGCCGCTTCGAGTGCATTCCTCCTCCGGTCCTCCTTCTCGATCCAGGTCAGTGATTGACTGATTGTTGCATTTTCTGCATGAGTTGGTTCTTTAGCAGTAGTCACTACTCACTAGTCAGTACTTAGTAGAGAATGTGAATGGGTTATCATTTTGCTCTAGGATGGCAAGTGGACAAGACTATCTTTAATTTTATATCATCTGTTATTTTATTTCTTAGTAGTAATGTTGCGTTGAAGGTTATTGTGTAGTGATCAAAGATTCATTCAAGGATCTGAGGTCAAGTCACATTTTGACATTTTGTTGGGTAAGTCATCGTTTCTTTATTCAGAATTTCTCATATAGCCTGCAACTGCAAATCTGCAATTTAATGATTACTAACAATATTGTCTACATGATTTATTTGCATGGACTGAGGAGGAATTGAGGAGCTCGACCGGCCCGAAAAATGGCTATTGGCAAGGAATACATTGTTTTCATCAAGGTAATCTCATTGTTTCAATCACTCGTAGCCTCTATACATTTTTCTAATTTTTAAATACATATATACTCGCCGTATCGACGTATCCTTGTTTTTAGGAAATTGTGTATCGCCATACCGGTATCGCGTATCGGGACAACATAGCTTCTAAGTGTCAGTTGACCTAGTTAACAACAAGAAGACATCAAATTTCTCTACTGGCGTGATCCAAGGAGGCTAAGAGATGAAAGCAACATACCAGCAGACAGTCCAGCATTGAGCACACCTGATGCAGCAGAGTTTGCAACAGCATCATAGTGGGTTGTGTCACCTCTAATCTGCAAATCAATTTGAAAGAAGACCTTCGAAATCAAATAGCATCGGCTACTGTTAACTATGGGTTTACAAAGCATGGTCCAAGTACGTATTACTATGACAACACCATCACAACTAACGTGATAAAAAAGGGTAAATACGTAGCAAACTCAGTATTAACTAGCTTTATGATATTTGATAGATGTCTTCCCACAGGTTACAGAATCCACACGGTTAAGATATGTTAAAACCAAGAAAATATCGGTAGAAGACTTCACTGTCAACAACAGTTATACAAGTAAAAAAGCAGGTTGTCAGCAGCATATGGCTTATGCAGATTCTTGTTGGAGCTTTCTCAATTCGAAATTACAGATAGATGTGATATTTTGTACCTCAATCAAAACTTGGGGGGGGGGGATATTAGCGCGAAAAATACTGTTTCATGCGCAGTGTACAAAAATATACAAGTTTCTTATACTTTTCAGAATTACTCATTTGGTACAGTTCACCAGGTTGCATAGTATCTAATTGTATGGGGCTATAAGTATTATATCTGGAAAAGACCCTTAAGAGGGTCAACACTACCTTGGGGACATGCTACATGGCCATTAAAAACAAAATGAATGTAGAAAAGGATACTTTTCAGAATTACTCATTTGGTACAGTTCACCAGGCTGCATAGTATCTAATTGTATGGGGCTATAAGTATTATATCTGGAAAAGAACCTTAAGAGGGTCAACACTACCTTGGGGACATGCTACATGGCCATTAAAAACAAAATGAATGTAGAAAAGGATAAAAATTCAAGAATTTAATATGGAGGTGATACCCAGAAAAAAAATCAGCTTACCACAGCCCCAATGCAAATAATTGCATCAAATTTTCCAGACTTCCCAAGCTTCTGTGCGGCAACAGGAATTTCAAAGCTGCCAGGAACACTAACAACCTAAACAAACAATAACTTCAATTAGAGTGAAAATATGTGTACTGAAGTCTGCGAAACTTTTTTAGAAACATGCACCAACTATATGCAGATCAGGAGTAAGGTTGTTTCTAATCACGTTGCAGATGATGTCTGAATGTATCAATGGTGCAGCTTAACTTATATGTGAGATTTGTAACAAAGGTTCTACACAGAAAGCATTCCTATTAAAATGCATATCACGCTACACATTATGTTGGATGGTAGTAAATTACCTATTATTAGACTGTTAGTGACCCTCTACCATTATACATGCTACATGTCGAAAGTTCATCTTCATCAAACGTGAAACGTTGATCAGAATAATTCATAAACAGAAAACCATGAAATGAGCTAGCTAGCTATAGGTCAATATATAAGTTACATATGTTGTCAAGCAAAGAACAAGAAGAAAATAATTAATTGGTCTATACAACATATTAACACAATCAGGTAGATAAGTCATCCAACAAGAGTGGTTTGTACTCGTGAAGAAAGCACTTTATCCCCAACATTAGGAAGGAAGGCAACGAAACAATTTTCCCTCACAGTCCACAGGCACATTAGTTATCATTGTGATGCTACCCCCATGAGGTTCAAGATTACTTGTCGGAAATGTCTGCATTTCAAATATGGCAATCACATCGCACAAAATAACTTCAGTTTAACCAGGTGAATAAAAATGCATACCGTTATATTTTCTTCTTTGACGGAATATCGCTCGAATGTCTCTAGAGCCCCCTGCAGTAGCAAGTTTGTGACTATCTCATTGAACCGTGCCACAACCTGCAGGTTAATAAGGAACCATAAAGTTAGACAATTGAATGGCAAATGGTGTCTAGAAACAGGAAAGCAACAGCTTATCAGTGAGACAGCATCTCATTTAGCAATTAGCACTACCACAGGAAATCAAAGTTTTTGTTCAGTAAAATCTCATCAATGCTCCATCGATTATAGGTTACCACTAACCACTAAGCATAATAGCACCGAAGCCAACAAGGGCGAGAAAAAGGAGCTCTCACTCACCACTCGAAACCTGAGCCCCTCGTTGTTGGTCAGCGACCCCATCAGCCGCTGGCGCCCGGCGGCGGCGGCGGCCACGACGGGGCGCCGAGAAGCCCGAGCATCTGCGACCAGCGCGGCGGGACGAGAGGGTAACGGTGCGCGCGTACGGGAGGGGCACGAAGGGAAGGAGACGGCGGCGGCTCTCGGCGCACGCAGAGGCGCGTTGGATAGCCATGGGTAGGAGGAGGGCCCCGCGGCCGCGGATGATGTCGCTGGTGAAGCCGCCATCGCCGCTGGTGGGTGCAAAGGAAGATCTGGCAGCTGCTTCTCTACTCTACTCTAGCGCGGATAGAGCTGGGACTCGGGCCGGGCTTTTCCGGGTCGGCACGAGGCCCGGCCGGCGAGGCACGGCCCAGACACGGCACGGCACGCCACGCGGGCGGGCCGCAGCAGCACGGCACGAACGGCGGGCGTGCTGGCCTGAGGACGAGCACGACGGCGGACGCAAGACGCAAGACGGGAGTTGGGCGTGGCCGCGGCCAAGACGACGGCGGCACGACGCAAGACGCCGCGTCGTCTTGACCCGCCCGCGACGCCGCCCGCCAAGAATCAAGAGGAGGAGGAGGAGAAGGAATCGGAGGAGGTGGACATCAAGGGCTCGGCATGCGGGGCGGGGAAGAACCTCATCAGCGCCATACGCACCGCCGAGGGAGGACAACGAGAGGCTCTCTCAAGCTCGTGGCCGGATGGAGCGGTGGCGATCGGCTATCTTCTTGCGCCGCCCGACGCTGCCGCCATGACCTGCAGAAGCTCGCGACGCAAGACCGTGCGCCTTCATACTCATATTCGCCTGCTGCTTAGCAATCTTCGCGCTCGCGTCGCCTTGCTTGAGTCAGCTCTAGAAGTCCCGTAGAGCCGCCGACCGAGATGACGCCAGCCATGACGCTACGTCGCTTGCTTCACACATGTGGAAGGAGTGATGAGCAAGGCGTGATGGGGAAGTGGAGGCGGTGGGGAGTAAGCGAGGCCAAGGAGGCGGTGAGGGAAAGAGGCCGAGGCAGGCATGAGGCTGGGCGGCGATGTGAGAGGGAGGCCAGAGAGGGGTCCAGGGCTCAGAGGAGGGCGGTGGGGAGAATGGGAGGCCGTGGGGCGATGATGAGAGGAGAGGGGGAGAGGGGTCGAGGCGGTGGAGGCGGTGAGGCGAGGCGAGGCGATGGAGAAGGGTCGGGAGGCGGAGGCGATGTCTCCCATGGGCGTGGAGTGGGTTGGAGGGAAAGGAAGTGGCCGACGACTTTGGACCTCCAAGCCTACTGGGAGAAAGAGAGAAAGAGAGAGAGAGAGAGAGAGAGGAGAGAAATTGAGAGAATCTAGCAGGTGAGGACAGATGTTTTTACTTTTCTCTGGGTGAATGACAGGCAAATTGAGAGAAAAGACAGGTGCTCTTTACTTTCTTTCAAATTGCGAGAGACAACAGGCGAGTGAAAGGTGTAATTAGCAACGTTCAGAATGTGCAGGCGATTAGTGAGTCGTGTCTTTTTCCAATCACGAGCACGAGAGACAACGGGCAACAAGCACTACAACGGGCAAATCGTGACCGCGAGAGACACGACATGACATAAAATCCGATGTGACATGCGCGAAGGCACGAGAAGCAACGGCTCTCGGGTTTCTTCTCTCGGTGTCTATAAAACGAAGCTCATTTCTCATTGATTCATCCATTCTCATCTCAAACTTATTTCTTCATCATTCATTACTCTTCTCATTTCTTCAATAGCCATCTGCTCTCTCCATTTATTCACCATCCATCCATTATGTTGCCAAGGAGTCTGAGCACCAAGGAGCTCCCGAGCGGTATGCTACCGAGGAGTCGAGCACGAAAAGGACAATGAGGCGACTTAGTGTAAGCTCTCGCCGTCGCTCCCTAGTCCTCCTCCGGCTCCGACTCCGTTGATGCTCGCCACTCGCCAAGCATGGGAGACTACGGCATGAGTGGCCGATCATATGGACGGATGCGGAGGGCTACGAGGAGTACCAAGGCGGTCCGGAGCCAATGGGGACTCGAGTTCTCCCGCGTCCTGAGCAGTAACATTGGCGGAGTCTCGACGAAGGGCGAATTTTGGAAGCACATGACTGGAGGCAGAAATCCATGATGGCCAAAGCGGTAGATATCGCAACATGTAATTATTGTCAAGCTAAATTATCGCTCGTGCAATTTGAGGACAGGCACTTGAACCAAGCACTACAAGGCATGCTTACGCAAGATCGGGCGCAGAGCCGAGGGAGGAGTACAAACGCGGCTAAACTTCGAGGCCGATGGCTCTGTAAGTACTTGGGTATACAACCCGCTTTCGCCGCGTGAGGAAATAGCTAGATATATTGTTGCGAAGATCAACCGATTAGGATGGGTGAAAGCCGCGATTCGAAAAAATGATCCAACGCGGCTTTTGCCCACAGTACCAACATGTTAGTAGGAGAACCACTACATCCGATATTTTACGGCTATACCATAAGGAACTAGCAGAGCTAAAAGAACAATTTCTACAAGTTCAGTTCTCTTTTGCTATAACTTCAGACATTTGGACATCATCACACCAGAGAAGTGCCTACCTTAGTGTTGTAGCCCATTATTTAGACGACAATTACAAACTAAACAAAAGAGTCATAGGGTTTAAGCCAATTAACGAATCGCACACGGGAGAGGCCATTGCCGAGCGTATACTACACGTACTTAATGATTTTAAGATAGATAATAAGATTGCGTCTATCACTCTTGATAACGCATCAGCGAACACGACTGCTATGAACATCCTCACCCCAAGATTGCAGACGTATATTGGTGGTTATGTTCTCCACCAGAGATGTGTATGTCATATCTTGAACCTTGTTGTTCAAGGCGGTATGCAGCGATTGGTGGATATTTGAATGGTATCCATGACGCCGTTAAGCTACCTCACAAATTCCCACAAGTGGCGACCCAGTTCATGAGTCTTGCAGTGACCAATGGGAAGGAGCCAAGAAAATTCGGTCTTGACATGAAAGTGAGGTGGAACTCAACCTACATCATGTTAAAGAAGTTACAAGGGTACGAACATGTTATATCTGTTTTTGTCAATGCTAACTCTCAAGACAATGAATTGGTAGTTACCAATTCAGATTGGCAGGTCGCTGGTCATTTTCGACAGTTTTTACAACCTTTTTATAGAGCAACAAAGATGTTATCTGGTATTTATTACCCTACCTCTTGCTTAGTTATAGAATATATTTGGTTAATTGCAGACAATATTGCCAAATTTAGGAAGGATCCCATTTTAAGTCATGCTGTTGCACTAATGGAAGAAAAGTTTATTAAATATTTAAGTTCTATTTCACATGTGTATTGCTTTGCTATTATTTTCGATCCTCTGAAAAAAGTTGCGGGTTTTTGAGATGGGTATGGAGGAATAGGTGAATGCCTTGGTCTTGATTACTCGGAAGCTTTTGCACACGTCAAAGAGGAGCTTTTTCGTGTTTTCGCATGTATCATGACAAGTTAAAACAATATGAGATCGAGACCCGAGCAGCAGACGCAACAAGGAAAGAAAAGCTTGACATCCCACTTGTGGAAGAAGCTAAAGGGCAAGTCAAGTTCTTCGTCCTCTCAGCCTCAGGCAGCCCCCTCGTGGAATTCTGTCTCAGAGCTAAACCATTACCTGGAGCATGATTTTGCAAACATCGATCCTGATCTTTCCGATGGAAAGATAAACTTGTTCGAGTGGTGGAAGAACAACAAGCGGATATTTCCTGTGCTATCACATTTCGCACGGGATGTTTTGTTGGTGCCGGTGTCTAGTGTATCTTCAGAAGCAACGTTCAGCATGGCAGGGAGAATAATTGAAGAAAGAAGATCATCCCTCACGCCTAAGATGGTGGAGGCAATCACATGCGCCAAGGATTGGGAATTGGCTAAAGAGCGGCAACAACACCAACTGGAGGATCTTGAGATCGTGCAGGCGTACGCTGACCTCAATCGCATGAACGATCTTGACATTAATGAGTAGTTAGTATGTACACATGTTGTTACTGTACTCTTTTCCTTACTCGGGGAACCCCACTCTGGGGCGTAAGGTTTTTAATGAGGCAGTAACATTGTATCTGTAAAATATCAAGAAAATTTCACTTTTTCCCCGAAATATTTTCGTACCCATGTTTTTACGCAATTAATTCAATTTTAACTAGGTTTTTAATGAGACGGGCACGACCGCGCGAGAGGAATGAAGATGGCGGTCGCCGCCTCCGCCGTCAATAGTTACTTAGGGTGGGCTTGGTCAGGCGCAAGACGACCCAAGACGACGGGCTTTGGGCGTGCGGCCTGGCCGAATGCGAGGTGGGCTTTAAGACGGCTGCACGGACGGCGGATGATCGGGCCGAGCAAGACGGCGACGACGCGTTCGGCACGATGGGCGGGCGTGCTTGACGTGACGCCAATTCCCACCTCTAAGCGCGGATGCCAAAGACGCTCAGCGGCAAACGGAGCGGATAGTTGACCGAATAATTTGAGTTACAATTTGGAAAGTTTTTTTTGTTGGATTCAGTTCCGGATTTTTTTTTTCCGGATTCGGATTCGAAAAGAAGATATCCGGTAAATTCAGCGCTATCCGAAAAATAAATCGAAGCTATCCGAATAACTATCTGATTTGTATCCGAAAAGCTCTATGCCAACGGAACATAGCCTGACCTGATGACCAAATGATTTTTTAAAATAATATTATTTTAAAAGATAATTACAAAAATAAATAGCCGCTCCAAAAAAATTACAAAAAGGGTCCCTGTCGGCAGGTAGCTATCGTCACCGAAGCTGGCGGCACAGGACCTGTTGACCAATTGTCGTCGATCCGACTTCGTAAATCGGTTCAACTAGCGACAGGAAGTGAATAGTCTTCCTATCGTCACTTGAACTGGCAACAGGTACCGACAAGATACCATGTATAAAACCCCCGAAAAATTACTTTAAATCTTATTTTAATTCTAGAAAAAAAAACAGAAGAGAGGATGATAGGAGGAAGAAAGGTAGTAAAGCTCTGCTAGTTCGTTGCGGATAAGAGAGATTGACAGAGCATCAGATCCGGTAGGTCATCTTGCAGGTACATTTTTTTTGCAACTTTGTACAATATGTCAAATTATTTTGAATTAAGTACATCATTTGAGCTGTAGCAAGTAGAATTAAATAGAATAGCGAGTAGAAGCATGTAGAATTCAGTATATAGAATTCAGTAGAATAACAACATAAAATTCAGTAGAATAGATAATTGTAGTCAAATTATGTACTACATCATTTGAGTTGTGTATAGTTTAGTTTGTCGTGCACATGTTATGAATGTTACAGCACTCGAACGATTTAGGATAAATCTGCAGAAATAGGAATACGTCTATTACAAATATGTAAAAAAATAATTCCAGCTTTATTTAGCTTCCCATTTGTGCATGGTAATTATATTGTTAATAACAAAAATTAATTTTAAACTAGGAAAATAGGAAGAACTTTGTTTATTGTTTATATTTGCACTTGGAAAATATTTAAAAACATCCTCTAAATTGGAAGACCGTATTACAAATCTGTTTAAATTACTGAGTAACTTAAATTTGATTTACATTTTTGTGTGGTAATTATTCTGATAACGTAGAAATTTATTTTTAAAGTAGGAAAATTGGTTTTTGTACATTTTTCGTAGTCTTGACAATGCATGCACTTAATTTTTAGGTATGGCGAACGCAGGCCACTACGAGTTGCTTGACCCGGTAATTGACGCGCATCACCGTAGCCGCCTCAGTACCATGCTCCCCCGGAGGGCGAGGCGCCGATTGAGCTTGGTGCGTTGCGGCTGCTCATGTCCATCAGAGCATGGAGGCTGCACCTAGACAGGGTTCTGAGGTACGTGTAGTTCTGACCTTCATGCATTCAACCGTGGTCTGACTACTTTGTGTGCAGTCACGTTTGTTCTTAATCATTTTGACATAGGTTGAGAGCGGCAAACCTCCTTCCACTAGCGAGGATGGTGGAGACGACGTGGGAGGACGACTAGGACCGCGATCCTGGTCGTATGTCTAGGCGTTTTTCGTACGACCGGGCTCTACTGATAGCGCTGGTTGACCGTTGGAGGCCAGAGACATACACGTTCCACCTTCCGTGCGGGGAGATGGCGCTGACCCTTTAGGACGTCACCTTCCTTACCGGGTTGCCCTGCACTGGCTTCCCTATGGCGACGTACGACACCCCGGACACGTGGCGCACGAACCTCCTAGCGACGTTCCACGATGTGCTACCGTCGGGCGACGGGTACACGGAGTTCAGCAGCCCGCACGGGCCGACGTTGAGGTGGATCTGCTAGTTCTACGTAAGTCTTTGTAACTATTGTCATCTCACATCAATTCATATGTGAACCTTACTGATGTGTACATGTCTTCTTGCAGCCCGAGCGTATGGCAGAGAACGCAAGCGACATCATTGTTAGGAGGCACTTCGAGGCCTACCTGCTGTGGTTGTTCGGGTGGGTCATGTTCCTAGAGTCCCATGGCGACAGCATCGACAAGCATTACGTCCGGTACACACGTGAGCTGGCGGACTGGCCAGTGGCCGAGATTCAGCCCTACGCCTGGGGGTCCGACCGTGTTGTGCACGACGTACCGTGCACTGTGCGACGCGTGCCACCGGGCCCAAGACAGCTCCATCCTCTCCGGATGCCCGCTATTCGCGAATCGTGGTCCTTGAACGCCAGATCGAGCGACCACAATTTGGATTTGGGAGCGTACGCGGTCAGCTTGTACGATGAGGACGACGTCGTGGACCGGCCGACCATGGGCACGGTGTGGTGCCAACGACGGGTTAGTTTCATGATCATTTATTATTTTTCATAATGTAATCACAATTTCGGGTGATAAGTCTCCGTTGTTATATTCCACAGGTCACCTACACGCCGATCACTTCGCAGGGGTCCTACCTGGAGTACGTTGCGATGTTTGATCAGCTGACAGATGACCACATCATCTGGACACCGTACACTCAGAAGAGGGTGCGCGCGTGCGTGCCCAAAGGACTGTCGAGTCTGTGCACGCGAGACTACGTGTACTGGTACACGCGGAGGGCCTTGGTGCACGATGTCTTTGTGAAGGAGTACCAGGTGCAGCAGGTCATGCGCTAGTTCGGTCTACGATAGGAGGCCCCAGCCCCGTGGGGGGGACACAGGTGCCGGCGCACATCCATGCGTAAGTTCACACTTTACTTCTTTCGTAAAATGTGTGTTATCTGCCGACCAAATAATTGTCTTGTCGTCCACAGGTACACTAGGAAGGAGGTACGTGGCACGGGCTCCTGGTTGGACAAGATGTCCTGTTGGGTTGTGGCTTGGCTCAGGGCCTACGACGACCTCGTCCAGGAGGATGCTCCCTATGACTCTGGGACGTATGAGGAGTACATGGAGTGGTACGCCAGTCGGACAAGGCTTCGCTGCGTCCGGATCGTGGTCGACCCACCACGACACAAGGCTACAACGTTCAACACGTACCCCACCCAGCCGGACTCCACATTCCACCACTCCGTACGTATTGAACGGTCCTTAATTCATATTTAAATTGTAAGATTTAGGTTTCTATAACATCCTAAATGTATAAACAGGTGTGTGTTTCAAATGTAAGAAAATGTGTAGAAATTAAAACTTTTTCTCACATCTTGAAACTCTTGAACTCATCTATAATTCTTGTCCACGAGTTGTGGAATCCAAAAACACAAAGCTCTTGTTGACTAAAGTCAAACCCTTATTCCACTTTGTCACAAATCTTGTGCCTACCTTTGGAAATATTTTTCCTAGGTTCAGAGATGATGTGTGACCCCTCTGAAAAATGTCATAAGTTTTAAAACTTGTTTGATAATTTTTGGAGATAATTCAAACCCTAGAACAGCCTTGATGAATTTCTGAAGAAAAATGCAGTGCACAAAAATCTCTGGAAATTTTATGAAAGGTTAATCCTGGAGTGAGGAAGCTCCAGTTAAAATTTTGGAATTTTTGGAGTTAGTTTGCTACCTCTAAAAATTCCTCCAACCTCAGCCTTCAAATTTGAAATTCAAATCTGGCACTGTTCCTTGGGTCCGAGCCGGTTCCCAAAGCAGGTCGAACCCAACCCACTTTTCGGCTCAGCCCGTGCTCCTCCTCCCGGGCGAGGTCGTGCCCGTTGGATCAAGATCAATGGCCACGACCTCTGCCGCACCCAACCGTGCCCTCAGCTCACCGCGTGGTCCTCTCCCCGCGTGAGGTCGTAGCCGTTGGATCAAAATCCTACAGCCACGACCTCCGCCACAACCAGTTCAGCCCAGTCCCCCTCCCTCATGAGGCCTTGCGCCGTTGGATCAAAATCCACAACCATGACCTCCCCTCTTTATCAAGCACACCCGTCCTCCCCAGCGCATTGTGTTGTGCGCCGTTGGATTAAAATCCACGGCCACGACCTCCCCTCGTTATCTTGCGCACCAGACCTCCCACCCGCGCGAGGTCGTGCTCCGTTGGATCTAAATCAATGACCACGACCTCCCCCTCTCATCTCGTCGCCGTCATATCCAAATCTCGCGGCCACGACCTCTCCTCCCCTTCTCAGTGTCTTGCCTAAGGGCCAAGATCTCCCGCATCTCAGTTCGTCGCCATTGGATCGAGATCCAATAGCCACGACCTCCCCTCTCCTCTCATCGCCGTTAGATGGGGATCTCACGGCCATGACCTCCCCACCTCTTCTCTGTGTCGTGCGCAACCGCAACGACCTCTCTCCTCTGTTCAGCGCCTTTGGATGTAAATCCAATGGCCCTGACCTCCCACCTTGGTTGTGCGCCGTTGGATCGAAATCCAACCGCCACGACCTCCTTTGTGTCATGCGCAACGCCCATGACCTCCCCTCATCATGGTGCACCGTTGGATCAACATCCAACCGCCACGACCTCCCTTTGGGTCGCGTGCGCAACACCACGACCTCTCCTACATTGTGTGCCCTTGGATTAAGATCCCAATACCACGACCTCCCATCGTTGTTGTGCGCCGTTGGATTAAGATCCAACAGCCACGACCTCCCATCCCTTGTTTGAGACGCGCGCTGCAGTTAAGTCCTCCCCATCGGGTCCGCGCCATTGGATGCAGATCCAACGGCCAGGACCTCCTATCCCCTTTACCGCGCGCGACCTCCCCCTTTTCCTTTCGCAACCGTGCGATGGAGATCCCACGGCTGCGACCTCCCCTTTTCTTTGCGCCACCGTGCGATGCGGATCCGGTGGTCAAGACCTCCCCCGTGCCTTTCCAGATCGCACCGTTGCGGATCTGAGGGTCACGACCTCCCCATGCTCTTATCCAACGGTGGAGGTGAGGTCATGTTCTTCTCCTAGCTTCAAGGCGCGTCAAGTCACGCCATGGCGAGGAGGAGGCAAGGACTGTCAAGGTCCCAATGACTCTTTGCTTGCAAGCATTTATTGCGTGTCAGCCTTTCCACCCCTAGGCCATGCTCAGACCTACCCCCCCCCCCGGTCACCTCCACATCCTGGTGGAGCCATGGACCGAGCCATAGGCTAAGCTCACCATGGAGCTTAGCCCTAGCTCATGACCTCTGCTTCCCTAGGCTATAAGACCTCCCTTGGTTTCCCCCCTTGGCTTCCTTTACACACCATTGAGCTCAGGCTCGCACCCACTGTGCTTGGCTGAGCTCTTTCTCCACAGACCTCCCCCAACCGCCATTGTTGAGCTTGGAGCTCCTCGGTGGCACAGGGTCCCTGGGGCTTTCTTCTCCATTTCCTTACTTCAATTTGAGCCACTCCCCTCTGTGACAAAAACCCTAACTTATTTGGTTGGGACATTTTCAGAGGTGGCCTGATTTGGAGCTTGGAGCTTTTGGCCATGGAGTACCCCTTCTTCACCATCGCCGGTCCTCCTCTCCCCAGACCTCCTCAGCTCCTCCACGACCTCCAGGTAACCTCCTGGTAGTCCTTTAGAGCTGGGCACCTGCATATATGGTTGTTGCAGAGCTTTACTTCAAGTTTTGCTTTCGGCCGTTTTGGTCACCGTCGTGCTCCTCCGGCTCGCCGCCGTTCTGGGCCGTCGCCGCCGGTGTGAGTGGCACCCTCTGGTGCGCACGGCTATTGTGGACTCGTCGATGCCCTCAGTGTGCGCCGCCGTGGCCTATCTCGCCGGCGACAAGCCGTGGAACGTCCTCGGTTTTTGTCGGACGTGTGCCAGCGCCGTCCCGTTGTCGTAATCGGGCATCTTTAATGCGCAATCCCCGTGGTTATCCGCGCTAATCATGGGATAGAATCGTTGTCAGAGCGCGCGTGCGCTGCGTGCGTGGTCGCGGGCCGTCCATCTCGCGATCAGCGGCCACGACCTCCACCCCGTTCGCGCGCGCGTGATCCAAGCGCGCCGCGCACGAGCGCACGATGCCACAGGTCGTGAGCCGTTGGATCCAGGATCTACGGCCCACGTTCTCCGAACTCACGCGGGCGCGCGCGCGCGATGACGCAGGTCGTGAGCCGTTGGATCCAAGATCCACGGCCCACGCTCGTTGAGATCCTGCGGGCGCGTGTGTGTTTTCACCGGGAGGTCTTGGGCCGTCCGATTGAGAATCAACGGCTCATGTCCTCCCGCTTCGTTATGGTTTTTAGAAATTTCCGAATGACTTATTTGTAAACTGAAAAGGTAATGAACTTTGAAAATGCATAACTATTTCATTTTAAATCCAAACGAGGTGATTCCAATTTTGTTAGCTCTGGTTTGATCTGGGCTCTAATCTAAAAATGGTTGTGAGCTCGGTTCGGCTCCAGAAAATGGATTTGCGACTTGGTTTAGAAATAGACTTTAAATGTTACCTTAAAATTTCATTTAACTTGTAAAATGCATAAGTAATTCTCTATAGATCATTTTTGAGTGAATCCAACTTTGTTGGTTTCCTCTATTAGTGCACTAAATGGTAGAATAGGATTTAGGCATGTCACTATTTTCAAAAGAATTGTGGGTGCATTTTAGTTGTGCTGATTTTCATGTTTTTGAAAAATTATAGAAGGTGCATAATAGCTCCAAATGAGATGAATCCAATTGGGTTGTTCATCTTATGAGGTGCTTGTTTTATTGTAAAAATTTCAAGTGCACCACTTTTCTAGAAATTTTTGCTAAACAATTTAATTATGGTGAATAGTAGCAGTTTGCATTTTAGAGGCTGAGCAGTTTTGTTTTGCTCATATCTTTTGCATTGAGAATCCAAATCAATTGGTTCTTGTTGCTAAATTCTCTAAAAATCATGCTCTTGCTGCTGTAAATATTTAACATTTCAGAGCATTTGGAGCAAGTTTGCTGTGGTGTCTTCTTGGTTTTCGTCGTTCTTATCGATTCTTTTCGCCTTTTCGATTAGGTGTCGACGAGTGTGTTGAACCCATGAGCGATACTCAGAGCAAACCGAAAGCAAAATTTCAAAGAAGGCAAAAAGCAGTTTGATCATATCCATTATGTCCCATTACTTTAAAGTCTAATATATTGTTTTACTTGTATGTTTGCATTGCTATTTTGTTGTTAAATGATATCGTTAGTGATCCTATAGATGCATATTCTGTAGGTAAATGTTCTTTCTCTACTACTAAGCCTAGGATTATCTTGCTGTGATGTAGATGAAGGACCGGAAAGGCGACTAGAGGGGGGGTGAATAGGAGCACCGAATCTTTTTCGCAAAGAATGGATTCAACTTATAAATCACTCCAATAGCTATGAGAGCTATGAAGATCAATGATTAAGCACAGAGGAAGTCTTATGTTGAATCCACTCCTCACCCCCAAAGCTCAGAAACAAAAACGAGGAAGAGCCGAACAAATCAGACAATCGGTACAACCACAGCAAATGGCGGTTGTCTGCTGATCCAGATAAATCATAGTAGAACAAGCGGCGGTTGTACCGCAGATCCAGCTACAACCGCAGCATGTTAAGCCTTGTTCATCCGATTGTCCCGAACAGCAAAATCCGCCGGTTTCAAAACGAAAATCAACGTAACTTTTGATCTACGCGCCAAACTTGACCAAATTTGGAACACACCTTCCTAAGGATGTTAGGAACCTATTCCAAGAAACGATTGAGTAGATCCATCCACAAAATCTCAGGAATCAACCAAAAAGGAAGAACGAAGAACAGAGACAACCCAAAACTGAAATCTTAGATTTAAACCAAGTTTGCTCTTCGGGAAATCGATCAAATGATCTTGTGACACTAACCCATCATAGAACAACTCATTTTGAGGCTTCCCAACAAGAAACAACAAGAGACTCACAAAATCAAGAAATCATCAAATGGGAGTCACGAAGAACAGAACAAGAGTTCGAGAGACAAACTTCAGATTTCATTCATTGAATCAAAAGCGAAAAACACATAGATACATCCCCATACGCATGGACATTAGAACCAGAGGGATGATTACATGTAGGCTCAATCCATCTCCTCACTCTCACAACTCAAGAACAAACACTCATCCATACTTGAGGGGAGATGAACACAAAACCAAGAAGGGGACAAGCAGGGAGCACTACTCTGCCTACACCTCCACTCTCAACAACTAAAGAGCAAAAGAGAAACAACCTCACAAAGCCTCTTTTGACTCTAAAACCCTAATTCCACCCAAGTGCTCCAGAGGGCATGCAGCCCTCCTCTCCTTTTATAGCGCTTGGCTAACGGGTCTCCGCCCGCTATGCCCGCTAAGTCCAACTGAGCCCGCCTCGCCAGTGTGACCTTGCAATTTCCGATTCGCCTTCTTCGCACCTTCCGAAGCTTCAGCGCTCCTTGTCTCAAGACGCCCGCAACCACCTCGAGTCCACGTCGCCTTCGACACATCCTCGACTGTTCGACCTCGGCGCCACTGCGCTTAGTCCAGCCCATCGTGTCTCGCCACGACTCCACTCGACGCCCCGCAGCCCACACGCATAAGAAACACGAAACCGAACAAGTTCTTCACAACTTGACCTAACGTTAGCTCAAACATGCAATATGCAACACATATGCATGAACACACTTGGATATGACCTATCCCAAAACTCAAATCACCAAAATGGCGAACCTCACAATACAATCAGATAACCGCTTATGTTACCAACGGATCAACCGCGACCGGCCAGATCGCTCCAATACTCGCGGTCGTTCGATTTCCAATGAAGACCGAACTCAAAAACAACTTCTCCGAATTCTTCAACCGCCATTTACCAATCGGTATAACCGCTTCATGGATCGCATCGCCCATAACACGCCGGTCGTTCGATTATCCCGACAAATTTCGATTGACTTCATTTAAAACGCGCGGACAGCGCAAGAATGACAAGGTCCGACCACACAAACCAAACTCGATCGACCTAAAACCTTTGTCAATTACTCATCACTCACACGGACGACCTCCACATGGTCTCTCAATCTCCCCTTGATGAGTATATTGACAAACTCGAAAAAGAGCAAAGTTGAGTTTGAGTTTGAAGAAACCAACATGGTCCAAAGAAGAAGAGTGAAACAATGACCATGTCGATGAAGGAACATTAGAGCAACAACAAAAAGAGCAAATTGTTCTCCAAAGCTCTAAACTGCTCCCCACAGACTTTTCTTCTCTATTCTCCCCTTTTGGCAATAAACACATCAAGAATGCTCAAGAGAGAAAATGACATGTCAATGGATGAAATGGTCAAGTTTGATTATTCTAAGCATTTAGAGCCATGAGAATTATCCATAATGACCATAATGTAATACACCAAGCCATAACTTAATAAAAAGGCTATCTAGATCATGACAAGATATGTATAAGCTAGCTAGAACACATAGATGACAATCTGAAAATGAGGTACATTATGTGAGCAAGTCAAGTCATCAATGAGCAAAGTCTCGCTAGAGATATCCAAGGATGATGCAGCCATGTCAATAAGCTAAGCGGAACTAAGAAGCTTAAATTGAGACCAAATAGAGTGCTATGCTCAAGATTGAAACATTGGTTAAAGTACTTGATACTTTTGTAGCTTTAAGCACATTGAACACATGAAACATATTTTCTTTTGAAATTCATGGTGGTTTCCAACCAGATTTTTGTTTTATCATGTGCTAGGTCTCAAGCCTTATGCGACTACTCCAAGCGAGAAGCTTAAGAAGATAGTCTAGGTCACCCAAAACTCCCCTAAGTTCATGCCAAGTGCAATGGCAAGCCGTCTCATAGGAGAGAATTGGTGAGATCGCTTTTTTCAAGACAAAAGAGATCTTTTGCCTTTTAACAAGTTGTACTAACTCATGCATCATCAAGAGACTAAAACAAGCTCAATCTAAGGCTCAATATAGATTCATCACTCTACCCAAATTTATTTGACATGGCATGAATCATAAAAAGATATCTCAAGAAAGACTAATCTCGAAGTGCTAACATGACAAGTTTTAGTTTGTTGAGCAATTTTAATTAACTTATCATGGCAAAAGCTAGGCTACACATATGAAGTCATGATAAATCTAGCAAATAAGCACAAGTCATGACAAGGTGTAAAGCATTGTAAACATATCATAGCAGGATAATAATCAAGGCTCAATGTAGTTATATTACAATGCGTAATGCTAGAAATGCGTAAGATCCAGCTCCCCTCAACATTAGATGCAACTTTTAGTTCAAGTTGAGTTAACTCAAAATTAAGCTCCGTAAGCTCCCAAATGAACTCCCTTGAACCAAAACAATAAATCGAGAAGTCGGCAAAGAAAACATAAAACAAAAATCCTTAAAGCATAGATAAGATATAGAGAATACTATGGCTCAGATCGACTCTCATCTACCCCATATGACTCTAGGACTATCAACCGCCCTTGGCTAACACACTAAGGAGCAAACACGTTCCTGTCTACCCAAGGGTGGCCCAACCCTTGCTAGAACCTATAAGAAGTGAGTAAGCTCAACCTAGTGAGAAGAGCGACTAATAAGCAAGATCCTAGAATCACAAGATAAGAGCAGTAAATCTAAACAACTAGACAAAAGAAGCACTCTAATCTATGCTAGGAGGACTAATCCCAAATGCACCCAAAATGCAATGCAATAGTAAGGAGCAAGAGCATAAATAATATAGTAGAGCAAGAAACCCAAAGCTCCCTCACTATAGTCCATAAGGACAAACCACCCCAAGCTCTCCCAGAGTGAAAACCTCGAACTATCCAATGGCTTGGTGAAAATGTCACCAACCGGTGGTCACTTCCACAAACTGGAGCACTATATCGCCCTTCTCTACATGGTCTCTAAGGAAGTGGAAACGAATATCGATGTGCTTGGTCCGAATGTTG
Organism: Phyllostachys edulis; assembly: GCA_036346405.1. NCBI lineage: Eukaryota > Viridiplantae > Streptophyta > Magnoliopsida > Poales > Poaceae > Phyllostachys > Phyllostachys edulis. Next base: position 48,319,722 of record CM070552.1, read on the forward strand.
CTTTGGGTTCTTGGCAATGTTAATCGCAGTGTTATCACAAAAGAGTGGAACAACGCCGATAACTAACCCAAAGTCCCGCAGGTCGAAGCCATCCAGAGCACTTGACTACAAAGAATCGGTGCAAAGAACATACTCGGCCTCTGCGGTGGATCAGGTAACACTGCATCGCTTCCTTGAAGACCAGAAACAAGAGAAGTGCCAAGAAATTGGCGGTGCTGAAGTGCTCTTCCTATCTATCCTCTGACCAAATAAGTTCAGATCCGAGAAGGCTCTCAAGGAAAGACAGATGAGGAAGAGTACCAGATACCATAGTCAATGGTAGCTCGCAGTACGAAGATGCGCTTCATCACTGGCGGTGAGAAACGCGAGGAGAAGCTCGAAACGAGCGCACAAACACACGTAAAAATGTATGTCCGGTCTCGAGGCGTTGAGGTACAAGAGGGAGCCAATCATGCTGCTAAACTCCTTTTGATCAAGCTCGCTCGCCATCCTCATCTGGGTCAAGATAGGTCAGAGAAGCCATGGGAGTCGACAAAGCTTACCATCACTCATGTCAAGCGCTTCAGAGGTCACGAGTGTACTTTCCTTGATGAAGAAATGTACCTCCCGAGTCCGCTTGATTTGGAAGCCAAGGAAGAAGGTCAACTCACCCATCATACTCATCTCAAACTCGGTGCTCATGACATCCGAGAACCGGGAAACCAGAGTATGGGAAGAGCCGCCAAAGATAATGTCATCGACATAGATCCGACGAGCAGAAGGTCATGCCATGCCGGCGGATGAACAAGGTCTTGTCAACTATACCCATCTCAAAACCATGACTTATCAAGTAGGACTTAAGCCTCTCATACCAAGCTCGGGAGCTCGCTAAGTCCATACTGTTTTGGAAAGCTTGAAGACATGGTTAGGTATTTGGGGTTCTCAAACTCGAGGTCGCTTGACGAGACTTCCTCCTCAATAAGGCCATTGAGGAAGGCACTCTTCACGTCCATCTGGTAAAGCTTGAAACCCTTAGAAGTCGCAAAGGCAAGGTGATTCTAATGGCTTCAAGTCGAGCCTCTGAGGCAAAGGTCTCCTCAAAGTCTAGACCTCAACTGGGAAAACCCCGAGCTACTAATCTCGCCTTGTTTGGGATGATTACCCCATCCTCACTGCTTGTTCTTGAACACCCACTTGGTTCCAATGATATTGTGGCCTCGTGGGGGCTCAACAAGCGACTGCACCTTGTTCCTCTCGAAATTTTCTAGCTCCTCATGCATGGCATTGACCCATGACTCATCGATAAAGCATGAGAAACATCTTTGGGCTCAAAAGAGGCAATGAAGGCGAATGGAGACAGAATTGAGATAAGCGATTTTGAGGTAACACGCTCGAAAAGATCTCCAATGATCTCGCTCTCAAGGATGAACTTTCGGAAGTGTCTAGGAGGTCTGGGAGAGATGAAGAAGTGGCCTCTACCTCATGAGCCGACGAGGTAGGAACAGAGCCACTAGCTCCAGAGGAAGCGAAGGCAAGGTCGATCACCTCGAGGTGCGGTGGAAGACGGCACCTCAAGGAGTGGATGAGGGGATGATCGTAGACAACCGTCATCTCCATCGCCCTCATCATCCACAAAGATGGTCTCGGACCGCTCTAAAGAACTCGAGATATCGGCCTAGTCCTGACCGCCTCGTCAAAAGTCACCTCAGTGTCTCTACCATTTTGCTAGACTCAGCCTGCACCTATAAGCCCGCCAAGAAGTCGAGTAGCCTAGAAAGATACCGCCACAGAACGTGACTCGAACTTATCTAGGTTCCCTGACTTCAAAATAAAGCACTTGCAACCAAACACACGAAAATGAGAGACGCTGGCTTTCGCCTCAGTATCTCAACTCATAAGAAGTGCGTGCAAGAGTGCCCAAGAAAACTCGATTCAAACATGGCCTTGGTCGCAATGGCTTCACCCAAAACTTCCTCGGTGTAGAGTACTCATCAAGCATCGTCCCGCCATCTCAACTAAGGTACGGTTCTTCCTCCACAACGCCATTTTGCCGAGGGACGATGGAGAAGAGAAGGCGGTGCTCTACACTGCCTCACCGCAGAAACTCTCAAAGTAGGAATTTTGAACTCCGTGCCATTGTCATTGCGGATCGCTCAGAAGGCACCCGGAGCTCAACAGATGACCTACTAAAAGACCTCGAAATGTGTAAATGTCTCGCCCTTCGAGGCTAAGAAAACACCCAAGAGTACCTCGAGAAGTCATCGACCACAACAAGAACATACCACTTCCTCCCGCCGATCAAGACTCGATTTGGTCCAAGCGTGTCCATGTGGAGTATTTGTCTCGGTGCATCGGTCATAGTAATGTGGACCGAGGATGAGAAGCGGCAACCATCTTGCCGCGTCTTCAAGCATGGAGTGCAAACAAGATCTTTGACCATCTTGAGTTTCGCAGACCACTTAATGAGATCATGGTTGCTAACTCGGGTCAAATGGTCAAATCCAATATGACCAAGTCTCCTATGCCAGAAAGAGAGATCGCGGGACTCAGAAGCAACTAAACACCTGAGAGGATCGCCAGAAGACTCAGAGAAATCAGCACGAAAGATCCTCCCATAACGAGAAATCCGCAAACCAGACTACCCGAAGAGTCAAGAATTTTGCAATTGTTTTTCTTAAAGCTCACCTCGAAACCGTCATCAATAAGCTGAGAAACGGAAAGCAAATTGTACTGCAGCTTACTAACCAAGGCAACATCCTTAAGAATAAAAGAAGCATTAATACGACAAGACTTTTGGCGATGACGCCTGCACGAAGCGTCTCCGAAGGTGATCGCCTCATCACCGGAGCGCTGGCTAGGAAGAGAACCAACGGAGTCTCCGGTCATATGACGAGAACAACCGAGTCTACAAGCCAAACCTTCTCCTTCCCTACCCGCGAACTCCGAGTCAAACAGAGTAAAGTCTCAAGATCGATAAATCAACAATGATTTTGGCACCCAATATCGAGTAACACGCCGAAAGCGATGAAGTAGTCAAGCCCGATCGACCTCTATCTACCCTACGCTCTCTGTCACTCAAGCGAAGGTCTAAGAGTAGACTCGGTTATTCGAGTCCGATCGCCACGAAGGAGCGAAGTCGAGCACCTGCAACAGATCGAACACGCCATGGTAGCTATCTCGATGGGGAAAACGAGATCTACCCTCAGACGGCGGAAGTCACGATCGAAAGCAAAGATGAGGACGAAAACCGTAAAACTCGAAAACCAAGTCCTCGATGTCGCACAAACCCATCGAAGAAACAAGCCTAGACCTCGTGTTGGTCTTAGGTGCACTCAAGGTCCGGGGCCGAATTCGAATGCGCCTAAGAGACTCAACATGGTCTCTACGCGATCTTGGCGCTACCAAGCATCGACGATTGTGTGTCCATCCTTCCGGATGAAGATGCGGTGATACTTCACCTTCCGAGAGGTAGAAGCAAGATGTGAAATTACCTCATCGTCGAAATCCTCGACATAGCCCGCCGACTTGAAATGGACTTTCTCGGTCTGGGCTCGATCTCGATCACACGGTGCTATGGGTCCGAGCACGGCGGTGGATGCTTCCTCATGTCCTCAAAGAAGTCATATCCTAGACCCCGATTAAATCTGCAGATCTTAGATTGGTCTAGAATAAGATTGAGCTTCTTCTTGCCTCCTACAAATCTCTCGAGAGTGTTCATAAGTCACCGACACTCCGAAAGAGAGAGGTGCAAGAAGAGCAGGGGAAGAAGAAGCAGCAGAAGGTAAGGAGCAAAAGAAGAACCAAAGCGAGAGGGAAGAATGGCTTGTGCAAGCACACCGACTCTGAAGGGACAGACCCCATCTTGCTAGCCGCTTGGTTCACGTTGCTAAGCTGCCTCATCCTTACCACCGGGCTTCTCCCCTTCTCCACAATCATATTGCAAGCACAATGTGACTTCTCTAGAAGGTCCTTAGTTAGCTTCACACATTTCTCATCCAAAGCAATCAAGTCGATTTTAGTTTGTTACACTTAATGCATGGTGAGCTAACAGGTCCTTAGAAGCAAACCGAGCCAACTTCCTTTCATGATCAATCATATCTTGGCTGTTTGGAGACGACCTCAAGTTCAAGTAGATTAACTTAGGACAGTTCAAGCATGAAACAATCGGCTCAAGTAAAGAAGCTTGTAGTTCAAGAATTTTATGATCCGCCTGTTTTAAGTTCATCTTCAAGTTATTGCAATTTTCACAAGACTCAGCAGATCAAGAAGCATGGCATAAGATCCTCTAGCAAAGAATGTCCTTACCCTCACATGAGGTGGGAGAAGTAGTCTCATCAAGAATAAGTAGGGTAATGACCATCCTACTCAACTCTAACTCAAACAAGTAGACTAACATTCTCCACCTTAACACTATCAAGTTTGGAGGACACACTATCATGTGAGGTCCTTAACTTCTCCATATCAACCAAAGAAAGCAGAGCATGTATCACAATCATCACTAGAAGGAGCGGATGTAAGAGCAATAATCTCTAGTGACGGTCTATCTATTTCCTTCTCTAACTCAAAGACACCTAGCCTTAGCTTTAGCATGAAAACCTCCTAGCTTAAGAAAAGCATGATTGAGCTGCTCAGAGGTGGGATCTACCTCGTCGTGTCGAGTCTGACTCTCTGTCATTGAGTTCGCCCTCGAGGGCCATGAAGCACACATGCCGAGAAGTCGTCGCCGCCATCCTTGGGCTCTTGGTCACCCGTCCGTCATCGCCGCTCCATCCCTCCACCTCGCCGAGGTCGAGGTCGTCAAGGCGGTGAGGACGCAGTGGAAGAGCTTCTTGGCTTTGCCGGTTGCGGAACTTCTTCTTCTTTGGGCGCCCGAGCTGGAGGCTTCTTGTTGCAGTTCTTGTCGGTGTAGTCGTTTTTGCCCGAACCGCCGTAGTCGTTTTGCCCTTCTCGGCTTAGGGCGGTTTGTTCGGATGTGGTTGGGGCCACCACACTCGAAGCAAATCACGGTCCTCCTCTCTTCTCGTCCCTCCTCCTTTGTAAGCATGGGAGAATCTTCGAGCAAGGAGGGCAAGTGCTCATCCCGAAGTTGCTCTAAGCGATCATCGCTATGTCACGAGAGCGACAAGGAGAAATTGCAAGAGGACTCAAGAGAGCAGGAAGAAGAAACGGATTGGTGACTAAGGCCATCGATGTGACTTCGACCGACGAGAGACAACGTCAATCTCGTGAGTCTTGAGGCGCGAGTACTGCCGCATCAAGAGTCGAGGTCGAGAGGTCTGTCGTGTCTTTGATGGTGGTCACTTTCATCTCCCAAACACGCAGATCGAGTCCGTGAGCATCGACGAGCATTGTCCGAAGTCGGGTATGTGAGACCGACCGCCGGAGGTTGCTCAAGATCTTGTGAAAACGCTGAAGCACTCATCTAGGGACTCACCAAAGAAGCATCTCAAATTTGTTGTATTCTCGTTTGAACCGGTCTGTCGAACCGCCTTGATCTGGGTGGTGCCCTCATGGTATGCGCCGAGGGTCACCCAGATATCGAGGCGGACGACATGTGAGATATCTTGGTCAAACTCACTACGACTCAAACCACGGATGATGATGTTCCTTGCCTTTGCATTCGCCTCAACATCAACCATGTTCCGGCATTGATGTTCTCATCGGCAGAACAATGAATCGAACCTTGACCTTTCGCCAGATGGCATACCCCGGCCTCGATGTATGTCTCCATTCGGCTCTTCCGAAGGGTAATCGATGCCATCGAAAACAAAGCGGCTTGGTCGAGTACTTGTCCATCGCCACGGCTCTTGAGACCGGTTAAGATCTATTGAAAAGAGCTAACCGCTCGATACCAATTGAAGGACCGGAAAGGCGACTAGAGGGGGTGAATAGAGCACCGAATCTTTTTCGCAAAGAATGGATTCAACTTATAAATCACTCCAATAGCTATGAGAGCTATGAAGATCAATGATTAAGCACGAGGAAGTCTTATGTTGAATCCACTCTCACCCCCAAAGCTCAACAAACAAAAACGAGGAAGAGCCGAACAAATCAGACAATCGGTACAACCACGGGCAAATGGCGGTTGTTGTGCATGATCAAGACAACCATTAGCAAACGGCGGTTGTACCATGATCCAGATAACCGCAGCAGTTAAGCCTTGTTCATCCGATTGTCCCGAACAGCAAAATCCGCGGGTTTCAAAACGAAAATCAACGTAACTTTTGATCTACGCGCCAAACTTGACCAAATTTGGAACACACCTTCCTAAGGATGTTAGGAACCTATTCCAAGAAACGATTGAGTAGATCCATCCACAAAATCTCAGGAATCAACCAAAAAGGAAGAACGAAGAACAGAGACAACCCAAAACTGAAATCTTAGATTTAAACCAAGTTTGCTCTTAGAAATCGATCAAATGATCTTGTGACACTAACCCATCATAGAACAACTCATTTTGAGGCTTCCCAACAAGAAACAACAAGAGACTCACAAAATCAAGAAATCATCAAATGGGAGTCACGAAGAATGTAACAAGAGTTCGAGAGACAAACTTTGATTTCATTCATTGAATCAAAAGCGAAAAACACATAGATACATCCCCATACGCATGGACATTAGAACCAGAGGGATGATTACATGTAGGCTCAATCCATCTCCTCACTCTCACAACTCAAGAACAAACACTCATCCATACTTGAGGGAGATGAACACAAAACCAAGAAGGGGACAAGCAGGAGCACTACTCGCCTACACCTCCACTCTCAACAACTAAAGAGCAAAAGAGAAACAACCTCACAAAGCCTCTTTTGACTCTAAAACCCTAATTCCACCCAAGTGCTCCAGAGGGCATGCAGCCCTCCTCTCCTTTTATAGCGCTTGGCTAACGGGTCTCCGCCTGCTATGCCCGCTAAGTCCAACGGAGCCCGCTTGTGCGCCTTGCGAATTTCGACTTCCGATTCGCCTTCAGACCTTCCCGAAGCTTCGCGCTCCTTGTCTCGACGCCGCAACCACCTCGAGTCCACGCTGTCTTCGACACATCCCGACTGTTCGACCTCGGCGCCACTGCGCTTAGTCCGATCCACCGTGTCTCGCCACGACTCCACTCGACGCCCTGCGACCACACGCATAAGAAACACGAAACAGGAACAAGTTCTTCACAACTTGACCTAACGTTAGCTCAAACATGCAATATGCAACACATATGCATGAACACACTTGGATATGACCTATCCCAAAACTCAAATCACCAAAATGGCGAACCTCACAATACAATCGGTACAACCGCCATGTTACCGGCGGATCAACCGCGACCGGTCGATCTCGCTCCAATACTGCGGTCGTTCCGATTTCCAATGAAGACCGAACTCAAAAACAACTTCTTCGAATTCTTCAACCGCCATTTACCAATCGGTACAACCGCCTGCGATCGTCATCGCCCATAACACGCCGGTCGTTCGATTATCCCGACAAATACGATTGACTTCACGAAAACGTGAACGCAAGAATGACAAGGTCCGACCACACAAACCAAACTCTACTGACCTAAAACCTTTGTCAATTACTCATCACTCACACGGGACGACCTCCACATGGTCTCTCAGTAGAGTTCGATGGATGGACTCTTATCACTTAGTAGTTTGTGTTGTTAATGCTTAGAAATGCTTACATAACGGTAGAAATGGGCGGTTGTCAACATTATGTCGATGACCTTGATCACACAAAAATTATTATTCCATTATGTCCATCTTGTGCTTTGTTACTTTGTAAACAAATAAAACAAAAACGAAAACAAAATTGTTTCATGACTTGGGCACAATGGATGTTGGTATGATTGTTGGGTGTGAATGGAATGGTGACTAGGTCCCCAAGGACCGAGTTACTTGTGTCACTAAGCCAAGCGCTTATGCGTGCTAACCACACGAGGGTATTGGGAACCCCTCTTGGCTAAGTACTTTGGGAGGTGTTAATTGTGGGTCGCAGGTGGTTAAAACTGTTTTTATAAGGGGAAGAGCACCCGCAGATTGCTTTATTTGGGCGATGTCTCCTATCCTTGGGTTGTCGCGACTCATAATTAGCGCCATTCATTGGAAATGCCTCAGAGGACTTAGCGTCGTGCAAGCATACCAAAGGAAGTGTGCTAAATAGCTTGGCTTAAAAGGCGGTCTGGGCGTGTGGGTACATTGGTACACCCCTGCAGGGTTAAAACTATTCGAATAGCCTCGTCCTAGGTTATGGACATGCTTGGTAAGGTCGTGCAAGAACTAGACTCAACCATTTAATTAAAACTTGTTGGGTGGTATGAATTGGGTAATTCATGCTATTGTTGTGGTGGCTATTGGGTTAGTCACTTCCAGGTTTGTTGTTGTCATCTATCTATTGTTATTATGTTGTTGTCTCGTTGCTACTTGCAAATTAAAAATAAATTGCAAAACTGCTTTGAATCTATTTAAATATTGCAAATGAAAACTTGCTTTATGCTAAAATGAGCCTAAAGCCTTCCACTTAAATAAAGCTTGCATGTAGCATATGTATAGGTCTCATTACCTTTACATCGCCGCCTTTGAGTACATTTTGTACTCATTTGCTTTGCTTAATAACTTTGTTGCAGAGGAGGTAGAGCCCAAAGGGCTTTACTTTTGTAAGATGTGCTGCGGTTGGGAAGACTAGCTAGGCGGCCCGGTCGGTTGCCTTGTGGGCTAAAGGCAAACCTTGTGGCTCTCTTTTGTTTATCGCCATCTTATGGCTTTTGCTTCCGCTGTGTTTATCTTTCTTAGTGGTTATTTGACCGGTCGGCCCTTTTGTAATAACTCTCTCTATATTATGTATGTCTTTTGTTTAATCTAGTTCGTGCTTTGGTTCTATGTCTTGAATGGAATTGATTCATGATTTTGTAAAGGGGTGTGTATACTGCATTTCTGGGAAGTATACATATCTCGAAGACACGGGTTATTTTATTTGTGATACTAGGGTCAATGGATGACTAAGCATTACAAGCCAAATAAACCGGGGTCCTCACAGTTTCCAACTTGTTGATTACTTGTGCAGACGGATCTACACCGGGAGGTTCTCGAGTTGGCAGCCTTCACGCAAAAGATGACGCTAGGGGACACCAGAGGGGTCCTATAGCGGATCATAGAGAAGGCGAAACAAGGCATCTAGTTCACCACTTGTCGCATGCCGATGGACCCAGTGGACCGACCAATGCGAGGACGAGGGGTCAGCCAAGGTGGTTCGTAGCCACAGGCTCCTACCCAGGACGTGGCGGGCGTGTCGTCGTGGCACCGCGGTGGGAGCACCGCTGGACATTTTGGAGGTGAGCAGGAGACATTCACATTCACTTCTTTATTTCGAACCGCACTATTTACTAATGGCAATCTTCTCTTGCAGGTCCTGTGCTCCACCGGCACGCGAGGCAAGAGTACGCGGAGTCGTCGGGGCGCACCTTCGTGCCACCAGGTATGACCACCTTGCTTGCTTATGTAACATCCTTTTTCGTGGATATCACCATGATTACATGTGTAATGTAATTCTTCTTTATTTCGAACCCCACTAGTTACTAACGGTAATCTTCTCTTCAGGCCCTGAGCTCCACTGGCATGCGGGACAGGAGTACGCGAAGTCGTCGGGGCATGCCTTCGTGCCACCAGGTATGACCACCTTGCTTGCTTTCGTAACGTCTTTTTTGTGGTTTTCGCCATGATTACATACATAACGTCATGCTTCACAGATCAACCACCGCCTTGGGAGGACGATTACTTGTCGCACGAGGAGGCACGCTCCGGGGAATTCTTCTTAGACCAGCGTGGCACCCAGTTCTCCGTGGGGGCTTCTCAGCTGCATGGTGCGCCGAAACCGACCCAACCAACGCAGGACCCCCCCTCGCGACACCACCTTAGGTTACTCGCGTCGGTCGGGTAGTGAGGTAGCCTAATCCTCTGACATACTCGGACCATCGTCGGGCAAGGCCAGGGGCGACACGCGAGGTGCACCCCAAGTGGGGCCGCCAGTAGATATTTGTTCCTCCAAATATCAGTCATGCTATGCAAATATTAATTTCTGTACAACTATTATTATGCTAGTCTCGTGTTTCGATAACTCTTTTTTGTGTGCAAACCATGACCACGTGAGGGATTCTGCATCGGGACACCCCACACCCGACGAGTCAGCTTTGTGTAGCGACGTGACCCAATAAGTCAGCTTTGCTCCCAGAGTTGCTGATGCTGTCGATGAAGACCCTACGGAAGTAGCTCCTTCGGTTAGGCAAGCTAATGGTCTTGCTGACGAGGGTGAGGAGGTGAAAGTCGTAGTGCAAAGGTTGGATCTCGAAGACCGGGACTACATGGCATTGTCAGAAGATGAAGGTTCTGACGACGAGGATGATGTGGACCAGCAGGCGGTTCCATCCGAGTGGAACATATACCAGTTCGACAACCTCATCATCAACGAAGGCTCCCGTGTGCCATGGGAGTACGACCAGAGCGAGGTTAGGCAAAGAGATATGTTCAAATGCAAGGAGGTCGTGCAGGACGCGGTCAAATTCTAGGCCTTATCAGTGCAGCGTACATTCAGAGTCATCAAGTCTACCCCAAGATCCTACGACGTGAAATGAGACATAGAGGGATGCCCTTGGCGAGTACACGTATTTCAGCCTAAGTGGGACATCTACTGGAAGTCCTCTATAGTCGTCCCTCGCACATATGTCATCGCTGAGTCAGTGCAGTCTCACAAGAACCTGTCATCAGGCTTCATCGCCAACCTCATATACGGTGAGATCGTGGATAATCTAGATTTTGAGCCACGGTCTATTATTCGGGCGATTAAGGCAAGGTTCCAGTACACAATCAGCTATGCTAAGGTGTGGAGGGAAAAACAGAAGGTATTGGAATCAAGGTTCGGTACGTTCAAGGACTCCTACTACAACCTCCTTGGACTACTCCGAGTCATACAAGACAGGAATCCTGGCACTCATATTCACATTCAAGATACCACACATCAGAAGTGAGTCAATAAGAAGGTACTACAGCGAGCATTCTTCACCTTTAGTCCATACATCAATGCATCCCGGCACTACCGTCTTATCTTGTGCATCGATAGCACATTCCTGACTAAAAGGTACAAGGGTCAGATACTGACTGCAATAGCGATGGACGGGAACAATCAAGTTCTTCTCGTCGCATTCGATTTCGTTAAAAGCGAGAACACAGATAGCTGACTGTGGTTTCTAAAGAATTTGAGGATTTCTGTTGTACAGGGCCGTCCAAACGTATGCCTCATACATGATCGACATGCGGGCCTACTGAGTGCAATAACTCAGCTACAACAAGGAGAGAACATACCACTTCTGTGGGCAGATCTGCAGAGCAGATGGTGCATGAGGCACTTGGGTGCAAACTTTTACAAATAGTTCTGCAACAAGGACTTGATGAATCTGTTCAAGCGGTTGTGCAACCAGAACCAGCAGCGAAAGTTCGAACCACTCTGGAAGATTCTGGATGAGCAGACCAAGACGCATAAAAGGGAGGCAGCAAAAAGGGCCGCTCCAAGCGCTGACCAGACCCCCGAAATATTGACACAACTACCCACAGATGCTCCCAGATTAACGAGGAGGATGGGGGCATAGGTGAAATGCTTCTCGGACTAGATTGAGTATAAGCCTAAGGAGAAGTGGTCGCTGCTATATGACAGGGGTGGTGCTCGATATAGTGTCATGACAACCAATCTAGCCGAGGTGTACAACTGGGTCATGCGCGGTGCAAGGTGCCTCCCTTTGGTTGGTATTGTGGAGGCAATTTTCCGCGGTACGACAAACTATTTTGTTGACAGAAGCAATAACACGTCACTCGCTATGGCAAATGACAGAATACTCTACTCTGCCATGGTCACCAAGTATATGGAGGAGAAGAGCAAGAAGGTGAGATGCACTGGGCATTCAATATGGGCACAAGGGAGCTTCGCTTCGAGATAATGTGCAGGGATAAATGATGCCGCGGGACGAACCGCGAGAGGGTCACCCATGAGTGCACGCTATGCCACGGTAATTGCATATGCACTTACAACAAGCCCCTTCTTCTGCATAGGCCCTGCTTCCAGGTCATGGCTGCATGTTCGACGGTGGCACAGCATCCCGGCTAGTACCTGTCTGACTATTTCACCAAGGAGGCGGTGATGCAAAACTTGAGTGGAGAGATGTATGATTACGTCATGGTTGGCCATTTCACTGGCCATCCGACCTAGGAGCAATTAATCTGAGCCGCGGACATTGATAGGCTCAAGGGAAAGGTTGGCTGACGATAGGTACGGCGCATCAAGAACGACATAGGCGAAGCATAAGCCGAACATCGTACAAAGAAGTGCTCCATTTGCAGGGAGTCTAGGCACACCTTCAAGAAATGCCCCACGAGAAATCCTTAGGACGAAGGAGACATCAGCACTCCGAACGTCGCCGTAGGGAGCTCATCCGGTCGCCCGACTCGAGGCAGTCCACATGGGGGACGTTGAGGCCGTGGCCACGAGAAAGCATGGACAGTTGTAATATGTTATTGTCAATATTCTGAATTATCATTTTGATTTTAAAAAAATTAAGTGTTATGACATTTTGCTAAATGTTATGTAATATCAGTGTGATTTGTCGTAGTTTTGATATAAACTAAGTGTTATGATGTTTTGCTGAATGTTGTGTAATATCAGTATGATTTGTCATAGTTTTGATAGTAATGGCAAATTCACATTTGTTTCCTTACATAATATGCAGTGCATGTACATAAGCAATGTTATGCAAGAGGTCATTTCTTCAAAAGTTCTCCACCGTATATGAATTTATTGGCGCATCGCAATATCACTTACCTTCTTACTTACGAATCATCGATACCTTAATCGTCCTCGCAAAATTCTTCAGAAATTCACTCCACTAGAACAACATACGACGATAACAAAATGTTATTGCGAGTCTAACAGATTTCGTACCGTTTAAAATCTACGGAAATCACAAACTGACCAACCAGTTTAGGGTTTCAGCTCCCTGTCGCCAGTTCAACTGGCAACAGGGAGCTGGACCGGCGACAGGGGGTCAATAGGGTCCCTGTCGCCAGTTCAAATGGTGATAGGTACCTGTCGCCATTTGAACTGGCGACAGAGAGCCATTTTTGTAATTTTTTGGGCCGCTATTTATTTTTGTAATTATCTTTTAAAATAATATTATTTTAAAAAAATCCATGACCAGAATCCCCCATCTCCTTCGGCTCCAATCCAGATCCAAACTCCCATCCCCTCCGGCTCCCCCTAACCGTCGCCGCCACCGTCGCGTTCCTCCTCCCTCTTTGCCGCCGCCGCCTACCTTCCCCTCCCGTGGTCCCCCCTCGATCCTCATCTACACGGCTACACCTCCTCGCCCCCCCCCCCCCCCCGCCTCTGTCCTCCCCTCGCCGCCGCCTCCTCTCCTCCCGCCCGCCACAGCTGCCGCCTCCCTCCTCCCTCGCAACCGTCGCCACCTTCCCTCCCTCACCTCCCTCCTCATCTCTGCTTCTCCCCACCCGCGCCCTCCCCCACTGCGTTCGTGCGTTTCTTCTCCTTCGCCTTTGCAGTCTTACTTTGAAGGGAATCCATTCAAGACAATTCCAGGTCCATTCAAGCTCTTCTAGCAATGCATGCGTTCAAAACTTGGGTATGCACACCCTACTCGTGATCTGTATGTTTGATGATTTTTTCACATCATATATATGCTTACTGATAAGATGCAACACACCTTTCGATAGTTCAAGGCTTCTAGCTCATTATGCACTAATAACATGATGGATAAAATCATAAAAGCGATAGGAATTATCTGCTTGAGCCTTGAGGGGGATATTAGGTAGTGATCAACTAATCATGATAAGGTGGAGCATTATATCTTGCTTAATATCTTCATTTTTTTAATGTTCCTTCGTGTTGTTGCTTTCTCTAGTTGCTAAAGAATTATGCACCATATGATTAACTAGTGGCTGCGAAAAATGCTCATGCAGAGTAATCTCTGCAGCAGAAAAGGTTTTGGTGGCTTGATTCATGTTTATCTAGCAACAATGTTCCTTTTACCACATGGCTTTGCCTAAACTTTATTTTCTGACCAACTGGACCTGTAATCACTAAGAGTTGTGTGAATTAGCTTCTCCATTAGTTGCAAGTCTCCTAAAATTTATGAACTATGAAGTGATTGATTGTCTGCATATACATCTTGGGCTGGCTGTGCCATGCAGTATCTTTGAGGGGGTGTTTTGTTTGGTTGCATGGTTCCATGTGTCATGTAGCATCATTTAGGAAGGTAGTTTGGTTGCTTTCCTCGATTTCATGGGTGGGGCAAGCATTTTGAAGCAAAATGTAGCTGTTGAACCTAACCCAGCCCATGGAAACACAAAATATGGTCTATCTCAATCTTGCTGGTTCATTTGGGCTAGGTTGGAGCACTGAGGCCGTCTGCCTAGAGCTACTGGTTTAAACAGGCCAAGGCTAGAACTCCTTAGTTGACTAATTGCCACCGAAACGAACAAAAGAAGTATTGTGCGTGCGCTGCGTGTAGGTTGCTATATGCCTGTACTGCTGAAGTAAGCTGTGTTGTTCAAACATATAAATTCATTTCAACTCTATTTGGTAGTTTCCTCTGAAACAAGATCTCTCTATATAGTCAAAGCACGATATATCTGCATGCCCTCGGTATATTCTGCCTAGTGTTTACTTGTCTGACACCACTGCCCTAATAAAAGCATTAGGCATGAGCTACTCGAGTTTATCCACTTTTTTGTTGATTTAACCAGATTACATCGGCATACCTATTTGTCATGTAAGTTGTGACTGGATAATCCAAGTGGAAAGTGTATAGTGTAGACTATGAATAAGAAGTTTCTAGTTTCACCTGGATATCATTGTCCTCTGAATTTGTTCTTATTCTAGTATAGTAGTACTGTATTTCTACATCCGTTAATCACTAATGCATAGCCTATCTTCTTCTCTATGTTTCCATTCATTCTTGTCGCTAAGATGATCTTCTTTTGGTCATATGCAGATATTGTTCGAGCTTTGCCACCGATGGGGATTTATCATATTTTGATGTCCTCGAGTTCTTCCATCTGACGGTTGACCACTGTTTTGTAGTGAGTTTGCCTTCTCTTGAGGGTCTATTGATTTGTTTTTTTCTTGAAATCAAGCTACATGTTGTTTAGGTGCAGCTCCATTACGATGCTAGTATACTACATTTTCATTCCGTTACCCAATCTTGTGGAATCAAGAAATGTTTCTTTTAGAAATGGTCCATGTAATGTAATAATCGCCGCAATGTTGCAAGATCGAGGGCTTGTCTTGTGTGACCTTGATTGCCAATGATTTAGGTATTGTCCTAGTCCTGCCACATAGGTTTTCTCTGGATGTTGAGCTGCAATTGTAGAGTATTGTTGGTGATCGGTGAAGATACCAATTAGTCTTGTCTTTTCTAGTTGGTGCATGTGCTAGTACTGCTGCGAAATTTTCTCTACAGTGTTAGTCCCGATATATGCTATCCTTTGCCTAGAAATAGTTACTATATGTAAACATGCAAGTTTATATTGAAGTTTAAGTAACTTTTGTGTCTGGAAATGCAAAAAAAGTATTTACTAATCTTTAAACATGGCAGTTTATATTGGAGCTGAAGTAACTTTTGTGTCAAAAATCACTTTCTGTTGGTTTCATAACATGATCTGACATTTTACAAATCTATTTTTTATAGGATGAGATGATGACCGAGGCTGAGATCGACTAAGGCGTGGTCATAGAGATGGCTCATTGCGGGCTGCTGCTAGACAAGTCTTTTGTGCGGTCAAGGACCTGCTACTTACTTACTTAGCACTTACTATTACTACTTGGCTATTTGTTGTGCAACTAGTGATGTACTTGGCTATGGCTATTGGCTAGTTGAATTTTGGACCATGTGACTGTGTGAGAGTTTTGACTTACTTGTTGCTAGTCAGTAGTTACTACTTACTTAACTAGTCCCTATCATGTACTTGCTACTTGCTATTTGCTAGTTAGTAGTTACTACTACGTGCTTAACTAGTTAACTACCCTCTGTTATCGTGATGTATTTAAATTTGCTTGCTAAACTACTAATCTAGTTGCATTTTGTACATGTAGTATGGTTGATTGATCTTTATTTGTACGACATATATGGTTTCTGTTTTTGCGCAATATCCGAATAAGTATTCGTGACCGAGACAATCCATATTCGGATCGGCATGTATTCGCTCCGTATTCGTGACCAAGACTATCCACATTCGTATTCGTATCTGGCACTGTCCGTGTCCGATTCCGAATCCGAGAAAAAATATGGAAAAGGATACGGGATGAGCGATATCTGTCTGTATCCGCTCCGTTTGCACTAGTCCTATCGGCTCTCCAGGGTGTCTTGTGCAGATAGATCAAAATATCATATGCGCTTCGCTTGCCATTTTTTGGTCAAAACAATGTGCATACTTAGGGCCCGTTTGGATTGGATGATTTTCAATGGAGAAGTACAAGAAACAAGATTCCTCAGTTTTTATTGTAGTTATAAAACCTGTCGGGACCCCGAATAGCAACCCGAGACCCTCTGTACACACTGGACCAAACCCATGATCAGTAGCTGGTCCGCACAGTCTCAACAACGATGTCATCACAACCATACAACAAACTAAAGAAGAAGCAGACGAATTAACACTTATATAGCAAAATACCTTATGGTCAAAGTTGTTATAGAGGTCTGCCGCACAGGGCTAACAACAAAAGAGCTCACAGCGGAAAGCAAAAATTAACACGTGAAGGCCATTCGACATGCCCACAGACAATCGAGTGGAGGACGTCCTAACACGAGAGGTCTTCAAAGACCTCCTCTTCAAAGAGCTCGGAGCACCCTGGGAGGTCTTCTTCAG
This sequence comes from Phyllostachys edulis, assembly GCA_036346405.1. NCBI lineage: Eukaryota > Viridiplantae > Streptophyta > Magnoliopsida > Poales > Poaceae > Phyllostachys > Phyllostachys edulis. Next base: position 48,336,608 of record CM070552.1, read on the forward strand.
CCGCTGATCAACCAGAGGGTACAAGCTATGAGTACTTTGAATGTACTCAACAAGCCGTAGAGAAATGTATGCAAATATTATTCATGCAAGGCTCAACCAGGATTAGCTTTATGGTTACTTTGCAGAAAGCCAAATTGACATGAAATACAATACGTAGATTGCAAAGCACAAGTTGGAAAGAGTAGTACATAAGTAAACAAGTTCTTTGAAAACAGCTCGTGACCACCCTGGTCACTTCCCAGACCTCCCGTGACCACCCTGGCCACGACCCAAACCACTCACGACCACCCTGGTCATGAGCTAGACCACTCCAGTTTTGAGAAAAGTCTACCCCTTGCGTGAAATCACCAGGCATGTCCATAACCGGGGACGCGGCTATTCGAATAGATTTATACTCTGCAGAGGTTGCACAATTTTACCCACAAGACACGAGTTCTCTAGTTTGTTTGGCACCCGTTGATGCCCCTGCTCACTACCTTAGGTAAGCAGACTAGAGCACGTGGCAAAGCCTTTACAAGGTTCTGCTTTGACTCGGTTCCGCTCGCTAAGGTTTCGCCCGCCCGGCCCCCTGTTATGCCAAGTGTGCATGTCCATCCCATGTCTTACACACTTCCACCAAAACGTAATCGAATCAAAGTATTGCCAATTAGTTGGCCAGGACCACCCCCATAATGGTCTTGTGGTTGCACAGTATGGCCTGGATCAATGGCTTACAAGGTTAAGTCCTTAGTGGTTGCTCAGGCGAGACCTCCTCATCCCAATGTGCTTCATGCGCCCCCTTTACTGCACGATCACTCATCTGAGCGAAAACATTTTGGGTTCCACCCGGCCAATGACCACCCTAGCCATGGCACAACAAATTTTATTAACGGCAACACATGCCAGGGCAACGTATGCCAAGGCAACACATGCCAAGACAACACGTGCCACAATTCCATATTTACTTAGTCAAGTTTATCATCAATGAGACAAGTGATCGAGAGACATCGCATAACTAAGCAGGTCTAAGCAACATACGCACCCAACTTGGTTATCACAAAGAGGTTCAACTAGGATTAACCAACCTATGGTGGTCCAAAGGTACATGCCAACATGTTTAACACAAGTGTTCAAGGGGTCATATTGTCAATTAGGTGTTTAACTAATTCCCAAACCATTTTGTACAAATAGCCATGCATGTTGGTATAAAAACAATATAATATTGTAAACTGGGAACAGCATGATTGAAGGTCTACGACTTGCCCTCGATGAAGAGCTGGGGTTCTTCGGTAGAGGTCGCCAGGTCCAAAAACTCTTCAGAGAAGCCAGAATATACACGTACGAAAAGAGACAAATAAAAACAACAAAACCAAATAAAAACCAAAACTACCAAACTAGAACAAAAAAAAGGCACAGAAACATAAGAGCTAGAAACAGGCTCTTGGGGGGAGGTCCTGAGGAGGAGGTCCAAAGGAGGTCCTGGAATCCAACGAAGGATACGACTACTCCACGTGGTTGTATGAAAAGGGATACAATCTACGTTACGTGGTTGAGAGAGACACACAACTACGTAACGTGGTTGTAAGAACAAAAATAAGAGAACAAGGCACAGAGAAACTCACCCAGACGAAGAGAGAGAGAGAGAGAGAGAGAGAGAGAGAGAGAGAGAGAGAGAGAGAATACGGGAGGAGGACGACGAACGGCGCGGGCGCTCCGGTGAACTTTGACGACGAGGAGGCGATGGGGCAGTTTCAGCAGACTCCTTGGCGAAGCTTCAAGCACAGAGGCACAGGGTGAGAGCAAGAGAGCAAGAGAGCAGGAGAGCTGGGTGAGGAAAAGGTGATGAAAGAGGTCTGCTCAGGTTTTTATAGCCAGGAGAGGCGAAAAGAGCTGCTGAGAAACTCAGAAGCACACAAGGTGAAGGTTAGGTGAAGGAGGAGATGCACACAAGGTGAAGGTTAGGTGAAGGAGGAGATGGGAGCAGGTCTAAGAGGAGACAAGAGGGGAAAACAGGGACTACAAAAAGTAGCAGCATTTAATGCGACACAACAACATTTAATGCTCAAGGACCCTTGCGTTAGTAGCGACGCAACAGGAGGGAAAAAGAAAGTGAACAGAGCTGACAGGTGGGGCCAGTCAACTCGGAGAGGTGGTCCAACCAAAGGGAAGGTCGAGACCAAGGAGGAGGTCATGACCCAAGGGGAGGTCGTGACCCAAAGGGCGATCTTTGCACAAATACCAAGAGGGTGGTCTTTGCAAAAAGACCAAGAGAGTGCTCTTGACCCAAAGGGTGGTCGTGACCTAAGGGGTGGTCGTGGCACAAGGGGTGATTGCAGCACAAAGGGTGGTTGCGGCCCAAAAGGGTGGTCGTGGCAAGTCTCCAGGACCACCCGGAGGTCTTGGACAAAGGGGAAAGTCCAAACGAGAAGGAGGTCTGGACTGAGAGGGATGTCCAAACAAGAGGGAGGTCCAAACGAGAGGGAGATCTGGAGAGAACAAGGAAAGGAGATCCTAACACCAAAGAACTCCAGCGACTCAAAAGGAACCAAACTCGAATTAGTTAAAGTTGGATTAGTTCATGTTAAAGCGCTGCAAATTTTTTCGAAATCTCCAAGTTAAGCTTAGCATATTCAACAAACCAAATTGTTATTTTTATTTTTTGAAAACTCAGAAACTCAAAAAAACTTGGGACGTTACAGGGTCCTGATGCGGGAAGTATAGGCCCCTAGCATCCTTGGGGCTGAAGGTGATCGGTATCTTGGCGTAGTAAGGTGGGCTAGAGGCAGGGTACGTCGCGATGTGGTGGATCTGTCGAGCTTATGCGTGCCGTTGCCTTTTTGACGTCATGCCGAGTGAGGATCCTCCTATGATCATGTTTATGATCCTTTGATGGTGCTCCCCGTGGCCTCATTCTATGCGGGGCCTCGGTGGCGGAGAGGGCAATTGGTTGCTCGTTCCCCGCCTATCTTCGCGCTTGGCCGGTTGCTGATCGTGGTTCATGTAGTGTAGTCTTGCATGGCTACGATGGTGCGGCACTCCCTGGTTGTATGTGATCCCTCGCTGTGAAGATCACAAAATAGCGGAGGGCCTCCGGGACCGATTCAGGTGTCTGGTTGTCACCCGCCGTTACGCCCGCGGCCTTGGCCCCAGCCGCGACCTCCTCACTTCCCCCATTCGGGAGGTTGCCCACCTTCTATGTGATAGACGTTCCGCCCCTTCTGACAGTAGTCGCTGGCCCCAGCTTGGCAAATGTTCCTGCCACAGTGGTCGTGGGTCCCTCTTTTCTGGCCTTCCCGCTTGGTGTCGGTGCCGGGGCAACTGGTGCCTGGGCCTCCGCCCTTTGGGTGCTGTCTTCCTCCGCCCGGGTGTACTCTTCCATTTTGTCAAAAAGCTCTACCACCGATCGGATGGGCTTGCGAGCCAACCTCTCCGACAGGGGGCCCCTTTGATGTCCGCATGTGGCTGCGTTTATGACGGCAATTTCATTAACCCCCTTCACTTGGCACTTTACCTCGAATTTTTCGAAGAAGATGTGGAGGGACTTGCCCAGAGCTTGATTTATTGCGAACAGGTGCCCCACGTTCTTTGGCTCAATGTAATTTCCCTGGAAGTTGTTGCGCACGAGATCCCGCAACTACTCCCACGTGTATATGGACCAGGGAGGGATGGTGAAGAACCATGTTAGGGCCACACCTTTGAGGGCGAGGGTGATTTTTGCTTTAGTGGTGTCATCTCCCCAGGCCACCTCGATGGTGTTTTTGTACACCCGGAGGAACTCCGAGAGGTCTGTGCACCCTTCAAAGGGCCCGACGTCCGGCATTTTGAAGCCCGGTGGCCAGTGGGCCATCTCTAGTCCCGCGCTCAACGGGGAGTTAGGGTCCCCCTAGAGCAGCGGAGATGGGGGCATGGTTGCGGGTGCCGAAGGGGTGGCCTCCTCTTCGGTGGTTTTCCCTTGCGCGAGGGCCGTGAGCTGGGGCGGGGCTATGAGGGCCACCTCCGCCGGCTACTGAAAACCCAGCATCTCCCGATGGAGGTCCGCCAGTTCCTGTTGGAGGGCTTCGTAGGCTTCCCGGGTCATGCTCGCCGCCCCGGGCGGAGGTGGGCTCACCGAGTGGTTCTCGGGGAGAGATGCCTCGGTGGGCCGAGTGTCGCTTCTGGCGATGTCTCTATGTGTGGAGTTGTTGGCTTCCTCCTCATGGCCAAGCTGCGGCGCCTTATTCTTCATGGAGGTCTGCCGCTTGGCCTCGGTGTGCTCGGGGCCACGGCCGCCGTCGCCGCTTCGGCCGCTGAGACCTTGGGTGTAACCTTCCAAGGGGCCATGCTGATGCCTTGGAACTATGCTTCATGACTTTCCTGCCGATCCCCACAAACGGCACCAACTATCGTAGCAAGAAAGACTAGACAGTAGAAGAAGGGGACCCCCGGTGTCTACACGAGGGACTGAGGGATCCTCGAAGAGGGGATCGATTCTCAGGAGTAAATTTGTTTTAATTATCCCAAAAATCCGGTCTAAGTTATTACATGGGGGGGTGGCTATTTATAGCCTTCTGACAAGGTACATGAGATTACGGATCTACCCCTAAAAAGTTCTTATGCCCATAGGGGTTGCAGGGGCTTTTTCTACCCCTACGCGTAGCTTTCGGCTCACGGTGGACCTCCCTGGCTCCGGTCCACCGGTGTTCTCTGCCCTTTGCAGCGTGCAGGGTGTCCCCGGGCCGAGGGGCCCCAGACACCCTTCAGCTCTCCCGAGGTGGCCCTGGGGACTCCTGACTTCTGGGTTCGTGGCGCCTCGGTGACCCTTCGGTAGCCTTCGCACCTCCTTCGGAGCCTCTTCGAAGATATGCCCGATACCCTCAGGGAGGGGGGCCCATCTACGCCTCCAGTCGCAGGGTCTTCGGGGAAGACCCTACGGTCTTTATCGGATCGTTGGGGTCGATGGGCTGCCTTTATGACAATCTTGAATGGTTCTTCGTTTGCCCTCGTGACAAGAAATATCCTAATGGGTCAAGGACAGACCGTGGCACACAAATGCTTACTGGAAAACCAGTGAAAAAGATAGGACAATTGAGCTTAACTCTCGCATTGTTCGGTCGAAGAAAACATTGATTTTTCATGAAAGCAAGACACCTAAAGGCAACAGGACTGATTGGGTGATGTATGGATACAAAATGGAAGATGATGATTTGGTTTATGCTAGTTTCTCAAAGGTATTTCTGTTTACAACTAATGAGCGGGTTATGTGGAAGTTAAGTAGTACCGATCTAAAAAATCTTTGATAATAGTGGAATATATTTGAGCTAATCTATGCCCTTTTACTTGGTGGCATAATTTATCCATGATATAGCCCCTCCTTGTTTGATTTTTTGTTAAAATAAGTTGTTGTTTTATCTTAATAGAACTCTTTTATGTGCTATGTGAGATATTTTACTTAACTGATTGATCCTTGGTTTGATTTATCATCCAGGATGCTTACGAGCTCTGCAAATTTTTTAAGAAAAGCAACCTTGGTTCAAGGATTGGGGAGCAATATGGGGGCCCATTTAATGAAGACGAATGGGAAAATGTAGATGCTGAAACTTCTATGTTTCCTTTGATGTCCTCTACGGAGTTAGTAAATTCTACCGAGGATCCACATGTTCAGCGTGCTGGTACGTCTAGAGTTGTTGACCAACCACCTGCGCATCATTCATCTGCTGCTTGTGCTCTCCAGGAACTGCCTTCTCAGCAGTCTGTTAAATCTTCTGGAGATGGGGTGGTTTCTGTGCATAACCGTTCTAATTTGGTCAATAATGTATACAATCCTCCTTAAATTGATGCATTTTATTGGAGGAGCTGTCTAGGTTTCTGAATGATTCTCCCCATCGTGATAGAGATACTGGGGTGTCATATTTTAGCATGTACATCTTAAGTGCCCTTTCTGCAGATGGAATGTGACTTCCAGGTGGTACGATTCAAGCTTAGAAACAAGATGGGTGAGAGCAAATCTAACCATTAATTGATCAAAGAAACAACAGGAATGATACCAAAAAGGTAACCCCTCTTGGCATAGTCTTATTCTGAACCGCTATTGTCAATAGTCCAGTAGTGATTTTGTGGTAAGATATTCTTTTAGGTTGGACTGTTGGTGTGTAGCTCCTGTAATTTGCTAAACTTGAAAATCACTTGGTTTCTTCGTTTAAATCGGGACATTTATTGTTTCCATAGTAACATTTTGTAACCTTTGGAGCAACAGGGAAGAGATGTGTGATGCTCCCGTTTCTATATATTCTGCTCTATTTGGACCAAATGGTGTTCTGTTTTGTTAATTTGGAGCGATTGCCATGAATTTTTGTGAGCATTGTTTGGGTATTATCAGAAATGTAATCCACAAATGGGTGAACTTTTGTAAAGGATGGCTAGAAGAGCTTATTATGGCCACTTTCGACAGAATTATTGACTTAGCCATGCAACATAATGAAATGGTTATATATGCCAATTTTGCTACAATACGTAGGCAATCAGCTATATCTCCGTATGTTCCAATTTTCTGAAGATATGGGCTGCAGATGTCTTATTATGAATTTCATTTTGAGAAATACAATTAGCAATTTAATACCATGACTACACGTGATCAAGCGAGTGAAGCACTAATGACATCACTGCCCGCCCTCACCGCTACCTCATATGTGCCGCCCGCCACGCCACCCCGCCGCCCCTAATGCATCCGCCGCCGCCGCATTCCTGGCTCGATCCCAGCAATTTAATACTATGACTACACATGATCAAGCGAATGAAGCACAAAAGACATCACTGAGAAACAAAGGTTAGGAGCAGCCTAGCATGTTTCCAAATTCCAGTAGTATACCATTTGGACTCTAACATAATTATACTTAACATTGACATAATTTAGCACTTATAGCATTATTTATTTAAGATATGTTGCAACGTATCAGCACTCTACTAGTAAACATAAAAACAACACCAAAAGGCCGCCTGGAAAGCTGTGGAAGCAAGCAGCAGAGCATACATTCCGTTCCTCACTAGAGCTAAAGCGCTAGTATCAGCCAATCAGGCATCTAAGACATAGTTACTTGAAACGTGGTTGGTCCGAATCGCGTTACGGGATTCAGGTTCGTATTTCCCCATTTTTTTCTTCCAATTTTCACTACGAACACGAACCTCGTACCCTAAACCAGTTTGGGTTTGACGAATCTGGTTCGCGATTCGCGAAGTTTTATAGCGAATCCGGTAACTATGATCTAAGCAGAAGCGTCGACTTTTTGAGCTTTGTTAGAAGCCCTATCATGGGAGTTGAAGTGGCGACCCCGCTTCCCACCGAAGTGCTTTCCACCTCTGTTATTCTTCCAGTCCCTGCAAAGATTACACAAAGCAACCACCCCATTATCTTCTGCCAACAGTTTAGCAATGCTAAGATGCCATCAGATAACAAGTCTATAACCAAAATGCAGGAATCTGGTGTATCCTGCACTCCTACCACCAATTTTGCATTGCATCACAAGCATGTAACGTTTTCAGTAGAGTTCAAACGAAGCAAGGGTGCAAGACTGCACAGATCCAAAGAATTTTGTATAACAATATTACTTTCTTGTAATACTGATGGTGGATAACATATCATCAACAGTTTCACGACGACATCATTCCAGACATAATATTTATTTATTTTGCAAGCAAGAGGCTTTTCTTCTCTTTCAAACACCTAGGATTTAATTTAGACGTAATATTTACCTCAAATACCTAACAGGACTAAAACAGGGAGAACAAATCTGAAAACAACATCAACAGGCAATTGTGCAAATAAATAGTACCTTCCTCTGTTACTTCTGTCTTTATATTTTTCTTGACCGCCCTTTATTGCACTCCAATAGTCCTTCTCAGCTTGACCTGCATGATTGAAACAGTAGGTTCATCAAACCAGTGATTAATCATTGTGTTCAAATGAACTCATACTCCATTTCAACACCCAATTAGATGAATCATGAATGGTTTCATAAGAAAAATTGAGTATCAAGGAAAATTATTTCAGGCATTATTTAAAGGTGATTCTGCCTAAACCTCATATTTGGATGAAAATAAATTACTTCTAACAGGAATGTTATTCATATTATCGCACATAATCTACAAGACCAGCAAGGCCTGAATATACTATAAACAAGCATCTATTTGCACGGTTGAATAAGTTACTTAGTTCAATAGAAGCCAACATAAAATTTAACTGAGAGAAGCTGTAGTTTTTACCAGTCACAGGTTCCAAAGTAACAATGTGGCCCTTCATAATCAAACCACCTTCATCTGCAAGAGCTGCAAATGCACGGGCCTTTTCAGCTGCTTTAGAATCCTCAAATCGAATGTACCCTGATTCATCCCCTTTACTGAAGTCCACAAACTTCAAGAATGAAAAAAAAACAGTTTGGTATCAACAAATGCTATGTGATACAGAAATTATGTTTAAAGACCTTATAGAAACTACAAAGCAAAGAAACAGAATTGCATAATGCATTCTGCATGCACAATGTCCTTACTAGATGCAGCATTCTGCCCAGACAAATATGTGCTTACAAAAGCCAGTAAGAGTAAGAATTGGAAAGATCAAAAGAATTAATGAATCATCTCTATATAGCTAAAATATGTTTGGCTATATTCTTGGTATTGTCCAATTAGCCACATAGGTTATGTGCTCCGTCTAGCTCAAATGAATTAAAGTACTCAAATACATTTGCGAAATCCTACAACAATTATCAATAGAAACAAAACCATAGCATGCTTGGCAGCTGATAATTAGATGAACTGGGTATTTATAAGAAATATTGAGATTTAATGATTTATAAAACTACATGATTCTACCATTGAAGGCAATGAGTACTTCATAATAGATCAATAGGAAACCAAGTTCAGCTTACATTTGTGAAATCCTACAATCAATAGAAACAAAACCATAGCATGCTTGGCAGCTGATAATTAGATGAACCGGGTATTTATAACAAATATTGAGATTTATAAAACTACATGATTCTACCATTGAAGGCAATGAGAACTTCATAATAGATCAATAAGAAACCAAGCGCAGCTTTATGCTTCATAATGGTTAGTTGGTTACGCAATCTGTAGTAAACAATAGTAGGGAACTGGGGATTGCAAATAAAATGTGTCTGTTCTGGACATGTTATGTACTGCATTCTTGACAAAATTAGAACGGTGGAGGTAAATGTGAATAGAATATTATGATAGTAAAGTTTGAACTTTCTGATTTCTTTGCTTTTTTAGCAAGCTTTGCAGCTATCTCACAGAGAAAAGGGTATCTTGCAGGCTATATACTAACCTAGCATGTAAATACAAGATTGCTATTGATGACATAAAACTAAAACAAAAATAGAAGTATCAACAAATATCAAATTACCCGCACTGTGCCAAATTTTGCGAAATCTTCTTTTATGTCCTCCCTTGAAATTGGTTCCTCATCCTTGTTAACAGATTGTGCAGCTGACCCTTTCAACTCCTCAACATCATCGGACTGCTCTTCCCTTTTATCAGTGTTCTGAGGGATGATCTCTTCATGACCTATGTCTGATTTCTCTGTGGAATTGGAAGCTCCTTCCTTCTTGGCACCGTCAGTGTCATCCACTTTGTCCCCACCATTTTGTTCCGTGTCGCCATCAGCTAGAATTCTCTTCAGCTTGAAGGCCAGTATCAGACCTTTTGGATAGCTACGACCAAATATTGATGATTCACAGAGTTAATTCAAACTCAAGGAAATAAAAAAAAATGACATGGCATATTGTTAGTAAGGAAATTAGAAACATTTACCCTTCATCACGGCCGTTCTTACTAGGGTGTGACTTTTCATAAGCTTCTTTCTTAGCCTCTCTTTCAGCATCAAATTCCTTCCTTCATTATTTCAGCATTGGATTACAGGTTATACAATGATATACGGTTACAAATAAAGCCAACAGTATGAAAACTATAAGACACTCAACTCCTGATTCTAAAAATAACAGGAACTGAGGTAGGTATCGATCATCATGAACAAACAGCAGAACATCTTGCAAAGCGAACTGCAGTCATCAACTGATGACCTAGAAACTAAACAATATAATAGCTTGGAAAGGAAGGAATGAAGAATTTACCTAAACCGAAGAATGGAAACATAAATTCTCTAACTAATAAATGGTGCAAATTGTTAGAATTTGGGGAGAGTGATTTTGCTATTCACTACTATGCATCTTATTCATCAATGGGAGAATATATATAGAGAGAGGATTACATGGACCACATGGGCCACATGGGCTAAGAGAGGAGAGGGAGAGAATATACAACACTCTTAACACCCCCCTTCAAACTCAAGGTGGGTCAGGAGGATCTGATGCACTGAGTTTGAGTAGATGAAGCCGATGATGTTCTCGAGTTTGTGCTTTAGTGAAGAAATCTGCAACTTGAAGCTCCGAGGAAACATACTTGAGGGCGATGGTCGACTTCTGACAATAAGATCATGTGAAGGATGCATCAACACCAATGTGCTTTGTCAGCTCATGCTTGACTGGATCACTCGCAATCTGAATGACACTTGTATTGTCACAAAAGAGAGATGTAGGATTGTCATAATGGACACATGGATCAATCAAGAACCATCAAAGCCAAATGATCTCTGAGGTGGTAGCGGCAAGAGCTCGAAACTCAGCCTCTGCACTAGAGCGTGACACCGCAGTCTGCTTCTTGGACTTCTAGACATGAGTGAAGTACCAAGAGAGATACAGTAGCCAGTGATAGATCAACGATCAGTAGGATCGCTCGCCCAAGTGGAGTCAGAGTAAGCGTGGAGCTAGAGCTAACTCGAACCGGCATAGAACAGACGTCTGGACGCAGACCCCCCTCAAGTATCTTAGCACACGAAGAACATGACCATAGTGGACTGATGTGGGAGCACTGACAAACTGGCTGAGCACATGAACAGCATAAGCAATGTCTGGCCTGGTGACGGTGAGATAGATAAGGCTCCCAACATGCTGACAATAGCAGAAAGGATGTGTCAGGGGTACACCGTCTGTACGTCGAACCTGCAAGTGAAGCTCCATGGGTGTGGCAGCATTACAAGTATCAGTCGACCCAGAGCGAGCAAGCAGATCATGAACGTAGCGATGCTGAGAGAGGTAGTAGCCATCACCATCAGAATGAACTTCAATCCCTAGAAAATAGCTCAATGGTCCCAAATCGGACATCATAAACTGTTCACTCAATTTCTTCTTGATAAAAGCCACGTAGTCTATGTCATCTCCTATTATCAACATATCATCTACATATAGTAGAAGCAAAGTATGACACCCCCCCCCCCCGAGAAGTGTGAATAAACAAGGCAGGGTCATGCTTACTCGGAGTGAAACCAGCAGCTCGAATCACAGAACTGACACGCTCGAACCAAGCACAAGGAGCCTGCTTGAGACCATATAGAGCACGTCTAAGGCGACAAACATAACTTGTAGGAGCCTCAACACCAGGGGGTTGCTTGCTCGCTCTAATAGATCCAGACCGCTGTGAGAGACTCAGGACAGCATGTGGTAAAGATCCTGAGGTAGGCATAAGCGAATGAAGACGAGTCTCCTCTGCAATCAAACTAGAGAGCACCTCAGTCAATATCGGTGGAGTGTGGTAGTTGAGTAACTGGGTACGAACTAGTTCAAACTCTGATCGAAGCCCGATCACAAATTGATACATGAGCGTCTGTTGAGCATACTCATCTTTGGCAACACAAGACTAGTAAGCAACAACCTTCGGTGTCATAGACTCTAGAGGGCCAGTGATACGAGTAAAAGCACTGTAATACTCCTCCACTGACTGATCCTACTGCTGCTGAATACTATGAAGGTTCTTGAGCAATGTGAAGCGAAGAGCACCACTGGACTGAATGTATCTCTTCTCAAAGTATGTGCACACTTGCTTGGTTGAAGTATGACACTCTAGACTCGTCCTCAAAGAAACATCAACACTCGGAACAAAGCCAATCATGACATGATCATCCTCTTTCTGCCAAGCATTTACTGCCTCAACATCAACCTTCTTCAGATCAAGGGGATCATCAGTCAAATGAGAGGCTAAACCATAACCCTTAAGAATAGTCTTGACTGAGAACGCCCATGCTCGGTAATTCAACCCATCTAGCTTGAAGCTCGTGAACACGAGCGATGAACTTCCCCCAAACATTGAGTCAGATTTTGCCATCTCGATGGACCACAACCACACAACAGAGCATCAGTATCAACATCAACAGCAACAGCAGTAGCGGAGCAGAGCACACGGCAACAGTGCACAAGCAACAGCAGCAGTAGCAGGGCAGAGCAAAGATGTACTGAAGAGCAGAGGAAGCTCCAAAGTAGGCGGCGTCCAAAAGAAGGTGTTGGATGGTCCCGCTAGAGCAGAGGATGCGGCGTCCAGAGGAAGCAGAGGAGGCGCCGTGTGCGTGGACGAGCTCCCCGCCGGTCCAAAGGAGGTGACGGAGATGAGTTCGTGTCGGCGGCGGTGAAGACGAGCTCATGCGCCGTCGGGTGAGGAGGCGAGTTCATGTCGGCGGCGGTGAAGACGAGCTCGTGCCGCGTCGAGCGAAGAAGCGAAGCGTAGTCGTCGCGAGCTCTGAGTCCGCCAGAATCTGATGCGTCGTCGGATCTCGTTAAATCATCGAGCGAGGACCTCGATCTGGATCCCGCCGGAGCAGAGGAGGCAACCTCCTGATCTAGTGCATCGAGCGAGGGAAGGATCCCGACGGATCTGGTACGTCGTCGAGCGAGGCAGCTCATTGGGCAAGGCAGCCTCCTGATCTGGTGCGTCGTTGGGGGAGCGAGAGATCCCGCTGGATCTGGTGGAAGTCGTCGGATCTAGACGAGCGAGAAGAGCGAAGAGTCGAGGCGGCGAAGGAAGAAGAAGCTCGAGCCCGCCTACCGAAAGCGAAAAATGCCCTTGGCGAAGTAAGACGGCGGTGGTGGAATTAGGGGCTATGGTTAGGGTTGAAGAGCTCTGATACCATGTTAGAATTTGGGGAGATTGATTTTTCTATTCACAACTATGTATCTTATTCATCAATGGGAGAGTATATATATAGATGATTACATGGGCCTCATGGGCCACATGGGTTAAGAGAGGAGAGGGAGAGAATATACAACACTCTTAACACACATGACGGCATGAGGAAATAAGCTTGAACTGGTAGTTAACTTACTTTGGTTTTATTTCCAGATCTGCCCCTGCAAAAACAAGATTATTGTTCATAACACCTTTTGCTTCCTCTTCTTCTGAAAATTCGACTAAAGCAGTGCCACAGAAGTGCCTTTTGTCAGAAACATGTCGTGGAAGCCTCACGCTGTTCACCTGTGACGCAAACAGTTCATAAACAAAGCCGCATCATCAGTATTTATATTGCAAGATTCATGTATTTATAGTTTTGTTATGTTAATTTCTGAATTCACCAAGTTATCATATACATTGAATTCACATGTATCACCTTGCTATGTTGAGCAAAGAAAGATTGAACATCTTCCAGCTTTACATTGTAAGGAAGTGGTGATGCAGCAATTGTCCTAGAGTCCACTTGCTCTATAATGTCATCTGGCTTCAACAACTCATTAGCTCTACCAACTTTCGTCCCTGTATAAATACAAAATTGAGCAACGGTTACATAAGAGAATATGATGCCATTAGCATACTTCTATAGGTCCAACTAAAGTAAACCGTGTTCATTTCGGCCTAATATGCACCACTCATCAATCGTCCATTTTAACAGGTGAATTGGCCCTATTTTATAATGTGGATTTTGATCTACCATTAGGAAAGGATCATGGTAAATCATCTGCTTGTACTATGAACTATAAACTTCACTTTCTCAGCAGTCCGAATGAAACTGAAAAATGGAATATTGTCCTTTTGCTCAGAATTTAAGCTTCTTCACCACCGAAACATGAACTTCAACTGGACACAACTACAGCAGTTCACATATCATGTTAAAAGATTCATAAGCGAAAGGGAAAATAATTTCCTTACCGTCCTCAGAGACACGTAGGGCCGAGGAACGGCGCAGCACCTCGGCGACAGCAAGCACCGTCTCCTCAGGCACGGTATCCTGCTTCACGGCCGCATCCAGGCCTAGGTGCGACCTCATCCGCGAGAAGGAGCAGATGAGAGCCAAGCTCACCACTGCCCAACAGCACCAAAGTTAACCACACAAAGCAGCATGATCGTCAAACCAATCATCAAAGACGAGAGGAATTCTTACAGCCATCGTCGCTCTCCTCGACGGTCCTCCGCAGGAACCCGTCGCGGGGGAGATTGCTGTCGCTGAAGTAGAACTCCACCTGCGGCCCAAAAAAAGAGATAGGAAAATAAACAACTTCGATCCGAAAAAAAATCCCAAATTTTGAGGGGGCGAAACGGCCGGGGTCGGGGACGGGGTAAGAATTGCAAACCTGGCGGAGAACATTCTTGGCCTTGGCTTCGTCGAGGGAGGTGGCGGCGGCTGTGGTCGCCATGGCCAGCGCGTGTGGGAGCGGAGGTCCTAGGGTTTTAGGATGATGGCGGGTACTGTTCGGGTTTTTAATTCCAAAATAGAAAAGGGATCCACCCGAGTGTTTGAGACGGGGGGAAATAGAACGTACGGGCTTAGGCTAAGCGTATCCCTACGGATTTGCCGTTTGGGCTCGTTGAAAAGGATTGGACTTTTTTTGTCAAAAAACAAAGGATTGGACTTGAGTTGGACCAGAAACAATGGGTTTGGCAGCATCAAGTCAGCGCAGGCCGGTTCTACTTCTGCGTACCTTGTACATGATTATCACGGGTCAAGCAGGTTGCGAATCAAAGCCAAAATAGGGGCAAGCCGAAATACACGCAACAATCCGCTCAAAAGTCAAAACACACACAAACAAAACAACGACTAGTCCTACCAGATGCAGCATATCCATTGCCTTTAATATTATTATTATTCATGCTTTCGTGGATTGATTAATAGGGAATTTGCATTCAGTATCAAAGAAAGAGAAATCAAGGGCTCACACAACCTCTTACAAGAAATTTAAATAATCCCGCAGTTTTGATCCGAACCGTCAGATACTTGATCCCACGGCCACAAATTGCTAAATGGCAAGGAAAGGTGGAGCACACGCATCCTCTACCTACGAAACTACGCATCATCTCTAATGCTCTGATATGGAAGGCTCTTCTCTGTAGTTTCTATGCCACATTGAACTATTGAAACGAGAAAGTAACAAAAGAAGAGGCTTATTAATGTTGATGTGGCATTTTACCATGATGTTTTGAATGGTGCAACCGGCGTGATAGCTCATAATGACACTGGTGCTTTTGTGACGGCAAGGTCACAGTGGTATCCTCGCTTGCCACGTGTTTTGGCTTTAGAGGCTTTTGATGTTCGCGACGGCACGTCTCGCATTGGGATGGAAGGCCGATAAGGTGGTGATTGAAAATGATTGCCAAAACCTCGTTCACTTATGAAAAACTCGTAAGTTCCACATACCGGAGTTTTCCACCAGAGGTTCAGGAGCTGAGTAAGAGTTTCGTGTTTTTTTTTATGTTGTTTATGCTAACCAAACTGTTAATTTGGCTGCTCATTTGTGGGCTAAATAGACTCCAGCGGAGCAGGTAGTCAATTGTGCAGTTGGATTAACCAAGTGTTTTGAGTTCTTATGTAATTGTCTATTTGGTGATTGTACTCTTGCCCATGAGTATTGAAATATGAGCTTCTGATTCGCAAAAAAAAAAGGGTTTATTACTACTTTTGTAAGATTGTATTATAATCTAACCACACGAAAAAAATGCTTGTATTGAAAGTGTAGACAATACTCTTATATAGATGCTTGGGGTGTGGTGATGGCGTATGCTTTCTTGTCTAAACTCCTCTTTTGCATTGGAGATACTATGAGGCTAGGCATGCATGGGCTTATGTGAATTGGTAGCACACCAGGGTCGATAAGCATGAGCAAACTGAGTGATGGCTCCGGGTCAGCGCCTCCGATCAAGGTGGGGTCTATTTTTCCCCTTTTGGGGGCTAGTACTATTTTACCACATACTCCCTTGTTTAATAATATATTATGTTTTTGATATCAACATGGTCTCCAACATATACCTTTGACCATTAGTTTTCATATAAATATGTTTGTAAAATAATATAATAATTTTCATGACTAATCTAATGATATCATTTTCATATAACCAACACAAATAGTTTTATATATATTAGTGGTCAAAGTTAAGGAAGTTTGTCTATATGATTTCTAAATCGTCATATATTTCTGAATGAGAGTACTACTCTAGGGGGTACGCATATGTAATTGTAATAGAGAAAGACATCATATCGTATTTCTCATAATGAAGTACATCAGATTGTATTTCTCATAATGAAGTATACATTAGTAGTATTTTACTACTAATGAATGACCCAATTTCTTCATTTGTTTTACTCTCTCTAATTCTAAATATAAGTCGTTTTGGACATTGACACGATCTTCAAAGTAACACATTGACCATCAATTTTTATAAAAAAAAAATATGTGTTTCAAATACCAATAATGATACATTATGAAAGTATATTTCACGATGAATCTAGTAATACCAAATTTGTATTGTGAATCTTGGTTATTCTTTACATATTGATGGACAAACCTAAAAATATTTTACTGGCACAAATTCTAAAATAACTTACATTTAGAATCGGAGGGAGTAAGTATTTGTATTAAGGCCATATTTGGAGTATTTTCCAATTACTACAAGAATTGAATGGTTTCTTTGAAATTCCTGAGAAATTCTTGTTTTTCAAACAAGGGATTCTTGAATGAATTTCATTGGTGTTGCACTCTTTCATTGAAAGGTTTTGCGTTCCAACTAGGCCTTAAGTCTATATTTATATTTAAACAATATAAATACTATGGAACACTATAGCATTGCAACGGTATATATCATGGTCGTCCGATCTGTCCCCCACAAATCATAAGGTTGTGTCTCCTTCACACACTTCTCTCTCATTTCTCTCCGTCTCTCTCTCTCTCGTATCCCTCCCCCTCCTCTCTCTCTCTCTCTCTCTCTCTCTCTCTCTCTCTCTCTCTCCCGCGTCCGACCGAGGAGTGCAGCCGCGCGAGCCAACAGAGGCAAGCGGCCACCCCGTCGTTCTTCACTTTTAGCGTCGCCCCTCCACATCCCCCCTTCAACACCGGCTCCGGATTTGGCACGGGTAGTGGCACGATGTTTAACCTCCAACTCTGGATCTATTGACGGGCAGTGGCGGCGCGGCTCGGGACGGCTGGAGCTGGGGAAGAGAGAGAGAGAGAGAGAGAGAGAGAGATATATATATGCTTGGCACAGAGCTTGAGCATGTATTCAGTGTGCGGGCAACGTCGTGGTAGCAGTGGTACTTGGGGTCGGGAACCGGAGCCAGAGAAGAGGGTGCATCGGCGGCAGATGGTATCGGACAGTTCCGTAGTGGTGCAGCAGTGCCGTCGTAGCCACGTGAGTTGGCCGAAACTAGCCGAAACTCGTTGAAACCTTCTTGAAACTTCTCCAAACTTTTGTTTTGAAACTTGTGAAACTTCTTAAAACTCTCCGACTTAAACTTGTTAAAACTTGGTTTAAAACTTTTCTTGAAAACTTCTAGAGATACGCAAAACTCGTTAGAACCTGAAACTTTTAAAATGTGCCCACAAAATTTCTTGAAATATCATGAAACTTGGTGCTACACAGTTGCAATACTATAGCGTTCTCTAGCCCGCTTCTTGAAAAAAAATACATTGTTCCTAGCAACTATTCAATATATTTGCTTATACGTGGTTTTTCAAGAGTCAACCCATTACTTCTCTTGCCCCGGAGTTATACAATCAAACCACAAACCATTACTCTATAAAAATCATCTGTTTTTCTCTTAGGCATCTTATTGTACAAGTCATGTATGTCCTAAGATTGTCTTTAGCATAGGCCCCACCAACGGTCGGTACGGGCCTGTAGTACACGTACAATTGAGCCAAAAATTGTGCTTGGTTATGGTTGACATTCCTATTGTGTTAACTTTTGAATTCCCATATATGTTATGGAGTTTTTGTTTATTTGTGGTGTCAGATATAAAATAAAACTAAGTGAATCCATCAACGTGTAAGCTTTAAGATAACTGTAATAGCCAATTGTTTTCACCTTTAAAACACACATCGCAGCATAAGATATACCGGGGCGAAGCCCAGCACTAAACTTTAGAAACGCAGGGATAAGACGAAGGAATTTTTTTAAGAATAATCTATTTTTTATTCGAAAATACAGAAATAATACCGCATAATTTTTTTTTACAGAAATAATCCTGTATCACCGTACGGTTGGACGAGTCGTGCAAGTCGCCCATCCGCACTGCGACAAACCTTCAAGTCGCCCAATGGAACGGCGATTTAAATGTTCGAGACGTAGTCGTTTTATGGAATGGCAACTTAAAGAGAGTCGCTATCCGGTCGAGCGAATAGGTTGCAGTTCAATCCAAGTCGCCCAACCGTATGGCGACTTGGGGCGGCTATAAAACCTTGCGTGGCCGAACCGTCGCCATTCGAACGAGCGAACCGACGGATTCCAACTCGAGCAGAGAAGAAAAAGAGAGAAAGAGAGGGAAAAAAGAGGAGGGGGAGAAGAAGAGGAGGAAAAAGAGATTTTTCGTTTCGCATCGACGACTAGGACGGTAAGTTTGTAGTATTAATTTGTACAAGTTTATTTTTGAAACCACGGTAGGTTAGCAAGCAACTTTATGTGTAGTGACATATTGTTAGCAAATATTTAGAGATGGCATGATTAATTAGTAACTATGGTATGTTAGCGAGCAACATCGTGTGTAGTGACATATTGTTAGCAAATGTTTAGAGATGGCATGATTAATACAATTAGTTTAGAAGTTCGTATGAAGGAAAAATGAGTTAGTAAAAATAAATTTAGTTGTACTATTCCGCGTGTTGCGCTAATTGCGTACGGGCTAGATGAATGATAACATGTTACTTTTGTATTATATAAACATGTCGATAACCCGTGCATTCGCAAATGCTAATTTATAGAATGTTAAATACAAGTATTTTTTTTGTACAATAAAGAATTGAAAACATTTACTTCATAGTTTTGGTTAGATTAAGGAATCACAGATACATGTAACAATGATATATTAAATATTTCGCAATCCATAGCAGTCGGTACAGACGTTAACGTAATATAGCCTTTCGTAGGAAAAATTATGTCTTTACCACGTGGGTTTCATGAAATTGTATATGTATTACCATTGTGTTGGAGCAAAGTCTTTAGGTGCCACTAAGAACATATCAAATATGATTTATTTCCCATTGGAATATAATTTAAATGCTTAAGTAATATCAATGCTTTTAATTTCTTAATTTGCAGGTATAGCTCAAGACCCTAGTGGTTCGGATTGGTATTTCATCTTTGAACGGTTGGTCGACGTCAAAGACCGACCTGTTGTCGTGTGTCGATCCGGTTGGCGGGGACGACGCGGCTAAATTGGGGGTGGTTCGTACGCGGACACCCCGACGGGCTTAGAGACTAGACCCACGCTGGGTAGAGAGGTTTGTCCGCAAGCTGTGCCATTTTTTTGTATCGTATGTGCACTATATACTTACTTCTTCGTGCTTTGTAGGCTGAGCCGTTCTGGCCTTCTACCTCTCGCACGGATGGTAGAGGCCACCGAAGAGGACGGCAGTCTGGTCGACGACGATGGGGAGGTCCAGGCCGGTCCGGAGCGGTCACGACGATTCTCGTTCGACCGGTCGCTCCTGACCGCCCTGGTGGACCGTTGGCGGCCCGAGACACACACCTTCCACCTCCCTTTCGAGGAGATGGCCCCTACTCTGCAGGATGTCGCGATGCTGCTCAGCTTGCCTATCACGGAGCCCTGCATTCGCCGGACGCCTTGTTGATTGGCGCGACACCTGTTAGGCGTGTTTCAAGGGGTTCTGGGCGGAGGTCGCGCTCGTGACTTGCTGACTTCTCAGAGCGACAGCGACATGGCTCGCCCCTACGGTGGCTTTTGCAGTTCCGGGTACATATACTACCTATTTTCCATGTTTAGCGATTCATTGAGGCGTAGCCATATGACGAGCTTACTAATTATTCGTTTACTGAGGTCGAGTCGGCGGATGGTCCGATGACCCACCGTCGACCGGTGTCCCGCACTGGAGGCGTACATGTTGCGGCTCTTTGGTGAGTCTTGTTTACCGGCCAGACCACGGTGACTCGTCGGCCCGCCTCGTGGGTGCGAAGAGCCATCGCCGACGGCTAGGAGCTAGAGATCAATTGGGGCTCAGCCGTACTTGCCACGACGTACCGCGGCATGTGCGATGCGTGCTGTAGGACGAAGCCTGCATCTATCCTCACAGGCTGCCCCCTACTGCTGCAGTTGTGGTCGTTCGATCGCTTCTCTCTCGGACGGCCCATGCTGGTAGACTCCGGACCATACAGCGTGGACATGTACCATAGGGACGCGGTGGACCGGCCGACCATAGGGTCCCTTTGGTGCCGTAGACGGGTACATACTTCCCTATATCTTTTCTTCAGTCGTATTACAGGTAATCCTTTGTAACCTTTATTCGCCCGCAGTACGGTATGCACGTCGCAGAGTCACACGTCGCGTCTGAGCACTTTGTGGAGCAGCTGGACCGTCTCACCGCTGACGACGTGCACTGGGAGCCGTACTCCGATCAGGAGACGGAGGCCCGTGCTTTGCTGTCTTTTGTCTTTGGCGCGGCCAAGGCGTATTAGCGACGAGAGGAAGCTCGTCTTCGACGTGTTCGTCGAGGACTATGCGATGCAAGGTGATGCGCCAGTTCGGCCTCCGCCAGGTTGTTCTAGTTCCCGTCAGGACAAGGGTGCCTGAGTCGACCAATGCGTGAGTTACATGCAACACATGTTCACATATGTTTTTGATATTTCTGTAATGGTGGCTTCTAATTGCGGTGAGTGCGTTTCGCAGCATAGTAGGAGGGTGGCACCGGGACGCGATGGCCGCCAAGATGGAGCCGTGGGTGGCACGATGGGCTTAACGCCCATGAGGATGCGTGCGCGAAGGGCGGCCCGTCGACCCTAGTGCGTCTGACGAGTACCTTCATTGCACGCCCGCAGACACGCACCAGGCTGGTGCATGTCGTCGACCCTCCCCCCGCTCGCGTGCCAGCACCGACCGACTCCTACCCTCTGCACTTAGCGCGGAACGTGCACCTCGCGGTACGTAAAATCATGTTTGAAAATGTCTGCGTACTGTTACCTGAATTATAGGTTTGACGCTTTGACATACTCCTTGCAGACAGACATCAACGTCGGGGTTGCCAGCGACGGACAGTCGATCCTGGACAGGATCGGCATTGGTGCGGAGGTCGCGCGATGAGCTAGTGCGCTTTGTTCGTCGAACTGCGGTCGGCGGCGAGGCGTCGTGCCTCGGCGTCATGAAGGGCGATGACAGAGGTGGCCTCGTCGGTGTAGGAGGTGGGCTTGTCGGTCCGAGAGGTGGCCTCGTCGGTGCATAGGTCGAGGACACCACATCCTCTGACCCGGTCGGCGAGCTCGGAGGGGCATGTCCACGCCCCCGCGCGCTGCGCCTTCACCTCCTCTTGCGGTTGTACTGCTGGCGTGGGGCGGTGGAGGGTCCGGTTGGGCATGTGGGTACGCACCCCCACCGCCACAGCCACCGCCACCGGCGTCGTTGCAGGACACCTACCAGAGAGCGTCAGGGCAGTATGTTCTCATCCCCGACCCGTTCGGACAGTATGGTGGGTATGACATCTCGCACTTCGCCTGCCAGTCAGGTACGTTTCCTCTCTTCAGGTTTGCGATCGTCGATATATTGTAGAGTTTAACATTATTTTTCCATGCAGGTGTTGTTTTCCAGCAGGCACCTGAGTTCTCCCCGCACGAGGACGTGGATTAGTACTTCACGGAAGCACCCGGGGAGGTCCAGGGGGCAGCTGAGCCTGCACCTGTCGAGGTTATTTCCATTGAGCAGCTTAGCGGGCCCCCAATGATCATGCAGCAACAGGTGGAGTCGACCTCCCTGGGACCACGGATCGGCAGGGCTCCTGAGTGCCTTTCCCTGTCTAGGCCCCGGCCTAGGCACCCCGCGCTTCGGAAGCCCAAGCGGGGGCGTATTGTTGGGCGCGAACCGGGTGTGGGATGTGGCGACGACGGAGGAGGTGCTGCGGGTGGCGCAACGGGTGGCCAGTAGGGGGTTTACATAATATGTGTTTACGTATTGTATTTCGTAGGTACTATGACATGGTTGTCTATGCATTCCCTCTACCGTTGTTGTATAACTTGTATTATGTGTTGACGTATTCTCCTTCATAATTACTATGACATCGTTCGTGACCTAGTCGGGCCAGTACTTACTGCCAAGTTGTCCAACTCGTTTATTCGATGCATATAACTTAAAGCACGCGACACATCGTTGCAACATGTCAACTCGATAAATGGCAACCGCAATAACGCGTCCACTATTTAGTTACATGCTTTAGGAGATTAAACATAAGTGCGTACAGAAGGGGACACTACCGATGTACAAGATTCTCCGCCCGTGCCTAATTGTAGAAGGTGCCTCTCGCTACTCACATAGAGTGTTCTCTAGTTGGGCGTCTCGGACGTGGCTGGCCATCGTTGTAGTGGCACGCACATATGCAGCTAGGGTTGGCATAGCAGCATGTGGGATCATAGGAACTTTCTATGTTCACGACCTCCTCATTGCCCCTCTCGCGCTGCATCTGTTGGCGGAGGTCATCATTTTGCTCCTTGAGATCGTCAATTTGCGCCTCCAAATCAAATATTCGGTTCCACAATACATCCACGTACCTCACAACATGTCGTTCATGGGGAGGATTGATTCAGCGGGTGAAGTTGCATTTCGCCATCTGCTACAAGGGACAGTTAGTACGGAGGATGTATTAGCAGTAATATGAACAAAACTATTTACCCCAGAGTATGGGCATCGGAAGAAATGCCGTCCACCATCGAAAGGGTCATTTATGACCTGCACGATAGTGTCTTCCCCGTGTCCGCATTTCGGCCATACCGGTTGAGCACGCTTCTTCGACATCAACCGGTAGTTAGGGTCGAAGTCCTCCCTCCTTTCGACGAGAAGGTCTAGCTTCGGCGACCCCGGTTGGACTGGTCCCTGGGCGTCTGCCATCGTATGTTACTGTAAGACGGAGAAGGTTCTTCTTCCTACGGTTTCAAAGGTCGAGTGGTCCTAATTTTGGAGCGTGGGGCGTGCATTTTATAGCCCCACAGGGGAAGGCTAATAAAGCGAGTAATGTATTAGCTTACATATGACAAGACCAGACGGGGCTGGTTGCTTTGCGCATAGACAAGACCAAACGGGGTAGGTTTGCGCAGTGACAAGAAAAAATGGGGGCAGCTTTGCGAAGTGACAAGACTACACGGGGCAGCTTTGCACAGTGATAAGACCAAAGGAGTCAGCTTTCTGCAGTGCCAAGACCACACGGGGCAGCTTTGCGCACTGAGAAGACCACACGGGCCAGCTTTCCACGGTGATAAGACCAAATGAGATAGCTTTGCGTAGTTTAGGGTTTAGGTTTAGGATTAGCCTTTTCAGATCGAATTGACAACTCAATTAAAGCCTCGCCAGCTTTTAAGACCGAAAAGACAAGACTCGTGTTTTTTACTATCCCCCGTCCTACCCCCCATACGACTTCATCGAGGAGAGACTCCCTAATGTATCGTAATATCACTTACCTTTCTACTTACCACTCATTACTACCTCAATCGTCCTCACAAAATTCTACAGAAATTTAGTGCACTAGAACAATATACGACGATCACAAAATGTTATTGCGAGTTTAACATATTTCATGCCCTTCATATTCTACGAAAATAACAAACAGACCAACCAATGTTGTCACCACACTTTTATCTTTTAAAAAAATAACATCATATAATACGATTTGCTAAATACAATACCTACAAAATGTAATATCTATTTTAACACAATTGTTCCAATTGGATTTACATAATTCCAATTTTATTTGCTTAAATCGCCTTGATGGTTGGGCGACTTAAATCACCATAGCTGCGTGACTTACTAAACTCGCTCTACAAATCGGCGATTCCAACACATGTCGCATATCTGTTTGGCGACTAGGTCAAGTCAGGCTCTAGTCGCCGTTCCATTGGGCGACTTGAAGGTTTGTCGCAGTGCGGTTGGGCGACTTGCACGACTCGTCCAATCGTACGGCGACAAGGGATTATTTCTGTAAAAAAAATTTAAGCGGTATTATTTCTGTATTTCCGAATAAAAAATAGATTATTTTAAAAAAATTCCAAGACGAAGCCTGAATTTGTTGGTATTCACGGCGTATTAAGGGCATGTTTGGTTGGCGTCCTAGCGCCGCTCGCCTGGACGCTGTCGGAATACTATCGGGTGGTGTTTGGTGGCGTATATGCCTACCAAACGATATTTTCAGGCCCACACGTCCAAATAGAACGCTTGGGAGTACGAGCAGCGCCGCTTGTGTCATCTTCCCCGTCGTCGTTGTCGCCCCCGCGTGCCGCACGAGCAGCGCCGCCGTGTCGCCTCCTCACTCGGCCTCCGCCACCAAGCCGCCTCCTTGCTTTGCCTCCACCATTGAGGCCCGTGATCCCACCTCTCCCGCCATCACCGAAGCCGCGTCATTGCATCCCTTTGCTCATCTTCTTGTGACCCGCAGACTCGCCGCTCCTGCGGTGACGTTAACTTTCACGACAAGATCGTCGACGCCACAAATGGGTCGTTGTCGTCGGGAATAGGAGGACGATGATCGTCGGTGGCGGCGGCGAATTTGACGGTGAGAAGAAGATGGGGAACGAGAGGAGGACGAGAGTAGCGATTTGGGATGACCGGATGAGACTAGTTTTAGAATGGTTATTATGAAAGCGTTTTTTTAGTTTTTACGTTTTGTCCTTTTCAAAGCGTTTTTTATGCTTTCTTCAGGCGAGGTACTCATCCCCTGGTTTACCTAGTCAAACAAAAATTATCTTCTTTTCAGACTACCTCTAAACACCATTTTTTCTAGACATTAAACCCAAGGTACCAACCAAACAAACCCTAACTGCCCTGACTCCTGCCAGTTCCAAAGGCCAGCGCCATGTATGTACATGTCGTCGATGTCGACTGTATCTTTGTAAACTGCATGCAGTGGATTCCCGAAACATTGCGTTCCAAGAACGTACTATCCAGAACGGCCTGCACGTTAACGCGAAGGATCAACGCCCTGTGCCACCACGGGTCACTGGCATGGCCGGGAGAGCGCATCTCCGAGAGATAAGGGCGAGATCGCACGGGCCAACCGCCAGCGCGCCAACTGTTCCCGCGGTTGCTCCCACGGCGCGAATCGGACAGGCGGGCCAACTCGGCAACTCGCATCCCCCAACTTGCCGTATAACGACGTCCGCCAAATTTTCCGACAACAACGACGAGCACGTTAAAACCCCTTTCTCAGGGACAGAGGCGCCGGCCGTACCGCTACTCTGCTACTGCCAGCGTGCCGCCGGGGGGCGGGGGTACGTCCGCGACGGCTGTAGCGTTTTACCGCGAGCGGACCCGACAAAGACGCGGTGAGGTGAAGTGAGGGGAGTCGCGCGCGGTGGCACTGGCACTGGCGAACAAATTGGCCCCGGCCAACCGGGACAGCGACTCCCGTGGTTGGAAGGGCGTCCACGTCGCGCGTTCGCCTCAAAAACCCGCGCGCCCCGGCCCGCACCCCACCCCCAAGAGCTCAAATCCGCGGCCGGGCGTCGAGGGAAAGCCTGCCTGAGACTTGCTTCGTCCCCGCAGCCACTCGCAGCTGGTGCTCGAGTCGACTGGGTGAGTGAGCGAGCGAGGCGAGGTGAGCGCGCTCGCGTGGGTGCCATGGAGGATGATGAGAAGTCGGTGGGCGGGGCCTACTGGGGCCTGGCGGCGAGGGCGTGCTCTGCAAGGTCTGCGAGCACGCGCCCGCGGCCGTCACCTGCAGGGCCGACGCCGCGGCGCTCTGCACCGCCTGCGACGCCGACATCCACTCCGCCAACCCTCTCGCGCGCCGCCACGAGCGGCTCCCCGTGGCGCCCTTCTTCGGCACGCTGGCCGACGCGCCCAAGCCCTTCGCCTCGTCGGGCCTGGGCCCCGGAGCCGATGCGCACGGCGCGTCGGCTGCCGACGACGACGGGTGCAACGAGGCCGAGGCGGCGTCGTGGCTCCTCCCCGAGCCCGACCACGTGCGGCAGAAAGACGGACCTGTCGGTGCCACCGACGTGTTCTTCGCGGACAGCGACCCTTACCTCGACCTCGACTTTGCGCGTTCGATGGACGACATCAAGGCCATCGGCGTCCAGAGCGGCCCGCGCGAGCTCGACCTCACCGGCGCCAAGCTCTTCTACTCCGACCATTCCATGAACCACAGCGTAAGCCTGTGAAGTTTATCCACACTGCATCAGTACGTAGTTCTTTTCAGACAGTGTTCTGAAATGAGATGGATATTGTGGCGACGCGACACAGGTATCATCGTCGGAGGCAGCGGTGGACGGTGGTGCCGGACGCGGCTGCTGGTGCAGCCCCCGTGACGGTGGTGAGCAAGGGGCGGGAGCGGGAGGCGCGGCTGATGCGGTACCGGGAGAAGCGGAAGAGCCGGCGGTTCGAGAAGACCATCCGGTACGCGTCCCGCAAGGCGTACGCGGAGACGCGGCCGCGCGTCAAGGGGCGGTTCGCCAAACGCACGGCTGGGGCGGGGGCGGGGGCGGGGGCGGAGAGGGAGGACGCGATGGAGCACGAGATTTACTCCTCGGCCGCCGCGCTCATGGCGCCCCGCCCCGACGCCGACTACGGCGTGGACGGCGTCGTGCCGACCTTCTGATCGATCGAACGGCCGCGGCGGCGCGACGCAAACAACCTGTAAAATAGCCCTTCCCCTTGGGCTGTAGCTTCGCGTACCGGATATTATGCCACGGAAACAATCGTATGATGATCCCACGGAAGCGATCCGGACTTCCAAGCTCCCTCCTTTCTGATGATCCCTACCTGTATATTATCACCGCGAGCTGCTGCTAATCTGCAACTGTACTTTTACTGATCAGTTGCTGCTGCATCGCATTAGTAGCTTGTCGAGCATGCTTTGCATTGTCTCTCGTACCACTAGCTGTGTTCTGCGATTTGGGGTGACCGGACGAGGAAACCTGAAATCAGGTGGTCTTTCTTTAATGTGTTCGTATGTCTCTCCACGCCGCCGTTGAGTAAGGTCCGGATTAAGAAATGTACCTTGATTTGCTCATGCGCTTTCTTGTTTACTGGGAAAGGCAATCGAGATTTTTGTCGAGTGCGTGCTGTCTTTCTCACTGCCACCATTGGCTAGCTTTTACTGCTTTGGGCGTTGAGCAAATGCGACACCTTTTGTAATGCTTCTTGACCCTTCTCTGAACTCTGGATTTTCGCTTCTGTTGCATGTGTTCGCAGTACTTGGTGAAGTTGAATAGGTGCGTATGCTTGGTTCTGTTCGTTCAGTGGAACTTAAGGGGATTGATCACCGTTGACCTGTGGATTTATGCAGAAATGAGAGTTCAAGCAATGGTCAATACTCAATACCTGGTGCCTTCTAACACGACAGACACCGGATGAAGTGAAGCGCTACGGTTTCTTAACGGAGCCACATCCACGTCATCCCTACACACAAAGCTGCAGTGCCCGTTACTTCAGTACTGGTAGCAGTAGAAGTACCGAACAAACGTCGACAAACCAAGCGAGCGTGGTGAAGAACTCCACCAATTTATGGGCCGGCCCAAACCGACTGTCTTACCGGCAAAGAAAGGGTAGTTAGTACTGCAGCCGGGCCAGACCCTGCAAACATGGACGGCCCATTGGGCTTAAATTACCGATCAGTGCTAGAGAAGGATTTTTTTTTAAATAATCTATTTTTTATTCGGAAATACAGAAATAATACCACTTAATTTTTTTTACAGAAATAATCTCTAGTCGCAAATGCGGTTGGGCGACTTCTTGAAGTCGCCAAGAAGGCGACATTGAAGGATTCGAGGCATAGTCGCCATCCGACGGCGACTTAAGGTCGTCGCCATACCGTATGGCGACATGGTGGCAACTTCAACCGAAGTCGCCATACGGTTCAACGACTAGTCCACGTGTCGCTCAACCATTGGGCGGACTTTCGCCAAGTCGTGCAGCGGTTCAATGACTAGTCGCGTGTCGCTCAGCCGTTGGGCAAGCGCTTCTGCCAAGTCGTACAGCGGATGGCGACTACACGGTCATATAAAAGCGGCCAGGTCCCTCATGGTTTCTTTCACCATTTCTCTCGGCGGACAAGCGAAGCGGATCTGGTTGAGGAGAGAGAGAGCTTGCGAGGAAGCGAGCTTCGGGAGAGGCGGTTTGCGAGGAAAGGAGCTTGTTCCTCTGAAGAAGGTCTCGCTTCAAGGTAATACTCTTGTTTGTTCTTATTCTCGGCTACTTGTTTGTTTAGCAAGTATATGGGAAATGTATGTTGAGAAATCCTTGGTTGCAACATTTGTAATATTTGTAGTCATGTCGGGCCGACAAGATTGAAAGTGCATTACGGTGTTAGTGCGGTTCGTGAAGGTCCGTGCGGTGTTGACCTAAGTGATTTCGGCAAGTCGATTTGGTACACGAATCGGAGAATACCGAATCGGAGATGTCCTAAAGCGCTCACCGAACCTTCTCATTGGACCCCGAGGTGTGGAGTGTCGTGATACAAGGGGTTTGGAGTAGGTCTCCCACGCACATTCGGTGGGAGTTGAAGCGAGTGATGCGCGCGGTTGCATGGAAGGCATATCTGCAAAGGTCAGAGGCGCCGTGGCTACGATGTGTGCTACTCGTGCGAGCATGTCGAAGAACTCCTCATGAGCCCTTAAGCGGCTCCGTCGGGTTGGTGGGAGCTTCGGGCCTTGATCGCGTGTGGTTCATGACGAACACGCGGTGGCCGATGTTCTTGAAGCGAAAGAGGAGGCCGAGGCGAAGAGGAGGCCGAGGCGTAAGAGAAGCTCGAGGCGGTGCGAGCGGATGCAGGGAGCATGTCGACGACATAATCGTCCGATGGAGATTGATGACAGCGGCTCGGCAGAGGAGGAAGCTTTACAAGAGGATGGTAATAACTCTTCCGAGGAGGCGAAGATCCCATCCCGCAGGAATGGAAGAGGTGGGCGTTGAGGGTCTTCTTTGTGCACGACGAGCACGAATCACCGTGGGAGTACAATGGGGCGGAGGTTCGACCGTGCAATGTTTCTTGACAAGGGATCGCTGCGCAGGATGCCATTAAGTGTGGGCCTTGTCCATGCAACGGCCGTTTCGTGTACTCAAATCCACCCAGAGGCGATTACCGTCAGTATGCGAAAGCGGTGGGTGTCCTTGGCGTGTGTGCGCAAGGAGACCCAATCACGAGACTCTTTGGATTGTCTCGAAGGTGGAGCCGCACTCGCTTGCTCGGTAGTGTATTGCAAGCATCGCAACCTCACATCCACCTTCATAGCCAATGTCATGTACGAGAGATAGTGAAGAAGCGGACACGGAGGCCAAGCACATCATGGTGGCTATCGGCGAAATTCAAGTACAAGATTAGCTCTGTGAAGGCATGGCGTGCTAAGCGAAGGCTTTGGAAAGGAGGTTCGGTTCTTTTGAGGCATCTTCGACAACCTTCCTCGTATGCTCCAGTCTTTGCAAAGCAGGACCCGGGCACATACATTCTTTGTGAAGGACCGGCCACCAAAAGACCACTTGCAAGGTTTTATGGTCTTGCGAGAGGGCCTTCTTAGCATTCGGTCCTGCATCAATGCATTGGACACATGTTGCCGTGATCTCGATGGGCGGGACATTTCTAAGCTGGGAAATACAAGGGCATGATCTGACGACAATTGGCGTTGATGGCAACAATCGATTCTACCCTTAGCCATCGCTTTTCGTGGAAAGTGAGAACTCTGACAGTGGTTGTGGTTCCTTGACATCTGGTGGTCATACCCTCTTGTTTTTATTATCCCTAAAGGCATGTATACTTATATGGTCCGGATGTACGTCATGGTGTCCGTAGTAGTAGCGAGGATGACTAAAGCAATTACGAACCATCATGCCATGTCACTCGTGTAATGTGCTACATCGCGGACTTTAATGTACTTCTCGTTAGTGTCTCGCTAAGCCATGAAAGCAAGCCTATATTATTTACGTATTTCGAATATCACTTACCTATCTACTTACCATTCATTACTATCTGAATCGTCCTCACAAAATTCTCTGAAATTTGGCGACTACAACAATATCTGACGATCACAAAATGTTATTGCGAGTCGACATATTTCGTACCCTTCATATTCTCTGAAAATAAGAAGCAGACCAACCAACGTTGTCACCACACTTTTATCTTTACAAAAAATAACATCATATAATACGATTTGCTAAATACAATACCTACAAAATGTAATATCTATTTTAACACAATTGTTCCAATTGGGTTTACATAATTGTGAGTTTAGGAGCTTAAATCGCCCTTTGGTTGGGCGACTTTAACTAAGTCGCCATTGGTTGGGCGACTTGCACTAATGTCGTACATCCGTTTGGCGACTATACCCATGAGGCTCTAGTCGCCCAATGGAACGGCGACTAGAGATTATTCTGTAAAAAAAATTAAGCGGTATTATTTCTGTATTTCCGAATAAAAAATAGATTATTTACAAAAAAAATTCGCTAGAGAACCCGTCTCGTTACGGGTGAGTGAACTGAAGTAAGGAGAAAAATCACCAGACTCCGGTGCACGAATTTTTTTTTATTTAATCTTATTTTAAAGTTAATTTCTCCACGAATTTTATTTTCAAATCTGATCTTTTTGGCCACGCCACTACTCGTAGCGTGACCAAACCGTACTATCACACTACACACTACGGTGTGACAAAACATGCCACGCAAGCCCACGTCCACCCACCATGACAGCGTGGAGGCTTGCGTGGCAGTAGTCACGCCACATCCCATGACGTGACAATCCTGCCTTGTCACGCCATAATATGTGGTGTGACAGGGCTTAATTCCAGTTGGTTTGTAAATTATGAATCGAGCTCATGGTTAAATTTAGTTCGGACTTGGTTTATGGATTTGGAACCTTAGAATTTGGTAGTAAGATGGTAACAAAAGGACTTTCTTTTGAAAGATAAAAAATAATTGAAAGTACGGTGATACATAACACCATGTACATGTAACATTTAATAATCCATAACTTAAAAATAGAGACCTATCTACGTAACCAAATATAACACCATACTTTTAACTGAGAGTAAATACATATATGGACCGATAATCTTTTTGTGGATTGATAACCTTTGACACTTCAACGTATATATCCATCATAAACACTCGCATAATATTTCTAGGCTGTGTCCCAGAAGTGATACATACTGCATCTTGGAAAAATGACTAATATGTGGACTGTGTGGTACAACATGAGGCACAAGGATGGACATATGCTAGACAATACCGCTGATGAAAGATGCGTAGACATCATACTCGAATGATAGGTGCTGCTCTTCGTCACCTTGTGGTCGTAGACCATTTCGTGCACACTTCCATAACTCGTTTTTTTCATGTTGTTTGATGCCTTACTACGCAAAGAATTGAATGCAAAAAGACGACGAGATTTGAAGTTGTGAATGAAAATAGACTTTATAATAAAGCTAGGAATAACACAACGCACAGGGTTTGGTTACGTGTATAAGAAACAACATCATGCACGATGCAACTAACCGAAGTACTCCTACGATACATATGCGCCTTTTTGGAATGTAAATAAATTCAACCTTCGGGGGACTAGTACGGAATAACCCGACCTACTGCATGGACCGGGGTCATTTTTCCTCCCTTGCGAGCTCGGCGTTGAACTCATCGTCGGCCTCTTTGGCATTGACCGTCATTTCTCTCTTTTTCTCACGCTCCCTCTTGCGAGCCTCACGCTCCCTGTGCCTGCACACCTCGAGATGAGCTTTCTTCTCCCGATGGATACGCTCGTTGCGCTCGTCGTTGCGACGCTCCTCCTCCTGGATCTCGCGGGCCCTTTTGGCATCCCACTCGTCATAGTTGATTTGCCACTGATCATGTGGGTGGATCTCTTGGTCGATCTACTCGCGGTAGCTACATAGCGGATCCAGGGACTACAGGTAGACGGGAGATGTTGTTAGTGCGTACTTCGAAACTGGTCCTTACCAGCTGCCGATAGCTGCTCGTGTCTCAACGGCGGTCGGGATAGTCACAAGAGTAGTTTGCGCAACCCCAGTAACGCATGGCCAGGCTGAGCCCCCTTCTGCCATAATTTAATTGAAGTTTATTTTATTCATTTAAAATATTTGGATTCTATATACAAAACAAAAACAACATCGAGAAAAACCTAAAAAATTCAAATTGCTCAAAAATGTATGAATTTTATACAGTATCTAGATGATGATTTTATATGAATTTAGGTGAAAGAATTATTCCATTTGGAGCTAGCAAGTGAAAGTTGTAGTAGTTTGAAAATCAGGTTTTACAAAAAGGTGAAAAAATACACTTTGGTTACTATTTATCCGATTTTAATTATTTAGTAAAATTTTGTAGAATAGTGGTGGAGATAAGGATTACATGGGTAAATAGAAAATAAAATTATAAGACTAAAATAACTTGGTTCATCTCAATTGGAGTTCACATGAATTAGTTATGAATTTCCAAAGTTAAAAGCATTTTCTAGTGTAAAAAAATAATTTAGTTTTGGATTAATTTCTAAAAACTATTCCAAATTAAAGTTCAATTAATAGTAAAAATATCAAAATTGGTTTCACTTGATTTGGAATTACTTTGAATTAATTATGCAATTTTGAAGTTATTCTATTTTGGACCAGACCCGGGTGTGTTCGGACCATCCGATCGGACGGTCCGAACAGACCCTTTATCATGCCATTGATCACGGTGTGACAAAAGTGTTGTGTCACGCCATCAATATTGGCGTGACTAAACCGTATTGCCGTTCCAGAGGGGTTTCTATAGAACGTCGATCGATGTGGGGCTAAGTCCTGTCACGCCATGTAAACCAGCGTGACAAGACTGTCTTGTCACGCCAGGATACATGGCATGCCCAAACTGTACCGCCACACCAAATTGCTTCCCATTCCAGAGGGGTTGCGAAAAAAGGTATTGGCTCTGGTGCTAAGTCCTGTCACGCAATTTATCCCGGTGTGACAGGACTTCTCTGTAACGCCAATATCCATGGTGTGACACTAGCCATATACTCAGTGCAATCATTCAAATTGACTTCATTTCAGGCACGTAAACACACATTCATTGTAGATTTCAGGCAATAATAATCATTTCATTAATTTCATTTAAACAATTCATGCAATAAGAATCATCCATCTGTCATCTTATTTCATCTAACATTCAAAATCCATCAACTAAGAAATATCATTTCATTCAAACAGAGTCATTGAAAGTTTCATACAATACGAAATTTACAGACATGCAAACACAAATTCATTGCATCACTTGCGCTTTCGGCGCGCACCCGACCCCGATGTGAACCTCGCTGCTGGGTGTTGGCCTCGCGTGCCCTCGATGAAGTTTACCAAACTAATGTCCGCGCAATCACACCGTTTACGGCGCGGAGACGTGGCCTGAGTCGGCTGCGTGGGGGCCGGCGCACCAACAAGGTCCCGGAGGACCATCACGTCTGGAAGCCTAGCATCCACATCCTCCTCCTCACCGTCCTCGTCCTCGCCGTCATCCTCATCCACTTCGTCGTCCTCGCCGCCCTCCTCCTCGTCCTCCTGGTCCTCGTCGCATGCGGCCGAAGCGGATGTCGTCGCTCTCGATGTTGTAGCACGCGAGGAGCCACTTCTGTAAGATCGAGGAGGCCGACTAGAGGGGGTGAATAGGCAGTTTTTAAGATCTTTTAACTAAAACTGAGTTTTATGCGGAATTGTAAATCAATTCATGTTTGCTCAATTAAAACCTAAATCAACTAGTCTTGACTAAGTGCACTGCCAATATAAGACTATTGATAATGATAGCAATCATACAAAGACATGTAAGCAATTTAATTCTAGGAATGTAAATTGCACAAAGTAAATCACAAGAGAGCAAACCATAATGACACAAGGACGTTTTACCGTGGTGTTCGAAGACTTGCAGATCTCCCCTAATCCACATTGAGGTAAGCCCAAACTAATTGGACCGGCTCCACGAATTAAGCTAAACACCTCAATTCCACTAGTGGTAGCTCTTCCCCACTCCGGGTAGGTGAGCTCCAACCTTCACAACACGTCGGGCCTTCTCACAAGCTTCTTGAGAAGAACACTGATCCACGACGTCTCCACGCCATCTAGGTGTCAACAAACACCAAGAGTAATAAGACAAGCCCATTGCTTGACTCTCACCACGTGCAATGAATGCACAAGCTCGTGTGGATACGAAATCCACCTGTAGATGCAACGCATGCAACTAGAGATCTCTCTCCTTGCTCACAAAGTGCAACACATGCACAATTGAGAGGAGAACCTCATACTAGCTTAAGTGAGTGAAATGAGATGCCAAAAATTATCTCTCAACCGGCTAAGGTGGGTATTTATAGCCCACACACAAAACTAGCTGTTGGGAGCAGAAATCTCCAAAAATCAGGATTTGCGGTAGTACCGCCATACAAACTCCGGTACTACTATTTTCTACTGTTCATCGATTGCACGGGTGCATTAACGGCTCAAAAACTAGCCGTTAAAGTTTTTAGTGAGGTAGTACCGCAGTACAAAGGGCGGTACTACCGTTCTGCGGGTACCTCTCTTCTCGGGCGGTATTACCGTAGTCCAATTTCAGCAGAGACGACACTCGGTAAAAAGGTCATAACTTTTGACTCCGATGTCAGAATTGAGTGATCTTAGACTCTATGGAAAGCTTATTCAGAGGGCTACACAACCCACCTATTTGATTGATCTTAAACACATTTGATGAAATCAAAAGCACAACTACAAAGAGCCACTACCATGGTCTAAGTCAAAAGAAATAGCAATAAGCAATCTTATATCATGCCAAGGGAAAATGCATGAATCCCAACAATTTAAAAAATACATTTGTAAACTTAGATCATGCCACAAGGAGTAGGGACATGGACTTCAACCATTTGCAAAACACATTTGTAAAGTATAGTCACATGCTACAAGGATTAGATGCATGAGCCTCGACTATTTGCAAATAATAGCATCATGCCACGGTGAGCTACAGCAAGCGAGATTGATCTATCAACATTAGACCTGTGCATGGGCGGCCCGGCCTGAGCCCGACCATGTCTGAAATTTGGGCTTGGGACCAAAATTGGCCGAAGGAAGCCGACCCGGCAAATCCGGTAAAAACAATTAAAAAATTAGAATTCTATTTATTTAATGCTGAAAATGAATTAAATATTAGCTTTTTATTCCAAAAAATGATTAAAATAATATGTTTTGAACAATAAATCGTTTTTGGTAGCCGAGCTCGAACTCTTGATTTTGGCGAGCTTTTCAAGCACTTGAAACTTGGCTGCCTACCTTTGAACAGGTCTAATCAACATATGATGAGACTCAAGCTATTAGACAAGACTCCTCTTAATAGTACGGCAAATCTATACTAGCAATCTGGCCTTCCAACCAAATACCAAGACCGGTAAAAGACTAGGAACACATCATTAACCTTAGCTAGTCATACCTTTACCTTGAGCATCTTCTTGGAACTTGATGACGCACATCTTCACTTCAAGTTCGGGTCATCGTCTTGACATGCATCAACCCATGATGCCTCCTTTACTTGACATCCATCGACACATGATGGGTCTTTTCTTGACTTGATGATCAACTCATGATCATCTTCTCTTCGAAATCTTGATATGCATCAACACATGATGCATCATCTTCTTGAACCTTAACTTGATGACGATCAACTCATGATGCCATCCGAAGTCTCCATTACCATGGAACTTAACCTATTCATCCAACTCATGGAAAATGTTAGTCCCACAATGATTAACATTAATTACCAAAATATACCTGCAATAAATGCTTCTGAACAAGCCGTTGTAGAAAGGTGTGGTACTACCGCCGTTGATCATGCGGTAGTTTTGCTCACCTGTAGTTCCGTTCACATAGGGCGGTACTATCGCTTCCTTTAGAGGTCCAAAACTGGCCCTCTCTGGAGATAACGTACCGCCAACTAAAATTCGAAACTTCCAGTGTGCGGTAGTTCTGCCAAAGGATTTACGGTCATACCGCTACGTGGTAGTTCTGCTAAATAAACTCCAGTACTACCATACATCGGTAGTACCG
The DNA here is from genome assembly GCA_036346405.1 of Phyllostachys edulis. Classification (NCBI taxonomy): domain Eukaryota; kingdom Viridiplantae; phylum Streptophyta; class Magnoliopsida; order Poales; family Poaceae; genus Phyllostachys; species Phyllostachys edulis. The sequence goes on from CM070552.1 coordinate 48,372,911, forward strand.
CTTACCAAATGCGGTCATACCGATTTCCACTAAAATCCTTCTAGAAGCTTTTCGAAATGCAATGCATGACTCCTTTGTCTTGAGCCATGTCGATCTTTTATCATATTTGTATTTCCTTTTCATGTCATCATTCAAACTCCGGAACTAAGCATTGAAAACATCTTAGCACACACATTAGTCCCACAACATGATTGTCATTAATTACCACAATATACAATTAACTCATAATGGTGGGTCAAGATACTCCAATCTTTCCCTCTTTGGTAATTGATGACAACCATCACAATTGCAAATAATTGAATATAAGATCATATGAGTATATATGAACTATACAAGTTTTGTATACTCATTTGATATGTTTCAAAGTAAAGATCCTTAATATATGTGGATAAAGAAATATGGATCAATACTAATGAAACCACAAAACATAGTGTGAACCCCCCCCCCTAAATGTGTGCATACACGAATGTGTAATAAAACATATGCACATATTCAAGTTATACTTTTAGTGGAGTTCAACCTATATTTTGGATTCGAGGAACGCAATAAGATATAAGAATATGATGTCGAGTGCATACCTCCATGATTTTCACCTTTTTATCCAAATAAGACTACACAATAGGTATATCAATCAAAGTGTTAGTCTCACATATAAATTTTTCATTAATCACAAAAATACCCCATTAACTCATAATGGCGGGTCTAGATTCTTCAACTCCGAGTCGAGGCAGGTTGCACGACGGGGCCTGCCACTGTCGCGCAGTTCATTTTTGCAGCCAATCGCTGGCATCGGCTTCAAACCATCTACAAGGTTTACCCCAAAAAAAATTGAGGTTTAATACAACAAAATAAATATCATGGGTACTAAAACATTAAGTGGTGTAAACTGCGGTACAAAAATGAAGAATAACACAAACATAAATAAAATTGAAGTGTGTGTGTGTAAATTCAAAACAGTGAAGGTTACCTCAGCAAAATCCCTTAAGCGCTGGAAGCTCCCCTCCGAACCCTCGGGTATCATGAGGACCCCACCAGCCTCGTTGGTTATGCGTGAGAGCTGCATTCTCTGCGAAAGAGTTCGACAAAGTAAATTAGTTTGCTCACCCTAAGTTCGCATAATAGTAGCGGGATTAAATGTACTCACGTAATAGGCGTTGATAGGGGACCTCTCCGGCTGCGCGTCCGTCCATGTGAACTCATCGTAATCGTCCACGATATCCTCCTCAAACGAGTGCCCCTCCCCTATGTCCGCATCGGTCATGGCCAGTCTAAGTCAGAGGCGCATGACGCCGTGGAGCCACTGGAGGTAGCGAACGAACTGAGCCTTCTGATGGACCGGCGGCGCGTCCCTAGACCGATTCGCCCGGTTTTCCCACTCCAATAAGTAGACACGGTGATAGGCGCCCTAGTCGGTGTGGCGGTACCTCCACCTCCATTTCATCATGCCACACCCAGAATTGAATTGTTAGCATTAAAATCGTTACGGAAGCTGCAAAGGAACAGCGGTAGGTACCCTTACCCATGAAGATTCAGATTTGTCGAGAACACCATCGACATTGTGGCCTGAAGCTTCCCAAACTGCCGCATCACCCGATGGGGCAAGTGGTACTCCACCGTATGGAAGAAGATCAACGGTGAGAGCATCATCCAGAAGGTGATGTCCCACTGGCACATCGGGTTTAGCTCCATTTAGACGACCTCGTCGCGGGTGTATGGCAACCACGTGACCTGCACCAGATGTATAAGACAGTAGCGATGAAATCATAGTTCGAAGATAGTAGAAAGCAAAGTAACTTATGAGGTATGTACCTGGCCTTGCGTGATGACGTCGAGCTTATTTGTATACGCGATGTACCGCGACCTTGGACACCCAGTAGGTGCAACGATGGAGCTCCAAAGGTAGGCTACCGTCGGTCCATATGCAAGGTCGTCAATGGGCCATGCATGCAAGGAGATAGATTTCAGTTGCATTTTTTGTGGAAGGTGACATCTATGACGAATGGAATAAATGGTTACCTACAAGGGAGCATGTGCAGGCTGACCCACAGGCAAACGCTCCCACATCCATACTTGCAGGAGGTATGCACATCCATCCAAGTTGCCGTCTGCACTCCTTGATCGGCAAGCGTCACACAAATGTCGGTAGAGACATGCTAGTGTGGTAGAACCCCAACTATAGGTCCCTGCCGTCGCTAAATCTGCCAAAAATCAGCAAGTAAATCCAGGAGACAGTGTTGCCGGTACCGTATGGAAACAGGAAGGAGCCGAGAAGATGCCAAAGCCATGCCTGTGCGAAGCGCCGCACTGTGTTGCCATCTGCGCCAGGCGGACACACGTTGAAGTGTGTGTGCAGCCAGGATGCAAGCACTGCGGATGGCCGGTTGTCCCTCGAGTCCGCAGGGGGGGGGTCCTCCGGTCGCACTCCAAGCCACTGTCCCACCCGGTGTCGCTAGCCCACGCTGTTGATGTCCTCAGACACTGGAAGGCCATCTATGGGTAGGCCGAGAATCATGCCGATGTCCTGGAGCGTGATGGTCATCTCGCCTGACGGTAGGTGGAAGGTGTGGGTCTCCAGGCGCCACTGGTCCACCAGTGCGGTAAGCGCAGCACTGTCCATACGGAGGAGCCCGTTGATGACTGTCCATGCCAAAGCAAGTAGACTGGCCTGGCAGACATGTGGCTCGTACTGCTCATCCCAATCTAGAGGGGTGTGGGTCCGAGGGCGAAGTGGCTGGAGTAGCTGCAAAAGAGATACATAAATAAATAAGTGAAACAACAAGCACATGGGGGATTAGTTGGAAGCATGATGGAATAGAAGGTTAGCAAATCTAACCACACCATCGTCGGCTATGCGGTGGGCGCGGTGGTCGTCATCGTACTTCGAGAGGAGCAACGCATAGTGCGCGTGCTGCGGCATCCTACATTAAAGGAAAGGATTTTTGTAAGATCACATGAGGTACAAAATAATATAGAAAATACAAATGAATGAACTCCATCAATAAAAAACAATCATTTTCGCACAACAACAATAGTGGTTACCTCAGGGGGGCTGCACACGAGAGCGGCATCACCTTACCCTACGGGACCGGGAATCCCTACTCACGTGCTTTGTCCTGGTGCGTCTGTGCTCGTGACACTCTAAGCACTTGTTGCTTATTGTGGCGTCGTCGAAGTCCCCAAAACAGTACGTGTCCTTACCGCCTTGCTGTGCGAGGTCCATGTCATTATGAAGCCTCTTCCTCTTCCTTCGACCGCGTCGCTTGCTCATCATATCATTGTCGGGAATGTATTCCTCCCCCATGTACGGTGGCCAATGTGACAGATTAAGGTAAGGCTCGAATCTACTCTCCCAAGTCCTCATCGTGGCTAGCTTTGAGAATTCTTCCGCAATGAACGTGTTAGAAAGGTAACTTATGCCACGCACGCGACAGGCGGTGACGACGTGAGAGTATGGGACATGTAACAACGTTAGAACCATGCAAGTATAGTCTCCCGCTATCAGGTTGACTCTATGGTTTCGACCACCATAATGCTCGCCCCCAATCAATGTGCCTCCAGCTGCCCTAACGACGTATATATGTAAAGTGGGATCGTATTCCTCCGCGTCTTGATTGCTTGACTTTGCCTCCACGATAACAAGGTGCTTGGTAGCAGCCGCACCCCAACAGTGGCCAACGTTGTACTCATCCCTTGCACGGGTCCACCGATCCACAAAGTATGAGTTGCTCTTCTGAAATGAGTACTCTAAGATAGCTGATACTGGCATAGCACGGATCCCCTTAATAATATTGTTGAACACTTTCGAGATGTTCGTTTTCATCATACCATACCGATAGCCACCTTCATCGTATGCCTGTGTTCACTTCGTCTTCTGCTGCAAGACCTCATACAACCACTTATTACCCCGATCGTTGGTCAGTCCCCTAAGCTCTGTCAACTTGATCTCGAAGTCCCTCTTCTCCAAACATCCATACAACAGCTTGAACTTTTTTTGTGAGATCTTCCCTACTGCATTGCTTAAAGAAATTAGCAACTAAGTGACGCATGCACCACCTATGCTGCACATCGGGGTGTCCTTCAAGTTTGCTCCTCACAGCGTTCAAAATCCCATGGTGCCTGTCCGACACGATGCAAACAACCTGTCCAGGCCCAACAAGGCGTAGACGAACTATATTCATGAACCATTCCTAGCTCGCATTGTTCTCACCCTTTGTCAGTGCGAATGCTAATGGAATCAGCTGGACCTCTGCATCAATACCAACGGTGAGCATCAAGGCACCATAGTACTTCCTGGTTAGGAACATGGCGTCAACTGATATAACAGGACTGCAATGCTTGAAGGCCTCTTTGCATTGCCCAAATGACCAGCACACCCACCCGAGAACATATTTCATAACCCATCCATCGAGTTCCGTTCAGTTCCCATGGAAAGGATAAAATTCCATACTTGGATTATTGGCCTGCATAGCGGTTAGAATTCGAGGAAGCAACCCGTAAGCCTCCTTTCAGTCACCCCACAGTAACTGCATCGCTCTTTGCTTGGCTCTCCATGCTTTCTCATACTTCACGCAGTACTTAATGAACCCAAATATAACCTCAATGAGGGTGGTGACGGTCACATGAGGATCAACAGCCACAACCCCGATAATGCGTCTTGCAATAAAATTAGCGGTCGCCTGAAGGTGCTCCCCCGACACTCAAGCAACCCCACAAGAGTGAGGCTGCTTCACGTTCACTATTTTCCATTGCTTATCCCTAGTTTTGCGCCCCTATACCTTCCATTCGCACCTCACGGTGTACCTCTTGTTCGCATCAGAGTGTGTCACTACGAACGGATGATGGTGTCACACTGAGTATTCTTGCAGCCAAACCTTCATATCATCCATGCTTGGAAACAACATGTTCTTACGTATTAGGTCATTATCCGGGTCCACAATGCCATTCCTACTCTTCAACCCATTAGCACAAACCGCTTTATCAGCTATTCTGACATCATTGAATGCGTGCACCGACGGGACCACACCCAAAACACTACGAAGAACCCGTCCTTCCTCAGAGGAGAAAAGCGGTGCGAGAACCTCATTTTCTGTCGAGCTCCATCCTTCATCGGATTCTACTTCACGGGTTGTTCTATCTCGGAACACCTCCTCCTCAAGCTCGTTACTCATTACAGCATCATTGAAATCAGTCACGGGGTCACTAACATATTGCGGGGAAGGAACAGGCACATGTGACAGATCCACCAACAAGGGGGGCAACGTTGTTAACACTGACGTCAACAAACTCTTCGGAAGGTGGCTCCTCCATTGGGGGGCCTTGCGAAACTTGGAGAGCAGATTCTAGTTCCATCGTGTTGCCATTCACCACATCCAAATTGTTTGACACATCCTCTACAACGATTGTCCTCTCCACTGCCACTTCCAACGACCAGACCTGATATGCGAGCACAAGATCCTTGTACGTGTCCCAATCATCGTCGAACAAGATTGGCATCAAACAGACGTGCACCTTACAATCCACACCAGCATCATATCGCCCTTGCAGTCAGAAAACGACCCTGGGCTCATCCCATCGAAAGGTCAACTTAATCTTAGTCAGAAGAATTCGAAAGTCTAGTGATTCGCAAAACAAAAGAACGATCACTTTCATGCCACCAAAGTCGACATCACCACCCGTTTGGCTAATCGGCCCACTGGTAAATACACGTACAACTTTATCCATCTACATCCAACAAAATATTTCAAAGTCAGTACCGCATGCCATATGCACGAAATATCACAAACAACATTGTACATAACAAAAGCTGCGTTTCAGTTGACACATGCTAGCGGTTCGAAGATACAAACGTATGCTTAATTACAGCTTTATTGTAGTTTTGTATCGTGACAAGATACTATGTTGTAGAATTCAAAGAATAAGCATGATGGTTTCTGATCCAACACGTAAGCAGATTCGTCTAGTTAAATGAAGTTTTTGGGTTGTTTAATAAAGATTGAGAAAGAGATACTCCATTGCCAATTTTGAATTGGGGGCTATTGTGTTATGTAACTCTCATATTTCTCTGGCAGAGACTAACCGCTTATTGAGGTGTGTTAGGCCATACACAGTGGATGAATAACACCAAGAAACAATGAGAGGCAAAAAGATCCAAATCCTCACTACTTGAGTCTCTCGTGCTCAGTCACGCTCGACATCCCGTTCTCGAGACCGCCCAAACCACGTGTTTGGGACCGCTCAGAGCTTGCCTCTGAGTGCGACCTACACTACCATGGATCCACGTGCCTAGGTACGCTCGAGATCCCATTCTCGAGACCGCCCAAACCACATATTTGGGACCGCTCAAGGCTCATTTCTGAGTACGCCCGGGACTTCACTCCTGGGTACGCCAGAGCTACACGCTCTGAGTGCCATGAACCACTCATTCCGGAAATCTGATATGCAGAAATGAGGTAAGTCAACCTTTATTTTATTTCTATAGAGGTCCTTTCATAATTTATTTTCGGAAAACTAATTCTGCACGACATAAGGTGAGAGCTTGAGCAAAATGCGGATTACTTCATTTCAGTGGCATTGTCTAGTGGTCATTAGGCATGCATGCTACATGTTCCATACTATACTTTTGTGTTCATGCTTAGACTCACAGTCAACAATCAACATTGCACTTCACACTCAATGGACAACAATATTTATTTATGTTATTTCTTTTGAATCATAGTGATATGTGGTATTGGGCAATTTCTTTCTACCGATGATCCAGCTTGTGTCACACATAAAGGCAATGCTAATGTTACTCCGTCACCAAATTGCAAAGAGAGAAAAAAAACAAGTATGTTTCACACGAATTTCATGCAAACTAGAAGAACATGAATATTACCATGAATTAAGGAAAGATAGTTTCCACAAGACCTTAATGAACATGCCATCATTGATCGAAGCTATCCATTGACTTGATGTTCTTATGCTACTAATATGACACAAGGTAAAAGCTACTATTTTCCTTACACCGCTAGTCTCTATCACAGATCAAACAAGTTCCATGCACATCGATCCACGATATAGGGCTGAACAGATTTACTAACAAAATAAACATGACTAGTTGAACACATATCCTTCCATCTCTGCTACATCCATATAGGGGAGGACAATCCATGGATCAGTACATAATAAAAATAAACAATAGAAACAATTACTAACAGAGCCAGCAATGGACTCATATAAGTTGGGATGTACACAAACTATCACAATCAAAGGAACCGAGCCAACAATGGACTCATGCATCTAAACTCAAGTTATAATCACATGAGAACTACACCAAATTGTGCTCGACAATCACAGCATATCCAAATAATCATAGAAATTTGGGATCTAGGGATGAAGAGGGCAACATTTTTACCTTGACGTCGGGGACGAGAGGGCCTACTCCGGCGGCAACGGAGGTCGCCTGGGCCAACGGAGTTGGGGGGAGGAGGACAACGAAGCCGGGCGAAGGTCGAGGGAGGCCAGGCATCCACGGCAAGGGCGAGCGTTGAGGTCTAGGCCGGAAGCCGCACCGGGCGCAGAGGAGGAGATGCCCGCGGTGGCCGGGTGCGGAGACAGAGGAGGAGACCGGGACCGACGGCCGGTGGCGGAAGGAGAGCTGGCGGCTAGGGTTGTGCACGGGAGAGGAGAGGAAGACAAGGAGACAAGGAAAAATGAAGAACAGGCTGGGCTGCGTGAGCCTAAGTCGCCACTGTCACGCCAGGAAATTTGGCGTGACAAGATATTCCGATCGGACAGTCCGAACAGACCCTCCGATCGGACGGTCTGAACCGATCGGACGGTCCGAACGACCTAAACTGCAATTAGACCCTGTCATGTCACATATCAAGGCGTGACATTGCAGAATTGTCACGCCATGGGATATAGCGTGACTAATGCCACGCAAGCCTCCACGCTGGCACGACGAGTGGACAAGGGCTTGCGTGGCATGTTTTGTCACGCCATAGTATGTGACATTACAGTACAGTTTAGCTACGCTACGAGTGGTGGCGTGATCAAAGAGTCAGAATTGAAAATAAAATTCACGAGAGCTTAACTTTAATTTTTTTTTTAAAAAAAAGGATTAAAAAAAACCCGGTGCACCAGTCCACCATGCCGAACGACAGGGCCACCCTCCTCTACCCCAAACCCCCGCAATCCCCTCGTCTCCTCCGTCGCAACCCCAACTCCTCCGGCATCCGCCTCCCCCTTCCGCCCAGAATCCCCACCTCTCTTCTCCCTCAGACGCAAGCCTAGCTCCACTACCGTCCATGCCTCCTCCTCCGCATCCCCCTTCCCTTCGTCCTCGACCCCGCCCCCTCCAGAGCCCTCCACTCAGGCCCATGCCGCCGCAAAGAAGAAGAACAATAAGAATCCTTGGGCGGTGGTCAGATCGAGGCGGCGGCGACGTCTTGGCGCGAGGTTAAGTCCCGCGCCCGCGTCGCCGCCTCACCGAGAACGCCTTCTACCACCGCAGCGCCGCCACCTTGGGGAACGGGCATCGACGCTTTCATCGATGTCGAACTCGAGATGATCGGCCTCGCCACTGATCGCATCGTCGCCGTGGGACGGGCCCGACGACAGCGCCCGCCACCCACACGACCGGTGCAGTTCGGTCGCCTGGGCCCTACTCTGGCGCGTATCGTCGTGGCCCGCCCATCCGCGGCCGCTTCTCTAACGACCGTGTCTCCCTCATGGCCGAGGTTGCCGACCACGACGAGTGGGACCACGTCGAGCAGTTCGACATGTCCAACCAATTCTCGAACCGCCTCAACGAGCTCGATGCCGCCGTCGGGTTCCGGTACTACTGGGTCTTTGTGCAGCACCCGAGGTGGCGCCCAGACGAACTTCCCTAGGAGTAGTGGACGCTCTCGGCCGAGGTCACCGTCCAGGCCAACAAGGACCAGCGGCTCGTCAAGTGGAGCCTCATGGGCCGGCTCGGCAATCCGACGCGCGAGCTGATCACACGGTGCGCAGCCTGGACGCGCCCGGACATCATATACGTCAAGCGGCCACTGTACCAGTCGAGGATCAAGCCACAGGAGGACTTCTTCAGCCGGCTCCGCGCATTGGTTGATCCCGCGACGGAGAACGAGTGCTTGTTCAATCTTGAGCAGGATGGCCGAGTCATTCAAACAACCTACTTTGGTGGCCTCTGCAGGATTGTGAAGGCCAGCCCAAAGGCTTACGTGGATGACGCTGTGAGTGCCTACTCGAAGCTGAGCGATCTGGATAAGTCACAGTGCTTGGAGTTCCTGCTCATAAATCATCCCATGGAGCTCCTCCATCCGTACACCAGGGAGTGGAAGGTGAAGCTAGAGATGGAGCTTGGATGTGATGTGCCTGATGAGAATAACAATGAGGGTGATTATGAGGGTGGAAGTGAGGTTGTTGATTGGGTTGAGGATGACGGGGTTGATGAAATTGATGATGTTGAGGATGATGAAGGCAACGATTATGAGGATGAGGAAGTAGTCGATGTTAGGGAAGAGGTGGAAGCAGATGAAGTAGTACAAAATAACCAGGAGAGTGAGAAGTACTGGGATGAGCACTGAAAGAAGGCAATGAAAAGTTCTGATAAAATGGAGAAGTTGGTCAAGACGAGCATCGATGCATCAAACGAGTATAATAAGCAACAGATGCAACAGGAGAAAGAGATGGAATGGAAAATGGGCAGGTTATGAAGCAGGAGCAGACTGAGGAGGATGAGGTGGAGCAGAAGAGTGCATGGGGCAGAAGCGCGAACGCTAGAGGGAAGAGCGAGGTGCCTCCAGGGCTCTTCCTGAGGGCTGCTGCCCAGCCATTCACTTACAGGAATCTTGTCAAAGAGATTGTTCTAATGAGACACCACATCATTGACGGAGAGATAGTTTAGTTTCAAAGTGCTAGGATGCTGTATTCAGTGTTGCAGAATTCGGAGTTAGCCATTTCACATTTTTCACTGGAGAAATGTAGAGATGGCACAAGCAGGTATTAAAGAATCCTCTGCAATTCCTTGGTTAGTTGGTTGTGTACAATTAGCGGATCTTGTCAATTTTGAACTGTGTCCTTAGGGAATAGTCGGTCATTATGTAATTCTTCCTCTGCGGAAGTTTTAATGAGCTTTTGAGAATAAAAGTGTCGTAGCAAAAAAGGACTAAACAGTAGATAGATAAAGGGGACCTCAATGTCCTCAAAGAGAGGAGCTGGTTGTCAGGAAGTGTGCTGAATTTATATGTCTTAAGAAAAAGTCTCCCTTCTTACATGGGGGTAGAGTGCTATTTATAACCAACTAGCAGGACACGAGAGATTACATATCTACCCCTACAAGGGTACTGCTAGCGTAGGGACAACAGGTCCTTTCCTACCTCTACTCATAGCTTCTGGTCCACGGTAGGCTTCTGTGGACCTAGCTCACCTAGCCGGTATGCCTGGTCTACCTGTCTTCTCCCTTCGCTCCTGGCGGGGCTGCTTTAGACACCCTTCGGCCGACCCTTCGGGAGGCCTTCGGGTCGCCCTTGGGTACCTCTGTGCCCTTTCTACGACCTTCTGGAGGGTTTCGGCGACTCCTGAGGCTTCCGGGCCGCCTGGTATCTCTAACTTTCTACCGCCCTTGGCCTGGAGGCCTTCGGAGATCTTCTGGAGGCTTTGGGCCGTCCTCGGGGTACCTCCTGTACCCTCGGCGCATGAGTTCAGGGGTAGGTGAAGGAAGAGATGGGGGCAAGTAGGGTAAGTGATAAAAAGGGGGATTAGTTTCTGCAAAAAGCAGTAGCATTTAATGCGACACAACAGCATTTAATGCCCAAGGTCCTTTGCGTTAGCAGTGATGCGATGAGAGGAAGGAGAAGGTGAGCAGGACTGACAAAAGGGGCCAGTCAAAAGGGAGGTCATGACCCAAGAGGAGGTCATGACTGCAGAGGAGGTCGCGGCCCAAGAGGTGGTCACGGACCAAGAGGGTGGTCGGGTGGTCTTTGCAAAAAGACAAGGAGGGGTGGTCGTAAACCAAGGAGAGGTCGTGACTAGAGGACAAAAGGGGAGGTCGCGGCCTCAGAGGGAGGTTGCGGCAAAACGACAAAAGGGGAGGTCGCGGCAAAACGACAAAAGGAGGAGGTCGCAGCAAAACGACAAAGGGGGAGGTCGCAGCAAAACGACAAAAAAGGAGGTCGTGGCAAAACGACAAAAGGAGGAGGTCGTGGCCTTAGAGGGAGGTCGCGGCAAAACGACAAAAGGGGAGGTCGCGGCAAAACGACAAAAGGGGAGGTCGCGGCAGAACGACAAAAGGAGGAGGGAGGTCGCGGCCTCAGAGGGAGGTCGTGGACCGAAGGGGGTGGTCTTTGCAAAAAGACAAGGAGGGTGGTCTTTGCAAAAAGACCAAGAGGGAGGTCCAACGAAAGGGAGGTCTAGACTGAGAGAAATGTCTAAACGAGAGGGAGGTCTAAACGAGAGGGAAGTCTAAACCAAAAGGGAGGTCTAAACCGAATGAGAGGTTTAAACCAACATGGATGTCTAAACCAACGGGGAGGGAGGTCTAACCAAGAGGGAGGTCTAAACCAAGAGGGAGGTCTAAACCACAAGGAGGTCTAAACCACAAGGAGGTCTAAACGGAAAAGAGGGCTAAAAGAAGAAAGAGCTGGGCCGAGGGAGGCACAAAGCGAACAGAGATGGGAAAACCAACACTAGAGAACTCCAATGAACCCGAAATGAACCAAACTCGAATTAATTGAAGTTTGATTTAGTCATTTTAAACGCTTTTAATCCCAAAATCTCAAGTTAAGCTTTAGAACTTTAACAAAACCAAATGCTTCTTTTTTATTTTGAAAATTTTCAAAAAGGCTCAAAAAATTGGGATGTTACATCCGGGGAGCCCTAACTTTATTGCGAGGGGGAGGCGAAGTCTCGCACCGTCCCCCATACTTTTTTAGATAGGGCTCCGGGGAGCCCTAATCTTTGTTGCGAGGGGGAGGCGAAGCCTCGCGTCGTCCTCCATACTTTTTAGATAGGGCTCTAGGGAACCCTAATCTTTGTTGCGAGGGGGAGGTGAAGCCTCGCGCCGTCCCCCATACTTTTTTAGATAGGGCTCCGGGGTGCCCTAAACTTTGTTGCGAGGGGGAGGTGAAGCCTCGTGCCGTCCCCTATACTTTTTTAGATAGGGCTCCGGGGAGCCCTAATCTTTGTTGCGAGGGGGAGGCGAAGCCTCGCGCCGTCCCCTATACTTTTTTAGATAGGGCTCCGGGGAGCCCTAATCTTTGTTGCGAGGGGGAGGCGAAGCCTCATGCCATCCTCCATAATTTTTTAGATAGGGCTCCGGGGACCCTTAAACTTTGTTGTGTCGGCGAGTGTGACGCCGTCCCCCCAGGGCGCTTTGGTCTCGGGACCATGTCGTGCTAGGGTTATCTTTACGCGTCGTCTTCGCCGAGGCAGCCATGCCTGGGGGTGGCATCGGTTTGCACTGAGGCCAAAGGCCATGGGCGGTGTCTTTGTTTATACACTCATGCCTGCAGGGGGCATCGGTGTGCACCGGGGCCGAAGGCCATGCGCGGTGTCTGTTTATACACTCATGCCTGCAGGGGCATCGGTGTGCACTGGGGCCGAAGGCCATGCACGGTGTCTTTGTTTATACACTCATGCCTGCGGGGGGCATCGGTGTGCACCGGGGCCGAAGGCCATACGCGGTGTCTGTTTATACACTCATGCATGCGGGAGGCATCGGTGTGCATCGGGGCCGAAGGCCATGCATGGTGTCTGTTTATACACTCATGCCTGCGGGGGGCATCGGTGTGCTCCGAGGCCGAAGGCCATGCGCGGTGTCTTTGTTTCCGTTGTGACTTGCTGCTTTTTCATTGAGGGGGAGCAAAAAATGGAACAAGTTACAGCTGTTTTTGTACATTGCCACTCTGTTTATGAACGATGGGGCTATTTACCGGCCGCAGCCGGTTTTTATAGTTCCTAGTACATTGCCGTTCTGTTTATGAATGGTGGGGCTATTTACCGTTTGCAGCCGGTTTTTACAGTTCCTAAGGATAATACTTTCGGAGACTCTTCGTGTTCCATGTGTGGCCCAACTGCTGTCCCTCTGGTGTGGCGATGTGGAAGGAACCAGCCCGAGTGCTTCGGGTGATGATGTAGGGTCCCTCCCATTTGGTCTCTAGCTTGCCCACTGTCATGGGATTTGCATCTCGCTTGAGAACCATGTCGCCTGGTGACAGGGGGCGAATCTTGACTCTCCGGTTGTATGTTCGGGTGACTCCCTCGATGTACTTGGACATGGTTGTTATCGCCTGCACGCGGTGCTCCTCGAGGAGGTCGAGGGAGGTGCGCCTCTCTACGGGGTCTACTTCGGATGTTGTTCGGAGGGACTTTGCTATGAATTCGGCCGGGGTCATAGCTTCGTCGCCGAAGAGGAGTTTGAACAGAGAGAAGCCCGTAGCTCTTGTTGGTGATGTGCGGATTGCCCACAGGGCTTTTTGGAGTTCTTCTGGCCAGAGTCCTTTTGGTAGTCCCATGAGGCGCTTCTTTAGACCTTCTAGCAGGTTGCCATTGGGCCCGCTCGACTGCTCCGTTGGCCTCGGGGTGCTCGACGGATGCGAAGCATAGTGTGATGCCTAGGTTCTGGCAGAACACTCAGAACGTCGTCGAGTCGAATTATGTCCCATTGTCTATAATAATGTCTCGTGGTACTCCGTACCGACAGATTATGCTTTTCCACATGAACCGTTGTGCCGCTGCCGTGGTGATTTTGGTGACTGGTTCGGCTTTGACCCATCTGGAGAAATACTCAATCGCCACGAACGCAAAGTGGAGGCTACCCCTAGCCGTTGGGTATGGTCCGATCACATCGAGCCACCATCTCACTAAGGCCAAACAGGGGGCAAGGGTGGGGCGGAATGGAGGGGGCCTTGGTCTGTTTACCGCCCATCGGCACTTTGGTAGCGCCGCAGAGGTCTTATCGTCTGGAGCGCCAAGCACAAGAGAAACCTTGGTGAAATGCTTTGCCCACGATGCTTCTGGGCGCTTGGTGCACGCCGCACAGGCCCTCATGTACTTCCTTCAGGAGGGATTGGCATTCTTCCTGGGATAGGCACCGCAGGTAGGGGGCGCAGATGCCTCCCTTGTAGAGTTTCCCGCTGATGACATGGTAGTTTCTAGCCCTGTGTTGGAGGCGCTTTGCTTCCTCTTCATCTTCTGGTTCTTCCCCTGCGAGGTACTTGATAATGACACCTCGCCAGTCCGCCTCGGCCACCAGGAGCACGTTGCTCGCAGCATCCTGCAATTCGGGTGCAGCCCCTTGTGCTGCCGAAGGTGCAGTCAGTACCTCATGGAAGATGTCGGGTGGAGGGCGCTGGCCAGAGCTAGCCATCTTGGCCAGTTTGTCTGCTGCTTCGTTGTTGCTCCAGGGTATAGCTTGGATAGTGAGGCCGAGGAAGTATGTTGATGTTGCGCGCGCCGCGGCAAGGTAGCTTTCCATTTCCGGGTCTCTTGCGGTGAATGATCTATCGAAGTGGTCTGCCACGAGGCGGGAGTCGCTTTTGATGAGTACCCTCTTTGTTCCCAGTGCTTTTGCCTTGCGGAGGCCCAATAGCAGCGCCTCGTACTCCGAGGCATTGTTTGTGGTTGGGAAGTCGAGGCGTGCTGAGTGGGAAATAGTGTGTCCATCCGGGGCGACCAAAATGGCTACCGCTCCAGCTCTAGCACAACACCAAGATCCATCAATGTACATCGTCCATGGGGTCTCAACTTGAGTTGGCGGCTGGTCTTTGTTGTGCGGTGCCCATTCGGCCACGAAGTCTGCTAGGGCTTGTGATTTGATGGTTGTTCTTGCTACGAAGGTGATGTCGAAGGGCGCAAGCTCGGCCGCCCATTTTCCTATTTGGCCCGAGGTATCTTTGTTTCGCAGCAGCAATGCTAGCGGGTAGGATGTTGGGATTGTGATGGAGTGCACCAAGAAGTAGTGCCAGAGCTTTCGCGAGGCCATGAGCAGCGCGTATGCCAGCTTCTCAAGTTCTGTGTATCGGAGTTTGGCACCTTGGAGTGCCTCCGAGACATAGTATACTGGGCGCTGGCCCTTGTTTTCCTGGATGAGTACTGCGCTCACGGCTGAAGAGGACGCGACGAGGTACAATAGGAGGTTTGCCCCTTGCTTTGGGCTAGTGAGGCTTGGTAGTTGGGTGAGGTATTGTTTAAGCTCTTCGAATGCCCTCTGGCAGTCTTTGGTCCACTAGAACGGCTTTGTCCCCCGGAGCATCTTGAAGAATGGCAGGGCTCTCTCCGTCGAGCGGGATAGAAAGCGGCTAAGGGCCGCGAGGCGTTCGGTCTGCTTTTGTACTTCGCGAGCATTGTGGGGTTGCTTCATTTCCTGCACGGCCCTTATCTTTCCGGGGTTGGCTTCGATGCCTCTCTCGGACACTAGGAATCCTATGAGCTTGCCTGCCTTGACGCCAAAGGCACATTTTTCTGGATTAAGCTTGATTCCGTCCCTCCGAAGGTTTGCGAAGGTTTCTTGTAGGTCCTGTGTGTGCTCGCCTGCCAACTTGCTCTTGACCACTATGTCGTTTACATATGCTTTCACGTTGCGACCGAGCTGTCTGACCATGACCTTCGATATGATTCGGCTGAAGGTTGCTCTCGCATTCTTCAGCCCAAATGGCATGCGAGTGTAGCAATACGTGCCTACGGGGGTGATGAATGTTGTTTTTGGTTCGTCTTCTTTAGCCATGAGTATTTGGTGATACCCGGAGTAGGCGTCGAGGAAGCTCATCAGCTCGCATCCCAAAGTGGTGTCCACGAGTTGGTCGATGCGTGGTAGCGGGAAATCGTCCTTCGGGCTTGCCTTGTTGAGTTCGGTGTAGTCGACACACATGCGCCATTTGCCCTCTTTTTGCACTAGGACGGGGTTGGCGAGCCACTCTGTGTACTTAATTTCACGAATGACTCCCGCCTTTAGCAACTTGGCAATTTGCTTCTTTTGTCGCTTCAACTTTGTCTTAGGCACGCGTCTCAATTTTTTGCTTCTTCAGTGGTGCGTCACTTCGGAGGGCTAAGCGATGCTCAATTGTTGCCTGTGCCACACCGGGGATGTCTTCTGGGCCCCAGGTGAAGACGTCCCTGTGACTGCAGAGTACTCTGAGGATGGCGTCGTGTGCCTTCGTTGGTAGCTTCGCTCCAAGGGCAACTGTCTTCTCTGGGGAGTTGTCCTCTAGGGGGACTCTTCGAAGCTGCCCGTGCGGCTTTGGCTTCGGTGCCCATTTTGTTGAAGGGGAGCTTTGTTACTCTTCGTTGTCCGGCCCGACGGTGTGGACATGTCGGGCTGACGATAATGCTTCCACTCACATGCGCTTTGCGAGGTCTTGGTCCCTCAAGACAAAGTGATGATACCTTCCGGTGCGGGAATCTTCATGCAGAGGTAGTTGTGGTGGGCTATGGCGCCAAAGGTGTTGAGTGTATGTCGGACCCGGGAACGAAAGATCCCGAACCCTCTGTGTTCATACACGATCCCAGATTTCGGTGTACAGTTACAAAAATGATAACATAACCAAATCTCGTGATTTCATTAATAGTAAATCGAGTTCGATACAATTGGGCACGAAGCCAAATAAAAAGTAAATAACACAATGAAATAAAAAGATAGTAGTAGGCGAACGATCCGCCACAGGCAATCGTCTGGGGGGCGTAGCCTAGGCGTCGGTGTCCTCACCGTCCTGATAATAGTCTTCTCCTGAGATTTTGTTGCATAAAGCAAGCATGAGCACAACTACCGTGCTCGCAAGTTACACCCAATATGGAATTGTAATGCATGCATAAGGTAAACAAAGGACATTGGCAGGGTTATTTTGCGTAAAGCAGTAGTTTTAATTTTAAATAATCATAATAGATTGCAAGGCCATTTTCATACAGTAATTAAAATCATATTTTAAATGACAATGGAATAATGTGGATAACCTCCAAGAAAGGTGATGGATATCCTCCAATCACAATGGCTAACCGCCCAAATTTCCCACCAGGACTAACCATCCTGAAAACATCTGTTGAAACCATTTTAAAACAAAAAACAAGTCTAACTCAAAGTGGCTTTGCTAGCATGTCCATGATCATGACGCTTATTGAATAGTTTTCTACTCTGCGAGTTTGTGCGGCTTTACCCACGAGATATTATACCCTTTGTGTCGGCCAATCCACGCTTCCTAAGGCGCAGACAGAGCAAATATCACAAGGCCGTTACAATGATCTACCTCACAATACTGTGTGCGCTAAGGTTTCGCTTCCATTGGACTAACCATCCTCCGGAGCCCCTCTTGCGCCATGTGGGACTCTTGTCTAACCAACACCCACTCATACAACATGGCACAAATATCTATGAGGTATCCCAAATTATTAAGCCAGGTCCTTCCCATACAGACATGTGGTGGTACGTTTTGGCATAGCAAAGGCACGCCAAAGGCCGGTCCTTAATTGACTTAGGCGTCTTTCAAATTAAACCACAGGCTTTAATCCTAACAGATTAAACTTGGTGCATAAACTCGCACCCACCTTTCATCCGATACGCCCAAGTCCAAATCATCTTTATTTTATTTAGTAAAACCACATTTACAACAATTCTATGGTAAGACAATACCATAGGTTCAAGTTAGAACAGTTTGTAAAGATTTGGCTAAATCCTCCCCAAAATCAAAATCATGGTCTAAGCATTTGCTAAGCATTTCCAAACCATTTATCTATGGGGACAAGGGATGACATTTCAATATTCAATATTGGCCATACAAGGACAGTTGGAATATCTAATCATTTAAACAGGAATTTAAAATACTTGAATAAAAGTATACATGCACTTAATAATTTGAAAACTGAATTTAAATAATTTTAAAATAGTAGGTGCAAGATGATCAAAGTATAACTTGCCTTCGCTGAAGTCTTGAAATTCTAATTCTTGGAAGAATCAAATTCCCGGAATAAATAAGTAATCTAAGCGTGAAAATCGACAATCAATTGAAATTCAAATAAATACAAGACGACAGTTTAAACTAACTCCAAATAAAATAATTATATTTTATTTGGCTGAATAATAATTTTATAAGATTTTATAAATTTGAAACACTCAATTTGGAAGCAGGAAATAAAAGCTATGAACTTTGCAAGTTTAAAATCCTAAATCTGCAATTTAAATAGTTTAACTTAAAAAGACAATTTAAACTAATTCCATATAAACAAATTTTAATTTATTAAGCTAGATGATCTTTTATAAAATTTCTGAAACTAAATTCACAAAATTTGGAGTTGGAAATCGAGATGATATGAATTTTACAAATTTAAATCTAAATTTGGACTTTAAATGAATTTCTAAATTCTAAAACAGAGCTAAAATGATCTCCAAATTGAATAATTATATTTTATTTAGTTAGATAATAATTTTCTAAGAATTTAGCAATTTGAATCATCTAATTTGGAGCTAAGATGAATAAGTTATGAATTTTACAATTTAAATCCTAAATCGCCATTTTAATCAATTTCCCGAATTATTTTCCTAAAGGAAAATCTATTAATGCAATCTTGGCCTTGAAGTGGAATTTTGGAATTTAATTTAATTTAAAATGATTTACGACAATGGGGCCTACGTGTCATAGACACGGTCCATGTGGACCAAGTCCACGGGACTTGGCGACGGGAGGTGGCGCGTGTGTGCGGCGTGGGCGCCCGTGAGGCAACCACGTGGGCTCTGGGCGACGTGGCGCACTCGTGGCGCTCGCGTGGACGCGTGGCAAGGCCACGTGGTGGCGGCGGCGCGGGCGAGGACCTAGGGTTGTCGGAGCTACGACGCACTGGCGGCAAGCGGTGAATGCGCGAAGAGAGAGAGATCACGGGGTTCGCGCGCTCACCCACTCGGCGAGGCAGGGGCGAGGCGGCGGGCGATGAAGATGCGGCGGTGCGTTGCTTGACGGCGAGGATGCGCCCGGTGGCTCTCCGAGTGGCGAGGCCTTGCACCGATTCGCGGCGTCGCGCGCGATGGAGATCGTGGCGGTGGCGGGACGCTGGGTCTGGCGGCGGCGAATTGGAGCTCCGATCTCGGGACCGACGGCGACAATTTTTCGATTCCGCGAGTACACGCGGCGGAGAGTGAGTGGGGCGCGGTTTGGGGTGATGGCGCCCCGAGGCGGCCTTTATAGGCACCGGAGGTCCGAGGCGCGGGCGTGTGGGGTTCGTCGTGGCGGTTGCGGCTTCTTGGCTGCACGCCGCGGAGAAGAAGGGGAGAAGTCGTGGCGGGTCGTGGCGGGGTTGCGTAAGTTGCCAAGACGTGGAGTCTGCGGGTGAAGCGATTGGGGAGGCGCCGTTAGCAAGCTCACCCGGCATGAAATGGCGGAACCGGCGTGGTCTGTCGTCTGCGAGGAAGACGGGAGACGAGGGAAGACAAAGGTGCGGGGTTGGATCGGCATCGGACGGTGGAGATAGCGGGGCGTGGAGAGTTTGAAGCCGTCCGTGCGAATCTGACGGTGGCGAAAGAGAAGGCGAGTGGGAAATTTGGTGAGTGGGCGAGTCTTGGGAATAGGAATGGGCTGGCTTGGGTTTCGGCCAAGCACATGTTTAGGGTTTTATTTTGATTTTCTATTTTAAATAACTGATTAATTCTTTTAGACTTAGAAAATAGCAAAAGAGTCCAAAAATTCTACAAAAATTCTCATAAATCCTTAGAGACATTTTAGACTTAATAAAATTATTCCCAACTTAAACTTGATAATAAATTTTTAATTAAATTATTTTGGGTTTAAAACATTTAGGACAAAGCTTTTAAAATTTCGTAAAATTCACAAACTCAAATAAGTTTTAAACTTTAACCAAAATTGAAATTTTGGGTCATATGATGTAGCCCTACCGAAGATGACATTGTCTTGCATCTTGCATTTGGACGACATCAAACATGACAACCTCGGTACGGGATGCGAAGCCATCGGTGAATGTGACGGCCAGGTTGATATGGCCGAGGGCCGTCACCTGCCTCCCTCCGAAGCCTATTAGGGGTATGCCCGGGGGTGAAAGGCGGTCTCGGGGGATCATCATTTTGTCGAAGGCGTCTACGAAGACGAGGTCAGCCGAGCTTCTTCCGTCTACGAGGACGCGCTTGACCTCGAAGTCCGCAATGTTGTCGGAGATGACGAAGGGGTCCTAGTGCGGGAAATACACACCCTGAGCGTCTTTTGGGCCGAAATAGATTGATATTTCTGCGTGGTGGGCTGGATGCAGGGTATGCTGCGAGGTGGTGAATTTGTCGGGCGTACGCTCGACGTTGCCTTTTTGAGGGTGTGCCGAGCGAGGATCCTCCAGTGATCATATTGATGATCCTATGCTAGTGTTTGCTTCGGCCTGCTTCTATGCGGGGTCGTGGCGGTGTTGCGGGGAGCCGATTGTCGATCCCTCTTTTGTTATCGGGGTCGGCTGGTTGTTGCTCGCGACACATGTAGTCCTGCATAGCCGCAATGGTGCGGCACTTGCTGGTGGTGTGCGTTCCTTCGCCGTGAAGGTTACAGAACGGTGCTTGGCCTCCGGCACGGTTGTCCGGCTATCGGTCGGCGTTTCGCTCGCGTCCTCGCCCGCGGCCTCTGCCCCAGCAACCCCCGCGCCTTCCTCCTTTGGGGGGTTGGCCAGCGTCTACGTGGTAGACCCCTCGGCTTTTTTGCCGGTAGTCGTTGATCTGAGGCCTGGCGGGTGCCCGGATGGGTGATAGTGGGCCCTTCTTTTGTGGGTGGTACGCTTGGGGTGGAGGTGGTGGGTGCTCCTCTCCGAACACTATCTTTCTCTGCCCGGGCGTACTCTTCCATCTTGTCGAAGAGTTCCGTCACCGTGCGGATAGGCTTGCGAGCCAGTCTCTCCGATAGCGGGCCCTTCTGGAGCCCACACGTGGTTGCGTTTATGATGGTGGTTTCGTTGACGCCTTTTACCTGACACTTGAGCTACGCAAATTTCCTGAAGAAGCTGCAGAGGGATTCATTTGGGGCCTGTTTTATCGCGAACAGGTGCCCTGCGTCCTTGGGTTCCGTGTAATTTCCTTGAAAATTGTTGCGGATGAGGTCTCGCAGCTGCTCCCACGCATATATGGAGCGCGGGGGATGGTGAAGAACCACGTCAGCGCTACGCCCCTAAGGGCGAGGGTGACGCTCTTTGCCTTCGTGGTATCGTCACCTCCGGCGGCCTCCACTACGGTCTCGTAAACCCGCAGGAATTTCGAGGGGTCAGTGCATCCTTGAAAAGGCGTGACCTCCGGCATCTTGAATCCTTGTGGCTAGCGGGCGGTCTCCAACCAGACACTCAACAGGGAGTTGGGATCCCCCTGGAGCAGCGAGGCAGGTGGTTCGATTGTCGGAGCGGGGGGAGCGGCCTCCACTACGGTGATTGGCGCGGACCGGTGCGGGGCCGTGAGGGCCGTCTCTGGCGGGTGTCGGAGGGTTGCCATCTCACGGCGAAGATCCTCTAGTTCCCACTGTAAAGCTTCGTACATCCCCTAACTTGTGCCCGCCTCACCGAGCGACGGGCCTGCCCGCTGCGCGTCACTCCTGATGACGCCCCCGTGCATGGAGTTATTTGCTTCATCCTCCGCGGCCTGGGTGGAGGGTGGCGCTGCCGCAGAGGCCCTAGTTCGTTTCGCCCTCGGGGTACTTGGTGCCGCGGCCGCCGCGGCCGCTTCGGTTGCCGAGGCCTTGGACTTGGCCCTCTTCTGCAGGGCCATGCTCAAGCTCAGAGTTTGTGCTTCGCAGCTTTCCTGCCGGTCCCCACGGATGGCGCTAACTATCGTAACAAAAAGGACTAAATAATAAAGGGGACCCCCGGTATACGCGGGGTATCCGAAGGGTCCTCGAAGAGGGGGACTGGTTGTCAGGAAGTGTGCTAAATTTATATGTCTGAAGAAAAAGTCTCCCTTCTTACATGGGGGTAGAGTGCTATTTATAGCCAACTAGTAGGGCACGTGAGATTACATATCTACCCCTACAAGGGTACTGCTAGCGTAGGGACAGCAGGGTCCTTTCCTACCTCTACGCGTAGCTTCCAGTCCACGGTGGGCTTCTGTGGACCTGGCTCACCCAGCCGGTGTGCCTGGTCCACCTGTCTTCTCCCTTCGCTCCTGGCGGGGTTGCTTTAGACACCGTCGGTGACCGACCCAGGGGGGCTTTGGTCACCCTCGGGTACCTCCTGTGCCTTGGTGACCCTCAGAGGCCTTCGGTAACCCTCCGGAGGCTTCGGGCCGCCCTCGGGGTACCTCCTATACCCTTTGACCGACCCTTTGGGAGGCCTTCGGCGACCCTCCGGAGGCTTTGGACTGCCTTTGGGGTACCTCTTATACCCTTCGGCCGACCCTCCGGAGGCTTCGGGCCACCCTCGGGGTATCTCCTGTACCCTTCGGGCAAACACCCCCGGGGGCCTTATGTGGCTTCGGTACTGTTCATCAGGTTGTGTAACGTCCTGTTTTCTCTAGAGCCCTTGATAGCTTTAAAAATCAAAAGGAACCATTTGGTTTGTTTGCCTATTCAAGCTTAACTTGGTATTTTGGAAGTTGGAGAGTTTAACTTGACCTAACCAAAACTTGAACTAAGTCCCTTGTTGGTGTTCTCTGTTGGTTGGGGCTTCTTGTTGTCCCTTGGTGTTGCGTGGTTTGGTTTTTCTCCCAAGCTCCCTCTGGATGCCTCTTGGCTTAACCTTTCTCTCAGACCTCTTTGTTGGTTTAAATCTCTTTTCAGGGTTTAGACCTCCTTCTCCGTTCGAACCCTCCTTTGGTTTTGACCTTCTCTTGGAGTCGTGTCCACCCGTGGCGTTTTAGCTCGGTGTGTGTTTCAAATGTCTTTGATTTGAAATTCTAATCTTGGGGTCGAGTTTCCCCTTCGTGTGGACCTCCTCGGGTCCGTAGGGATCTCCCTAGCCCTTCATCTTGGCCGTTAGGACCTCCTCTCTGGAGATCTTAGCCGCACAGACCTCCCCTTGCTTAGATCTGGCCGTTAGGACCTCCTCTCGAGATCTTAGCGCTGAGACCTCCCTTGCTTAGATCTCGCCGTTAGGACCTCATCTCTGGAGATCTTAACCGCACAGACCTCCCTTTATTTAGATCTGGCCGTTAGGACCTCCTCTCTGGAGATCTTAACCGCACAGACCTCCCATTGCTTAGATCTGGCCGTTAGGACCTCCTCTCTAAAGATCTTAACAGCACAGACCTCTCCTTGCTTAGATCTGGCCGTTAGGACCTCCTCTCTGGAGATCTTAACCGCACAGACCTCCCCTTGTCTAGATCTGGCCGTTAGGACCTCCTCTCTGGAGATCTTAACCGCACAGACCTCCCCTTGCTTAGATCTGGCCGTTAGGACCTGCCCCCTTGGAGATCTTAACCGTCCAGACCTCCCTCCTTGCAGATCTGGCCACTAAGACCTCCCCCCTTGGAGATCTTAACCATCCAGACCTCCCTCCTTGCAGATCTGGCCGCTAAGACCTCCCCCTTGGAGATCTTAACCATCCAGACCTCCATCCTTGTAGATCTGGCCGCTAAAGACCTCCCCCTTGGAGATCTTAACCGTCCAGACCTCCCTTGCGGGCGAGGTTCCTCCTTTTGCCCTTGCAGACCTCCCCGTTCGTGCTTGATCTTGACCGTTGGACCTCCCTTCTAGAGATCCAACCGTCTAGACCTCCCTTGCGGGCGAGGCTCTCCCTTTTGCCTTTGCAGACCTCCCCGTTCGTATTTGATCTTGACCGTTGGACCTCCCTCCCGGAGATCCAATCGTTAGGACCTCCCCTGTGGGTGAGGATCTCCCCTTGTTCACTGCAAGACCTCCTCAATGTCTTCGCAGGACCTCCTCTGCGGGTCTTGGCTGGACCCACATGACAGTCACACCTAGTTTCTCAGATCCTTTGTTGTGTTCTTTGTGCAAGGAAGTCTCCCCCACATTTAATGCATGTTGTATCGCATTAAGTGCTGTCACTTTTGCAGTACTCATATCATACTTTTGTCACATTCCTTGCCTACTTCCTTGTCCTCTTTACCAACTCCTGAGTGACTGCACCTTAGGGCAACCTCTTTGGCTCCAGCTATATATAGCTAGGGCAGCCTATCTTTTCTCACTTTCTTCCTCATTTCTCCTCCCTGGTTCAACAGAGCAGTCCCTGGACCTCTCCAGCAAGCTCTTGGGACCTCCTCTTGACCTCCCAACCTTTCTGTTGGTTTTTGTATTTGAGCTTATTTGGAGTTTCTTTTTGGTTGTTGTTGGAGCTCTATTTGAGTCATTTGGTTTTCACCGTCTAGATTGCCAAGACCGTGAGGGGCCAAAGTTCTGTGAAGGGGAGGAAGAAGCTCAAGGCTTTGAGCAAGGCAAGTCACAGCCCTTGATCATATTGAACCTAGTCTTTCAAATATATTTTGTTTTACTTTATCATGCATGGCTACTTTTATATGAAAATGTTTGGGCAGTAGCTACTCTTCCTTACTTGATATTATGCCTCCTTTGGACTTGCTGCTGGACATGTTGACATACTCCCTTTGGAAACTTTAGGTTGGGTATTTTAGTTGGTATCTTTTGTTATTGCCAACATGGTGTAACAGCCCAAAAATTTTAAATTTGGTTAAAGTTTAAAACTCATTTGAATGTGTGAATTTTCTGATTTTTAAAAAGCTTTCATTTAAATTATTTAAAGCCAAAACAAATTTAAATTCAAAATCTATTACCAACTTTAAGTTGGGAATAATTTTATTAAGTTTAAAATGTCTCTAAGGATTTATGAGATTTTTTTTAGAATTTTTGGACTCTTTTTGCTATTTTCTAAGTCTAAAAGGAATTAATCAGATTATTTAAAATAGAAAATCAAAATAAAGCCCTAAACAGTGCTTGGGCCGAAAGTCTCCGGCCCATTTCCTCTCTCCACGCGCGCGGCCCAGCACAGTCCACCTGATCCACTCGGCCCGTACCTCAAACCGCCACCCCTTCTCTCAACCGCCCGTTGAGCATCGGACGGCCAAGAAACGCCCACGTCACCCGCGTTTCTTAGCCCTCCGATGCGGATCCAACCGCCGCCCACTTTCTTCTCCATGCCCCCCCTTCTTCCCCACGTCCTCAACAAAACACCGCCCGGCCGCCATTTTCGCGTGGGAGAGCTTCACAAAAACCACCGCCTCAACCTCCCTCTCCTCTCGCGGACGCACGCATGAGACTCGGCGCCCTCAACCGCCCTACCTCCCCACTCTCCCCCTCTTCTCCGCGCACGAATCGGCCGCACGCCGCAACCGCCGCCGCCACGTCCTTGCGCACGTTCTCCCCTTCCCCTCCGCCCCGGCCCTATAAAAGGGAGCACCGGGTGCGGCTCTTCCTCCTCAACCCTTTCCCCCATTTCACTCCTCCTCCGTGCCCTCTGCGCCGGAATCGGAGCTTCTTCACGCTGCCACGCACGCTTCCGCCGCTTCCACCGCCGTCGTCGCCGACGATCGCCCCTCCGCCGCCACCACTGCACCATGGCGTCAAGGCCTACCGTCTGCGCTACCACTTCGCCGGAGAGTCACCCGAGCCGCCAAGGCCATCAGGACCCGACGCCGCCGCCTTCTCGTTCGTTGCCGCCGTTCGTCGCGACCCGACCGCCGCGAGGTAACCACCAAGGTCCCGCGACCTCTTCTCGAATCTTTGCCGCCTCGTCGGCTCCGCCGAGCCGCCGCTTGGCGGCCGATGAGATCCGTGCCGCCGCCGTTGCCGCCACCACGCGGCGCCACGTCACGCCGCCACGCAGCGCCACGTCGCCATTCTCGCCGACGTGGCGCACGGGTGGCACAAGCCATGCCACCTCACACCCCTCCCCTGTGCGCAAAGCCGCGTGCACCAAGTCCACATACACCGTGTCTATGACACGTGAGGCCCCATTGTCGAAATTATTTTAAATTAATTTAAATTCAAATTCCACTTGGCGCGCACCTTATGCAATAATTAGATTTCCTTTAGAAAAATAAATCGAAAATGGATTAAATTGCAGATTTAGGTTTTAAGTTTATAAAATTCATATCTTTTGATTCTTAACTCCAAATTAGGTGATTCCAATTTCTAAAAACTTATAAAATTAATATCTAGTTAAATAAAACATAAATATTTGAGTTGGAGAAGGTTTAAACTGTCTGTTTGAATTTGAAATAATTTAAACTACACATTTAGGAATTAAACTTGTAAAATTCATATCTTTTGAACCATAATTCCAAATTGAATGATTCCAATTGCTAAAATCTTAGAAAATTATGCTCTAGCTAAAAAAATAAAATTATTTTATTTGAACTTAGTTTAATTTGTCTTTTTGAATTTATTTGAATTTCGATTGATTTATCGTATTTTCACGTTTAGACTACGACGATTCTGGGGAATTTGATTCTTCCGAAGATTTAGAATTCCAAGACTTCAGCGAAGGCAAGTTACACTTTGACCATGTTGCACCTACTATTTTAAAGTTATTTAAATTCAGTTTTAAAATTATTATTGCATGCATATTTTTAGTCAATTATTTTAATACCTTGTTTAAATACTTAGTTATTCCAATTGTTATTGTATGGCCAATTTTGTATATTGAAATGTCATCCCTTGTCACCATAGGTAAAATTGTTTGGAAATGCTTAGCAAATGCTTAGACCATGATTTTGATTTTGGGAGGATTTAGCCAAACCATTACAACTTGTTTAAAATTAAATCTATGGTATTGTTTTACCATAGAGAGTTTGTAAAGGTGGTTTTCGCTAAAATAAAATTAAAATGGTTTGGACTTGGGCGTAATGGATGAAAGGTGGGTGCAGGTTTATGCACGGGTTTAATCTGGTTAGGATTAAAGCCCAGGGTTTGATTTGAAAGACGCCCAAGACAATTAAGGACCGGCCTTTGAGCGTTCCTTTGCTATGCCAAAACGTACTACCACATGTCCTGTATGGGCATGACCTGGCTTATTAAATTGGGATACCTCTTAGATATTCGTGCCATGTTGTATGAGTGGGTGTTGGTTAGACAGTAGTCCCACATGGCGCAAGAGGGGGCTCCCGGAGGATGGTTAGTCCAATGGAAGTGAAACCTTAGCGGGCATGAATACTTTGAGGTAGATCATTGTAAAGGCCTTGTCACGTGCTCTAGACCTGCTACCTAAGGTAGTGAGCGGTGGCATAGATATATCTTGGGATAAACTAGAGAATTCGTGTCTTGTGGGTAAAAGCTGCATACAAACTCGCAGAGTAGAAAACTATTGAATAGCAGGCGTCATGATCATGGACATGCTAGCAAAGCCACTTTGAGTTAGACTTGTTTTTGGTTTGAAATGAATTCAACAGATGTTTTCAGGATGGTTAGTCCTGTGGGAAAAATTGGGCGGTTAGCCATTGTGATTGGAGGATATCCATCACCTTTGTTGGAGGTTATCCACATTATTCAATTGTCATTTTAAAATATGATTTTAGATATTGTATGAAAATGGCCTTACAATCTACTATGATTATTTAATCTAAAAGCCGCCGCTTATGCAAAATAACCCCGCTAATGTCCTTTGTTTACCCTATGCATGCATTACAATTCCATATTGGGTGTAACTTGCGAGCACGGTAGTTGTACTCATGCTTGCTTTATGCAACCAAATTTCAGGGGAAGACTACTATCAGGACGGTGAGGACACGACGCCTAGGTTACGCCTCAGGCGATTACTGTGGCGGATCGTTCTGGCCTACTACTACTATCTTTACTTCCGTTGTGTTATTTACTCTTTTATTTGGCTTCTTGCCCAATTGTATCGAACTCTGATTTACTATTAATGCAATGCGAGATTTGGTTATGTTATCATTTTTGTAACTGTGTACACCGGAAATCCTGGACTGGTGTATGAACACAGAGGGTTCGGGATCTTTCGTTCCCGGGTCCGACACATGGGACCGCTAGTTTATGCTTAGCTTTGCTATAGAACCGTGGGTCTGGTGAATCATGCTTCATCAATTAATAATCTTGACTAATGATCTATGGAATCTGTGGTCGGTGCCACTGTTAAGCAGCTATGGCAGGATGCCTAAGTTGTGTTGATTGTGGTGCGAGATCACCCTAATAACTGTTTGAGCCAGGACTGGGTGGTCCAGTGGCCGGATTGAACCTAATTGGTTTTGCTTGGGCAAGAAGGTAGGGAGTGAGAAGTGGGTGCTTTGCACACGGGTTTGTGGAAGTCTTGCCTGAGCACAATTAAGTACTTAACTTTGTGTTCTGTTGATCTGGGCCAATCAGTGCAACCACAAGATCACTTTATGGGGGTGGTCGGGGCTGAATAATTAGCAATGAGATGGCTTGGGGCTGTTTTGGATGAGCGTGTTGATTCGTTGGCGCAAGAGGGGGCACCCCATAACCCTACGGACTTCTAGACCAGGGGGGAATGTGAAACCTTAGCGGGCAGCTCCGAGCCAGTTCAAAGCTTTGTAAAGGCCTTGCCGCGCTCTCTAGACTGCTCACCTTCGGAAGTGAGCAAGGGTCTTCCCGGAACCCGTCCCGCTAGAGAGATCGTGGACTGTGGGTAAAGTTGTACACCTCTGCAGAGTGTAAAATCTATTCGAATAGCCAAGTCCTTGGTTATGGACAATACCCAGTGAGAATAGTGCAAGGGATAGCTTTTGAGAACTGGTGTTGTCTGGACTCTTCTGCGAGAGGTCGTGGCCTTGCCTCGAAGAGACCTTGGCCGGCTTTAGAGGGGTCATGGCTGGCTCGAGATGTGGTCCAGTCTCGGGTTTGAGCTCTAGAGTTGGTGCTCTAGAGGTCTTGGGAGAGGTCTGGTGTGGGTGCAACTGCACCTCCCGAGTGGTTTGGATGTGAGTGGGTGCTCACTCTCTTCTTTTCAAACAATGTAATTATGTATTATTGTTTTAACTCGTTGCTTTGCAATCTATTATGTTAATTATCACAAATATTGCTTTATGCAACTAACCATACTGACCTTCCTCCGTAAGCCTTTGCATGATTACTATTTGCATAATTGTTCCCCTGTGATTTGCTGAGTACATTCAAAGTACTCATAGCTCTAAGCCCTGTGTCAAAGCAGTATATGAAGATGACCAAGTGCAAGGAAGCTCAGACCTCTTTGAAGAGGACTTCTTTGATGACCTCGCTGCCTAGGACGTCCTCCACTCGACAGCCTGTGGGCTTGCCGTTTGACCTCTAAATGTTCTGGTGTTTCGGCTGTAAGCCCAAGTGGCAAACCTTCTGTAATCAAGCTTGGACCATAAGGTCTTGTTTAATACTAAGTTTAATTTGTCTGCTTCATCTCTTGTCTTGACCTTATGGTTGTGATTACACCAAAGTGATTCTACGCGAGCTAGCTCTGTTGTCCTGGGACTGGTTCGTGCGGCGGCCAAGACCTCCCAGACCTCCTGGGAGGTCCTGGTGGACCTCCTCTCGGTATGAACTGAGCGGTAATGCCGCTCCTCTGTGCGGTAGTACCGTAGCTCAAAAAAAAAAGCCCGGTTCTCAGTTGATTCCGAGAAGGTCGTCACAGGTTGCTAGGGCCGGTGGGTTGCCCACGACAAGAAGCTACTATGGTATTTCTGAAGTTGTGCTTTGGCTTGATTCCTGTGTGAGATTGATTTTGATTGGGCTGGTTATTAGAACTATTGTTACTACCTAACATAGTGGGTACTGAGTGATTTCCATGTCACTTCCTCGTTTAGCATAATAACATCTGAAACAAGAACAACTCAGCCAACTTGGGCCTGATAACAAAACATAATGTCCAACCAAAACTCATAAGAATGGCCGAGCACAAAGGCCTACAACAAGCTGGGCATCAAGGTGACGCCAAGTAAAAAAAGGGTGCCTGCACCAGGCAGGTTGCTTACCCATAAAAAGATTCAGCAATTCAATGTTTATCTGAAGCAAATTGCATAATGAGCACTTGTTTCAACCATCTATCTAGTGCTCGCCTTATTTCTGCGAAAACTTACAGTGTATGTTAGGACAAAGTTTCTCATCCAACTAAAACAATGGCTATCTTATCTCACAGATTAAATGTGAAGTTTTAGCTATCTAATAAGCTTTCCCCCCTGAATATGTTCTGAACATCTAGTGCGGTACATGGCTAGAAAAATGTCCAACAACAATAGTGCAGCAGGAATTGCCGTTCCATTTGCCCTTTCTCAAAAGCTAGTAAACAGTCGTCGCAAGAACTGCATGCCGACAAATTAACATGATTTCAGCATCCCCTGGAAATTCCCTGTGAGAGCCTTCAAGAATCCGCAGCGCCAACTTGACATTCAAAAAGAGTTGTAAAGTGCAGCGATCAAACTCCTATCCATGATCAAAAGGGCTCTTGCCGTGATATATTAAATCTCTGTCAAGTTTTTCAAAAGGTGAATGATCAGCAGACAGGATTAGAGGCCTACTCATGAGATTAGAATAAACAATGGATAAGAGGCTTCAGCTGGAATGCTCGTTAGGCAGCAATAAGTTAAAAGATTTAACCTAATGCATGCACCAAAGCTAAGCTTAAAAGCCACCAATTTGCTTTAGATTTTGATAATTACACCAACCAGCAATGAATAACTGCAGCCCTTAATATAGTCTAGAAGAAGCAATGCTGGGAGTTGCTCAACTATTCCTCGCCAATGGCAACTGATTTGGATCATCAGCAAGCACTGTTCGTCTGTTCCTACTGCAAATCATGATGCAATTTCTTGAGAGACTGAAAGGTAATAATTCACCAGTCAATGAAATTCTCTCCTGCTCTGTGCCAAAGCTCATTATTCCAAATGGGACGTCCCTCGTACCGTAGCTGCAGGCAAGTGGTTGGAGCTAGCAACACCTTTTGCAAGAGATGGTAATTTTGTGTTGGACCAACACAGAATCAGTTAAGCTTTTGCAACTCTCAATTGCTTCATAAACAGAAGTTGTTAATCCAGTGATACCATACTGCAGTGATACTTCAGAATTGAAGAATCTCGAGGCATAGAGACACAATGTTTTCCCCCATCTTGTGAAGATTCTTTCTGAATTTCTGATATCTGAACTTCTGAGGTTTACACCAGCATTTACACGGTATCAATTAGCCATCAGTATCTTCATTTTATAAACATGGACAGCGACTGATGCAGATGCTTGAGAATGGGACTCCTCAGCATTATCATTCTACACTCTTACCTACAGTTCGCTACAGCATTAGACTGAACCCCAGTGCACTGAACATCACCACTAGATTCTTGCACTCTGCCGCAACGGGATACTACACTACAGCTCTACAATCTATGACCCATGAGGTGTACGTCTTTGCTCCAACATTGCAGTGTTGCACGCATGGCAATGATGCTAGGAAAGTTCCACAGCATCGTGCCTTTTCCCAATTTTTCTACTGCAGCAGTGGCAACCCAACATCTCATGTTCTCCCACAGAAGACTTCGCCTTTTATTTGATTTGATTAGCAATGAAATATATGGGGTCATTGCACCAAAAACTTAAGTATCTCCTCTTTGCAACAGTGTTTTTAAGTGGTTCAAATATAAAAACGGGCACCTAAAAGTGCGTGCTCAAACCTCTCAAATGTTTTAGGACGGTTATGCCGGTAATTTTCTACTGTAAAGGTTCCGAGGTCCCCATTTTATTCCATCTTCTTTGTGTGCACCTAAAGCATAGGTGAAGCTAATGATCCATTCCACTCTTATTCCTCCCAAAAGCCACTAATATGCTTGTTTAGTTAGTATTTAAAGTATTAAACTCACTGCCTTTCTCTGTGACACCTGTCTTGTTTAAGATTTTTACAGCTAAAAGTTGGCCTAAAGTGGTTGGAGCTATCCTAGTGATTCGATCAAGGATCTGGTTCCTGCTAAGACATTCTATACGGCTGCAGGTGGGCATCAGAAAGAGAGGCTGCACCTCCACAACCGCCAGAGATCAAAGCACTGCTCTGTATAAATCTACGATCCTAGCCTTTTATCAGTTGCTTCTGGGGGAATTAGCTTGGCTTCTGCCTTGGGAATGGAGCCGGACAGAGGCTTGATTGCCTACGAAGAGCCGCCTTCGGAGCCGATGGACCTGCTCTCGAGCGCGTGGTGCAGCTCGGCTATCCAAGTTCTTCAGACGAGAACGAAGGATTGCTCGATGGCACTGGTGGAGAACCAAGTCATGGAACTTGACAATGATAGTAGAGACCTGTTGCCGGTAAGTGTTACTTCAGTGCTGTAGCAAATATTTTGTCAAAAGATTACGCTGAAGGTGAAAATTGAGGCGCATAGCGAACTATATCCGGGTGCTCTGCAGAAGAATGATCGTAGCTTGGTTGTCGACAGTAGCAGTTTCAGCGCGCCTCAGTGGAAATACGATGATCTGAAGGTACAGAGTCTATGCGATGCAATGTTCCTTCATGTTATCATGTATATATGCAAGCTTCGGTTTTAGGCTTTTAGCCTAATCTCAAGTGTCTTTTTGTGGTGTCCTTTCTTTTTCAGTCATGGATATGGCTGCAGAAGGCAATTCATCCAGAGTTGGATTATGATCTCTGCCTCAAGAAGAAATGGGTGAGTGAAAGAACAATACAGTTTAATTAGCATGTTCTAGAATACGAAACATAATCGTGATTCCTTTCCTTGTAATTAAGTCCTTTCTTTAATTCTCTTGTACTCTGCGGCTCCGTTTCGCCCTTCTCTATTAATATAACGGGCAGCTCTCCCGCCAGTTTCATTCAAAAAAAAGAAGAAAAAGAAACATAGTCGTGATGCAAATGGAACAAATCGTACAATTGCAGAAGACAGAAGGCACACACCCTTCTTTCCAAGTTTCTTTTCTTTCTTTTTCCTTAAGAACCGGTTCGTTGATTGATTTCAACTCTCCAAGTAATGCATTATGCACGGAGCCAGCCACGACATGGTGAAATATATTTCCCATTTTTTCCCGAGTTTCTTCGCGCTTAAAGATTTGATCTTGCGTGCATGCAGCTCCCGCGCAAGATGGCGCCATGGAGCGGCATCTCGCTCAAGAAGTGGGTCAAGGAGCGGAAGCAGAAGCGCAAGGAGGAGTCGCGCCTGCACAAGGCCGAGGTCCACTCCGCGGTGTCCGTCGCTAGCGTCGCGGCCGCGCTCGCCGCCATCGCCGCGGAGAACTCCGCGCCGGCGCAGGGCTCAGCGGCGATGAGGGAGACAGCGGTGGCGTCCGCGGCCGCGCTCGTCGCGGCGCAGTGCGTGAAGGTGGCCGAGGCCGCGGGAGCCACGCGGGACCAGGTCGCCGCGGCCGTGAACGCCGCCGCGGCCGCCACAGACGCCAGCCACATCATCACGCTCACCGCTGCCGCCGCCACATGTAAGCCTCACTCACCGTTCTTCGACGACATCATAAGCTACGAAGACTTTATTTGTCTCAAGATCAGTTTTTGTGTGTTGGACAGCACTGCGGGGCGCCGCAGCGCTGCGAGGACGGCGCGGAGGCAGCGGCGGCGGCCATGGACATAACGAGAGGGCGGATCAGGCGGGCTCGGCTCTGTCGCGGGATGACCTCGACTTCGACTTCAACTACGCGAGGTCGAAGGCGGCGCTAGCCAAGGGTGACGAGATGTTCGTCGCAATGCCGGACGGTAAGCTGCCGTCGCATGTCCACGTCAAATCGTGCCTCTCCAGTCGCGTGTCAAACTGAAGAAGACCTGTTGCCGTGCAGGGAAGTGGAAGCTGCACATGGTGTCCGCAGCCTCGAACAAGAACGGCAAGGTCGTCCTGCGGATCAAGAAGACGAACCTGGTCATGGCCTTCTCCAACGCGAAAGAAAGTAAGCAGCACCAAGGCAGCAACCACCTCAATTCCTTTCCTCTTCAGACAAACTAACCGACGAGCTGCATGCACGTTCACGGCGTGTGCTATCACGCGCCACGCGCGCGCGAACAAACAGGTGTCGTCCACGACGTGAGCCCGTGCGCCCCGGAGAAGCCGAGCTGCGACGAGGACGCGACGTACCCGATCGAGGTCTCGACGAGCAAGGGCAAGGTGGAGCTCTGCCCCGACGACTATGCCGTGTACAAGAGGTGGGTCACGGCGGTGAACCACATGCTCACCGCGTCC
This sequence comes from Phyllostachys edulis, assembly GCA_036346405.1. NCBI lineage: Eukaryota > Viridiplantae > Streptophyta > Magnoliopsida > Poales > Poaceae > Phyllostachys > Phyllostachys edulis. Next base: position 48,406,923 of record CM070552.1, read on the forward strand.
ACCGCCATCACCAGGCACGAGCCCCCGCCCCGTCGGAACTGACCGACTCCAGTCACTCCACGACGGCGCCAGTGCGGCCGATCGCCGGCCGGAAGTAACGACACTACGGCCTCCGTGTCTATCAGACATGCACGCATGCATCGACGCTTTTCACCAGATGAACTGTCGAGACTTCAGTTCAGGCATACTATGTTTCAGTTTCAGAGCTTTGTGTTTCAGGTTTAATCCCCTCTCGACTGTGACGAAATTAGCCGGTCGCTTTACGGTCCACAGTTAAGCTGGGTCTCGCAGTATTGTACCATAGAACATTTTTTGTTAAGTGCTAACACGGCACTTCTCTATGTACGATGACATACCTGTGTGTACAATGACATTTTGACATGTACACACAAACATTGCATCGATCCAACTGATAGCGTTGCTGCATGGTACATGACATCAAAAGGTCTATAGGTTCTCCATCCGGCACTGAAGACTAGCTAGCCAGCCCGAGCTCTCCTCCCAAGGCCCAAAGACTCTTCTGTTGTACTGAATCAGACGGTGAGTACAAGCTGCACAAGAGAACAAAAATGGAGCATCGCAGCATGCAGAGAGTAAATGCAGTTATGCAAGGAGGAGGCAGGTAGAGCCCATGTCGCCGGTTTGACTAGAGCATTGAAGGCGCTCATGGCTCGATCGCTTCACTGAATTTAAGCTACCATCGCCGAGTTGGTGTATCTGCTGCAGGGTTAGGCTCAGCGTCAGCACCTGCTGCTAAACAGGTGCAAGTCCGGACGCAGACGACGGCCAGAGCTTTTCCCAAACTAGGGGAGCTCTTTCGATCTTCGCCATCGTCACGCACGCTGACTGACTCGATCACAAGACTGACAAACATTCACGAGATCGATCGATCGCAGTGAGATGTGTCCGACCTGGATTTTCTAATCCCGAATTCTCTGTAAAAAATACTGTGCTATTTCATGAATCAGTAGTTAGCACTTGTAGAGTACATCACTAAATCAAATCATACACGATGAAACTAAACCATTCATTAATTAACACAACAGAGTTTACATAGACCGTATCGGGTTTTACAATAAGAGCCGAACATGATAAATAATTACATCACAAAAGTAGCGGAAGTGACAACAGAAGCAAAAGGAGTAAAGCACATCTCTTCACAGGCAAACGACTGGGAAAACCCGTGTACGTCCGATATTAACCAAGGACTTAGATAATATTGATGCACGCAAGCACCGACGGAATCAGCTGGACTGAGGCGAGACCTAGACTAAAAGAACTAAACTATTCCTCATCATCACCTGGACCTCCAAATTTTGGATCCTCGCAGTAGTTGTAATGTCCATGATTTCCTGCTTCTGAGGGTTTTGAGGGAAAGAGCAAGAATAAGCATAACTTCCGTGCTCACGAGCCAATACACAAGATACAGTAGTAATACATGTAAGGCTTAACAAGGACGGTTCGGGTTCTTTTATTTGCTAAAGCAATATTTTCAATTATCATAATTACAAATTCCTATCACTCAGCATTTTAACCAAATTGTATTTTTATTAAGGTTTAATTCCTTATTTGCCATTGGAAGTTGGCGAGCTCCTCAAAATACTATCGAAAAATTGCTCATCCCTTTTTTGCCACTCGTTCTCAACTTTAATCCCCTTTTTTGCCACTCCGGTCAGTTGTCTGTGGATTTGACCGTTGACTTAGACGCGAAAAGACAATTTTGCCCCTAAGTATGCTGGTATCTTTAGAGAATTGTTTGACATAGTAACGTAGTTCTAAAAATTATGAAATTTTTAGGGGAAGTTCCTGACATAGTGTAGATTATTGAAAATCTAAAAAAAAAATAGTGTAGATTATTCTGCAATTTTTATAGGGTTCTATTTGCAACATGTTTTTCTCTAAAAATCTTTAAATTTTCAGCTGTAACTTGAAAGATTTTTAGAGAAAAACATGTTGCAAATAAAACCCTATAAAAATTACAAAATAATCTACACTATATCAGAAACTTTCTCTAAAAATTTTATAATTTTTGGGACTATATTACTATGTCAAACAATCCCCTAAAGATCTTAGCATACTTAGGGGCAAAATCATCTTTTCGCATCCAAGTCGACGGTCAAATCCACGGTCAACTGACCGGAGTGGCAAAAAAGGGATGAACAATTTTTCGATGGTATTTTAGGGAGTTCGCCAACTTCCAATGGGAAATAAGGAATTAACCCTTTTATTAAAGAAACAGCAGAGGTTACCTCCACCATATGTTTATTTTTTATTGGGGCTATCCCCATCTATTAACACGCACGGGTGATGACTTGTGTGGCCAAGGCTGGTGGCAGAGGCGACGTGGGCAGGTGGGAGCTGCAGGCGGGCGCACAGGCGGCTCTGAGCCTTTGACTAGCTCGGCCAGGGGAGGAAGAGGGGTAGGGGAAGGCTCAGGCTTGGGGGAGCTGGGCCAAAAAGGGAGGTGGGCTGGGCCGGCCAAGGGAGAAGAGAAGTAGGCTAAGCCCAAGGGGAATAAGGGCTGAGCCCACTAGGATTTGAAGGGGAGATTTGAGAAGAGAATTCAAATTGAGATTTGAATTCTGAAATTGAATTAGGGTTTAAATTCGAATTTGAAATTAGAATTGAGGCTGAGGTTCAAGATTTTTGAAAATACTCGTTAATTTGAAATAAGGTTGAAACTCCAAATGACAAATGGCAATTATTATTTTCTGACCGAAAACAGACTGTTACAAAACCTACCCACCTTAAACGGAATCTCGACCCCGAGATTCGAGCTACTCAGATTAGACAGAGAACGTACCTCTCAATATTCCTGAAACTGCTTGGGCTTCTTCGGCAGCGGTGACATGGTTCACATGGCCTTGGCTTTGGCTTTGCGTGGAAGCGGCTCTGGATGCCTGTCCGATGACTTTTGCTTGCAGCTAAAGTCTGACCTCGAGTTGGTGTGGCTTTGAAGTTGAACCTCATCGGGGTGGCTGGTTGAGGGCACTTGTTAGCAAAGTGTCCTTTTTCTTCATAGTTGAAGCAGCGAAGATGAGCTATCGGGTTGGCTGCTGTCGACTGTCCAGTGGAGCGAGGAACACGGGAAACATCCTCGCTGGGACGCTGGGTTGTGACTGGAGTGGAAGTTAGAGTTGGAATTGGAACCCTTGGTGACGGGGCGGCTAACTGCCTGAAAGACGAGCTGCCCTGAAAAGATGATCTTTGTGGAAAGTTGCTTTGTGGCCCTTGAAATGCCATCTTTCTCTTGCGGCTGGCTTCTACGGTCTTTTTCTCATTTTCTAGCATGAGGGCTTTGTTGACTAGGTGGTGGAAGCTGGGAAAATCATGGAGGATAAGTTGGACTCTCGTATCTTCGCGCATTCCCTCCACAAAGTGGTCGATCTTTTCCTCTTCATCAGCTACGTCATTTGGGGCGTAGCGGGCGAGTTGATTGAACATTGTGAGGTACTCGCTAATCGACATGTGACCCTGTTTTAGAGTTCTGAACTCATTCTTCTTCATTCTCATTGTGCCAGCTGGTACGCAGTTGGTTCTGAAAGCTTGCTTGAATTCGCTCCAAGGAATTGTTTGGATTAACGGTTCAACTTCTCCTTCTAGGTGTACTTTGGCAACTTCTTTAGTAGCGGGATCTTGCTGAGCTCCGGTCGTAGAAGCTGCTTCTTTGGCTTCTTCTTCCTCCTCTTCTTCTTCGGCCACTGGACTGTCACCACCTTGGACAGCGAGGTAGTTCTCCCACCAAGCAGCGGTAGCTCCTTTTAGCTGATGGGTGGCAAAGTCCACCTTGTCTTCTTCTGAGCATCGGGCGAGATGAAGTTTCTTTTCAGTATCTTTGAGCCAATCTACAGCTTTCAGGGGTTCATTTGTTGCAGCGAAGGTGAGGGGTCTTGTCCTGAGGAAGTCTGCGAGCTTGGAGTTGTGACCGGCTGCTCTAGTTTGCTGATTAGCGAGCAAAGCTTGAAGAATCTGCATCTGCTAGAACATAACTTGCGCCATTGTTGGGTTTGCTGGTGGCGGGGGAGGTAGATCTTGTCCTCGGCCACGACCTGCTGCAAAGGCTCCACCGCTTGGGGCGGCGGCTCTTCTTGGCGGCATCTGAAGAAACGCTGAAGCTTAGAACGAGGGGAGCTATATGAGGGTTACTAGCCCTCTAGAGCACGACAAAAGAACTCAAACACAACGAGGAAACGAAACAAGTACAATACAATACAAAGCCTAGAGTGGCTGCATTATATTAAGGGGTTAGGTGTTACAAGACTCCTAAAACACATCATATAGGCCATGCTAAGCCACAACATAAGATACAAACACATCGTCTACAAAGAGAAGGAAATAGAAAGCGCTTGCAACCAAAAGACTACCTAGCAAGCACTGCTAGCTAACCTAGACTAAGCCTGACTACTCCAACATGACGACAAAGATCTCGGGGTCGAATTCTCCTTCCTGGAGGGGCGGGGAGTAGCAGAAGGGTGATTCCAGCAGAAGATCCTCGTGCATCTAGCTCAGATGGGTGCAGGTGAAGCGTGCTGTGTCTTGGACTGCATTAGAACAATTGCTCTAGGGGGGGGGTCTCGGGTCTGAAGGTGTGCGTGATGACCTCACCCTCTCTGGCATAGAGAAAAACCCCCATGGCCCACGACTCTTGGTCCAGGGTCTGGGTCTTTCGATCTCTGAACATAGGCTTGTGGCGGTAATCCAGGTGCTGCATGAGTTGGCGGAGAATGTCCACGAACTTGCCTTCGTCTTCTTCATGAGAGAAAAAGTTCCATGGGCCATCGGACGGCGAGGCTGTCATCTACAAAAAAAAATTGAAACACGAGAGGGGGTCAGAACTGAGTAAAAACTCAAGTGAAGTCAAGGTAAGTAAGAACTGAGAGTGATGAGAAGAAGCAGTAAGTATGCTATATTTTGGCCAAATCTTTTCTTAGTTTTTGAAAATAAGACCCAAGTCCTTAGGCACGCCCAATCTAACTAAGGCTCCTACAATCGTATGCTCTGATACCAGCTCTCTCGGACTTAGATTTTCTAATCCCGAATCCTCTGTGAAAAACATTGTGCTATTCACAGGATCAGTAGTTAGCACTCACAGAATACATCACTGAATCAATTCATACACGATGAAACTAAACCATTCATTAATTAACACAACAGAGTTTACGTAGACCGCATCGGGTAAAGTTTTACAATAAGGGCTGAACAGGCCAAATGATTACATCACAAAAGTAGCGGAAGCGACAATGGAAGCAAAAGGGGTAGAGTACATCTCTCCATAGGCAAGCGACTAGGGAAACCCGTGTGCGTCCGATATTAACCAAGGACTTGGATAATATTGGATGCATGCAAGCATCGACGGAGTCAACTGGACTAAGGCGAGCTAAAAGAACTAAACTAATCCTCATCATCTCCTGGGCCTCCAACTTCGGGATCCTCGTAGTAGTCGTAATGTCCATGATTTCCAGCTTCTGAGGGTTTTGGGGGAAAGAGCGAGAATGAGCACAACTTCCGTGCTCGCGAGCCAACACACAAGATACAGTAGTAATACACGCAAGGCTTAACAAGGACGGCTCATGTTTTTTTATTTGCTAAAGCAATGTTTTCGATTATCATAATTACAAATTCCTATCACTTAGCATTTTAACCAAATTATATTTTTATTAAATAGAATAATTGTGCAATATTTATAACAACAGAGGTTACCTCCACCTTATGTTTATTTTTGATTGGGGCTATCCCCATCTATTAACACCACTGAGTTTGACGACCCAGAAAAATTCGAATCTCCGGGCTAGGTGAGCCTGACCTGGTTTTCATCCCACCACAAAGATTTTTAAATAGAACTAACTCTAGTAAGTTCCCATGTCCGCCTTTGACCGTAGGCACGGCTATTTAAACAATTTAGACTCTGCAGAGGTTGTACATTGTACCCACAAGAGACAATCATACTCGTTGCCCCACATGATTCCTTAATCATGTAGCTGAACGACCATCACAGTAACTTTTTAAATCATCTCGCCTCTTCTGTCATCTCACCCAGATGGGCTGCCTCCACTTGCGATGGGTCCCATAAGTTGTGTGGGATGTTCACCACCATGACTAGTGTGGCTGGCAACTTCACCCTTCCTTGGTGTCCCATTCAAGCTGGATCGTATCCACTACTTGCACTACCTTACTCGGCCACCAGTGAGATAATTTGCAGGGTTTAATAAATTTACTAAGCCAAGTTGCACTTTGCAGACTTGTGGTTGCATATGTTTTGCAATGAGAGGTCATGACAAGATTAAGTCCTTAGGGTTATTTGGACGATTCATTTCGCATACCATCCACAAACCAACATTCCTTGGGCTGCATTAGCACCCATCATCATACCATCCGCCTAGGCGGTAACAACAAGTTATTAGGGTTTTTGAGGAGCAAAATACATTAACTCAACCATCTCAGTCATTTACCCACAATGACTGCCAAAAGCCACTTTTATGTTTAAAAGATGATGATTATGACATTTAATGCCCCGGTACTTAAGCACAACTTGCATGTCGCTTAAGTATAACCTATAATTAGTAATTACCACATAGTTACTAGGGTGACATAGAATAATGGATTCAATTGTCAAAGGATGGCATAATAATTAATTAATTATCAAATGGGTATTTAACTACCTTAAGATTTAACATATATTTGCTTAAAGAATTAAAGTATGCAATTTTGGTAATTTAAAGGAATATAATTTGCATAAAATGTAGGCTCAATATGATCAAAGCATTGACTCGCCTGGATTAAAGGTAAGAGAGTCTTGATAATCTTGAGCTTGATCTAGTTGGAGATCTCTCGCGTCTTTGAACTCTACTCGGACGAACGTACCGTAAAAAGGAACAACAAGAAAAAGAGAACAGATAAATACACAAGAAATAATAAATGAGCTCCAAATAAAACAAGACCACTACTATTAGCAAGGTCTTGAATTTACAAATTTTTAGAAATAAATTTCATAATTTTTCGAGCTAGAATGAGGGAGAACGAAGCTTCCGAAGTTCGCTTCTGAATTAAATTGAGAAAAAGAGAAAGGAGAAAGAACATGTCTCTCTGACTTGAGGGGCCCATTGCGTAGTGCATCGGTCCACGCTCCAGCACATGAACCAAGCCTGTGCGCATGGGTCCATGGGTGCACCGGAGGAGCTATTGTGCCTGGGCCCACTTGTCAAAGAGAGAGGGAGAGGGACTTAGAGCCATTGACGTGTGGGGTCCCTTGGCCATTGATAGAAAGAGGGAGGTAGAGAGCCTCAGAGCACAGGGGAACCAGGGGGTGCATGAGAGCTCGGGCTCATCGCCGGCGCCGGCGAGCGGCGGCCGGCGAAATGGCGGAATGGGACCCCATGAGTAGCGGTGGCGGCTCCGGATAGGGGCGGGCGCGGCGGTGGCGAGGCAAAAAGGCAGAGGTGGGTGCCACGGGCACACGCAGGCGATCTTGGCGTTAGCGGCGGCAAGAACGGCGAGGGCAACGCGTCTTCGAGCGCTTCATGCCACGAGGGAGGAGCAGAGCCAGGCGGGGAGGCTTGAGGCGGCCCGAGGTGGCGGGGCGGCGGCGGCTGACAACGGGGGAGAAAGGGCCACGACGGCGCGTCTCGGTGGTGGGGAAGGAGAGTGGAGGTGGGGGAGAGCTTCCTTGCGTCGTGGGGCACCTCATGATGGGGTCGTCCAGGGCAGAGGCTCACCGGAGCGGCCGAAAATAGGAGCAGCGACTTCGGCTTTGCTCGAGGAAGGGGAGAACAAGGTGGGGGAGGGGAGGGGAAAAGGGAGGCGTGAGGCCTCTTTATAGTCGAAGGGGGAGGGCGGGGAGCCGTTGAGCTTGACGACGCATGGTCCCGAGGGGGCACGGCATGGGCAAGATGGGCGAGAGTGGCGGGGTGCTCTGCGTGGCGACTTAGGAGGCTAGGGGCAGGTGAAGCGGGACCGACGCAGGCAGAACGCGGAGAGGGCACTGGCGTGGCGGTGACGCACGGGCGACAACTTGCGCGACCAAGGCTGGTGGCGGATGCGATGTAGGCAGGTGGGAGCTGTAGGCGGGCGCACGGGTGGCTCTGAGCCTTTGACCGGCTCAGCCAGGGGAGGGAGAGGGGTAGGGGAAGGCTCGGGTGTGGGGGAGGTGGGCCGAAAGGGATGTGGGTTGGGCCGGCCAAGGGAGAAGAGAAGTGGGCTAAGCCCAATGGGAATAGGGGCTGAGCCGACTAGGATTTGAAGGGGAGATTTGAGAAGAGAATTCAAATTGAGATTTGAATTCCTAAATTGAATTAGGGTTTAAATTCAAATTTGAAATTCGAATCGAGGCTGAGGTTCGAGATTTTTGAAAATACTCGCTAATTTGAAATAAGGTTGAAACTCCAAATGACAAATGACAAATACTATTTACCGTCCAAAAATGGACTGTAACCGTTGAAAGCATCTAGGCCCCTAAAAATTGTTTTGGTAATTAATGATAATATGTGAATATGGGATTAACGTGTTTATTGAGTATTTACAAGGTTAAGTCCCATTGGTGAGTTTGATGACTTGAAGATGCATGCTAAAGGACAACATGAAGATCTACATGGCTCAAAGACAAGGTACAAGTAGTATATGATCCTTTTGTGTTTTACTGGTCTTAGGAGAAATGGTTGGAAGACCGGATTATAGGTTAAATATTGTACTATTAAGAGGGATCGTGACTAGTAGCTTGATATCTTGTTCTTGTGCAAATTGGATTAATTTAGGATCATGCATGCATTTGAATTTGAATTGGAAAGCCAACTGTGCAATTGTCAGGTCAATCGGTAGTACCGGAGTATACATGGCGGAACTACTGCATAGCGGTATGACCGTATTTCCTTTGGCGGTACTACCGATGGACATTTGGACCGTCCGAACGCAATCCAATCGTGCAGTTAAGACTTGTGGTTCGAACGGCCAAATGAATCTAAGTCGTCCACGTAATCAGTCCGATCAGGCTAAGCTGATTTGGTCGCTCAGCGGTACGACTGGTTCGTGGTGCGGTATTACCGCAACCCGGTCGTTCCGATTTCTAGTTGACAGTACGTAAAAAATAGAGAGACATCATTTCTGATTCGGTGCCTCACCCTGGGAATGGTAGTTCCGGGTTTTACTTGTCGGTACGACCGCATGTTCAGCGGAACTACCTCTCCTCGGTTGTTCCGTTTTCTAGATGGCGGTACGTAATTTCCAGAGAAGCTACTTTTCGGCTTGAGTTGAAAACCCTGCGAACGGTAGTACCGCTCCATTGTGCTGTATGACCGGCCCAAGTGGTAGTACCGCTCTGGAATTTTCAACGGCTATGTCAGAGGAGTTAATGCTACTGTTATAGCCGTTACTGTGCTCTGACATGGGTGCAGTAGTACCGCGACTTGGTTGGCGGTAGTACCGTATTTCGCTGAAAGTTGAGGAATTCCTCCTCAACGGTCGTATTTGTTGGTGGGGGGGGGTATAAATACCCCTCCATCCGCTCAAGGACAGCATGTTAGACCTCATTTAATATCTTTAGAGCCTTGAGGATCCTTTCAACTACTCAAATACACTTGTGTATTCATTGTGAGGTAGTTGAGCAAATTCAAGTGTATCATACTAGATTGATCCATTACACTTGAGTGCTGTCAAATGAAGATCATTGGTTTGTTACTCTTGGTGTTTTGCCAAACACCTAGACAGCTTGGCGGAGGTTGCACGGTGATCTCTTCAAGAAGATTGTGAAGTGGCCCGGTGCCAAGATTGTGAGTAGTTTGGTGTTCACCATCTCCGGAGCGGAGGAAGAACAACCAATAGTGATCGAGGGAATGCTTAATTCGTAGAGCCGACTTGATTCGTTCAAGCTTCCTCAACGTGGACTAGTGAAGACCGGCAAATCTTCGATACCACAGGAAAACATTGTTGTCTCTGTTATGGTTATTTCTAGTCTTTACTTTCCGCATTTACAATTCTAACATTTATCTTGTGTTGAATTGCTTAGCTAGAATTGTATGTAGTTTAGACTTAGTTCATAATTGACTTAATTTGTTAAATAGTCAAAAAGTTTTAAAACCCCCTATTTACTCTCTTCTAATCGGTTATCCTTGATTTACAATAGTTTGTGTGGCGTGTGTATGGAACGAAGAGATGCGATGCTGGTGTGCCCCAAGGCTAAGCGGTGCTCTGATCTCTGACACCCTTGAGCTCTTGAGAATCTGATACACCCTCTTGATGAGCGACCAACCATGGATACGGCTGAACTCAACTGGTGTGAGCTGATCTTACGAGTCGCGTGGTGATTAACGCCGGTGGAGGTTTTTACCTTCAGGTTAGAGCCACCGGAAGCTTTAAACTCCCCTAAATACGCAATCGTCATCCTCCTATCACATGCTTTTCATCGTCATAAAGTGATGTTTCATCCTTTCAGGTACCATCGTCTTGGGCTCGGACACCCGCGCTTTTCCACCGTTTTTCGCTCGCCATTTATGACTCCATCTTCGCTCTTCTGCTATATAAGGGCTCCTCCCTAGCCCTCTTCTTCCCAGTACTCACCATAGCCCAGCTCTTCACCTCTGTCATTGCAATGCCAGGCCCAAACATCCCTTGCTCTCTCCATGCCAGCCCAGGCTTCTTGGCTGGACATTGGATGATGCTCTCCTCCATGATCAGGTTCCTTATCTGGTTCAAGAAGAGGACGTCGAAGCCTTGTATCTACCGCGCGCCGCGCTGATCTACGACCGGCTCTATCCTCCGTGAGCTCATCTACACGACCCCCTAGCGTGTACCTTCGCCGACCATCGCGCCATCTCTGAAGGAAGCCTTGCTATGGGTCCAAGGAGCGTCTATTCTTGACCTTGCAAGGCTTTACCTTGCAAGACGCTCTTCTACACATTTCCTTCGCCACTCTCACCCCTACCAGCCCTCTCCTCTCCCGTCTTCCCGTCTATCCCTCTTGAGCTTGTGGATTCAAACAAGTAGTTTTTGTATGTAACGCTGTTATCTTTGTCTAATGATAGCTAAGTTTGCTGCGTTCTGTTTAGCACTGCAATCACGTACAAATTTTCGCTCTTGTTTCCCCAGTTGTTGTTTGTTTGCCTCAGCAAGGCAAGCTAGGCAAGATCTTCACTTATTCCCTGTAATGAGCCTATGATTGTACTGTGGAACTCATACGCTGTGCTGCTCTATTGGGGAAGGACACTATAAACACAAGTTTCCCTCGGTTTCCTTTAGAAGAGATACGAAATAGAAGCAGCACGCACTCAGGTATCAACAAAAAAAAACGCCTTCACAGAAGGAAATGATTTATCTCTGCAGTTGCAGCTTGTGAGAAAGGAAGGATGCAGATTAACTAGCTGAAAGTGCGGCAAAACATCAAACGTTCACATAACAGTTAACGCGATCTTTGTCGGGCATATTAGCGTGCATGTATGTGCAGTAGCGTTCTTAATATGTTCTGTACCATCTGACTGAACCCTGCATAGGTTTCAACCTTCGAAGCAACGAAGTGTTCACCAACACTGCTATGGCCGCAACCATACAGAACGAACACTGGTCTGCCTCAGGCCATTCAGAAGTCAGAACTCACTTTAACTAACAAATAGGTTTAATTTTCAGTTTGCATCAATCACTACTTGCTGAACCCAAGGGGAAGGTATGATTATGCATTTATACTACACAAACTAGCTTGACCAAATTTAACCCAGTTTATCCCTGGTAAACAGAAAATCAAGTCCTGCCTTCATCGCATGCAATGCAAGGCTAACTTTTGGTAACATCTATCTGATGAATATTCACTGCATATTAATACCAATAGACACCCACACACACACAAAAAAAAAGATCTTTATTCTACTTATGTAACTTATCCTTTTATATTCTTCCTTTCGCCGTCCAAAGTGAACATAACTCAGATCCCCGGACAGACACGTTTAGGCAATGAACAACGGTACCACGATTTAGAATATATTTGAATAAAAACATGTGAACAAACAGGTCTGAATAACCATGCTCAATTATTAGTGAAACACAAAAAAAAGCATCACTTGCTGTTTTGCAGAGACTGCTGGAAGAATACAAGACAGAAGCATAAATTCAAACCAGAAGATAACAGTGGCACTGGTCCGAGGAGACTCTCAAACAGAAGATTTAGAGGGGCCCTGCAAATGCCCCATTCTCCCTCTGCTCATTCCACTTCTCAACCTGATCCAGTGAGACAGGAAAAGCTGATCATACTGAAGAAAACAAGATAAGTATTGCTCTTTGTTAACAGTAAAAGTTCCCCCTTATGCATTTGCAAGGGAGTTGCTGTTGAACCAAAGAGAGATAATATGGTCGAGCACTCCAACAAAACATTACAGGATAGAGGAATAGATGACCTGATGTGTGGTAAATGTAATATACTATACAACATTGAACTTGAGCACTCAAAAGGGTTCAAGAAGCAGTTGATTGAAAACGAAATAGTTTCTAGAGCAGCTATAATAGGACTCAAGAAAAAAAAAGTGCATCAGCATAACAGCTGTATGATAAATCGAGTCTTTGTTAGTCAAGAAAAATATCAGGTTTACTCTTGCTGAATCATAGTGATTCTACATTAGCATATCAGAAACTAACAAAGATGCGGTCTGCAAACTACTGCTCAACAGGAGCATATTATTACTACTTAAGCATCCAACTGATTTAGAAATGTTAATGGTACAAGCCAAATATACCAAAGAGAAACATCATGTACTAGTTTCTATTTCTACCAAGTGATACGCTGACACTGACAGAAAGAACTAACGCCATGGTTTATGACCAAGTTGTAGGATCGACTATGGCAGGAGGGGGAGGGGGGGTGAATGACTCCGATAACTTTTTCCTTTAGGTATTTTAGGTATTCAGCAATCTTTTCACTTCGACATCTGTGAGCAACTGTCAATATAAAGATTGAACTTGCAAACACAAAGAAACAGCCCTAATCAAGGGGATAGGCAATCACCTCGTCAGGCCGTCTGACCGCCAAATTTCAAGCGGTCTAACCACTCCTCTGTCGACAAACTGAAACCAACACGATTTCCAACAAGGAGTTTCGCCTAACTTTTGATCTACTCGTTCAAATCACACCAAATTTGAAACACAGCTACCCTAGGATGTTTGGAACCTATTCGTCAACAATATCAATAATTGTTGTCAAGGTTTCCACCTTTATCCATTGTAGGGAAGAATGCTCAAGAACCGGACAAAAGAAGGAAAACTTGAACTACTCATGCTCGTGAGATCTAGGTAGCATGATTCTAGATGGGTTCCTACAAGTCCTAGCAAGCTATATCTTAGCATGAATCAAACTAGAGCAAGATGGAATCAAGAATCATTGAGAACATCTCAAGAAGGCAAAAAAATCAAACAAGAACACAAATAAAACATGGAAAATCAAATTTGATCTTTTATTACCACTTGGAGAGGAAGGATTACAACCACTCCACTAGGAAGACACAACCCTAAGGGCAACACTTAGCTTTCTCAAGTAAAACCTAATTTCTCTCTTGAAGGCTCAAATGCCCAAACCTAATTTTCTCTCTCTAATGTCCCCTTATATAGTGGAGACTAACAAGCAAGGTTGATTCTAGTCATACGATCATATGTTTCTACGACCCAGATTGACTGGACTTATCCGATCCTATAGTAGAGTATTAATTTGGTAGAATCTTAGTATTATTACAATTCTAACAAAAAAATAGTACAATCATGATCAAATTTTCATACGATCCTACCCGATTCTAATGATTTATTATAAATAATTATTTGCATGTGTCCCTTTCATTGTAATTTTTTTACTTTTTTATTTCTTCATGTCCATTATAATTTGCATAAATAACAAATGATCTTCCCTTTGCACTACATTTTGGTAAACAAAAGTTCTAAAAGTATAGTTTAAAAAATGTAGAAGTGTTAAAATACAAGGTAGATTTTAAGAAACGTTTCTTTGGTAGAATCAGATAGGATCTTAGATTCTACGTCGATCCTACGATTCGCGATCCTGTTGAACAACATTCGATCCGATTCAAGATCGCGATTTTGACAACCTTGCTCACAAGAAACCCTAACCCGAATACAAAGTGGATCACATCAACTACACACACCCATGGGAACCCACTAACCCATTACACAACTGGGTTTTTCACTCATGCACGCTTTTCAAAGTGTCGTTCTTCACTCTTGGCTCTGATAGTCTGAAATCATCATGTCTTGTCCTCCATGAAGTCTCCTTGACCTAATCCACTTAGACCACCGCTGCGGTTTTGCAAACCGCTAGCTTTTCTGGTTTTTGGGCAAATGACCACATTGCCCCTCCACCGTCATTTCCCGATTCCTTCTCCTCGAAGCATTGCTCGTGCTTCGTCATCCTCCATGTGGCCCTAACGATTCCCTGTCAAGCCTCTCACGCGTCTGAATCCCACCGAACCATCCTCACTTGCAAACTGGCCCAAATCACTTGACGTACCACATGTCCCACTCAACCTTGACCACTTGTGCCTTCCATAGCCTTTGTCCATTTTGCACCTTGTCTGAGTCCAACTATCTCACCTGGCCTCTATAACCGCTCTGGACCTTAGTTCTCCTAACCAAATCCCAGTCTTTCTCGCCGTTGACCATAGTTGACTCTGTAACCACCTATACAACAATAGATCAAGTAAACTATTTCCGGGCACAAGTTCATTCGAACCTGACCCACATTAGTCATAAACACAACATGCAACACATATGCACCATCACCAAATCCCTCGACAAAGTTCACCACCTTCCCGTGAAAAAACCCTTACGGTCGGTCGATGCCGCCGCGGCCGGTCGGCGGACCAACATCGATCGATCGTCGGCAAATAGCTGGTCAGACCGCTCGGGAAATTTTTCCCAAGTCTCAGACCGCACCTTCTTTGGAAATTTCAAACTCTATCTAGTTTTCCTCGAAAGTCCATTTTCCATGAGACCCAGTGCAGACGCACCACCTCACATTCTTACATAAGTGATTTTCAGTATTTTCTAAAATCCCACTTTTTCATCATCGGCCGGTCTAACAGCCACTTGGCCGATCTGACCGCTTACAATCTGACAATGCACTGAAATCCATTTAATGTCAAACTCAGAATCAAATTTCAACAACTTATGCAATGTGTAGTCAATTACTCACCGCAAACCATGGGGTGACCTCCGCGTGGTCTCACACAAGTAATTCATATTATAGATGGTTTTTAAATCCAGAGGCAATATTCTAGATTTAAATTTAGTGATAATTCAGAATACATTTCTTAACTTCTGGCAAATTCATGCATCTAGTACTGTACTGCAAAACTAAGCTCACCCAATTCATAATCACGCTTTCTGATATACGCCTTTGCAGTTGAGAATAATGAAAAATAATGGTGGTTGTCATATAGCATAGTCACAGAGAGCAAAAGTACTCACCCATTCTCCTGGGCAAAGAGACCGGTAGTACTTGGCAAATTTCTCACAATCAGCAGCTGCTTCCCCTTTGGCATTCACACATCTGGTTTCATGAAAATTCAAATAGTAAAGAAATGTACTAGCAAATTTTGTGACTGTAAAGTTATTGCATCTGATATACCTGTGGTACTCAACATAGCGTGTGAAACAGTGCCTAGTTTGGTTTGTTGTAGGAAAGCGGAAGTCAGCAGGTGCTGTTTTCAACTCAATCTGGTAAATAAGAAGAAAAAAAATGAACAAGTAAGAGTGGAACGACACAAATAAAGCCAACCAATTTGAGACAAAATCTTGGAGAACAATTACAGGATATGAAACAGAAAACTGAAAAAGGGGATCAATCAAATAACAACTATGATGATAAAATTTCAAGATGTGAAAAAATGGATAAGATGTGCGAGCAAGATATCTCACTTCAATTAACATGCACACTACAACCCAAGAACAATGACACCTTGACAAGAGTTGGGAAACCGGAAACGAGTTTTCCTCTTTGCATAGTGTTTTTTAACGGATGACAAGAGCTCTTCGCATAATGTGAGGAAGTCGTGCGGACGGTCAGCACAACGAGATGCCCTGCACAGGCAGCATTGGCTAATTTTCCACCAAATAGCTAACCCAATCACCCTACCCATCTTCCGAACTCCCTCTAGCCGTCTAGCGGCCTAGGCCACCTATCGACATCAGACTTTAAGCCAATATATCACGCAGTTCTGAGTTCTCGCAGTCTGATAAAGTCACACAGATTGACACCCTACAATGGTACACCCGATGGCCATCAAACTTGACAGGAAGAATTCAAACTTCACCAAAAATTCACCACTGATGCCGGACGCATCAGCATTATACGACCAAACAGTGTCGATAATTCACCGCGCAATCCTTGTAGCGATCTATCCGGGTCTACACACCGAATTCCGTGATTCTCCAACACAACAGCACGCGAATCGCACGAAAGGGGAATTAAACAAAACCCACCAAAATCACCGACAGACCACAACGAACAGGGCAGGCAGAGGCACGAATAAGGACACGGGATTCAGAACCAACACAGCTATCGGAACTCTCAACACGCGGAGATAGATACACACGACGAGGAACAAAGCCAGAACCGCGCGATCGACGAACCAACGAGCGTAGCATACGGTGCCGGAAGAGAATGTTCCTACCGTAGATTCGACCGGGAGAGGGAGGGTTCTAGAAGGCTATCTCACCTCGGCCATCGCGTCGGTTGGACGGGGGCTAGAGACCGGATACCGGAGGCGAGGAAGGAATCGAGAGAAGTCGTAGAACGGAGAGGTGGGGACTGGGGAGGACGTGGAGGGGCGTGGGCCTGGTCAACGTGGACGACAGGAGGGTTGCTCTTTTTTAGGGGAAGTGGAGGGTTGCTTAATATTCGGATCTGGCCCGTGAGAGTCTACTGGGCCTACGTCCTACGCGCAAAGGTGGGGTACTGGGGTGGCTGTAATATGGGCCTTAGCGGCCCGGTGATCCAGCCGTCTGGCCCAACTTGGGGATACAAGTTTTTCTCTCTTTTTTTTTGGAAAAATTTGCAAGGAGAAGGAAGGATTAAGGAAGCGTTGGGCACAATCAAACATTGAGGCATTGCATGGGTCTACATATTGGCAGTGAATCTGTGATCGCCCTTCTTTGCCATGTGCTGCTTTTTTTAGTCTAATATTCTGTTTTAATTCTTCAGATTGATTGATCGGCAGCTTCTCCTTAGCCGAACTATAGAAAGAGACAAGTGCAGCTTCTCCTTAGCTGAACTATAGAAAGAGACAAGTGCAGCTTCTCCGTTCCCCACGAGCTCTGTAAGGAGCATTTTTACTTGCAATGTGATCTCCTCATTGGAACAAGCCCTTTTTTACACTTGCATGTTGCATCTATCCCCACACGAGATAACCAAACGGCCAAACCTGTCTTGTGGCAAGTGCGAGAGAACCAGCGCCGCATTCATTTCCTTTCCATTTTGATCGCACTCCTCGCCTTCCATCTATCGCCGACCGAGAGTGGCAGCGGCCACCATGCACGTCGGATTTCTGCCCCCAAAATCTATCGAGGCAGTCTCACCTCACGTCGGTGTGTCGTACGCTCTCAAAATACTCGGCACCGTGCGTGCGAAAGCGACGGCACAACCTTTTCGCTCTGTTCACGGACTGTGGATCCGAGTTCCGAAGAGCCGTTTGGAGCCTTGGACCCTCTGATTCTCGATAAGCTCACCCTGCAGTGAGCTGCCTGCCATGCATGGCGATGCCATCGTCTTCGTCTGATTATCTGATACAGTCACAGACACTGCCAAGTGCCAACGCTGGTGAACGGTGATACCAGTATCTCACGTTTGGGGAGAGTTTATTGGCCTCTCGCTCTTCAAGTCATCCACTTCACCCTCTCAGGTGTCGCGCCCTGAAGAAATTATGATGTTATCCAACTCGGTAATAGGATGCTATTATCCAGCCAGATAAGGCTGTTCCTAATGGGCAGTATCTTAGTATAGTTTCTTAGTGCATGAGGAGTGTTAGGATACTATCTTTCCAATGCATGGTTTCTTATGGTGTAGTATCTTATGTCCTTTTAATTAATTAGATGTAGAATCTTAAGGAGATGGTGTGTACAAGATGGAAATGAGTTAATTTTCTTGTCTATGACTTCGAGCCAGAGCAGTCTCTTATTTAGATACTGCAATAATCTCACACCTCATTTAATCTACTGCCATCTCAGCACTTTGCTTACATAGCACCTTTAAGATACTGGCCAGGGTGGAGCACTGGGAGCAGCCTAACAGTATAAGGATGGTTAGTTCACCTGAAGTGAGCATACCAGTGTGCAGCTCACACCAACTCAAGATGCTTACTTCTGTAATTTGACTATTTTTTAAAAAGAAACTTTATAAGTTAGTAAGTAACCTAACCTATTCAAGTTCCAGGAAAGCATCTTTATATATAAAAGAGGGCTCACTTTGAGCTCAGCCAGGTGGCCACGTCACCACATTTTTCTTAGCTGTCGGATTTTCCTCTCAGCTCGTCCTCGCCGTTCGATCGGGGCTGAGGGTTTCTCGCATCGCCGTTCGCCACGAAGCCCAGCACGTGTACTTCTCTGGTTCCTCGGTTGCCTCCGTCTAGGACTTTCCGGATCGCTCTAGTCATCCAGTGAAGTTCGCCGTTCGTTTCCTCCGCCGCTTCCCCCTCTCTCTCCCACTTGCTTTGCCGTCCCGTCCCGTCCCCGTGGCTCGGCTCCATGCTCCCTCCTTCTTCCGCCCTTCCCTTCGCCCCGCCCCTAGCCACGCTTGCTTCTTCCCCCAGCTCTTTTCTGCGCCGCCACTCGCTCTGCGCTCATGCCCGCGTTGCTTTGCCACGAGACTCCTGTTTTCTTCTTCCCCGATCGACGGCGGCTCCCCTCTACTGTTTTTTCTTCTTCCCCGAGCACCGCCGGCCCTCCATGACGTCGATCCCGCCGCCCTGCCTCCCATGCTCGAGCCCGAGCCGCCGCCGCCCTTCTCTGCGCCAGCGAGCCCGCCGCGCTTCGAGATCTCGTTGAATCCCGCCCAACCTCCTCCGGACCGGCGCTCGCCCGGATCTGGCGACGACTCACATCACATCACATGACCAAACCGGCCCTGCACAAGACAACCAACTCCGCCGTCCCCACCCGGATCGGTAGTCGACACCGGATCAGCCCTCCACTCCGGATCCGGCGTCGGGAGGTAGATACGGGTGTTGGGGGCTGAGGGAGGAGCTCGATCACCTCGGGCCGCCGCCGCCGCTCCTGCCTCGGCCCGTCGCCACCGCTCCTGCATCGGCGTGCACTAGATTAGGCTTCCTCTATCCCGGTTTCGGTTCGCTTGCGATTTTCCATTGTATGTTAAAGGTAAAATTCTTGTGAATACACTGTTCAGTTTACAACGTCATGCAGTCATGCTTACACCCAGCGACAACACTTTTCTAGCCCAGTTAACTATTTTCTTAGACAATCTCTCTAACAGCGATATACGAATACGTTTAGTATATATGGTTGCTTTAAGTAGCCCTTTTGAAAACTGCTACATGCTAATGTTTCTGTTGGTCATCGCTAAATTATTGCGGTTCTAAATGTGTTACACCTCTAAATTCTTTGCGTAGCTTGCCTCTTTTACGTTGCTGTCTATATAGGCTCCTTCTATATAGTCCTATTCAAAGATATCGAAGACTTACAACATTAATAAATTGCTCGGTTCATTCTTTGCAGACTTTCCTCTCTATTCATTACATATTATTTATTCGTTTTAAGATATCTATACACACTAGCGTGACACACATTATCCGGCCTCTTTTACAATGATGTAGGCGTATCGCCAATATATCTGAGTTACTTTGAGCGGCTCGCTCGATTGCTCGTTCTTCTTTGCAAACTTTACTCTTTAGTGCTTCGTTAGTAGTTGCTCTATTTGTTGCTATGTTTCCTATACATACACCACTCTCTAGCATAGACCAAAGCTCATGTGCCCTTCTGACCTGACTACTCCATAAATATATACATAATTACACCCAACATCAACATTCTATTAGGTCTCTAAGCTCTTTGCTTTCCCTAACTTTTTTTCCATCCGTATATAGATAACGTTGCTCTATTTGTTACTATGTTTCCTATACATACACTCTTGAAAATGGTGGTTTTCCATAGGAATAAGAAGCATACAGCTTAACGACCCCTTTCAGCACTGTACTTACAGGTGCAAGCCTAAAATCAACAACTCCATGGACTGAAACAACCTTGCAGTTACAAGGTGCCCATCGGAATAGCAGCGGTTTGGCATTACACTATAGTTAACAACTTAGCATACACACATCAGTTGCTGATCAATGTCGTTTTGTGCAAATTCCTAGTGTGTTTAAGCTTTAACTTCTCAGCTTTGAGCTTAATTATTGGATTCCCCTGTAACAAAAATACAAAGGGCACAGTGTTTTTGTTATGGCTTTGATTTCTTGCATCTACGAGTATGCCTTGTGCACATCTAGCTATATATGATTACAATCAGGCACACAATACATTTATTTTTGCATTTGTTTGTATCACATTCAGAAAGTCCTTCTCTTTGATACAAAGACAAGCAAATTTGCCAAGTTGCTGTACAAATTTCTTTGTTATATCCTTACAACACATGCTCTTTATTTGGAGAGTATCAGAGTTGGTTATGGTGATAGGATTATTAAATATGATTTAGCAAAAGATTCGCATCAAGTGATTAAGCATGATTTTACTGGACCATTGGGTGTTCGCCTGTTTGATAAAACTATCATCTACAAACTAGCCATTCACTTTTAAATATATATTAGGTATTACTGTGCCAGTATATTGAGAGTTTCATTGTTAAAACCAACGTACATATGTTCTATTTTTGTATTAAACACACATCTAGAATATTGTTACAGCACTATTCCTTAACAGGTTAAAAAATGAGAAAAGCTGACCTTTGATACTTGATATTTCAGATATCTGAACCGCCACAAGAATGGTTTGGCAATAGCACCTGATGGAGTAATTTTTGGTATCTTGTTTAATCCCAGTCTCTCTTAATTCTCTCTTTATATGTATATCTGATGTCTCCCTGTAAAAAATATATGTATGTTAGCCTAATCCTGATATCACATTTATACTATGCGAGGATCCTATGTCAGGTCATTATGCTACTTACCAATGAATTGCCTTATGGAGGTCACTATCATTGCCATCTTTTACCGTAATTCATCCCGTTAGCCATGTTGTTATATCATATTTAAGGCTAAAATGGCTAGCCATCTAAGGAAAGCGTGCATGGGTATTTTTGCAAAGTTATATTGCTCCAAACTAGCTTACTGTCGTGCATTTATTGTTGAAATTTGGAACTGCAGATTGCAAATGATTCCCTAGAAAAGTGCAAGCTATCTATGAGTTGTCTGATCTCTCATTTTTTTAACTAGAAGGATTTATCTTGGTTGCATAGTTATTAAGTCGCTAAGGCGACGCGAGGCGAAGCGAATCCATTCTGTAAGCTGATTCTCATATACTAGGTTACAATCCGGTTTAGATGCCTGGTTTCTGAACAAAAGATGTTTACTTGCGCTACTGCTATTCTACAAGTTGACTGATTTGCATAGATAAAAGAAGGGGAATATTTATATATATTAGAGGATATTGATATATATTATCATCTGATGTGTTACTTTGTATCCTAAATCTAAGATTAATACTTCAAGTTGATTTTATTTTTTGCTAGCGTAAAGCTTTTCTATGTCTTGTTGAAAGTTTGTATTCATTGGTTCACCCCTCAGGTGTATACTTACTCTGTTTTCTTTGGTGCACCAATGATGAATACTCTCAGATATGTAAATGAACAAGGCATCATGAAGTATATAAAGATAGCAACTTCATTACCAACCAAGACAATGAGAGATGTTGCGATGAGGTAGCAATGGTTAGGGGTAAGCAATCTCTAATCTGTATACACTCTGTAAGCTCATTTGTACCGAAAATCTGCGTTCCTTTTTTTTTCTTCTGATTACAAGGATGCCATCTATTTGAGGTGTGTTCCTTGGGGAATGCTACATCAGTAAATAGTACATGCCCAACAAAGGGCCAGCTGCTTATTTAGTTTTGAACAATGAAAATATACAAACTTTACGTGAAATGTCCATACACAGTTGACAATTTCCTTAGGTACAAGCTGCATACACCTGATTTGGTTCCTTTTCTCCTTGGGCGCTTTTTGGTGGGACATGCTAAAATCGGTATTGCATCTCAAGATTGATCTGAATATAGTAGTATGAGTGATAGATGCACTTATTCTAAATGTGTGCATATCCTATGACGAGTGACAGATGCATTATTCTATGTATATATAAATTAGCATTTAAGTATTTTAGACCATGATCATAGTGAGTCATGAGTTGGCAATCAGTGTATCCTTTTGTCATGTTATTCTATTGTTCTGTGTTTGTATTGCCAAAAAGGAAAGGTATATGGAAAGACAGCATGTTCTTATTTCATAACAAAACATGTATACATCATCTGGCCACTGTTCCACCTTTTCAGCTCAATATATTTATTATTTACAACAGCTGAATCGCTATTACTTGCCTGAGCTTATTAATTGATCAATGATTACGTACTATAGAAAACTAAAGCATGATTCCTTTTTGGTCCTATATATTGTTTGTGGTGAACCAAAATGTGCTTTATGTTCAGGTAGTCATACATGTGATTTATTTTTTCGCCCGCGACAACGCGCGGGTTACCCACTAGTACTTATAATAAGTAACCTAACCTATTCAAATTCCAGGCAAGCATATACGGTATACCAGTAAAAGAAACACATCATGTGTTTTACTCATTCTGGTCTGACCTCCAATCCACGAAGGAACTCTATTTTTCATTTCCTAGTGTTTAAACATTTTAACACAAAATAATCAGCTGCCATTTAATAGTTCAGAGAAAACGGTGTACATCGTGCCGTATCTGCCAGAAACAAAAAAACAAAACAAAACAAAAATTTGACCAACTTGTTCCAAAGCAGACAAAAGCAGTGATAACGAACCAAGAAAAATAGCAATACTGGTAACATCAGGAACAGCTCCTCTCCTCATCTGGTAGTCTACAAGATAGGAGATATTATCCAGTTCGTACTAAATAGCATTTTCTTACCCTGCTTAGCCGGCTAATCCTGTCAAAGCTTCACCTAACCCGTGCAACAAAATTTTCCACGCTTTGCATCTTCTCGTTTGTTCATTTCACCCGGGTTCAAACTTCAAAACCCCGTCATGGTTTTATGGCAGCAAGCTGGGGACCTGGAGAGAGGAAGAACATAAGCAAAAAGACAGAGAAATAATGTACAGTCCTTGGCAAAGAAAAGGGAAAGCATTGACAAGCATAGGAAGCTGACAGGGCCAAGTGGTGAAAGGAATCATGGACCAGATCGTTTGGGACAGCTGCAGCTTCGGCTTTTTTAAGGAAAAACTGGAAGCCGTATTTTAAAAAGCCAAAAGCTGTTTTCAACGTGGGAAAACCGACAGCCGTCCGGGGACAGTTTCCCACGACTTTAGCGAGATGAGATTCCGAGTTTGCCTCTAGAGTTGGAGAAATTTACATTCCTCGTACCACGTATATAATCCCAAATCCCCATTGGCCTTCGCCCGCCCGCTCAAACCCTAACCCTAGTCATGCACCGCCTCCGCCCGCCCGCGCCTCCTCAATTGGCTCTTTCCTCCTCCACCTCCGACCACCTCCATCCCCCTCCAGCCGGCATCCTCCTTCGACGCAGCTACCCCGGCTTCCCTCCTCCTCCATCGCCAGTGTGGTTGATTATTGTTAATTATCGTTAATTGTGGTTAATTGTCGTTATTTGCCGTTAGTTGTCGTTAATCGTTCGTTAATTGCGGTTAATTGTCTTTACTTGCCGTCATTAGCCTTTAGGGAATCTCAGACATTTTTCAACTCAGAAGCTTCAGCCAATCTATCTAAAAGCCAGATTGTCAAATACCAAACGCCTCCAGGTCATCCGTTCAACCCTTCAGAGTTTAGACCAACCGGAAGCTGCTTTTCAGAAAAGCAACAACCATGCCAAGCATGCCCTGAAAAAACACTGAATATATTGCAAGGAGTTTTTGGCTGAATTGACACGTTTTTTATTCGTAATAGCAAAAGTAGCCATCGCTCACATGAAATTACAAAAAATAGCACCGCGGCAGGCACCGCGTGTTACCTGCAGCGCTCCCAAACTGCGGTAGGACTCCTGTAATCGTAGCAAGATCAACAGAGCATGGGTGGATGATGTGGCACAGCGGCATCAAACATGCCACACTCCCGGACCGCTACAGGAGTCTACCGCGCTTCAGGTTCGTAGAAGCATGGTGCATAACTTTGGTTTTTTTTTTCTCCTTGAGTGATTAAGTTTTGAGTCCTAAAGTGATTAAGTTTTTTTTGTTAGGTCCGCAGAAGCATGGTGCATAACTTTGGGTTTTTTTTTTGTCTTTTAGTGGTTAAACATCCATGCATCGGTGCAGGTTCCTTCCACAGATTGAGAGTACAGTAGAAACCTACAATGCTCCCAAGCGCGGTACGTGGCCTCCTCCATCCCACCACGCTATTCCATCCCTGCCGCGGTTTGGCAGCACTGCAAGTAACACGCGACACCTGCCTAGTCTGTCATGATGTTATTTTTGTAATTTCGTATGAACAAGATTACTTTTATAATGAATAAAAAACGTGCTAGTTCAGCCAAAAACTCTATTGCGAGCTTATCTATCCACCCAATCCTTCTCCTTGTCTTCTTGGTGCTGCTCCCTTCTCAGAAATAATTCTACGACTAGAAGATCACTCGCGCCACAGTGCGCGCAACGCGCCAGACGCCGCCGCGGCGAACTGCTTGGGCGTCGTCGTCGCTTGCCTTCCTCGAAGCCGTGGAGAGGGCGATGTGGACTGGTCACCACCAAGCGTAGACGGAAGGCCACGGATGGGCACATGCGATTGGGCGGGTGATGTGGCGCGCCCTCCTTCAAGCGTTTCGGCTCGGATCGAACGGTCGCGAGTGGCGCCTCGCATGATCGGACGGTGCACGCACTCCGAGCGGCGTGGACAAGGCCCCTCCACGCGATCCAGACTATCCGGCGCTCACCCGACGGCCTTTTTTCGAGCAACGTGGCCCGCCAGTTGGGGGCCAATCCCACGAGGATTTAATACGGGTAATATGGAGGGGAAGAAAGAGAGAGAGATGGCATTTCTATGAGCTGTGTGGATCCACGCAGGAAGCCCAATCGCCGTGGAGCGATAAATACTCTGGTGATCACGCGCCGTGCGATTCTACCTCCCCACGAATGTGTGGTTTTCGGACGATACAGCAGTGGGACTGTGGGAGTCTTCATTCATGTCCGCGCTATGTGGATACTGTGTTGTGATCTTGCCCGTTTAGTGTAGAGGCTGGAAAGCGAGTTGGGTTTCGGCGCCCCTTTTTGCTGGAACCTGGAAGAGAAGGCATCAGACTGGCGTAGAAGACGCCGTCTCCTCTATTTTTTAAGCTTTTCAGGATGGCGGAGACGGCGGGGAGCCGTGCATGCTCGCCGCTTGAGCCGAGTATGGATGCGGTGGTCTTTTATCAGCGGGAGAAGTGAAGTCATGTCCCATAATTTACACAAGTACTGTGCAACTCGAAATCTGTCAGAGGATGCCATGTTCTTGCAATTGGGGAATTCGTAGTCTAAACTTCCTCTAACTGATCAATCAAGGCTGCGAGTGTGAGCGTATGTTTGTAAGTTCACTGGTTGACCCACTGCTGCTTATAGGGGTTTT
Source organism: Phyllostachys edulis (assembly GCA_036346405.1). NCBI lineage: Eukaryota > Viridiplantae > Streptophyta > Magnoliopsida > Poales > Poaceae > Phyllostachys > Phyllostachys edulis. The sequence continues at coordinate 48,432,690 of CM070552.1, forward strand.
GACTTTTGACAGTGTACCGTTTTATCTGATTCCAGCTGTAAGTCCAACTAGAATGCACATCGTAGAATGGAGGCAACTTGTCATAATCCAAATCTAAAAAAATGAAACCAAAGTATATAAGCTCCAGACCTGTCCAAATAGACCGTACCTGTCGGGTTGACCTAAAACACAACACTATTGATCCGTCTCAAACATGACATAATACGACACACCTTATCGTGCTTGGGTCGCCACCTCGGGCAAGAGAGTCGGTCCCGGCTAAGACGCGCGATCTGCGTGCTGGGCACAGACGACCGCCCCTTTGCACGCGTGGCAGCGATGGAGGAAGAGGAGGTGGCGCGCGGCGGTAGAGAAGGAGGTGGTGGCTCCTACAGTAGCGGCGGAGGAGGAGCTGGACATGACATCGGACACCTTTTTTCTAGATGGATTAAACGAACTGATCCTAGCCTGTCGGATTAACCATGCCCAAGCCAGCATAACACAACCATGAGCTCACCATAGCGTGTCGGGCGACAACGAGACCACGAGCCGACACAATACCGTTTTATTAGCTAGGCCGTGTCTAAACGGGCTATGCCACGCCGGATGTGCCGTGCGGCCCGTTTGACATCTTTAATTAGCTGCGTAGGCATTGAAAAAAAGCTCGCTAGCCGCCGGACTTTACGCCCCACTCTCCGCGATCCCATCCTCGAAGCTTCCCAGGCCTAGCACGCCGAGTCATCCACCAGCTGGCCCCCGATGCCAACTCCAACAGGCATGGTCCCACCTGCCATCCGGACCCACCCCCGGATATAGTCGGAACCTCAAAGAAACTCCCTCAAACGCGAGACATCTCTCTCCCTGGACCCGGTCGACCGTAGCCCAGGCCCTCCCGGCCGCGAATCCGACGCGGGGCGGGGCCTACCGTACGCCCACCGGTCCACAGGCCTCCACGCGGGCCGGGTCTAGCGGGGCTGTCCGTTCCGTTCCTTAGCTGCCACGGAAACCCAGACCCGATAAGGGGCACTATAAATACAGCCCAAATCAGGGCTTCAACTCTCAGCCGCACGCTTCTTGTTGCCTAAGAGTCCCTCCCTTCCTGACCTCTCGCCGCCGCCGCTCTCTTCGAGAGAAGAAATCCACGAGCTCTGAGAGAGAGAGAGAGGGGGATTTTCGCCATCTCGGTTCGAGATCTGCGTCGAGAGGGGGTTGCGAGGGGGGGTTCGTGAGATCGGAATCGGATCACGCGGGCGCGCTCGGGCTTGGGGGTTCCGTACATAGCTTCGTGGAACTGTAAGTTTCTTCCGTAAATCCCAGCTTTTACTTTTCGGCTGCAGTAGCATGTAGATTTGTTATTTGTAGGACATGTTATTTCTGTGCGGTGTTTGTGTTATTTTCTAAATTATGTCAATTATGTGATTTGATATGCGTAAGAAGATTAATCTTGCGAGTAGGATGAGTAGGATTGTGTGATTTAGATCTAATTTATCCCCTGCTGGGCTGATGAATTCGTTCGTGGTTACTGGAAAGATTAATCGATGTAACAGTTTTATTTTACAAATATTCAGTACATAGATTGGGGATTTTTCCAAAAAGAAACTACATATATTGGAAATCTAAATCAGGCGAGAACACGAGTGATTTGTCAGAGGATGACATTGCGGTCTGTAGGAATTGAACAAGAATGAATTTTGTTCTGCCCCATTGAGTCGCTGGCTGTTAACATAAATAATTTATTACGCACATCTGTTCTTAGTTGGAATTGTTATGATTATGTACATGTTAAAGTTTCGGTATTCTCTTACGATTGTTACTTGAAATCATCTCGTAAATTTTTTGTTGCATAAATAGCTGACGTTCTTCTGTAGCTTTTATGTACCAGAAAAAACATACATAAGCCTTTCTGAACCATGAAAGTTTTTTTTTTGTGTAACTCCTCATTTCTCCTCCAGCAGCAAGTTGATGTACTAATGGAGTCAAAGGGTGGCAAGAAGAAGTCTAGCAGTAGTAGTTCCTTGATGTATGAAGCCCCCCTCGGCTACAGCATTGAGGACGTTCGACCTGCCGGAGGCGTCAAGAAGTTCCAGTCTGCTGCTTACTCCAACGTAAAGATCAAACACAAATATTTACTTCATTCCACCATTGAATTTTTAGATACGTTGCTAATCAAGTCAATTGTTTCCTTCTCTTGCAGTGCGCGAAGAAGCCATCCTGATAGCCCTTTCGGCTTCCCCATCCTAGTAGTTTAGGATTTCTCTGCATTTCCATTCTGACTCCTTGCTTCTGACCAATCTCTCTGGCTAGCTGCTTCCGATAATCGACCAGTTCTCTAGTCTCGCTCGCTGCACTCCTCCCTTGTGTTCTGACTGACCTGCTCCAATGGCTGTCCTTTCTGTTGCTGACCCTCCCCCGCTCTCAGCGATCGGGTTCGAGGGCTACGAGAAGCGCCTTGAGATCACCTTCTCGGAGGCGCCTGTCTTTGCTGATCCTCATGGTCGGGGCTTGCGCGCCCTCTCCAGGGCCCAGATTGACTCTGTTCTGGACCTTGCACGGTGCACCATTGTGTCCGAGCTCTCCAACAAGGACTTTGACTCCTACGTCCTTTCTGAGTCGAGCCTGTTTATCTATCCTCATAAGATTGTGATCAAGACCTGTGGGACTACCATGCTCCTGCTCACCATTCCAAGGATTCTTGAGCTTGCTGAAGAGCTATCTATGCCACTTGCTGCTGTGAAATACTCTCGTGGGATGTTCATCTTCCCTAGCGCACAGCCTGCTCCCCACAGGAGCTTCTCTGAGGAGGTTGCTGTCCTGAACCGCTACTTTGGCGACCTGAAATCTGGTGGCAATGCTTATGTGATTGGAGATCCAGCAAAGCCTGGCCAGAAGTGGCACATCTACTATGCCACTCAGCACCCTGAGCAGCCTATGGTTACCCTTGAGATGTGCATGACTGGACTGGACAAGAAGAAAGCTTCTGTCTTTTTCAAGACTTCTGCTGATGGCCACACTACATGTGCTAAGGAAATGACAAAGCTCTCGGGTATCTCTGACATTATCCCGGAGATGGAGATCTGCGACTTCGACTTTGAACCCTGCGGCTACTCCATGAATGCAATCCATGGCTCCGCACACTCTACCATTCATGTGACACCTGAGGATGGCTTCAGCTATGCCAGCTACGAGGTTATGGGCATCGACGCTTCTGCTCTCGCTTATGGTGACCTCATCAAGAGGGTCCTCAGGTGCTTTGGTCCTTCAGAGTTCTCTGTTGCTGTTACCATCTTTGGCGGGCGCGGCCACACCGGGACGTGGGGGAAGAAGCTTGATGTTGAGGGTTATGACTGCAACATGGTAGAGCAGGAGCTTTCCTGTGGTGGCCTCCTCATCTACCATAGCTTTGCCGCTACCGATGAGGTTGCTGTTGCCGTTGGGTCGCCCAAATCTGTTCTGCACTGCTTTGAGGGCGAGAATGTGGAGAACCCTGCTCTTGTAAAGAACGGCAAACTTGCCAATCTTCTCTCCTGGGGAGAGGATGCGTTGCAGAAGGACGGAGTGTTGGATGAGTACGACGACGGACTTCTGGTGATGAGTTCCGCCGGTGGAAATTTGTTCTGATTTGTTGTGGTTGTCGTTTGGTTATTCTGTGAAGCAGCCAGCCAGGCTATTGTTAGTACTATCGTTTGTAAGCATGTGTTCTGATGTTGCGACATGTGCTTTTCAAGGTCTGAATAAACTAGAAGCTCTAGGTGGTCAGCTGCGTCTACCACAGTGAGCGTATGCTTGGAGAAATGCTGTCAAAACATATGAATAAGTATTTGTTGTGACAAAATTCTTTGCCTTCACTACTGATTTCTCTGTGTCCCTATATTGTTTGTCAAAATTTTCAATGCTGGTGGATGGAGTTGAAAGTATGACAACCCCACCGACAATAATCGTTTACAAACGATCGGTGTCTTCTCCTAAAAATGTGTGTCAACCAGGTCAGGATTTCTGCATCGTTACTGTTGGCTAACTGGAATTTCAGAAAGTCGCTGTTGATGTCAACTTTTGCAAATGCAAAAGAATACGCCTTTTGTCTTTACAGCTTCTGTGTAAATGGAAATGACTGGAAGAAGGACGTGTGTCGCATGCTCGGCTGCTAGATGCAAAGTTGTGCTCCTTCCATTTTTTCATTCTAGCTTCTTTTTTTGTGTGGAGATGACGGCATTCTAGGTTCTACCATTGACATCGCTGTATCTACTGCACATGTTTATGCCTTGGTTCTTGTACTTGTCTTTTCTATCATATCAGGAATGAAGGGGACCACCCCTCGATAGATTATCTGATTCGTTTGTTAATCGATCGGTACTGTTCTTGATTTGGTTGGACATAGAGAGATATGGATAGGCCTGTTCGATTCTCCACGCATGCTCATCTTCTGATGCCCACCTTGTTCAATAATTCGAGATGGCATCTAGGTCCCGTGAGTTGGTTGTTGGACGGAGGCAATAAATCTCAGCTCGTTCAGACGGGAGCATCCTATTCCTGGATGACCAAAAAGATCATGGCGTGACCTGCCGCTGATAGGTGCGACCGTGCGAGCCCGACTTCTTACAGATCCAGGAATCAGCTTGCTTAGGCGTCCGCGTCCGCGTCCGCGTCCCACCCGCTTCGACGTCTTCGCTGCGAGATATGCTGCAACAGCATGCGTCTCAAACTCCCCCTGTGCCGCTCTGTCGTTGTTCCGTTTGTGCCGAGTGCTGCTGGCCCATCGAGAGCTACTAAATTCAAGCAGCTTTCTTGTGTTTTTCAGTTGATTCCGTCGGCATCAGCAGATGCCTCCCGACATAGCCATGCGAGAAGCGTCTCCCACGCGAACAAATACGTCCGCGGCTGTTTTGTTTCTGCTCCTCTCTCTCTCTGTCTCTCTGGTCGAGACGCGTACGTGGCCCCTGTTCATTGCTCGCTGCTCCGTGGCTGCCACTGAGAATTGATACCACCGTGTCATCAGAGTCCGATGCTTTACTTGGCTGCCACGATATGCTGCTTGCATCTAGAAGAGAGCCCGTGCCACATTTCTGGGGAATATGTTCCGGGTGTTTGCCACGCCGGCCGTCCATATCTCCTCCCAACCGGAGAGAGAGAGAGAGAGATTTTCCAGAGAGAGAGAGAGAGATTCCAGGCGTAGCAATTCTTATCGTCTCTTTGGCTGAAGCTGAGAACCTGCCTCGGTCTGCATTGCATTAACGAGTACGAAAAAAATATTCCGAGGATTTGCTCAGACAAGCCATCCGTTGCCAAAGCTCAGGGGATCGCCCACGCCTAGCATCTTCTGCCGTGGACGTGTGCAAGTGTGCTGGACAAGCTCAGCCATGTTCCTGTTGCGTCTTCGTGAGAAGCATCTAAGACTGGCCGCGTTGTACTCGGATACTCTCTATATACGCAACAGTCTCCAGATAAGAGTTTATGGAATTTTTGGCCGACACGGTCAGTTTGCGAGTCGTATTTGCAGGTTTGACAGTATGCCGCGGGTATTCGGTGCGCCAGCGTGGGCGTGCTGACAGCTCAGCCGCTGGTCAAATGCCTTTCATACATTTTTCGAAAATGAACATAGGCAAGGATATTGTGATCAAATCAACTGGATTACTACAATGCAGAATCTTACATACAAATATCATATTACTCATTTGGAGATTTTAAGATAAACACCATTCGGGAGTAACATACTTAACTTATAAAATACCACTATTCGATTGTGCAACACAAGTAGATTATCCTTGCAGAGGATATAGGATAATACTAGTTACAAAGTCGTATGTCTTCCGGGCACGATTTATCAAAACCTTTTAGGGTCTTAATATTTTATAACTATCTCTGGGTGGTTAAAGTTACAACTAATAGTCTGTTCTGCAACCAAGGTGTAAATTGATCCGATTGGTAAGTTGAGCAACAAAGATCGGGCAGATCCCTCGAGTACCATGGGCATGTAGTTTGCCATCACATTGTCATCACCACCAGTAGCTATGATGGCGATAGTATAGATCTGGAGGAATTCTAATGGATTTTGAGTTCCATTGAATTTCTCCAGGTTTGCTGGTCAAAACTTGTCCGGCCAGCACACTGCTTGGAGCCTTGCTGAGAATGCTCGACAACCCATAATTAAATCATGACGCCTTCTTTGAAAAGAAGTCGGATTGTAGTCAGCTGGGGGCCAATTCCTCGGGTTGGCATACCGAGTATCCGGTGTCCCAATCTGGTTGTGGACGTTGGTATAACACCTTCAACCGACTGCCTGGTTTAGGTCATGTCGAAGATCACCCAAGCCAACCAACCGCCCCTCTTGACGAGGGGGAGGAGTGGCTTCATGGAAGACTCGTCTCCCCTCGTGACTCCCTTGTCGAAATCTCTGAGGAGGTCTACGTATCGAATGGTCTCCGGATCGACCATGCTGACCCCTGCTAAGGGAGGAACGCTGGTAAGAAGTCAAAGTACGACTTCGTGAATTCCTTTGTTCCATGTACATCTCTGTACATTGCATGGTCTGCTGAAGGATTTCTGATACCTACCCTGCAAGATGAACATACCCCGGGGTTTCTGTCAGAGCAGGGTTCGGGTTATTTAAAATATTACAAACTCGTTGCAGGTTTTGGATTGTTACTGTGACGACCCAACTCTAGGGCACCGAGAGGTCCTCCATGACCTCTGGAAAGTCCACCAGGACCTCCCAGGAGGTCCATAAAGGACCTCTCGGACAGTCCACCAAGACCTCCCAGGAGGTCCAGCAAGACCTCCTGGAGGTCCAGGAGGACATGACCCGAGAGAGAGTCTTAGAACCAGGGAGCACCCACGACCTGCCATAGCCACACTTAGGAACAAGCGAGGAGGTCAGGGCTCACCAAGACCACCCACGACCCTCCAGAGGAGGTCGTGGAGATCTGGGACTTCCTCAGAACCTCACACGCTCATCCCTTTGTGAGGACATAGAGGTCGGAGCCCGCTCCAGGGTCCTCTGTGAAACTCGAGCTAGTCCCAAGGATCATGGCTAGCTCTTCACAGCACAAACACATTGGTGGTGACATCCAGAACACACCTTTATTCAAACAAAGCATTTACAAAGTTGTTTACAAGGTGGCCTTGAGCCAAACATAAATACATAAAAGCAAAAGAACTCAAAAGGGTCCATCAACACGCCACAGGCAGCTGACTGGAGGGCACAACCTAGCTGTTTTGATCTTCTTCACTGACAGTATCTTTTCCTAGCAAATATTGCAATGAGCAAGAGTGAGCACAACAACCGTGCTCGCAAGTTACACCCGTGGGTTAGCAACATGACATGCATAGATGGATAATCAAAGGATGGCATAATATGATTATTTTGCACAAAGCCAATTTTCTTTCAAATACCATTACTAAGTTCCAAAGCAGATCTTTAATAGCTAAAATTCATTTAGCAAAGCAATTTTTCAGTTGAGTAGCATTCATCAACGAATTGGTGAAGGATACCCTCCTGACATTAGGCTCCCTACCTAAACCCATGTGATAAAATCCCAAAAACAGTTTTAGCAAACATTTCGAAACCCCAAATCCAACATCTAACTTCAAGTGGCCTTTGCCAAGACGTCCATGATAGTGGACACGGCTATTCGAATAGATTTAACTCTGCGAGAGGTTGTGCACTTTACCCACACGACATGAGTACTCTAGTTTGTCGGCATTCGTCAATGCCACCTCTCACTTCAAAGGTAAGAGATCTAGAGCTCATGACAAGGCCTTTACAATGCATTGCTCCACCACGACCTCTCCTTGCTAAGGTTTCACCCCACTGTGGATAGCAATCCGGGAAGCCCCTCTTGCACCGATGGGAGCGATGGGTTATAAAGACCATTGGCCAAACAAGACCTCCCACACCTCCAATGGAGCGACATATGGTAGAGTTTTACAAATTAATCGGCCGGGTCCCACGCCCCATTCGGAGACATGTGGTTGCACGATTGTGGCATAGCCCATTATAGGCATGGCATTGGTGGCTCAAAGACCGGTCCTCACATGACTAGGGCAACTTCCACAAACCCCGGACCTCCACCTTAGCAGGATAGAGTCAGGTGCATAAACATTGCACCGACCAAGCAAACCAATTTGCCCAGTCAAAACCCATTTTCATTTTCTTTGCTTACCCGACAACATTTTCATACCTCCATGGCATCCCAATGTCATGGTGAAAACATTAAAACATTATTTGGTCATGTTGGTAAATATTTCCCCAAATCAATAAGTTTTATTTAAGCATAACTAAGCACATGTTTTTCAAATGATCTTGGCTCACCTTCTTTGCATCAACCAAGTTTGACCTAATGGTGACAATAAGCTCAATCCAAAATCAACGGGGGTCATACAAAGGAAATGGGTATAACTATGAAGTTAAAAGCGGTATTGAACTATCTTGATAGAAATAGGCATGCGATTACATGTTAAAGCAGGACATAAATAATTTGAATTCTTGGGTGCAATATGATCAAAAGTATAACTTGCCTTGCTCACTATCTGTGAATCCTCCTCTTTAGTACACTCGGACTCACAGAGTCTTCACGATCTACGTATGAAGGAGCAATTTCAAAGAAGGTTCAAATAAAGATCCAATTAAGAACAATAAGAAAACCAAAAGAACCCCGGAGGAAGTCCAAAACGCAACCAAGGAGAGGTCTAAACTCAGACTAGGTTCTTAGGGAGGAGGTCTAAACTCACGGAGGAGGGTGGTCTTTGGCAAAAGACCCAGGTGTGACCTAGCGATGAGGCAAAGAGGTCTTTGAGCAATGGTTCTTCGCAAGGTCGAGAGGAGGTCCTCACACAAGGTCCATAGAAATCCACAAGAAGTCCACAAAAGGAGGTCTGTGAAGGACACGATCGGCTTCAGTCTTGATGATAAGAACAAGAGTGGAAGCAGATCACCAAGGACTTACCGGAAAAAGAAGAAACAATGGATGGAGGGAAAGTCGGGAGCGACAAGGCTTTCCACGGGAATAACAGTCGAGAGCGAGGATAATAGAGTGTGAAGAAAGGTGATATGGTGGAATTTCTTGGTCTAATTGTAATCAAAATGGTGAAGAAAACTAGAAACATCGTGTCAAGGATAAGTATAGAAATGGGTCAAAAGGTAGGTAGTGGCGAGGCGGTGTCACTACAATTCTGGGCAAAAGGTATGAGGAAGGACAATGTATGTTGCTTGGGAAGGAACAAAGAAAAATGTCAGGGTATGGTTAAGTGACCCAATTCAAAGTAAAACACCACGTATATGGATGCATTTAATGTGACAAGACCCGCATTAAATGCTCAATATAATAACGTGGCGGAGGAATTGAGAATGGTTAAGGCCGGCGGTGGGGCGATCAATTTAAACAATCGGGTCAAAATAGGGAGGTCTTGCCCCGCAGAGAGGTTCTTGAGGAGGTCAGAAGGCTAGGAGGTCTGATGTACACCAAGGAGGTCCGAGCGTGGGGAGGTCTGACGGTCGGGATCAACAAAGGAGATCTGACGGTTAGGATCTCATCAAAGGAGGTCTGGCGAGGAGGTCCCGAGCCAGTTTTAGAGGCCACGGGGATGTCTCGGATAGGAGGTCCCAGAACTTCACGAAATCCGTGGTTGAGATTAAAACAAGTTGAGGTCGAGGCGGTTGGATCTCAGAGAGGAGGTCAACGGCCAAGATCAACGCGAAGGGGAGGTCCCAGAGAGAAAAGATGCACGGGAGGTGCGGGCCTTGATTCAAAGTGAGGAGGTCCAAACCGTTGGATTCAAAACAAAGGGAGGTCCACGAAGGGACATAATGCATGGAAGGTCTAGAACTTTGGATTGGAAATGGGAGGAGGTGCGGACCGCGGATCAAATACAAGGGAGGTCCTTTCGGCCAAGAAAGGATATCAAGGGGTTTATATGAATTGAGGAGGTCATGAGCGAACAAGAAGCTCCTTTGGAACACACGGAGGTCCTAATGAAAGGAGGTGCAGGCATAGAGAGGTGCCCAGACGGCAAGAGGTTTAGACTTAAGAGAAGTGCGAGCAGAAAAAGAAGTCTGAACCTAAGAGATTCAAACCAACAGAGAGGTCCAAGTGACCAATTTCAAAAGAAAAAGCCCGCGTAAGGATACGTCCGGGCGAGAGAAGGTTTAAGCCTTCTGAAGGCAACCTCACGTGCCATCTGGGGAGGTCTAGACCACGAGAGGAGGTCTAAACCTACACAACCAAAGAAGATATGCTAAGGGGAGGTCTACTGGGCACACCAAAAGGAGGTCTCAGCAACTCAAACCTTTCCAACCGAACCAAACTTGTAATTCTCATTAAAATAAAATAGCTTTAATTTATTTTACACATTTAAAAAGGATTTAGAAAATCAGAATGTTACAGTTACCGAGGGCCTTGAAGGATTTCTATTGGCAGAAGGTGTTCAATGACTCGAATTCCCTTCCAACCCTCTTGCTTGCCCCATTCCACCCATTATACGCAATGGGATAGAAACATGTAAATTAATCGATTGATGTCCATCAGTTCCATTGCCTCCACCATCTCGGGTTGGTGCTTGAGTGCCTACATCATTTCCACCAACAGGTGTTGGCAGGTTACGCCGTGGAGGATCGTGCACAGCATCTTGATTGGTATCACCGATTGCGTTAATCTCATGCCTCCAACAGCAGTCTCCCGACAAGCTCCCATCGTAACTAAGGGAGAGCCTTCCACTGCTTCAGCAAGGAGCATCCACAACGGGGAACAGTTTGAGATTACGACCTCCGGTTGGCTTTGTGGTGGACTCAGCCTGATCCGCTGGATTCCCGATCATATGTTGAGTTTTATCATCTTCACATGGCCTTCGACCAGTGGCAATTTCATTGACACCGTTACCAGGTGTTGGTTGGCCCCCAGAATACCTAAGAGCCGTTAGGGAATAACGGTCGTGTAACATCTTGATTTTCTAAATCCTTTTTAAATGTGTAAAATAAACCAAAACTATTTTTGTTTTAATGAGAATTCAAATTTGGTTATGTTGGAAGGATTTGAGTTGTTATACCTCCTTGTTGGTATGCTCGGTAATTCTCCTGTAACCCATCTCTTTCGGGTTTTGTAGGTTTAGACCTCCTCTGTGGCCTAGACCTTCCCTGTGGTTTTTGAGGATAGACCTCCTTTAAAGCTTAGACCTTGTCTCACCGGGATATACCCGTATGTTCGGGCCTTCCTTCCTTTGAGTTTGGTCATTTGGACCTCTTTGTTGGTTTGAATCTCTTAGGGTTCAGACTTCTTTTCTGTTCAGACTTCTCTTAAGCCTAGACCCCTTGTTGCCTGGGCACATTCATATGTCCAGACCTCTTTAGGTCGGGACCTCCCTGTGTTCCAGTGAACTTCTTGTATGCCTTCGAACCTCCTGAATTCATTTGAACCCTTGGCGTTTCTTTTTGGCCGAAAGGACCTCCCTAGGGTTGCCTTGATCTGTGTGAACTCTGTGGACCACATGTCGTGAATTTCTCCCTAGGACCTCCCTTGTACTTGATCTGGCGGTCCAGATCTCCTCCCATTTCCAATCCAAGGGTCCAGACCGTCCATGCGTTATGTCCCTTCGTGGACCTCCCCTTTGTTTTGAATCCAATGGTTTGGACCTCCCCTCATTTTGAATCTAAAGGCCCAGACCTCCCCGTGCATCTTTTCTCTCTGGGGACCTCCCCCTTCGCGTTGATCTTGGCTGTTGGACCTCCCTCTCGGAGATCCAACAGTCCGGACCTCAACTTGCCTTTAATCTCAACCACGGGATTTCGTGAAGTTCCTGGACCTTCTGTCCAAGACATCCCCGTGGCCTTTTAAACCTGACTTTGGACCTCCTCGCACGACCTCCCTTGAAGAGACCTTGACCGTCAGGACCTCCCCATGTTCAGACCTCCTAAGCCTCTCGGACCTCCTCAAGGACCTCCTCTGCGGGGCAAGACCTCCCCTCTTGACCCGACTGTTTCTAAGTTGACTGGCCCCACTCACCAGACTTGGTCATTCTCATTTCCTCCGCCACGAAAATATCTTGGGCATTTGATGCATGTCTTGTCACATTAAATGCATCCACATACGTGGTAATTACTTTGAATTGGGTTACTTAGCTGTACTCTGACATTTTTCTTAGTCCCTTCCCAAAGCAACATAAGCTATCCTTCCTCGTACTTTTTAACCAGGGTGGTAGTGACACCTGCCCTGCCACTACCTACCTTTGACCCATTTCTATACTTATCCTTGACACGTATATTTCTAGTTTTCTTCACCATTTTGATTACAATTAGACCAAGAAATTCTACCACATCACCTTTCTCCACACTCTGTTATCTTGGCTCTCGTTCAGTGGCTTTCCAGGGAAGACTTGGCTCTCACGACCTTCCCTTCCCTCCATTACTCCTTGTACCTGGTAAGTTCTTTTGGTGGTCTGCTCCACTCTTGTGTTCATCACTGCACTGAGCTGGTCGTGTCCTTCACAGGACCTCCTTTTGTGGACTTCTTTTGGACTTCTATGGACCTTGTGTGAGGACCTCCTCTCTGGGCCTTGCGCAAGAACCATTGCTCAGGACCTCTTTGCCTACTGCTTAGGTCACACCCTTGGGGTCTTTTGCTAAAGACCACCCTCCTCTGGTGAGCTTAGACCTCCTCCCTAAGAACCTAATCTGGAATTTAGACCTCTCCTGTTGGTTGCGTTTTGGACTTCCTCTGGGGTTCTTTTGGTTTTCTTATTGTTCTTAATTGGATCTTTATTTGAACCTTCTTTGAAATTGCTCTTTCATACGTGTAGATCGTGAAGACTCCAGGGAGTCTGAGTGTACTGAAGAGGAGGATTCGCAGGATAGTGAGCAAGGCAAGTTACACTCTTGATCATATTGCACCCAATACTTCAACTTAATTATGTTCAGTTTCAAAGTGTAATGCATGCTTATTTTTACCAAGTATTTCAATACCTGGTTTAAATTCATAGTTATACCTACTTCCTTTGTATGGCCACTGTTGACCTTGGACTAAACTCATTGTCACCTTTAGATTAAACTTGGGTCATGCATTAGTGTGAACTCAACCATTTGAAAAACTTGTGCTTAGTCAGGCTTAGACCAAAAGTATTGATTTGGGAAATCTTTACCAACATAACCAAATATTGCTTAAAATGTTTTTACCGTGACATTGGGTTGTCATGGAAGGATGAAAGTGTTCTTTGGGGAAGCAAGGAAAAATGAAAATGGATTGGGACTGGGCGAATTGGTTGGCTTGGTTGGTGCAAGTTTATGCACGGATCGTGCCTTTATGGTAGATCGATGCCCTTGGGTTTGTGGAAGTCGCCCTAGTCGTGTGAGGACCGGTCTTTGAACGACCAATGCCAAGCCTATAATGGGCTATGCCACAATCGTGCAACCACATGTCTCCAGAATGGGGCGTGGGACTGGTGAGTAATTTGCAAAACTTCACCATATCTTTGCTCCATTGGAGGTGTGGGAGGTCTTGTGGGACCGATGGTCCTTTATGACCTAATGTTCCCCTTGGTGCAAGAGGGGCTTCATTGGATTGTTGTCCATAGGGGGTGAAACCTTAGCAAGGAAAAGGCGTGGTGGAGCAATGCATTGTAAAGGCCTTGTCATGAGCTCTAGACCTCTTACCTTTGGTAGTGAGAGGTGGCATTGACGGATCTTGGGATAAACTAGAGAAATCATGTCATGTGGGTAAAGTGTACAACCTCTGCGAGTTAAATATATTGAATAGCCGTGTCACGGTCATGGACATCTTGGCAAAGGCCACTCGGAGTTAGATATTGGTTTTGGGGTTTTCGAAAGGTTTATCAAATCTGTTTTGGGATTTTATCCCATGGGTTTGGGCGAGGAGCCTAATGTCGAAGGTATCCTTCACCAATTTGTGGATGAATGCTATCCAAGCTGAAAAATTGCTTTGCTAAATGAATTTTAGCTATTAAAGACTGCTTTGGAACTTAGTAATGGTATTTGAAAGAAAATTGGCTTTGTGCAAAATAACCATATTATGCCATCCTTTGATTATCCATATATGCATGTCATGTTGCTAACCCACAGGTGTAACTTGCGAGCACGGTTGTTGTGCTCACTCTTGCTCATTACAATCTTTGCCAGAGAAGACCTTGGTAGTGATGAAGATCAAAGACTAGGTTGTGCCTTCGATCGATTACTGTGGCGTCTTGATGGAAATGTTGCTCTTTGCTCTTTTGTGTTCATGTTGGGCCCAAGGCCACCTTGTAAACAACTCTGTAAATATTTTACCTTAATAAAGATGCATTAGGGATGTTACCACTGTGTATTTGTCTTTGTGAAGAGCTAGCCATGATCCTTGGGACTAGCTCGGGTCTCCTGAGGAACTTGGGAACAAGCTCGGACCTCCATGTCCTCACCGGGGAAGGAACACGTGAGGTTCTGGGTGGTCTTGGACCTCCACGACCACCTTGTTTTTCCCTGGTTTGGCCGTGGCAGGTCATTGGGCGCTCCCTGGCTTCAAGACCCTCTCGGGTCGAGTTCTCTGGGCGTCCGGGAGGTCTGCTGAGATCTCTGGGAGGTCTTGGGAACTGCCGAGAAGGTCCTTTGTGGACCTCTGGGAGGTCTTGATGGACTTTCTAGAAGGTCTTGGAGGACCTCTCGGGTGCCCTAGAGCTGGGTCGTTACAAAAGTGGTATCAGAGCATCCTGACTGTAGGACGCAACCTAGTAGCATGGTTGTAGAATTTCAAAATCTATTTTATAACAAAAGAAGAATAAAATGTTCTTTCTTATCTGGGTCATCTTTTAACCCGTACCTTGCTTCTGGTGCTTTTCTTTACCTTAACCTCACCTTATCTTGTTTCTTCCTACTCACTGTTTACAACATTAATTGGATCTCCTTACCTAGCAACGATACATTAGAGGTCTTTTAGGGTAATTTGGTGCCTAAGACTTCCCTTAAAATGGTAAAAACGAGTATAATAGTGTTGGTTATTATAAACTTTGGAAAAGTTGCTTATTGCCGTTTTCTTTACATCGGGTTTCCTATTCTGAATGGATGGTTTTGGCTAGTGTTTCCTTAGCCTTTCTCTTCTCTTTTCTCGTACAGTACTTGGACACTATGGCCACCTCTAGAAAGCAGCGGTGGCAGTTCAAGCCATCTGGCAAGTCAAGTGAGGAAGAGGCCAGAATCGACCTTGTAGACCAATCGAATAGAGGAGTTGAGGGTGAGCAAGGACAACCTACTTCACAGCCACCCCACCTCCAGTTGAAGGTCCTACTTGGACTCAAATCTTGGCAAATCAAGCTCACTTAATAAACCTACTTTCACATCCATGGCCAACACTCGGTCTTTGCAAGCCACTCTGCGGCTCAACCTCAAGCCCAGTTCCACCTCCTCCAAGGTGCGGCATTGCAGAATTTATGAGGCTCGCCCTCCAACATTCTCAAGCGATCTTGAGCCAATGGAAGCCGACGATTGGTTAAGAGGCGGTGGCGAAAATTAGACATGGTGCGATGTCTGAGACCATGAAAGGTGCTTTTGCTTCTCACCATTTCGATGGGCGACCTACGAGTGGTGGGACAATTTAATCGATCCCATCTTGATCCTCGAGGCCATCACATGGGATGAGTTCAAGCAAGCTTTCATCGTGCTCATCTCCCACGGAATGATGTCATTAAAGAGGATGAGTTTCGTACCTTGAAGCAAGGCAGTCGCACTGTCAATGAATTTATGCACAAGTTTAACCAATTAGCAAGATATGCTCCTGGGGATGTTGCTACTGATGAAAGCAAGCAAGAACACTTTTTGGAAGGGTTGAATGATGAAATTTCAGTTCACCTCGTGTCCCAGGAGCATACTGACTTCCAGCAATTGGTGAGCAAAGCTATACGGCAGGAGGATAAACTCCAAAAGATGGAGGGCCGAAAAAGGAGGAAAGTTGCGCAGAGGTTTAACCCAGGAGGATTTCCTAAGTCTAGGACCTCCCAGTCCCAGACCTCCCAGCACAAGACCTCACGGACCTCCTCTTCAAGGGCATCTGGGTCAGAGCAACGCACAAGCAAATCAAGCTATCATAGGACCTCTTCTGGGAGTCAATTTCAAAAGAAACCCTCCATGACCTCCTCGGCTGGAGTGACCTGTTTCTTTTGTAACGAGATTGGGCACTATGCTAATAAGTGCCCAAAGAAGCAACAAGTCTCTGCTCCAGTCCGATCTGAACTAGGGGTGTCGGCCCAAGGTAGTGCTTCAAGTGTGAAGCCAGCAACTAAAGTTATCAAAGGCCGTGTCACACATGTCACGGCTAAAGAGGCGCATGATGCACCCGATGTTGTCCTCGGTACGTTTCCTGTGAATTCTGTACCAGCTTCAGTTTTATTTGACTCGGGGGTTTCCCATTCTTTTGTTTCAAGCAAATTTGTGGGGAAGTGTGGGTTAGCTATAATCCCTTTGGTTAACCCTATGCTAATACATGTCCCGGGCATAGATATGAGGACTAATACCCTCTGCCCAAATCTCACCTTAGAAATCTCTAGAGTCCTATTTCATACAGACCTGATAGTCTTGCCAACTCAAGGACTAGATGTAATCCTTGGAATGAATTGGTTGGCTAAGAATAAAGGGCAAATTGACTGTGCTACTAAGTCCATAACGCTTACCAATGAACAAGAAAGTAGAGTGGAGTTCAAGCCAAAGACCTCCCTTAAGACAGAACCTTGTCTAACCAGTATAAAGGAAATAGTGAAGCTGGAAGACCTCCCAGTGGTCAGTGAATACTTGGATGTGTTCCCTGAGGAACTCCCTGGTATGCCACCCGATAGGGACATCTCCTTTCTAATTGACTTGGTCCCTGGGACTGCACCCATATCAAAGAGACCTTACAGGATGCCTGTAAATGAATTGGTGGAATTAAAGAAGCAGATCCAAGAACTGAAGGAGAAAGGATTTATTAGACCAAGCTCTTCACCATGGGGAGCACCTGTGCTATTTGTCAAAAAGAAGGACAGTAGCTTGAGAATGTGTGTAGATTATAGATCACTCAATGAGGTCACCATTAAGAACAAATATCCATTGCCAAGGATAGATGACCTCTTTGACCAACTTAAGGGGACAAGCGTGTTCTCCAAAATAGACCTAAGGTCTGGTTATCATCAATTGAAAATAAGACCAGAGGACATCCCCAAAAGCTGCTTTTACCACAAGGTATGGTCTATATGAGTTCTTTGTGATGTCATTTGGATGACAAATGCTGACTTACTTCATGAGCATGATGAATAAAGTATTCATGGACTTCATTGACAAGTTTGTGGTGGTGTTTATTGATGATATTCTCATCTATTCTAAAAGTGAAGCAGAACATGAAGACCACCTTAGAATTGTGTTGGAAAGACTTAGAGAGCAGCAGCTCTATGCCAAGTTTAGTAAATGTGAGTTTTGGCTAAGTCAAGTAGCCTTCCTTGGTCATATCATTTCAGCCAAAGGAGTGGCTGTAGACCCCTCAAAGGTGGAAGCTGTCCTAGAATAGAGACCTCCTAAGACAGTGACTGAGGTAAGAAGCTTTCTTGGTCTAGCTGGCTATTATAGAAGATTTATTGAAGGCTTTTCCAAGATTGCTAGACCTCTTACTCAACTTTTGAAAAAGGAAAAGAGGTTTGAATGGACTGAAACCTGTGAACAAAGCTTTCAGAGATTGAAGGAAAAACTTATCACAGCTCCTGTATTGATCCTCCCAGACATCCAAAAAGATTTTGAGGTATTTTGTGATGCCTCCCATCAAGGTCTGGGATGTGTGCTAATGCAAGATAGTAGAGTAGTGGCATATGCATCTAGACAGCTGAGACCTCATTAAGAGAACTACCCAACACATGATTTGGAACTAGCAGCCATTGTGCATGCTTTGAAAATCTGGCGACATTACCTTATTGGCAACCGTTGTGAGATATACACAGACCACAAAAGCCTGAAATACATCTTCACACAACCAGAGATTAACTTGAGACAAAGGAGGCGGTTAGAACTAATTAAAGACTATGACCTTGGGATACACTATCACCCAGGCAAAGCCAACATAGTGGCAGATGCTTTAAGCCGAAGAGGCTATTGCAATACCTTACTGGTTCAAGAACAACAACCAACACTTTATGAAGAATTGAAGTACCTCAACTTAGAGATAGTGGAGCAAGGATATGTGAACACCTTGGAGGTACATCCAACTGTTCTGGATCAGATTAAGGAACAACAAGAAAGAGATGAAGACATCCAAGAAATCAAGAAAAATATGAGAAGGGGTAAAGCCCCAGGTTTTTCACAGGATGCGCACGGGGTGGTGTGGTTTGGTAGCCGAGTTTGTGTGCCAAACAACCAAGAGATTAAGCAGCTCATTTTGGTGGAAGCACACGGATCACCATATTCTATCCACCCAGGCAGCACCAAAATGTATCAAGACCTTAAGCCAATTGAATCTGCATAGAAGCTTAGCTATTGGAAAGGGAAAAAAATATGTTTGTTAATAGACGATTAGTGCTTATTAATTTGGTACTTAGCAGTTTGCCTATATTTATATTATCCTTTTTGAGGTTGTTAGGGAGGTTTTCAAAATATTAGATTTTTATCATTCTTTTTTTTTTCTGGCAGAGCGACAGTTATAAACATAAATATAGGCTTACTAAGTGGAGTTTAGTTTGTTCACCTATAGAGTAAGACGGTCTGGGCATTCAGAGCTTAGACACGAAAAACAAAAGTCTACTAGGAAAATGGCTATTTAAATTACTGAATAAAGAAGGAGTATGACAATCTATGTTAAAAAGAAAATATTTGGGTGAGAAGTGTCTTTCTCAGATAGTTAATAAGCCTAGAACTTCCCATTTTTTGTCAGGTTTAATGAAAATCAAAGATCAGTTTTTTCGTTTTAGTTCATTTTAGATTAAAAATGGAATGCAAACTAGGTTTTGGGCAGATATTTGGTTAGGAGACTCTCCACTGAAAAGTCAATATCCACTCCTTTATAATGTGGTAAAGAGAAAGAATGATACAGTGAAGAATATTCTGAGAACGACACATTTAATTTTTTTTTCAAAGACCTATTATTGGGCCTAAGCTACATGCGTGGAATGAGTTAGTTTTGAGAATTGCTAATTTACATCTGATCTCTCAAAAAGATGTTTTCAGCTGGAATTTGAATAAATCTAGGCTTTTTTCAATACAGTCTTTCTATGCGACACTAATTGGAAGTTCTCAAGCCTCCATTAGGAACTTTTTTTTGCTAATTAAAATTCCTTTAAAAGTGAAAATATTCCTATGGTACCTCAAAAGAGGGGTAGTTTTAACTAAAGATAATCTGATCAAAAGAAATTAGAGGGGAAGCCAAAAAGTGTTGTTTTTGTATTAACGAGGAAACAATTCAACATATTTTTATTGAATGTCCCTTTGCACGTCTTGCATGGTGGGCTGTTCAATGTACATTTAATTTATCTCCCCTACGAGTATAGCAAACATGTTTGGAAATTGGTTAGCCAGTATTCCAAAAATTGTAAAGTCATAACTCCTAGTGGGAGCTAGTGCTTTTATGTTTGTCTATCTGGTTATGTCGGAATGAGGTTATTTTTTACAAAAAGATTATCACTAATCTGTTGCAGGTTATCTTTCTTAGTGAGCACTGGTTGAGGGCTTGGACAAATTTGTAGAAACTGGCCCAAAAGAAGTACATGCTGGCCGGAAGTGACAGGCTGGAGGTAGTGACGAAGCAAAATTTAAGTATTCATGGGTGACAGTTTAGACACAAAATTTATAATGATTGAGGTTAATTTCTGGTCATTGTTTGCTTGTAAGGTTTCGAGCTATTTTTAACAGATTTGGTTACTTTGGTACTTTAAACTCATTAATAAAATTAGCTATATGCATTCTTGATACAGATACCGGAAGAGATTTTCTCTTCCATTATATTAAAAAAGTAGTACTAATACTGCTATGTATTTGGCGATCTTAAGAGTTCAGTCATCCGGAATACAATTTCGCTGTGCTTAATTCGGTTGCAGATAAAACGCATGCCGCCCTCTACTTTCCTTTTTCTCCTTTTCACTAAACTATGCCACCTACACAAGAACACCTCGCTGAATCATGAACAAATATATATATCATCAGCTACAACAACAACAAACGAATCAATCTCATTCTCGGCCAGCTAATTCGATCGCTATGTATGTATTAGTTATACCCTGCCCATGGTCGGTCTCTTGATCGATCAGCCATTGACTCTGGAGCAGGACCGCCGGATCTCGCCGTCGGCGCCGGTCTTGACGCCGAGGCCGGTGAGCCTGACGAACGAGTCGGTCCAGCTGGCGAAGAAGCTCTCCTGGCTCTGCGCGAAGGCCGCCACCTTGGCCCTCGTCGTGGCGTTCTGCACCAGCACGGCGTCCGTGCGCAGCAGGCCCCGCCCGTCCAGCAGGTTGCCGAAGTACCGGTTGTCGAACGCCGACGCGGAGCCCTCGTCGCAGTCCACCGTCGCGCTCGCCGAGACGGTGCCGTTCGCCACCGAGCACGCCCGGATCAGCTCGTCCGCGTAGTCCGCGTTCATCGTGCCGTCCACGGGCACCATGCTCCCGTTCGCGTCCGTCCGGAAGCGCTCGCCGAACGTGTTGCAGTGCGCCGACCCGATGGTGTGGCCTCCTGCACGCGGCGCCACATGACAACGTACTTACAGTGAGATGAAACTACGTGACAGTCCAATGCAGGCTGCTCGAGCAAGTGTGTGTGTTCCTCGGTGTACCTGAGAGGATGACGAGGTCGTCCAAGGTGAGCCCCTTGTTGGCGAAGCTCGTCGCCATCGCGTCGACGGAGAAGCCGGTGTCGATGATGTTTGCTCTGACGTTGGAGGCCAGCGAGACCAGGCCGTCCCGTCGACCCAGGGAGACGGGCACCGACGGTCCTCCAGTCTGGTTTGAAACAAACATCAGTTCATGAATTAGTAGTACTCAACATCTGGCATTACTGTTTTAGTCTAGAACCTAGATTATTCATGCAAAAACAACCAAATTACTGTTACCGCCATTTCAGTAACTCATTTACTTCTGTTTCAAAGTGACACCTAGGCTATAGGTGAAATGTTGAATGTTACTGCAACTCTGCAGGTCTGTAATTAGCCAAGGCATAGAGTGAGAATTTCAAAGCACATATGTTCTAAAGTTTCAGAATTCCAATTGTGTCCACTTTTATTTTGCCATTCTCGCCCTAAGGACCATCAATCACGTGCCGTACAAATTATGCACACGAAAGGCCAGGTTCCCCAAAAACATGAGATCAATGGAAATAGAATTATGTTAACTTATAGGCAAGTTCGTCATGGTCGTCCTGTCCCATTGTATTTGGATGTAATCATTGGACTGACTTGCTAGCTAGTTCATATTTTGCAAGGTTTAGCCATCTCATATACGGGACCATGAGCACTGGATTCATCGGATGCTCAGACATCTAATTTTTGCAGCATTTAATGTTTAGGGTTTGTGATGTCGTATGCTCAGTAAGTATTTCTACTTAGTATCATTTATATAAACAGATTCAAATCGACTATTGGCACATCTATGATTTGGGTGAATTGTAGCAAGAGAAAGCGCAAACTGCAGCAAGTGTATGAGAGCAATGGGTTTGAGTAGAGCAAATTTCCATGCTACTTACAAATACGACAGCATCTCTTGCAGCAAGGACTATAATGTCACTGCAAGAAACAGTTGCAGGGCAGATGACTTCAAGCAGCCTCTTGGCGGAATCGATGATATTGAATCCGCCGAGTGAGAGGTTCGCGGGGTCGGTCCTCTCCGTGCCGCTGCCTTCTATCAGCACCGACGCATCGCATCCCTGAGATCAAGAAAATTACACTCTTGAAATGATTTGTCATTGTGCATGCCAGTTAAGTTTTCACAAACTTGATGAGCTGCAACTGCGATTACTGCAGTTACATACATCCAGGTTGTCAAGGACTACATTGTGTTTGGTACCAGTTGGCATGCGTGATGGGGTCCCATTAACCTACATTTATTGATTAATTATTAAAAAAATATTCTAGATGATCCTATTGTCCTGAGGATGAAAGGTTTGAATATTATAACATCATTACTATCTTAAAAAAAACATCATTAGAGTATGCAATTGGTGCTTCATAGCCAGTCTCTTGGCCCATTAACTTGAGTTTTTCTTTTCGGGAAACTGGTTGGGAGAAAGATTTCTTTAGACAAGTCAATAGAATCAGAATGAGCACTAATTTATTTATCAGCTCTTACTGATTGGGGATAAATAAATCAATAATCACAGTAATGGCATTTTTTTATTAAAAAAAATACATTACTACATCATTTAGCTACCACTGCATTCACTGAAAATACGAAGAAGCGACTAGGCAATGCCCCAATGTCATCACATCAGGAAAAAATTTCTGGAAGACTCACTCAATTTAAGCCTAGATCTAGCACAGGGATATGCGTAAAATTAAATCAGAATACGATCGACTAGATTACATACACCTGTTTTACCATCTGTTTGCATGTACCCATGAATATTATTGCAATGCCAATGACACACATTTGCGAAATGATCAAACGCAAGTAGTAGACTAGTGCACACTATTCCTTAATTTCGTACCTCTACAAAGCAGTCATGGAAGAGCATCCTGAGAAGCTTGCCGGGGATGGTAGGGTCCAAGGTGGAGGCCGACCTGACGACATCCCTCACCGCCAGCTCCACGCCCGGGCAGGACAGGGCGTAGAAGCGAGGGGAGAGCTGGCCCGAGGAAGACGTCGACGGCGACGAGGAGTTCGACGGAGCCTGCGGTGGAGTCGGAGGAGGAGATGGAGACAGCGGCTTTGGGGCCGGGGACACAGGAGGAGATGGTGGCTTTGGCGCCGGCAACGCCGCAGGTGGAGGTGATGGCCTTGGAGCCGGCGTTGTGGCAGGTGGAGGTAATGGCCTTGGAGCCGGCGTTGCGGCAGGTGGAGATGGCGACTTTGGAGCCGGCGTTGCGGCAGGTGGAGATGGCGACTTTGGAGCCGGCGTTGCGGCAGGTGGAGATGATGGCTTTGGAGCCGGCGACGACGCAGGTGGAGATGATGGCTTTGGCGCCGGCAACGCCGCAGGTGGAGGTGATGGCCTTGGAGCCGGCGTTGTGGCAGGTGGAGGTAATGGCCTTGGAGCCGGCGTTGCGGCAGGAGGAGATGGCGACTTTGGAGCCGGCGTTGTGGCAGGTGGAGGTAATGACCTTAGAGCCGGCGTTGCGGCAGGTGGAGATGATGGCTTTGGAGCCGGCGACGCCGCAGGTGGAGATGGCGGCCTTGGAGCCGGTGACGCCGCAGGTGGAGATGGTGGTCTTGGAGCCTGTGTTGGAGACGGAGATGATGGCTTTGGCGCCGGTGATGATGCAGTTTGGGACGGTGTCTTTGGAGCCGGCGTCGGAGATGGAGATGGCGATTGCGAATAGGTGACCGCTACCAGCGTTAAAAAGATCAGCACTGAGCAGAGAACACCGCATTGCCTCTGACCCATTTCGTCGGACAGCGAGAGTAGCACACTACCACTAGTAGAACGAGAAACTCACGGTCGAGCTCATACCAGGCCACTATACCAGGCCGTGTGCAAGAGCAAGAAGTTGCTAGCTAGCTAGGTGCATGCAACAGCGAGAACAACTGAACAAGCTAGAGATGGATCGATCGAAGCAGAGTTAGCGTGGAGAATCTAAATCTATCCGACTAGGCGACTAAGGGGGTGTTTGGCATTAAGGGCTGGGCGGCAGCGGTACTGGGCTCGGTAGTGCGATCTATAAATCGCGCCCAACCAGTGCTTGCTACACGTACAGGGACAATCTATCGCATTCGCAGCCCGCGAGAAATAGCATAGCACGCCATGCAGGGCGGTACTGTACGTTATGATGCCTGGTGCCCGCTTAATTCCGTCGCGGTACTAGCTGTACTCAGTACACTACATCGCGCAAATGCGAGGCCTCCGTAGTCCGACTTCGCTTGGCTTAGCCGCTGTCAGTGGCGAGCCACTCGATCGTAAATTAAGGGTATGTTTGGTTTATCACCCTGGCAGCCGGATCGAAATTTTGATAATGCTAAAATCTAGATAACACTAAAACTTAGGCAAAAAAAAAGTGTTTATATCGTAGCTGTACCAATTCGCGTGCAATACCGAAACTGAAGTACAAATTGATGTGTTTGGATTGCAGCCATGCCAAAGTTTGCCAAAACTGTGAGTATGGTAGGTGGGCCCCACAAGGCATCAAAAAAAATTACACCAAAAAATAGCTAATATGAGTCTTGTTTTGTTGATTAAATCACAAAGAATACAACGGTTCAATCGGATAATGAATCAGATGCACTGTTTAGAAAATATAGTCATTTGAAACTGATTAATAAAAAACGTAAGAATTTAATGCAACCTACGCTCTGCCACCTCAGTAAAGGAATGACAGGTTGCTGAACCAAAACTCGGGCGAATATTTTGCTCGTCCAGATTCGTCTGCACGCACACAACTATGAAGCATTGGCGTCGCTAATTTTTCTGGAGCATATCGAAATTTTGGTATCAATGCAAGCACTACCTAAATTATCAAGGTATTACCAAAATTTGGTTTTTCACGTTAGGGCAGCAATCCAAACCGCACGAATTAAACCGTTTTCTACGAAATTCCTGTGAAAATCCATACGTTCCAAAGGGAGCCCAGGCTAAATGCTTACTCTTGGATCACGCGCGGGCGGCCGGCCGGCCGTGCTAGCTTCTGCGTGCGTCGTTTTACCACGGCTTCCTCCTTGCAGAATCTTGCGCAGGGCAGGCGTAGCATGTGGATGCAGCGTTCATTGATGGCGAGGGCAAATCGAGTTGGGCGCTCGGTCGGTGTGCGCCGTAGTAAATGTGGGGAGGAAATGGGTAGCGCTGCCATCAATGGCAGCATTTAGTTCCGCGTCGCGGTTGGTTGGGGGAGGGAAAGGGGTCGGCGGGGCGGGGCCGGCTGGCCGGGAACGGCACCACGCCACCTGCGCTGCAAATGCAATTACTGGGGCGAGGTAAGATGTGTGCAGCGCCATCTCCATTTCTGAGCTTGCAACGTGCATGAGGAAGCCTGCTGGCTTCGTAGATGAACGGAATGAATGAATGGTGCCAGTGGTTTACTCCGCGCGGCCGGCCAACTACCAGCGTTCAGTGCTAGTGTGCTACACCTCTTTGGTACGCGCGAGCGTACTGATGATACAAGTGGATACGGGCATACGGCCGTCCTGGTAGACTGACAGGTACTACACTGGCAGGCTACCACCACGCTTAGGTTGGGTTTACAAGTACTAGAGTCACTGGTTTTTAGCGGGCAAGTAATACCTTCTGTTGGTAACACACAACCACGGCTCAGGCCACGTACATTTTATGCTACACACAGGTCGTTAAGACATTTAGAAAATTCAAATTCAATATTGGCTAGACAACTCGTGCTAATTTTCCTTTTTTTTGTTGCTGCCTTTTTTTCTTGTAAATTTCTGTAGTCCTTTTTATATTACTTATAAATATACAATACAGTCGGACTGGCTTGGTCCTACCGTTTCTCCTAAATAAAATACATATAGAAATTCTGAGAGCGAGAGAATTGAAATCACGACCGCCATCTGCATGGGCACATATGCTCTAACTGTCTAGGTGTATATGGGATTTGGTGACAATCGAATCGACAACCCAGTATTATTTGAAAGAAATAGTAAAATTCTATTGGAATTATTCTGATTCCCGCATAGTTCATGTCGAGCCTCCTCCGAGGTTCCAAGTTGCCCCTGACAAGAGGGATGCCAGTAACATGGCACAAACGCGGTTTTTTTATTTAAATAATCTATTTTTTATTCTAAATTACAAATATATTCCACCGACTTTTTTTTACGGAAATATTCCTTTATCGCCCAATCGTTGGCGATCGATGATCATCGTCAACGGTTTGGGTATTGCAGCGACGCCCAACCGTTGGGCTTTAAATATGCAGAGAGCCGAACAGATGGGGCAATAATAACGATCGCCGAACCGTTGGCGACTGGATCTCTCGCCTAGCTTGTTGGTATTGCATGTTCGATCGCCAGCGGTGCGGCGTTGGATTGCTATATAAGCGCCGCGGTCCCCCCGGCCGATTCCTTTTCCTCCGCCCCCAACAGTGCACTCGCTCGTGAAGGAGAAGAGAGGAAGAGGAGAGGAAAAAAGAGAAGGAGAGGGAGAAGGGGAGTTTCACTGCGAGGTAAGTTGGTTTTATTTTGTAATGCATTCTTTTAGTAGGTAAATAATTTAGTTAGATCAAATAATAGTGTAGTTTTTGGATAGGTAAATAGTTTATTTAGCTAAATGAGTAGTCTGAGCACCCGTAGGAAATTGTAGTTAGAGAAAAAAATAGAAAATCGAAATGTTATTGATCGTATGTAAGTAGTAGCCATAAAACTCTAGTTAGAGGAAAAATAGTTTATTTTGTAGTGTAATTTTTCCGGTAGGTAAATAGTTTATGTAGCTAAATGAGTAGTATAGTAGCTTTTAGTAGGAAATTGTAGTTAGAGAAAAATATTAGAAAATCGAAATGTTGTTGATTTGTATGTAAGTAGTAGCGATAAAAACTTTAGTTATAGGAAAAATAGTCGTGAGGAGTAATATTAATCTTGTTTGTGAGATGTATTGTAGTAATTAATCGGTATATGCGTGGCCGACTATTATTGGGTGAATAATGTATGACCGAGCATAAGGAGGATGAATTATTTGTATAAACCAATTAGTACAAGTAAATTAGTATGAACTAAGCGACTTACGTAATTGGTAGAAGACCTGGAATGCCACTTGGAGCATTTTGGATTGCAAGTTAAGCGTCCGAATCGGTATTTAGGTTGAATATGAATATCGTACTACACGTTCATTGTGGCCTCTGTTTTAGGGAATGAATAGCGTCTTGATTATCTTTGTCGTGTAGTTATCGACGATGAGCGAAGAGCCTTACAAATGTAAATTGCAATGTAGCGATACTTGCATGTCGATGCGTTCTTGGTGACTAATTGCAATGTTAAAATATTTGCGACCATACTGATGAAGTCATGCTGTACCCACTACATTGAAAGCGCATTATGGTGTTGGCACCGTTAGTGAAGGTCCGTGGGGTGTTGACTTGAGTAGTTTTGACAAGCCACTCTGGTACACCGAGCGGCGAGAATGCACGAATCGAAGATGTGAAACCTTGGTGACCCATGACTTCTCTTTGAACCCTGAGTTGTGCGGCGTGGACATACAAGGGCTTTGGGCGGTCTCCCACGAACATCGGTGGGAGTTGAGAAGATGAAGCGCGCGGCGGTGTGGAAGGGCTTTATAGAAGGATGTCGGCGCCGTGGATATGAGTGTGTGATACTTGTGCAACCATGCCCAAAAAAGTGTCTGAGCCCCCATGGGATATCATCCGGGTGGTGCAGCAGCTTCGGTGCCCAAACATATTCTTTGAAAGCAGAGGTCCCGAGGGTGTATGCGTGATGGGCAATATGGACATCGTTCGGCGTGCTCTGCGGATAGAGCCGGTTGGGGCGGCTCGTTCTCTTGTCACCCACGAGGTATGCCTTGGAGATCATGTCAACGAGGCTAGTATGCGATGCAACAAACCGAAGCTCTTTCACAAGCCATGCTCTCATGTGCTCGCGGCATGTGGGGTGTGCGTATGGACCCTTTCAACTTTGTGGCGAGTACTTCTTGAAGGAGAGGGTGGTGCAAAGCGTGGTGGCGAGCTTAGGGGCTTGGGTTGTGGGTAACCGCCACCTCGATATTGCAAATAGGATCTGGATTCGAATATTGACATCTTTGAAGGGGCAAGGGTGCGTCGGCGAGTCGTCGTATTTACGAATGATATGGATGGCACAAGCCAAGGCGTTGGGTACACGTTGCGACGCTGCGGCGGGGAGGGCACCTGACCCAGACGATGCAAGGCACCGGTGAGGAGTAAAATTATTTATGTAACTTTGTATCCGGTGTGCAAAGTGGGACCAAAATTACCGTCGGTCTATATTGTCATTTGTACTTTGTATTATTTATGTAGCTGTTGTGCTACTACCGAATTTTCTTTTCATGTGCGTAATGGCGTAAGACATGTATCGTCGTAATGTTTATTTAAGTGTTGTAGTACTATAAGCTGTTTTTGAAAAAGCATCTGGTAGCCTAGTACTCGTTGATTTCTTTGTTTGCAAGTTAAATTTACTCATTCGTTACACTCGATGTTTTATTTCCGCGTGTTGCTAACTTAAAGTTGTTTTGCGGTATGGCTCACGGTGCGGATGGAGTTTGGCTTTCTTTGGAGGGCGCGATCGACCGGCTACATCGCGCGTCGCGTCGTGTCCCTCATCCTACGGGGGTGTCGGCGCGATCTGTGTTGAAGGTGATCCGCGCGGACACCTCGGGTAACTGGAGGCTAGACCCACGCTGGGCGAGACGAGTTAGTATCGTCGACACTATCTTCTCGCCAAGCGTATCTTCGCCTTGACCTTTGGTTCGTTCGCGGTGGCTTCTTTGGTCTACTACCTATCGCCGGATAGTGCGAGCCACGGACGAGGGCGAGCGGCGGCACCGCGATCGGCGGCAGCGGAGACGCCCATGCGGGCAGACGATCCACGACGCTTCGTTCGCCGGTCCTGGCAGCAGCTCTTGTGGACCGGTGGCGACGAGACTCACACTTTCCATCTCCCATTCGGGAGATGGCCCCTACGCAGGCGTCTCCACCTTCTTGGGCTCCCTATCGCGGGAGTTGCCGCCTTCCGCGAGAACCTCCGGAGAAGCTGCGCGAGACCTCTGGCGAGTTTGAGGAGTCCTCCCTGTCTTTGGGCGGGTACTCGTCTTCCGGAGGCACGAGGCACGGCCCGCCCTTGCGGTGGTTGTCGTAGTTCCGCATGCGTGTTCCGCACCGAGTTGTCCTTTCCGTGCTGAAGTCGACTATATTTTTGTTGTGCAGTGTCGGCGGATGGACCCTCACGCGGATGACCAGCAGTGTCACGCCACCTCGGCGTACTTTGCGTGGCTGTTTGGTTGAGTCTTTGTTCACAGCGATCCGGTGACACCGCCGTCGGCGAGGCTCATCGCGTCGCCAGGAACCATCGCCGACGGCAGGGCCCCAGATCACCGGGGTTGGCCGTACTTGCGCCACCTATCGCGGCTTGTGCGGCGCTGCCAGTCGAGACCGAACTCCATCCTCACGGGGTGTCCTCTCCTCTGCAGTTGTGGTCGTTTGGCGCTTTAGCCTCGGGCGGCCCTTGTTGAGCAACGGCGACCGTCTGGCCGGAGATGTACAACGCGGACGGCGTGAACCGGCGACGATGGGCTCTCTCTCGTGCCGCGGCAGCGGGTATGTACTCTTTCCCGCGTCTAATTTCTTCATATTACCGATCGTCGTACCTAATATCTGTGTTCGTTCGCAGTGCGATTCGCGCCGCGTCACGGTGACGCGGCGTCTGAGCCGTTCGTGGAAGCGATTCGGCCGCCGACGGCGGGACGGCGTTATTGAAACCATACTACTTTGAGAGTTACTTTCCGTGCTCCCCACCATCCTCCTCGTGCTTGCGAGACCGAAATCTTGGTGACCCGCGAGGTGCTAGTCTTCGGCGTCTTCGTGGAGGACTACGGGCGCATCGTGTGATCGCCCGTTAAACTTCTGGCGAGAGGTTCGATACCGTTCGCGTGCGATGCGAAGCGTGCACTCGTGAGTGTCGGCATACATGAGTTGTTTTTGTTGTCGTCTCTTACGCACGCATCGCTAACTACATGTTACGTCTTGCGACTCTGATGGGAAGGGAGTTCGCCGCGGCCTGGCGGGGAATAGGATGGACGCGTGGGTAGCGCGGTGGGAGAGCGCACTACTGGGACCGTGTGCGAGAGGACATCCGTCACGACCACGCGAGCTATAGCGAGTACATTATTGATGCGCTCCTCGGACCGTGCGGCTCGTGCTTGCTGCAGACGAGCCCGCACCACGTGTCGGCACCGGCAAACCGTACCTGTGCATTTAGCGCGGGGCGTGCTGCTGTGATGCGTTACATCCAACTCGAAAATTTCGCCGGTATCGCCATTACAGTTTTGACCGTGTCTTGTTTTCGATGTGGCGGGCATAGGCTGCGAGCTTGCGACGATTGCGACTCTGGCTGCGAGGTTCACAGACGGTCGCGGAGGGCACCGCGAGACACGGGCGGTTTATCCGTCGTTGTCGGCAGCCAGGCGAGCGTATTTTCGGCCTATTATCCGTGCACCGAGCTCCGGAGGTTGGCACGCTCGGCTGGTTCACGGTCCGTCCCTCCGCCGGCCCGTCCGCACCACAAAAAAGCGGGAGGGCGGCGGACCACGTCCGACGCCGCGCGCGCCGGAGGCTAGCTCGAGTAGGCCACGTCCAAACACTTACGCGCATACGAGGAGGCTAGCTCGGCGAGCCACGTCCCGACATCGACAGCGCGCGAGGAGGCTAGCTCGGCGAAACACGTCCGACACCGGCGGCGTCGCGATCGTCGTGCCACAGGACCGTGTGGAGCGGCTTTGCACGCAGCGCCATGGCGCTAGCCGCGAATGCGTCACGTCTCTGTTTGTCGGCGACGCTTCACGTTTTTATTAACTAACAATATCTAGGTATGCGGTATAATCGCCTACGATAGCGTGGGCCGCGCATCACGTGAGCGCGCGGGGCGTGGGCGCTTGCCGGGCGTGGGCCTTGAGACTTCTTGGTGGGCGAGACTCGCCACCTCGGCCCACCTCGGCCCACACCGGCGAGGTTACGTCCCGACTCCACGGCTTCTCGGTGCGCCGGCACCACACTGGCAGCGATCTTTGTCCACCCCTGCCTCTCGGTCCTCGTCGGATCGGGGTTCAGACCGTCTTTCCTCTCGGGGCGAGGCCTCGGCACCTGCTTGAGAAAGGAAAGCGAGCCCGTAGGGGAGGGCGGAGGTGGATCAGGCGGTGGCGGCGCGGGAGAGGATCTTTGGGGAGTGCGGTTGGGGGCTAGTAGAGGCGTCTTCGCACTGGTGTACATTTCTTCGTTATGTGATACTTAAATTTTGCACTTAATATATGATGCAGGTTACTTTTGCGTTCTTGTGTATACTCTTTCATACAATGTATGTTTGTTCAATGCATATCAACGCCTATAGCTTAATGCACACGACACCTCGATGCAAAAGTCAACTCGATAAATGGCAACTTCAATGACGCGTCCACCATTTACTTACATACGTTACGAGATTGAACGTAATTGCGTACAGAAGGGGAGACTATCTCGCGGACGCGAATTTCCTTCAACGCTGGCACACGATTCCTCATCGGGCCCGCTACCTCGCGGACGCGAATCTCCTTCAACCCAATTGCAATTGTTTCGTTCACTGTAGTAACTTGCGGATGACAAGACCCGAGCGAGACGCTTTTTCTGCGGTGACAAGACCACACAGGCGGCTTTGCACGATGATAAGACCATAGGAGACGACTTTGTGCGGTGACAAGACCACGGGGCAGCTTTGCGCGATGATAAGACCAAAGGAGCGACTTTACTGTCCGACAAGACCAAGCGGGCGACTTTGCGCGATGAAGACCACACGGGTCACCTTTGCGCGATGATAAGACCAAAGGAGACAACTTTGCGCGATTCGGGGTTTAGGTATAGGGTTAGGCTTTTCGGATCGACTTGACTACCACGAGCACGTCGTCGACTTTTAAGACCGAAAAGACAAGACTCTTGAGAAAAAGCGTGACAACACTCGCCTCGCCCGACTTTTCGGAGCCGATAAAGCGGCACTCTGCAAAGCAAGCCATGACTTCTCCTTTGCAAAGTAAGGCGTGACAACACTATGCCTCCCCAGCTTTGCAGATCGACATGACAACACTAATGTAGTTCTGGTTCTGTGTCTCCACTAAGCCATCAAAGCAAGACTATATTGCAAGTATGCCTCTTCTAGTGCAATCCCAGAAAGAACCATTCGCACCGACATTGAATCCTCCATGTTTTAAAGCATCTTCATAATCTGTGGCGTTCTCGCTTCACCCTTCACTCATATTACGTATTAGGTCCATAAAAGTACGACCTTCCCGCATCGAGGAGAGACTCCTTCCTCACGGTAATATCACTTACCTTTCTACTTACAACTCATTCTTGTCTCAATCGTCCTCACAAAATTCAGCAGAAAATTAGCGACTACAACAATATACAACGATCAAAAAATGTTATTGCGACTCGACAAATTTCATACCTATCATATTCTCTGAAAATAACAAAGCAGACCAACTAACGGCGTCACAACACTATTATTTTCAAAATAAATATCATGACACAATCAGTTGCTAAATTTAGTTCACCTAGAAAATGTAATATTCATTACAACTCAATTAAACAATATTTAAAAACAACAAAACAAGCTGCGAGCTCTGTCGCCGCGAACCATTGGGCGATGGAACCGATCGCTTCAGCAGCAGACCCGATCGCTCAATGGTTCGGCGACAGAACTCGCCGCCAATGACGAGATGCAATCGCCAATGACGAGATTGATCGTGCAGGCGGGATCTGTCGCCCAATGGTTCGGCGGCGAAACCGATCGCCAATGACAGATCGATCATGCGATTGGGCGGACGATGGAATATTTCCGTAAAAAAAAAAGTCGGTCGAATATATTTGTAATTTAGAATAAAAAATAGATTATTTAAATAAAAAATTCCACAAACGCTTTGCTTTTTTTCTGCCGGGCCACCAGTGTGGCCGGTTAACTTCATCGGAGCTCAATCTCGGCCTGGCCATTTCATAACCAGGCCGAGTGGTATTGGGCTCGGAATGGTGCGGAAATACTTAGGGTTGCGCTTGCCGTCTCGCTCGTCCCGCCTGCGGAACGACTCGGCGTCCTCCTCGGCCAGGAACGGGGGAGGTGCAGCGCCAACTCAAGCCGCGTTGTTTGTTTCGGCGAGCACTAGAAGAGGCGAAAGAGGAGAAATGATGGGCGTGGTGAGCAAAGGGGCGGCGGCGGCGAGTTGGCGGACGGAGGAGGCTATCGCCGGGAACCGCAGGGCCCTCGAGGCTCTCCAGGAGCTCTTGATGTCTCTCCTTCCCTCTACGCCCGCGAGTCCCGCGTGCTCGGCTCAAAGTATTATCGTAACTATCCCCTTTTCTTTCTCCCATCATTTCAACATCCAATGCACCTATCGATGTTTTACTATAAAGCTTATGAAATAAATGCTAGAGACACGACACTCGAGATCAAGCAAGGAGAAACATAGTTTTTTTCTTGAGAAACAGGGCTTTTTTTATACAGGTCCAAACATTCTTCGGAGAGAATAATAATCATACTCTTGTGTTCTTGTATCGAATGGTGTTTACATAATAAAACAAGTCACCGAAACTTAATCTAATGACTTCGGTATATCTTGTCCTCTTTTGGATCTTCCCCTCTATCTGCCTGCACCGCCTTTTATATAGCTTCTGAAGGGGTGGCGGTTGTTAGGTGTCAAGAGGTGCATTGACGATTGCATGAATGCGCATGTTGGTTATGGTTATTGTCAGAAAGACATCATCCTGCACGTTTGCCATACAATTATGCTAGAGATAGAGAGAACTACGTGCGGTTATATCAGAGATAAACTGCACATGTGAATAAGCGTAGTGGTCTAGTGGACAGAGTCCTTAGTCGATAAGATCCACATGTCTACGGGTTTTATCAACCATAAAGTGATAACAAGTAAACCTGGTCGTAGCAAACCTTACGACTATAAAATAATCGTAACAGTCCTTTCGACAATAGGGTGGTCGTAACAGTCCTATCAACCATAGGATGGTCGTGATAGACCATACTTTTATGGTCGTAATCTTCCCTAGTCGTTGTAGATACTAACGACCGGGGTATCTTCGAGGGCTATTAAAATACCAATATCTATAATAAATATTAAAGATAATTAATTTTATTAATTGAAGATTATTGAATTCTAGTCAGCACCTTCGTTTAATCAAATTGTGATCCTTTTGTTGTGTGAGCTTGCAGTGGCCTGATTGCTGCTCTACGGCCCCCTGGCCCCGGAAAGGTATTGCATTTTCAATGCCATGTCTTAATCCTAGCGCGAATCTTCACCAAATGTGTTGGTTAGATTAGGTCCATATAGGGTTTGCTGTAATATGATGTTTATTATACTTCGTGACATAGCAATTTGCAAGTTCTGAACATGTTAACGCTTGTTGTTTTTTCAGACAAGCTTGGTCCAAGCTATTGTCCGAGAATGCAATGCCACACCTGACAACGATCAAGTACTGATTCAATTGGACCAGAGAGACCTAAAATTTTATTTTGACAAACATATTGTTGTTTTAAATGTCCCTGTGTTTGCTGCAGTATATTTGGACATGATCCGTAAGTGTTTTAATGTGCCTATGTTGACAGTACATATTCTGTGCATAAAGCCCATGCTGGAGAGGGCGAAAAGTTCCTGCGTGAAGCTCTCTCTGAAGCATCACGGGGTAGACCAGCCATGAATTTTATTGCTAAACTGCATGCCATATGTCCACGACGTGACAGTAGGTAAGTTTATTATTTTCTATATTTATCTTTGGTTGGCAGGATATTCTCTTAGTGTAAAGTGAAACAAAAAGTAAGAAAAGATGGTGTAAAGTGAAACCAAAAGTAGGAAGGGGTAGCGCAAAGTGAAAAGATTTGCTAAATGTGGTGTAAAGTAAAATCATGGTAAGATTATATAGTCCAAAGTAAAATTTATTCTTTTTTTCGCGGGGTGTGCCCTGTCTATTACCTATCAGGTATCCAACAAGACAATTTTTACAAAGGGAAGAAAAGTTTCAGACATGGGACTAAGAGTTTCTGGCTAAAATAGCAATGTTTACATGAGCAATGGTAAAAATAGCCCCCTCCGAAGATTAATATAAAAAATAGCACCACAGAGCCTCCGGTGGATGACACATTGCCGAGTTCGCACACCGGACACCCAAAGCCCCTCGTCCCCGGGCACCGAGCTATCTCGTCCGTACGCTAGAGGCACGGACTCGCCTTTACATCGCGCCACGTCCTTTGCTCCATGCCTTGTGTCTGTGTCTTTGCCGCACGAACGAGGCATGCCCGTGTCCCCAACCCACGGACGAGGCAGCTCTGTGCCCAAAGCGCGTGGATGAGGGACTCGAGGCGCTCGGCGTGCGGACTCGGCGACGTATCGCCCACCGACGGTTCCGCGGTGTTATTTTTAGCTTTGATGTTGAGATGGTGCTAGATTTACTATTGCATGCGTAAAAAGTGTTATTCTAGCCAAAAAAAAAAAAACTCGTGGGACTAGTAGTGCAACATCTCTTAAGGCTTGTTTGGAAAGCAAGATTTTCACAGGATTTTCATAATAAATAATTCAATCCCCACATAAATAGGAAAAATTCCCACGTTTCCAAACAGGGCCTTATAAATCTTCGTCCCTGTAGACTAGGAATGCACTGGTCTTGCAGTAGCTGGATGCTAGCGCCTTCCCGGAGGAGGTTGGCGGCGAGAAAGCGCATTGTGAGATCCCTAAAGTATCGCCTTCGCTAAAGCTTTTCTTGCA
The DNA here is from genome assembly GCA_036346405.1 of Phyllostachys edulis. Taxonomy (NCBI): domain Eukaryota; kingdom Viridiplantae; phylum Streptophyta; class Magnoliopsida; order Poales; family Poaceae; genus Phyllostachys; species Phyllostachys edulis. The sequence goes on from CM070552.1 coordinate 48,468,193, forward strand.
GGAGACGAATGGTAGGGCCAATATCAGGAGAGAGAAATTCGAGTCTTTCAGACAGCTTGTAGATCACACAGAAAAACAATTAGATAAACAGATAAATAAACCAGGGGCCTTTGCAGTGTGGTGTCAGTTAAAAATAGTTAGCAATATATTCCGCATTCTGGTAAAAACATTGGTCTGTGTAAACTGATATTGCTATCATATTCGCTATCGGGGGAACAGGGCATGCTTGATCTTGACACAATGACACTGATGTGATATCAAGGTACTTTTGAGGAATGCAGAACATCAAAAGGATGTTGATTCTGTATGAAACAAAGCTAGCAAAATGTGGAAACAAGCTTAGAGAACGTACCTTGCAGCATCCATTAGTTGTGACCCTATTCGCTTTCTTCTGCGTGATGGCACAACCCAGACGGCTCGAAACCCACAGAGCGCGGGAACAGCTTCCTCTTCACAAATTATAGCACCAGGATCCCGGTACTCTTCTTTGTTCTTGTCAGAATGATTATGTCGTTTTAGGGACAATTGATAATATATCATCTAATAGAACGGCCTTCTCACCTTTACCATTATTTAAATTGTAATCCTTTAATTGCCACTTCATACAATTTTCAATCATTCTTTTGCCACTTTGAAGTTTTTATCCCATTTTCCTTTTTTTAGGCCAGTGAAAAGACCGGACTACCCTTGATCTTCCCTGTCCGAGCATGACCGGGTCAAATGTCTTGACTCCAAGCCACTCCATTCCTCTTGCCACTTCTGCGCACTCCCTCCCGAAACCCTAGCTCCACTCTCATGCGCGGCGGCGGCAAAGGCGACTTGAGGACTCCGGCGGTGTTGTGCGGCGGTGCAGCTTCCCTAGGTTAGTTAATGGATCCGAAGGCGGAGCAGCTTCCGTAGGCGAGTTGACCCACTCTTGCGCGCCGGCGGCCAACCGCGACATGGATCCGAAGGACCTCCCCGTCGGGTTAGTTGCAGTTGCTTCTATGCTTCAATTTTGTTTGCTTTTGTTTGTGATTCAGAGAAGGGAAAGTAGGATCTTAGGAACGTAGTAGTTGGATTGTGATTCAATTTTTCTCCTTTCGAGTAGGATTGATCCGGAAAGGGAGTTTAGTATATCCGTGATAGTTGGTTCGTATGACGCTAGGCATCTGGATGGTAGCACGACGAGATTTGAGCGTCAGAGCTTTGAATGGATTGTTGACTCCCGTGGGTATACACTTGAAAAGTTCTCACATCAGTTGGTTGAGAGGATCATATGGGGTTCTTGTCAAGATGTGTAGCTGTGGTGCATACACAGGGACAGTGGAGAAGAGTTGCTCATTGAGAATGCAATTCAGTTGTGTGATCTCCCAATGCAACAGCCACCTCCAATGTAGTACCCCCAGCAACTGAAGCATATACACTAGATGTCCCAACCAATGCATCAGAAGGCACCTCCAATGCAGTACCCCCAGCAACTGAAGCATATACACTAGATGTCCCAACCAATGCATCAGAAGGCACCTCCAATGCAGTACCCCCAGCAACTGAAGCATATACACCATATGTCCCAACCAATGCATCAGAAGGCAGGGTGGATTGGTCAACCCTTCACATTAATGAATCAGCTGCTGAGGATGACAGAGATGTGGCAATGGGAGATGATGTGATATATGAACTGCTGGGACTCACAGATGAGGATGGCATTGCTAACCACAAGATGCATACTGCTAGGACTCACAATGCTGCCAACTCTGGTGTGCAACCACCAATCAATGAGCTGCAAGAGGATCCTGTTGCGGCTGAAATCCCAGTGGATGACATTAATCCTGAGGAAAGGCATTGTATGTATGATAGGGATAGGCCAAGGATGGCAGTGGGATGCACATTCCCTACCATGAAAGACTTCAGGATGGCTATTAGGCAATATGCAATAAATGAAGAATTTGACCTAGTCACAAGCAAATTAGATCCAACAAGGTTCAAAGGTTCATGCAAAGCTAAAGAATGCCCCTGGAGAATAGTATCTGTTCTGATGTCCGATAAAAGAACTGCCAGGGTACTAACTTTAATCTTGCTAACTTAGTATAATTTATTGCATACTTTATGTTACTAAATGTTGTACATTTGTCATGCAGGTCAACAAGATGGTAGATGATCACAATTGTGTATCAACAAGCAGAGTGAAAACTAGCATGTCATCAAAAAGTTGGATTGCAGATAGGGCTGTTGGAATCATGAGGAATGAGCCAAATGTTGGTGCAAAAGAATTGCATGGTAGACGGCAAGATGAATACAATGTGACTCTCACATATCCAACGGTCTGGGCAGGGAGACAGAGAGCTATTCATATGCTATATGGGAATTGAGATGACAGCTTCCATATGCTTTACAACTTCAAGGCAGAGATAGAGCTGAGGTCTCCTAGTAGTGTTGTGGAGATAGACACAAAGACTGTCAATGGGAAGGTCTACTTCCACAGATTTTTTTCTTGCTTTAAGTCCATGCATTGAAGGGTTTCAGGCTGGATGCAGACCATACCTTAGCATTGATTCTACAACACTGAATGGCGGGTGGAATGGGCAGCTAGCCGGAGTGACTACAATGGATGGACATAACTGGATGTTTCCAGTGGCATTTGGCTTCATTGAGTCTGAGACATTAGATAATTGGACTTGGTTCATGAAGCAGTTGAAGAGAGCAATTGGTGAGCCTCCTTTGCTGGCAATATGTAGTTATGCAAGTAAAGGTCTGGAGAATGCAGTGAAGGATGTATTTCCACATTGTGAGCAAAGGGAATGTTTCAGGCACTTAATGCAAAAATTTGTGAAGAAGTTCCATGATGATATTTTTGCCAACATATATCCTGCAGCCAGGGCATACAGACAAGAAGTTTTTGAGCACCACATGGATAGAATCATGACAGTCTGCCCAAAAGTTGGTGATTACCTACAGAAGCATCACAACCAACAATGGATGAGGTGCTAGTTATGTAAAGACATCAAGTGTGATTATGTGAACAACAACTTGGCAGAATCATTCAACAGTTGGATCAAAGATGTTAAAGACCTGTCTGTTCATCAGCTAGCTGATAAGATAAGGGAGATGGTCATGGAGTTGTTTTTCAAGAGAAGGAAGATTGGAGAGAGGCTGGAAGGGACAATATTACCTGTTGTCATCAATCAGCTCAAAATGAGGACAAGGAGATTAACCAATATGAAGGCCAAACCTGGTGCCAATTTCACTGCAGAAGTTACTGAGTTTGACAATCCAATGGACAAGCCTAGGTATACAGTCAAACTGCAAACTTATGAATGCACCTGCCTTGAGTGGCGGCACACTGGGAAGCCATGCCAACATGCCTTAGTCTTCATTTCTAGTTTAAGAAGTGCCAACATTGAGGACTATGTGCATGACTATTACTCAGTAGAGAGATTTAGGGCTGCATATCAAGGTGTCATAGAACCAATGATAGACATTGGGCAGTGGCCAAAGATTGATCCAGGTTTCAAGTTGCTACCACCCATTGCAAAAAGATCTGCTGGTAGACCTAGGAAAACAAGAATCAGAAACTGCCTTGAGAAGAATCCTGCACTTTCATCATTGTCCATTTCAGGAAAAGAAAGTCCACCAAGAAAAAACCTGGAGCTCCAAAGAAGAAAGGGAAGAAAACAATGGCTGCCACCATTGCCTAACTGGAAACACCATCAAGAACAAGAATCATCCTACCTCCAGACCTAGAGCATAGCCTAGGGCTTGTAACTAGAAGGTATGCAATTTCTTGTTATCAATTGTTGAAGTGCAGAGGGACCATGTGTGTACAGCATAGCCTAATGCAAAAAATTTACAGGCAACTAGCAATGTGTAGAAGTGCAGAGGGACCAAGTGCAGAAGGCTCTAATGCAGCAGGACCAAGCAAGAAGTTAACTCCAAAAAAGAAGAGGTGACATGTGCTCATCTGAATGAAGTTACTGTAATGTGGGTCACTTAACTGTCAAATTTAATGTAATGTATTGTCACTTATGTAATGCGCTAAACAAGTGTTATTTAGTGAAGTAGTGTTATTTGGTGAACTAGTGTCATCTGGTGAACAAGTATCATTTGTTTAATGTCAACTTGTCAGGTTGTTTTCTTCATTGTTTGCTTACTTGATGGGAATTGTCTTACTGTCTGATTTTTCACTGATTGTCTCACTGTCTGATTGCCTGAAATCTGTATGCAATTTTTTATTGTCAAAGTTAAATTCAGATTGTGTGATTGTCTCATTGTTCACTGAAATTTCTAACAACCACTCAGTGCATACAGACAATCATTCAGTGCCTCCAATGGATGCATACATGTATGTCTGATTGACTGAAATCTGTATGCAATTTCTGATTGTTAGAATAAAATTTTGATTGTGTGACTGTAGCTGGGAACCATTCAGTAATGATACATACAACCATTCAATAATGCATACATTCAAACCCAAAAGGAATAACCAAACTCATACATGCAGACATTCAGTAATGAAATAAAAACAACTATTCAGTAATGGGATCCCTTCAGTAATGCATACATGCAGCCATTCAGTACTGAAATAAAAACAACCATTCAGTAATGCATACATTCAGACCCAAAAGGGATAACCAAACTCATATCATTCAGCAATGCATTCATTCAGACCCAAAAGGGATAACCAAATTCACACCATTTAGTTCTTATAGCACAACTAGGACATATTCCCTGACTATACAGCTACTTGAATAATAGCACAATCACAAGCAGCACAACTAGGACCACATTCACTACACACACAAACTTCAGAATTCCCCCCTCCTAGGTTCTGTCTACCCATTTTCATATCAGCAATGTACTCCTTCAACTCTGTTATCTCCTCTTTTAGGGATTTCACATCTTCTCTGTCCTTGTCAGACAACACAAAAAGTTCTAAAATTGCATCATCAGGGTAGGTATTGCCCATGCTGAGTTGACCGGTCTCAACAAGGTGAGCTTGATATCGTTCGAGCCACATGAAGAAAGTGCATTTACCAGGCATCTGCCAAACATCAAGAAGGGGTACAAATCAATGAGGGCTAAAACCGAATCAAGAAGGGATGCCAATCAACAAGATGCCAAACATCAAGAAAGGGTACTTACATTAGGCTCATTCCTCGGACACTTGAAGAACCGCTTGCGAGGATTGGCCTTATTGTTCGAGATGCGCTCAATGATCTCGTATTCCTCGCATACGGGGCATAGAATCAGGGGAAGACCCGTCGGTCCATGCTTCGCCTCCGTGCCTTTGCTTGATTGCATCGAGGAGGACCCCTGAGACATGGTCGTCGTCTTCCTCTGCGGTAGCATGCCGCCGCCGAGGTGAAGCCACCGAGGTCGCCGCCACGAGCTAGCACGCCACCGCCATAGTGAAGCCGCCGAGGTCGCCGCCACGAGCTTGCTAGGGATTATGGAGCTAGGTTTGCGAGGGCGACCGAGCCCGACCGGTTAAGGTGCCACCAGACCAGCTCGTGCCAGGTAAAGTGACCCAGAGGGCATTTCGGTAACTTCCGGTGGGGGGTAATTGGCCTGGAAAAAAAGGAGAATAGGATAAAAACTCCAAAGTGGCAAAAGAATTATTGAAAATTGTAGAGTGGCAATTAAAGGATTGCAATCTACATAATACCAAAGGTAAGAAGGCCGTTCTATTAGATGGCATATTATCAATTGTCCCGCCGTTTTAAGACTTCCCTCTTAAAACTGATTTTCCCAAACTCTAATGTATGGTTTATTTTCCCTGATTCAATTTTGTTAACCAGCAAATCGCTGCAGTTTTCCGCTGTGGAGCTCGGAATAACTTTGTGTGCTGATCTTATTGGTTCAGTGACAAGGCAGCCCACAATCCTCTGACCAGATATGAACAGATAAATATATGCAACAAAGATGATTTTACTACCCATTAAGACAAATATAATGCATCGATACTGTCATATGGGAATTAAGGCTATGTAAGTCACCTTGCAAAACTTATGAAGGAGCCGACCTTCCCCAAATCCCAGCTCCTTCTCCACCACTTTGATCACACCACTTTGATCACCTCTTGGACCTGACATATTTACATGACATTACATGGTTTGTATCATAAAACCATGCAATTTGCATCTACATTTCTAATGTAAATGTAGATTGGCTGTGAAACGGCTCAGGCTTTCCGCTTTTAGCAGTTAGCACAGACGCTGCGACGCATTACAGATTGCGGCTATCAGCAAACTACTGTTTATAGTCTGCATTTCTTCAGAAAGTTGAATATCTGAACATAAAAGGAGTGTGTTGGGAAAAATACCCTGCTGTTCCGTGTACAAGATTTTTTCGCCTGTTGCGAGAATTATCCGGCACCCGCCATCAGAGCTTGCAACCACAATTTCATTGCGCCAACCCTGCAACTCATCGGTTAGAAACTATTTACAGAAACACAAGAAACAAGGACAAGAAGATGGCAATTCACAGAACAACTGGAGTATAAACCTTGCACGGGACACCCTCGAAGTAACTCTTGTGGTATGCCTTGTGAACCTTCTCGTCTTCGTCGTTCCCGCGGGCATACATCATGCCGCAGATCGAGCACATGTGGAGGAGAAAATTGGACTGCCCGAGCTCCAGGTGAAACTGCGCATAGTTCTTCTTCTTGTTGAGGACCTTGCCGTCCCCCGCGCAGCTATTGGGCCTCTTTGCCTCCGTCGCGCCACTTCCCTCCCTACGCGCCTCGTCGCCACTGTCCAAATGCACAAACGATGGATATATCAGTTTGCAAACTTGAATCTGGAACACGCCAATTTCGGGTAGAATGATTCGAGATTTAGTCTACATAATTATTGTAAGCGTCAACCCCCATCCGAACACTTGAAATGGATGAGAACAAAATCACAAATTGAAAATCTCGAATTCGAGGGCGCCAATGTGTTTGTTCTTCGCATTCTCTAACGATATCATGTAACAACTCAACACCAGACTCGAATCCGGCAAGATTTGGTACCCAGGAGTAATCAGTTCCGCGGCGGCGGGGGTGGGGACCTGTTCAAATCCGGTCCGGGGGCCTGCCGCTTGAAGAACGCGCTGATCTTGGGCTGCATCGCCTCGTCGCCTTCTCTCTAATTCTCGTTCTCCCCTCTCTACTTTTGCTTACAAGAAGAACGAGGGGGAAGAAGAGGCAGCGGCGGCCGGCAGGAGGGAGAGGACGGGGGGCGGCGACGCCGGCGAGCGAGGCTGGGGTTGGGGGGGGGGGGATCGACGGTGGCGATGAGGCTAAGGAGATCGGACGGGCAGGGATTGAGAAGGCCGTCGCGCGGGTTTCTGAAATGCAGATCTGGGATTCGGGCGCCAAAACAACCGCCGAAAATGGTAGGCGTAGGTGGTAGTACTGCAAAAAGAAAACCGATGCTCTATCCAACAGCCTAAGGAAAAAAAGAGATAATGCTACTGTTTACACGTCTGACGTATCAGACGGCTCGTCCACTCCTCCAAGCCGCTTAGTTTTTTTGGTCCCTATCCATTCTGTCTCGCGCACATCAGAAGCAAAGTCAAAAACATCTCTCTCTTAGTAAAGCAAAAGACAATAATCTCTCTCGGCAAAGCAAAAGACAATCATCTCTCTCCCATACGTCTCTTTTCAAGTCTTTAATAAATTCCTCCACCTACCCCCTTCTCTCTCATCTCTCATTTCAAGTCTTTAATGAACAGTTTCACGCATTTGGTTCCTTGGAACTAATCGGTCCAGGACCAAAGCGTTCCACGTCAGGGAATATTCGCCTCAGATGTTGTATCACGTCGTTTGACGAAAATGAGCGAACCACACGGTTCAGCGTTGCCTTGTCAAAGCCCAACGTGCGCTCACTCGCGGGCACGCTGCTGCCCTAGCAAGCCACGCCACCGCTCCGGCCTCCTTCCCCTCCCTATGGCTCTCCCTCTATCCCCTTCTTCTTTCTTTTTCCTCAAGCTCACCTCAAATTGCGTCGCCGCTCTAGCTCTCACACCGACCGCCACGTCACCGTTATCGTTCCAGCCGCCCCAGTGCACTCCTCCCCAATCTACCCGTGTCACGACGTGTTCCGGCACCCAAGGATACTTTCCCCTCTATTAATTCCAAGATTCCCCCATTGGAACGCCGCACACCGCCGTCTTCCTCGTTTCCGGCCAAAAGCCACCGCCACGGCAGCCATTCCCACTTGAGCACCTCCTCGCCCTCCCCTTTTCTTCCCCACCACCCACTCCCTGTCTCCCTCTACCCTACCCCATGGCGCTGACGCACCGACGAGCCGACCGCGCCGCTGCCGACCCTCGTTGCCAGGTCACCTCAGTCCCTCCTCTCCCCCGACCAATCACATGGATGAGCTCCCCTAGTCGCCCTCTCGCTCACGCTCACCCTATTTTCCCCCCTCTCCCACCCGAGCACCGCCGCCCTTGTTCCTCCCCTAGCTCCGGCCGCCGCACGCCACTGCTCGACCGCCACCGTCCACCCCTGGACTCCTCTTCCCCGTGGGGACCCATTTTTTTGGGTCACCCCTTCCGCTCCGTAGCTCCCTCGCCACCGTCGAGCCTGCCCGTGCCGACCTCTGCCCTCCTCTGTTTTCTATCTGTTGGCCCCCTTCTTTCTGTCTCACTGTTTGTCCAAACAAAAAGGTCGTATGATCTCATCCAATCAACCAAACACAGTATTGGTATCGTTCTATTCAGGACCATCAAGAACCGTCCCATTTAACCTTATTTATCCATCCAAACACACCCTAATTCCCACCGTTTTGCGACGGTGGCGCACTGGTCGTGCCTGTCGACCGATCCGCAGCCACCCTCCTCACCCCATCCGCTCGTGGCGGGGGCAAGGCAACCCGCTCGCACACCCGTGCCGACTTCACCGCGCCGCACGCGGCCCTGCCGCGACTCAATCACCCCATCCAAGCCTGCGCGCGACCCTGAAGGCTCCCCGCACGTCCACCGCCCACGCAGGCAAGCACGCAGCACGCGGCGCTTTCCACCCGCGACCGAAAAACCCACCAAGCCACTCCAGGCAATAGCCTTCACCGGCTCACCGCGCGCCGGCTTTGGGCCGCACCCGTAAACGTGGGTACACCACTTGGTTTGCACAACCGACACAACGTCCCTCAGCCATGATTCCCAGAGCCAGAAATAGAGAGACGATCGTATGATGGCTGAATCGTTCTCTCATTCATCGTCAGCTTGACATAATGTCATATACACCTCCTTGAAGAGCCTTGGGCTTGGGCCGACATGGGCTATGGACCGTAGAACGAACTGGGCCAGGGAGTACAAAAGGTAACCGCAACTTACACTACAGGGAAAACCAGAATAGAATTGGCATTTGCCTTCTTCCTCCTGACTGCTTCCTCTCTATCTGTTCTCCCGTATCATGCTGTTCTTCCTCCCACCCTATAATCCTTCTCAAATCCTCCATGTATTCTCCCAAGTTACCCTGTAATCCGTACGAATCTACCATATTTCTAGTGCTATTCGTGTTTGGCAAGTCAGGAACGTGACACAGAACTAGGAGTAGTAGTACAACATCCCAGTGCATATGGTCAGAGGCAGACACATGCAAACAACTCACTAAAACCACAATATCACATCAGAAATGTCAGATGGCGAGTTGGCGACACAAATCTCGCATTTTATTTTTACAAGAAACACACGCATCCCAGATATCTCACACCAACCTGAACCAGCAACCAGACTACCTTGTACACTTGCCTTTTTTTTAATCAGAACCAACGGCGATCATACTCTACTGTTGTGCCAGCTTCTTCAGGTGCTGAAACATCTTTTGCTTTATCCACTGCCGGTCGTATGGCAGGAAAGCATGAAGTGAATGGTCATACCTGCAAGTCTAGAGTACATAGCTGGTAAATTTTACCACATCATTGTATGATTAGTCGTTTTGCCTTTGTGATTTAACACTTGGAAGTCATGAAACTTGTACTCACACAAGTGCACTTATGTCGGTTAGGCCATCCATGAAATTGTATAGGTCGGTGATATCATAAGTTGAGTTCCTGACCATCGGGCTGACATCCCTTATTTTCCTTTCATAAAGACTGAAGATCCCTGTCGTTTCAAGAGCACCATGGTAAGTGAAATGAGAGTAGCAAAAGGGAAGAACACACGTACAAACACAAAATGGACTCAAATATGACAGAGTTGCTAGAGAAAGCACACAATGCTTGCCCTGGACATGATTAAGATGGCACAGTTTAGGAATTAAATATGCTTTTCCCAAGACATTAAGGAAAACAGGAGCCAATCTTATAATTGCTGGCATGGGCGAACCATTTGTACATATATTCTCGATACCAGCAAGGTCCTATGATTGGTTGTTAATGTTACTCCCAAACCATGTGAAAATTACAGACATCAGCGTTCATTTTAATGGTTAAAGAAATTTTGTGACCACTACCATCTTGATTCAAATTGAAGCAATATGCATATTCTTCAAAGACAGGCCAACAAATTTATTGCAACCTAAGCATTAAAATTTTGATCGCATTAGTTAGTTGCCTCTTCTAAACATTAGTCATAGCATATCATGTTAGTTTTCTGAAAAACAATTGGCACACAATCAGTTATAGGCAAAAACCAACCATGTAAGAACTGGCAACTATAGAAGATAGCAAACAACAATCTAAATCAATTTCCAGAATGTTCAGTCCAAGGTCCCAATCAAGTGACAATGAAGCAAACATGTTCATTAGCATATATCTTCCATAGGTTCTCAAATAGAAGTTATTTCCAGGGGCAATTCCATATTATCATTGTAGTACTACTTAAGAAAGAGTAAGCACTAAAGACCGCTGTCAATTGTCTTTTTTTTATAAAACCATAAATGCACCTTCCGGCCTTGTCAATTACAAAACCACTAAGAGTCTTCCTAAGGAAATTAACAAAAAAAAACAAATGCCGAGCACTGCAGCAAGCACACCCAAATTCCACGAGGACACACGAAACAAGGTTAGCAACCAAACTCTCCAAGGAAAAATGAGATAAGCAAAATTCCACAAAGCAAGCGATCTGCATTTGACATCTAACAGGCACAACTAAATAATAGACATGCAAACTACACAGAGCATGTAAGCTACCGTATAAATTTCCCACCACCCAAAGAAACAGCTGGAGATCATGTAGACAACTTCAATCAAGCGTCAACAGAATAAGCATAAAAAAACACTAACAGTTGATTTATCGGTAGGATTATTATATAATCGTACCATACTCTCAGCGCAGAAGCACGAGCAGCCGATGCAACTCAGGACCCCCGCCGCACTCTCGCACGAGCAAGCGTCGACCGACGAACCCTAAAGATCACGCACGCCTTATTAGTAACACAGGAAATGATCGATTTCTCACCCAGTCCAATCCAGAAGAAGAGCTGGATAGAGCCAGGGAGGAAGATTGCTCGGTCGCGGAATAGGGGAAGTGAAGTCGATCAAGGGTTACCAGGAAACACGAATGCTGGTCTCCCTGCAACAGTGACAATGAAGCGTCCGGTGGGGTTGGAAGATGGAGGGTGGAAACTGCAGGACCGGCTTGGGCGGAGGTGGCTTAGGAGTTAGGAGCAACAGATGAGAGGGGCGAAGGGTGCGTGACCGCGTGAGCTTTGCAATACGCCGTCGATCGAAATAGGGGAGAAATCCTGTCGGAGAAAGAAAAAGAGAGGAGGAGCGATAGCGAGTAAGTAATATATAACTCGACTAAATGATGTGAGCGCCAAGTGAACCTGAACAAAACTATGGTAACTGGGCCAAAATCGGAGAATACCATAACCACCAGATGCTAATTGCTTGAGCTGAAATGACAGCATCAAGCAGAATGCCATGTGCAAACAAATATATATCGTCGTACCCTACCTCTGCTGTCAGAATGAAAATTCAGGGAAATAACACATGCATCACGCTTCATGCACACAATGAGACACTGCTGGCCATGTATAAGCAAACAAGAAGTTTTAAGACGAGCACAGGCTGAAGCAATCTTAGATCTCAAATTTTGACTCCTACAATAACACAATATATTGTAACCAACAGATTACTCCAAAACCATAGTACATTGTTACAAAATGTGTAGGCACAGAAAAGAACTAATAACATTAAGGGGACACAAAAATATCACATTAAGCCTTGTTCATCTCAGGCTCCAGCGAATTAAGCCGTTACCCGAGAGCAAAATCCATGGCTTCTTTCTTTCCTTCGTTGTCGAAACAAATAGTAAACACTCATCTGACCTCGCAAAAATATACAGCTCAAAACCGGCTGTTGCCCACATCTCCAGCACGAGAGTTCCTCAGGGATGAAACACCTAAACTATAGAGAATACACGATGCTGTTTTGCCTAGATACAGCATCTGAAATGTTGATAGGACAAAGCCGCCAAGAGCTATTATTTCAAAAGGCTGTTGCAGGCGTCGATTACAGCAGCATGTGAGCTCAAGATAGCCTGACCTGCTGGTTTTGCCTCCAGGGTTTTCGTGACAGCGTTAAAAATTGCTTTACGGAAGAAGGCATCCTCCATTTTCTTTAGAATCTCCTCAACAGCTTCAAAGCTCAAGCCACACGACAAAATCAGACGAGCAACAACTTCACCAAATTGTGCTGGAGCTTTAGGAAGGTCAATACCGATATCTTCCAGCAGGGACCCATATAGCAAGCATCCAGTTTCCAGGTCTTCCGTCTTGAAAATTTTCTTGGTGTACAGATGCTCCAGAAGCCTAACAACAGGATCAACAAAACTGGTACCTTTATCCAGAGCAAGATTGATAGCTTCTTTAACAATCTCAGGGTAGTAATCAGGACTCTGCAACTCCTCAATACATTGTTGTGCTTCATCCAAAATACGTATATCGAAATACTCCTCAAGAAGGGCTATTGTCTTCTTCTGAAGCTCGGCGGGGATCACCTTGGGAGAATTTGCTGGTTTGTCAGGGACAGGTGCAACAGCTGGAGCTGCACTTAATGGCTTTGGCGATGCTGTAGTTTGAGCTGGTGAATGAATAGGACCAGCCGTAAAGCTGGAAGGGCGAGACGGTGGACCACCAGTGCCCAAAAGTGCACTCTTGCCAATTAGTGATCCACTGCCTTGAGGAAGAAGCCTGGGGTTGATAGATGATGGCTTGTTAATAGACGATGGCTTATTGAGCATCGGACTCTGGTTGCGAAGTGGGTCGCCTCTTGGCATTGATTTAGAACGTGGAACTTCCCAGTTATCATTATCTAACCCAGGCATTCCAGGCATCTTTCTTGATCCAGGCATCCCAGGCATCATCCCTCCTGTTCCTGGTCGGTTCACTGGAAAACCTCCAGGCGAAAGGGGGCCACCTGGTGCATTACGGCCATTCCTAATGATCGCTGTTGCCCCTGGCCGTAATCCAAGATTCTTTTCAGCCTCAGTGTGAATTTCACTGATTTTCTTGGCCTTAATCTGAAAATCACAAACAGCATAAAGCTCAGAATGATATTGCATTTACAAATCCAGCTGGACAGCAATTGCTATAAGAACAGCAAACTAAAAGTGGAAAATAATGTTGAAGCTATGTTTAGTGATCAGTTTAAGTATTGAGATCAGAAGCAATATCTGGGACCAATCATTACACCCACCCTATAGTATAATCAAAGTAATGGATTAATTTAACAGAATGATTGTGAGGATGTGCAATCTCTTATTTTTGCGTCAAGTTGGGGTGTACAAAACTACAAACCAAAATGCACGCCTCACTAATTTTCATTAAATGTACAATTCATCACGCCGAATATTGTTTGCCACTCCATACATGCATGCTAGTTCTTCAGTTCTTCTAGTCAGTTCACCATTAAGAGCTTAAAATCTTTCCTACGAAGTGATATGCCTCTTCTAGTACTATGGCACTAAAGTGTGATAAGCTACTGTCCAGTGGTAGTGGTTAATACTTAAAGGCTGGTATACTGCACAGTAATAGCAGTGCACCAGTAACATCAATCAAATATAACATTATGAAAGACACGCGATGTAGAGTAGCTAATGCATACAGTTAAGTGATTTTATTTACCTCCTCACGTCGAGGTACCCAGTTGTTCGAACGGAGATCAAGCACATCACGAATCATGAACCTCAAACGTGGCGCCAAATTAGGATTTGCTGTTAGCTCCTTCATCTGGTTGAAGTAGTTATCATTAATTCGGCGAGACTTTGGGTTCTCATCAAGCTGTTTACCGATTGTATTGAAGAAATGACAGATGGCTTCAACATTTTCCTCTTCAGGGCAAGCCTTTTTATCAGGCCCGAACCCCAATAGTTCCTACATACGGCAAATGGATTAGGCAAGTTTTCACTAAATAATAATTGTATTACCAATTTCCTGATGTGTACCTGAACAATGTGATGAACTATCTTCTCAGGTACCATCTTTTGCTTGAGTAGCTCACCAATTAGACGAATATTACCGAGCGTTCTAAGTTTGACACTCCTTTCTTTGTCCCTTCTCTCCGTCTCTTGATCAGGGCCAGTCAATTTTGCTATCTCGGCCCTTATGCTGTCGGCGCCTTCAAAGGCTTCCTGACAATTGTCCAACAGCAAACGTTTGAATGTAATCTCTTTACCACCTGGTTCTTCAGGAGGGAATGATGGGAGGTTGTCATTGAGATCAGAACAAAGTTGAGCATACATCGGACAAAAGGTGGGCTCAAAAACAGCCTTCTCAAATATGAGAGAGATAACATCCTGAATCAAAAAAGAGAGGATAGATGAATCACCAGGATACTGTCAGAGAATAGAAAGCTATGGGACAGACGGAAGGAAATAGTCGAACCTTCAAAATATCAGCAGTAGTAATTCCAGCATCCATTAGTTGGCCCTTGAGTAGATCAAATTTCTCTGGTGTCAGTTTGTTTAATATACTGCACAAGCAAGAGCAAATAAACAGCATGAAAAGGCCAGACAGGAACTGGGACAGTTTTACTTTGTAAACAAGAAAACAAACAACCGCTTCAAAAATAACAAACAAGCAAAAAAAAAAACATGACCATTATATTACCCTTTCACTGTTTTCAGGACTCTATCTTTCTCCGAGAGATTGCCTCTTCGGGCTGACCAAGGTACCTCAGCCTTGATAAGGGCAGGAGTCGGGCCAACCTGAAAGTTTGAAAACAATACAGCATTACAACATATGAAATCGATTGCATACAGCAAATTGCAGGTATGACTCGTTGTTGAATATTGACAATGTTCTATACCAAATGATCTTTTGCCACCTTTTTTGCTTTTAACTGCGCAACTTCTGCATGTAGTTTACAATTCAACATTCGTTGCCAGAATGATATGTTTAGAATTGCATAGCATGAAATTTAATGAAGCAACTTGTATGACAGGACAACTGAAACATGTTTAAACTTTAAACTATGGTGTACAGTTGGATCGATGACCCCAACATTGACAGAATGACAGGTCAGCAAAACCAAGTTGCTCTGCTAAAATTTGATAAAAAAGAGTTACATCACACATAAGCATTGATTAACCAAGGCAGATGGGTATTAAATCAGAATCAGTATCGACCACAAAACAAAACAAAAAGTGATCCATAGTAACCACGTTTAGCACAGGAAGAGGCAGGAGCTTATTCAAATTACAAGCAAATAATGAAAAAGGTCAAATGGAACAGCAAAAGTAACCAGAGTTACGGATCCTTCTTATCTCGAAGGTACCTGAGCTTTTGAAGCAAACTGATCTTGCCTGTTAACTTGCTCTTGCTGCCTACCACTTGAAACATATGCTTCTTTTGCTTCACGTATGTTGTCCCAAGACTTCTCTTCATTAACCACAGGAGGTTGAACTGTGCGTGCACGCCAGTCACGGTTATCTGTCTCAGCATACCAATTGTGTGCTTGTGTTTGTGTTTGTGTTTGTGTCTGCACTTGCACCTGCATAACAAAAAAAACTACCATAAGGATGCTACATTCCAAATGTGCAAAACAAAATAGCATCACAATAGTTTTAGCAAAACGATGTCATGAAGACCATTTGGCAAGGCTGAGGAGCATTAGAGTAATACAGAAGGGTAAAACAAGTCAATTATGATGCCAATGAGAAAATAATGATGAGCTCACATTTGAATCATTGCGAACCCAGCTCTGATCTTCACCGTGAAGCTCTGCATCAATCTCTTGCTTAATTCTCAAGATGTCATCAGGTACATCAGCAATCTGTGAGGAAGTGGAATTATAATCAGTGCATGCAAATTAAATAAAGTGTCTGCATTGTCAGGAATAACCTTAGACTTGTACTCGGTATAATGTATGCCCCGTCGAATGTTAGGTCATACGTGCAGACAAAACTATTAACCTAGTCACTGAAGTTAACACTTAACAGGACTGTAGTACACTTACCTCCATGAGGAAAGATAGCACATCCCTATCTAGACCCATCTTACACGTAAATGAAAAGGTGCACTATACCATTTAGCCTTTTCAGTTTCCACCCTCTTAAAACAGAAACATCCAATTGGGAAGAAACTAGGCTGCCCAAAATTCAGTCCCTTTTTCTACAAAAACTGTTACTGATCAGAGACTCCTCTATGTTTAGCCAGCTAGATATTTTTATGCCTCTTCCAATTGACGGCAACAGGTGCAGTTTCACTACTACCTCTTGTGAATGCCTTTACTTCATCCTTGAGCATCACTCCCCTCTGTTCATAAATGAATGCGTCTTTGGACATAGCACGGTCTCCAAGATATAACTTTCGCAGTGACAGTTAATTTTCCCAGTGGTATGCTAGCAAAACGTAAATTATGGAAGTACTTCTAACGGCAAATTTATTGGAATCAATTTCATGTGGTCAATCCAGACATTTTTATGTTTATTGTGGCCAAAGTTGGTTAAGTTTGACTGCACACATATCACGGTGACACACATTAGTAAATAGAGGGAGTATTATTTTTCACTGCCTATGTTCTAGTTTTGCCATAGCCCAAAGTATCCTAGAATATTCTAAATTGAAATTTGTGCTCTAATGTATCTCAAATCTGCCAGGCCACACTAGACACTTCTCACCAAAATCAGACAATGGGGGTACACTAAGCAGAACACATCCAAGAATATATTTACAGCAAATTTTCCATATAGAAACTGACTTCATATGAAGTATCAGATCGCAAGTACCTCACGCAGCTCGAGAAGTTGATCTCTTGTATAACAAATACGCTCACGTGTCTCAAAATCACCAATCTGCACCAAAATACCAGCCATGTCAGCATAGCAAATATAAGTCTAAATAAAAACAAACTTAAGAGTAGACTACAATATGGGCAATAATTTGAGAATTTGAACCCAATCAAAATAATCAAAACAAAAATAAACAATGCAAAGAACTGTCCGGTTTAGAATAACTTGTTTGGTCCAGATAGGCATGTAATACTGATGTGGCGTTGAGTATTAAAACATAGCTCGATATGCAAGTAGCAGCATAACCAGCAAAGCCAGGTTCATTTCACTACTTATGCACAGCCTATCGTATCCCACAAACCACACAAGCACAAGTGACGCCCTGAAAAGCTGAAATTCACCCGAAAGCGCACACCACCGGAATCCACTAAAATCCAACGTTGGTCCACTGAAACACCTAACTTTGATCAGTACGAGCCCCGTCAGATCCCAGTTACGAGTATCGAAGTATCAAACCCTTGTTATGCATTAACAACTCCTAGAACCTCATTAAGCAGTGTGATTGGATGCTAAAATCTCCCCAAATACAATAATGAAACAGCATCCCGCACCAATACACGCTCCCTCCAGATTAGCACAGCCCCTAATCCCGAGATCTGATATTCTCTCCCGGATCTCTCCCTCCCACCCCGTCGCGAAACCAATCGAATCCCCATCGAACAGTAAAACAACCCCCCAGATCGGGCGCCGCGGGCTCTCTCACCTTGGAGACGCCGGAGGCGCCGCCGCTGTGCGGGCGGAGGAAGTCGCCGGAGCCGGAGGTGACAGCGGCGAAGGCGGAGGAGAAGAGGCGGCTGGCGCGCGGGCCACCGCCGCCGCCGCCAGGGCGCAAGCTGATCACCGGCTGATCCGACTGCATGCTTCCGGTGTGCGAATCCGACCAGCGAACCGCACGAGCTCGATCGAGAGGAATCGGCGAGCGCCGGGGGAAAATCGCGGAGAAATCGAAACTTTTTCCCCTCTTTGGGGTTGGGAGAGAGGGTTCCGTGGGCGACGGGAGGCAGAAGGTTGGGGTGGGCGACGGGAGGAGGTGGGGTTTTATCTCGGGAACTAGGGCTGTGGGGCAAGCAATTGTGGTTTCTGCGACTGGTCAAGGGTAGCTTCGTACTTTTATACGGCGGCGGGGGGGTTCCGACTGACGTGGGAGGATCGGCCCCCACATGTCGGCGTGTCCTGGTGCTTGGCGTGGCGGTGGCCAGTAATTACGGTTTTGGGCAGGGGAGGTTGGGCTATCTACGACTGTGGTATCCCGGTGGGATGGGTGTTGTATTCGCAATTGGAATGTGTACGATATTGGTATTTGATCCGGGGAGTTTGTATGTCATAGCGTGTGCCTGTGCTTAGGCACCGCATGTGATACGTCAATATGCTTGAACAGTGTATATAAATAGATCCCAAGTTTTTCCCCAATAATTTCTTGTTAAAAATTGGCATAGC
The DNA here is from genome assembly GCA_036346405.1 of Phyllostachys edulis. Classification (NCBI taxonomy): domain Eukaryota; kingdom Viridiplantae; phylum Streptophyta; class Magnoliopsida; order Poales; family Poaceae; genus Phyllostachys; species Phyllostachys edulis. The sequence continues at coordinate 48,486,835 of CM070552.1, forward strand.
GCGTCACGTGTTAGTAAAGCTGTTATACATGTATTACCGTCGGCTGAATTCGGATTTATATGTGGCACGTAAACGCAAATTCCGTGTATTCCTGTACTGTACCTCTTTTTTTAATCCAATCCGTTTGTGAATTACCTGTGTTGGGCCTTAATGGCCCATCAGGCCAGGTGAGGCTCAACAGCTTACGATAGTTGAGCTGCCCCTGTACTGGCCTGGGCCTGCCGCAAATGTGAATAGGAAATCGTAAAAAGAGGCAAGGCCACGAGCCGTACCAGCGAGCGGGCCGAGAAGCGGAAAACTACAGGAAAACTTGCCTTGCCACCCGTACGCATTGGGTGCACCGTGCACGCATGCAGGGCCTGCCGATTCTGTTGGGCCCGTCAGACAAGATGAACCTGCTGTTTCTGCGCCACCTTCCGGCCGTGCCTGGGCGCGACCCGCAAGTGCACCGTGAACTTGCGTTTTGCCGGCGTCACCGACACGCCGTGCGGACGAACGGCACGGCCAGGCGGCCCGCGCACCTCACGGAGAGGCGTGGTTGCGCAGATCGGCACTGCATGTTTGCATTGCATTAGGGGGCAAAGCTACCAGAAGGTACAAAATTATTTTCCCTCGTAACTGAATGCTCGACGATCACCAATGTTCAGTGGTGGAATTGTTCATTTGCCGCCCCCGTAGAATGCCACTCCATTCAGTGTAACTCATCACTTGCCACCGGAGTCTTTTAAATGATAAGACCAGGTGAAGATATGAGTTGCCCGTGTGGTGTGGTACTAGGCTAGGCTCGCCTGCCGCAATAATCATTTCTTTACGGTGCAATGCGCATAATATGGAAATATCTTTTTTTTTAGTACACGTCGGACGTATACACGCCACATGCACACACACACATATACATGTTCTTAACGCATGCTTAATCTAGAGCGAAGGTCGTATAGACTTCACGAAGTGCAGACATACGCTTTAACCACTGAAAGTACCGTGTACTATTCACCCTTAAAGGAGATTTTATTGGTGAGCAACCTAGATCGATCCCTGGTGGGCAGCGTGCCAACTGAGCTACGACTCAGTCCTCCTAACATGGAAATATCTGTCTCAACTTTACCATCCAAATCAAGAGAAAAAACGTGCTCTCCCGATACTTTTAGAAGAACAATGATCAGCCCACCAGAGCTGTCATTTTCGCTTAGGGTAAGGCCATCTCCACTCCACCGCTCCCTCCTGGGCCAACTGGAAACCACTTTAAGTTTTGAAGCCCAGTTTTGATTGATCGCGTGGATGCGAGGAACCAGGCGGTTTGAAACTTCCTAATCCTTAGCCCATTTCCAATTTTCCATGAACCAGATGGAATGGTCGCGCATGCAGTCGCCTCACGCCACCAGACGCCTTCTGACAAAAAGTGAACCGAGCCCGAGAGAGGCCTCTCTGCCGGTTTAGCGTCTGACGCGTGATCGCCAAGTACAACCTACATGTTGCGGTGTTACCGAGGGCCAAGGGCGAGTACAGAAAAGAGAACTTGCCCCCGTCTCCTTTTTTGGCCACACGCAAGACGTCGAAACCTAATCCAATAATCTTATTAGGCCATGTACGATGTAGACAATGCCAGATTTATTGTCACACCATCACGTTACATAAGTGCTAGAATTACTTTTTTTCCTTCAGTGTTTAACACACCCTCTTCTTTCCAATGGGATCCACCATGAACTTAAAGTATATGTCTCTCTCCCTCCTCTCTCTCCCCGTCTCTCCCCTCTCTATCTCCGTCGCCGACGCATCTACTTGCCACCGTCGTAATCGCCACTCGCTCCGGCCACGCCGGCATGGCTCACCCCCTCCACCGCCCTCTCTCGCTCCAGATCCGTCGTCGTCGCTCACTCCCTCCATCGCCGCCGTGGTGGCGAACGACGGAGAGCACCTGAGCAGCGGCGGATCTTGAGGCGGCAGCTGACGGCGTGCATCCGACGCGCGGCAACGAGATCCCACGATGAGATGGTGGCTTCATCCCTGATCCAGGCAACGACGTCGCGCTGATAGGTGGACCCCGCGCATATTTGGCATCGGTGCATGTAGGTGCCCCGGTGTTAGCTTCACACGTTGTAATGGATGGCACCAGTGCTATGTACTCTCTTTCCTCGTCTAACACCGGTTTTTTCACACATTGTACATGGCCTTATAACCATGTTCTGATCAGACATGTACCCAGCTAGCTCATCGATACACAACGTCCACAACCTATACGCCCTTGTGTACCTGCACGTATTCGGTAAGACACAAAGTCACGAACCAGCTAGTACACCATAAAACTATTAGCTAGTAGGGTGCTCGTGCGTTGTAACGGAACCTCAAAAGAGAGTGATATATATTAGCAGACGGGAGCATAAACCGCATAATAAATATCAATTTTCTTTCACACACATATAAATAGAAACATTAACTCCCCCATAAAATACAGAAACCCATATATAATATCTGCCTTGCACTTAAAACAAAAGGCATTTATATAACCCCTGTACTGAGAAAGAATTCATGGAATACGTCTCGAGCACCCAATCTTCAAACAATGATTGATCAAGTTGGAGATCCAAAATAACCAAAACATCGCCTATAACAGAATCAAAAGAATAAGAAAGATTCCATAAATACCGAAATTACTACATAAATATATTTGTAAATATCATCTTTTGTAGCATCCTTCTCCTTTTCTAACACATTTGCAGGGCACTTGAATTCTTGAACAATCATCCACCAACTTTGCATAGGGATGACTGCTCTTCTCTAGCAAGCATGCTATAATTGAGTTATTCGTCGAGCATCCAATCTCCTCTAGTTTGAACTGATAACAAGAAACCTCCTTATAATAATCAAACAATGCATCAGTCTCTCGCTACCATTCAGCGGAAGCAGCTTCTTTATCTACTTAATCCAATTAAGTAGAGGTCATTTTCCTCTTCTGCTGCTTCTTGGTCCGTTACTTTGATTCATGCGCACAAGAGGCATCAAGAATCATATAATCGACTACTGACAGCTATTTCTTTTGCTTCACCACCATCCATCATAAAACCTTCAAGAATGTAGATTAAATGGCATACCAATTAGCTAAACGTGACAGAATTATTGCCATCTGTTCACAAGTTGTCCATAAATATTTGTGGAGCAACAAGAAAAGAGAGCAAGCTTTTTGCAAGAGATAGCGACAACATATTACAAATCCCTCCCATTTCACACTAATACCAAGTCAATTCACTTAATTCAAGCAACAAATTATGCTTTCGTAATAAATCTGATAATGGTTGTGGTCTAAAAATAACGAATTGAGCTCCAAAGCCTCCAATGATTAAATTCCCATCAACAAACATCCAAGAAACCGATGTCAATTCACTTAATTCAAACAACAAATTATGCTTCCGTAATAAATCTGATAATGGTTGTGGTCTAAAAATAACAAATTGAGCTCCAAAGCCACCAATGATTAAATTCCCATCAACAAACATCCAAGAAACCGATTCTTCCTAGAAACAAGCCCAAAAATTCCATTACCATCAGCAAGAAATCCAAGAAACGTCACTCAGAAACAACTCAAGAAAAATCCTACAATTTGTGGTTAAACTAAAAAAAATCTCTAACAAAAAGAACTTAACACAAACACAGAAGCAAGACAAATAAGCCAAGAAAATAGCGTGGACAAGAACCCTAAACACCTCCATTACACTCAGTACCACCATCCATGCATTAAGAAACCAAAAGAAAACACCCAAGAAAACCAAAACCTCGCCCAAGAAAGCGCACCTTGATCCAAGCAATACGATACACCAGAAAATCCTTGGAAATTTCCCCCAATAACTAAGTAAATATGGCCACATCTTATGTACTTAGGTGTGTGGGATAGGAGGATTCCTCCTGCTGCGCAGAGGTAAACCCTAATATTTATTAGTTAAGATAAGCCATGTGCAAACGAATTGCAACCTTTCCCAATGTAGATGTGCAAATTAGCATGCCAAATATGAGTTGGTCATATGGATTAGTTAAAATTTTGTCAAATCTAATTTAAATTTAAATTTAATATAAAATTTTGAATTTCTCACCATTTCAAATCTATTTTGCATAATTTCATGAAATGTTTTAGGTTATATTCAAAGGCAAAACTCCCACCAAAGATGTGCACTTATAGAAGGGGGAATTCATATTTTGCCCTTTTCATTAGATGCGTTTTCAGATTTACCCCCTTTCCCGATGTAATTGATATTTTGCCCTCCTGTTAGTCTGTTGTTTCATTATTTGCCCTCTTTTCATTATTTTATTAATATCTGACCGTTTCTCCCGTTTTGGCCATGCGAAAATACAATTTTACCCCTTCCGTACGCATCTCTTCCCTTCCGTGTGCATCTACAATTCATCCTTCCCCCAATCCATTTCTTCTCCTGAAGCTTCTTCGGCGCCTCCGCCTCCAACTCCTCCTCCTCCTTGCCTGACCGCCTAAGGTGCCTCCTCCTCCAGCGTACAAGACGCGCTGCCAAGATCTCTGCGAAGACTGCCGCCACGCCCTCCTGTCCCTACCCCGTGGCGTGAGCGCTTGCCGCGGTGTCTCACAACCGGCCGGCCACACTCCCACTCTCCGTCCTCGAGAAGGCGCAGGCGGAGCTCATCGACTACCGAAGCTCCAGCGTGAGCATCATGGAGATGAGCCACTGCGGGAGGGAGTCGACACGTCTCTGGCTCACCCGGCCCCTTGCGGTCTCCTCCCGCGCCCACGCCTTCTTGCCGACGCTGATGACGGTGTAGTCGAGGCACATCTGTTTGAGCTCCTCGATGCGGGTGTCCGCCTTCTTGACCACGTTGTTGTTGAAGATGTCGCAGAGGCCGCGCTCGCCAGTGAGCACCACGAGGCCGCCGCGGCGACTACTGCTGCTCGAGGAGCGGCAGCGAGTGGAGGTGCTCTTCCTCATGGTGCTCTTCTGGCCGTGAGCGAGGAGAACCACCTGGCCTTGAGCAGTGTCTGCACCGAGCAGCGTGGGGCGAGGATCCGGGAGGCACGCGGGAGAGCGGGAGGCGCAGGGCTTGGGGCCGAGCCCAGAGAGCGCAAGGACGAGGGTGGTAGGGGCTTACTGGCCTTGGCGAGGCTAGGCCAGAACCGAAGCGGCGGCGACCGGCCACCCAGTGAGACAAGGGCATAGCAAGTGGAGGTGGCCAATGACGCTTGAGCCAAAGCTAAGCGAGGTGCGATGGGGTGGCCGTGGCAGCAGCCCAGCCGGTGGTGCCATGGGGAGACCGAGAGAAGGATGGAGGCAAGCAAACTTCAGCCAGGAAGAGCACCATAAGGAGAAAAATGGAGAATGGGTTGGAGAAGGGGTAAGATGTCATTTCGCGTGCCTTTGTAACAGGAAACGGACATAAATGATTAAAATAATGTAAAGAGGGCAAAAAGTGAAGAAACAGACTAACGAGAGGACAAAATATCAATTACATCGGGAAGGAGGGTAAAATCTAAAAACGCATCTAATGAAAGGGCAAAATATGAATTCCCCCCTTATAGAAGTGAAAAAGAGGATGCCATATAAACATAAATGTTTGCAGGCACCATTCTTCACAATCCACACTTCTTTTTCATTTGCTTTGCTTGTCTGAAATATACCTATTATAGTCATCCCAGGCCTCTTTAGTTGCCAAAATTGCGAAAATAAATATAAGTAGGCCCATGTGCTTGTAGGATTTATAGGGGTAATAAGTGACCATAGTTGGAGACATGCTATCAACAAGAAATATTGATTCATGGAACGTCTGAAACACCAAATTAAGCAATTAGCTTCTACAATCAACGCAACTTCAGTCAGGGCTTCTCCATGTGTGATAATGCACCAACAAAGAGACTTCCGTTTTAAAATATAGAATAAATGCAAATAATACATACGAACCTGAATTGCTCCCATAGATTTTTTCGGTAGGAAGTTTAATAAGGTGTACTTTTGTGTTAGAAATCCGGTTATCACAATAGTCATTTTGGTAAGACTCATAATTTACATAGACAAAACTTCATTGCTAAAAAAAATAACCATAAACTCTATGGTGATTTGTCCCCTTTGATTATCCACGTGAGATCAGCTAAGTAGCCCTACAAAAAAATAAAGAAGATTGGCTTAATAATGACAGCAAGATGGAAGCTCCAAGTGAATCAATACCAATCTATGTAAAGTGCCGATGGTGAATTAAATTTAAGATATATGTAAGGTAAAAAAAGAAAGTTTTCCAATAGAATCGGAATTGAACACACTTCAATCTCCAATGGAACTTTCACCCATAGCTATGTGCAAAATCCTGAATAGGATACTTCTATCTATGGATCCTATGTTGGAGTCTAAAGACACTGTTATGCTAAGTCTCTTTACTGAAAGCCTGATCTATCATCATCAATTCAACAAATCACATAATGTGCAATGGACGCGTAGTCAGCCAATTGCTACCCTACTTCAACCAGTCTAGGTGATGTCCACTTGGCCCACACCTATTCCCAATTTCTAGTGATGCTGCTGCATACCTGGAAGCATGGATGATATAATCTAGTCAGGCAACAGTAAAGTAAAATGGTTATAGTCCTTCGGCCCTCTGCTATGCACTGAATCTGCAAACTAATTAGACCAACCGTCTCCCAGTCCCGAAACGAAGAGAGCCCTACTCCCAAATGAATCGGAAAGGCACAACAACAAAACATGACAGATTGTAGCCACCCGAGCACACGCCTTACACATCAGATGAACAAGGAAAAAAATAGGCGACTTAGGACTTCGGAATCAAATCGTCTACAACTATGCTAAAATCATCCATCGATCTGGTCGTTGCCTAACTCCCCCCACCCAATGCCAACCGTCAAAAGCCGAAACCTAATCATACATCCTAGCTTCCAATCATTCGTGACCGACGCGCGGCCAATCTACATGTACGAAGGGTAGCGCGTGATCGTACTGATCGACAGAGGGTTAGGGGAGAGAGGGTGGGGGAATGCTTACCAGGGAAACCCTGATCTCCAACGGAGGGCGGTTGCAGCGACCAACGGCGAAGATGATGGAGGAGATGCGCGGAGGGCAGAGTCATCTCTTAAATTTGGCGGGGAGGATTGACGAAAGGCGGTCACGGACTTGCGATTCGCCGGACGGACCTGGTCCGATTGAACGAATTGGGCCAGAGGGCGTCCCGGAGCCCCCGCTCCATCTGGTACAACGTCGACACGCCGTCGCCCTCCTCCCCATCCGTCACGGCGGCGGAGGCGATGCTCATGTACTAGCGTATGAGGTTGCGAACGCGCACATGGGGCAAGTTGTAGTCGGTGGTGAGGGAGCGAAGGATCTCCCCCCGGTCGAGGGAGCGGTACCCGTTGAAGAAGCGGCGGGGGACGGGGAGGCGGCAGAGACGGAGTCGTGAAGCCAGTGGCGAACGGAGGCGGCGCTAGGGTCGGGGCTGGCGGGTGGCGCTGGGGAGGAGGGGATGGGTCGGGGTGCATCCAAGCGCGAAGGAGGATGGTGAGGGATCTCGGGGTGTGATAGAGGCAGCTGAGGAGCGAGGGGGTCGCGGCGGTGGGCGAGGGCGGCACGACACGGATGGGAAGGAGGGGCGAGCACGAAGGCCAGGGACGATGGAGGCGGGCAAGGAGGTCGCAGCGGTGGGCAAGGGGAGGGCACGGAGGCGAGTAGGGATGGCAATTGTGCCCCGATTACCCGCGTGTCCGCGGAAAAAATGCCCTAATGGAGCTGGGCATAGGGTGCTTTCTTTGCCCACGGGCATGAAAATAGGTGCAACTCTCTGCCCATCGGGTAAACGGGCATGGGCATGGGTGAGCTCCACCCATGCCCGTCTTGCCCGTTTACCCGCCAACCCATGCTGATAGGTAGGCCATACTCCCACTAAAACCCTGTTTACTCAGTCACTGGCTCACTGCCAGCCCTGTCCTCCGCAAGCTCCCCACCCACCCCACCAGAGGCCACTAGATCCAGATCAAAATCCTCTTCTCCCGTCCTCCCAGCCGGCCGCCGCTCCTGTCCTCAACTCAGCTCGCCATGGAAGGGGCGGGCCATTATCTTGCATTATGTTGTGTTTTTTGATCCTCTCTGAATGTGTTTGCATGATAGAAATTGAACAACCGCTTGAATTGTTATTCTGAATCATACATGAACTTGGCAACTACTCTAGCCTGGAACAATTGCACTAGTGACAGAAGTGGTTTATCCAGATCTTTGGCATTATTTTTTTAGGTCAAATGCATTTAATTTATCTTAGCTTTCATTTAGCTAGTAAACTACTAAAACAACCTTCACTAGCCTTTCATGTCTTGGGCAGTACTTGCAAGAGAAGCAGGACCCTACATGATTACATGCAGCAGCTGATCACATCACTATAGATTGATACATAGAACTAGTAACTGAAGCCATGTGTTCACAGTTCTTATTATTGGATTCATCAATCTTTTCTGAAGTTGAATTCTGAGGGCTTCTGAAACATTATGTCAGCTCACTCTCTTGTATGCTTTTACTATGTGCAAATCAAAATCCTTTGACAAGCCATCAGTCCTTGATGGATTTGGGAATCGGGAGCATATATTGCTTGTTCTTGTGCTAATGTTCAAGTCAATCACCTGAACCTTTAGCTACATGGCAAATGCTACTACATGCATTGTCCTGCCATTGTTCGCGGGTACACGGATATGCCCACGGACGACAGGCATGAGCGAGGTTCTTTGCTCGTCGGCCTTCGCGGGCATGCCCGTGGAGGAAAATCGGGGGTCACAGGTATAGGTATGGGCGAGCACTACCCGTGTCCGCCGCGCCCAATTGCCACCCCTAGAGGCGGGGAGGTGGACGAGGTGTGAGAGGGTCACGGCGGCGAGCAAGGGAGGCGCGGGGCGGATGGGGGGTGGTGGGAGAGTTAGGGCAGCGGTTCGACGTTTTTCAGTCGTACGTGAGGTAAAGTGGGACGATTGCTTCCGCTAATCTTTATTAGATAAGATTGATCGCCCCTCACCAAAAAGTCAGCGCATTAGTGCTGCAAATCCTCTGTTCTCCAGCCAGGTATACCCTCTCGCGTAAAGGATCACAAGAGATATACCTGCTGTACGTACGTTGCTGCGTGCTGACACTGCTGCCGCACTGGGCCCACCCCCCTAGAACGTATCCATCGACAGCTTCTGCGGTTCTGCCACACCTCGGGCAGAGGCGCGCAGCTCTTGCCGGTTCGTGGCGTGCGTCTGTCGCGCGTGGGCGCGGTGCGTGCACGGTGCATCGGCACGGCACGGCAGGCGCCAACGGCGCTGTGGTCGGGTGCGTCCGTGCGCGGCGTGGACGCGCCGCGCGAACCGGCATAGTTACGGTGTTCAACGCGTACGTTCTTGCTATATAGCCCGTCCGAACCAGACCGTCCTTGATTCAAGCAACGGCGAAGGTGGCCTCCTCCTGGGTACGGATGGCCGCCAGGTTAAAGCTTAGCTTGGGGAGCAAGGCATCGTGATGGGCCCGGTGCTCAGCGACGTGTTAAGAGTACTCACGCTTGGCCTAAACGTGATAAACTAAGATCGGTTAGTTTTAAACTGAGCCGGATCCTGTTAGTTTGGTTGTGTTGTTACGTGCGGCGGAGGACGGATATAAATCTACGGACCTCATAAATTTTTTACTGAATCGCACATGGTCCGTGTGTGTATAAAGGTGGATACTACAATTAATTTGAACCATGATGGGTAGAATCGCATATCCACGACTCTACAACCACATCAAGAGGTGGTTCCTGTAAACCTCATCTCTTTGTAATAACGCAAACAAACAGTAAATAATTAGGCTCTGCGAGGATTCCGTTCAACATCAATTATAGGTCCGGTTGATCGTGTGGAGATGAAGGTCGAGACTAATGCAGGTGGTAGGTATGCATGCATGCACTTACATTATTGATTGGATTTTGATGTTTTTTTCCTCTGATCAGCCGTGTTTGCAATCAAATTGTTACGTTTTTCAAAATTCGATGTAATTATGGGGAAATGCTTTGAGCAAAAACGTATTGTTTCGCTAATCATTCACCAGCACCCCACACCCAAAACTGCAACGTATATGTCGTGTCTACTTTTGAAACGACAGCGGAAAGCTTTTTTCCTTCGAATCAAGGGAGGGCGCGACATCGGAAAGTGCATCCGCGACGATCGAGTAGAATCAACGTGCTGCCCCCGGATCTTGTTGGGTGCTCATCGGTCCGCGTGATGCGAAGAAGAGAAGAGAAGGTTGGACTCCCATGCTACTATGCTGGAGGCGCTCCGAGTGTAGGCTGTGTCCTGAGAAGTTGCAGGCCGGCCGCTGAAAGAGCCTGAATAGGGTGTTGTTGCCGGTGGAAGAGCCCGATAAGGGGGCTGTTGCCACTGAAGTGTCATCTCGAGACGCAAGAGGCGCAAGACGACTGTCTCGGAGGTCTTCGTTCGTAACAGTTGGTCCAGTCCACCATTGTTTGTGCCGCGCGGGTGGAGGGGGAGAGGAGTCGGGGTCGGTATCGTTGTCGTCGTTGTCCTTCATTTCTGCATCGTCTTCTGTTACTGCCGAGCAGAAGAACCGCTTCCTCACCTATTTCATCTGAAGCTCCTCGCTGGTGGCCCTGTCAGCGTGTAGACTAACCTACACCTGCTTCTACTCTTCTCTCTCAAGTTGGTGCTAGGCCGATCTTCTTCGTTGTCCGGTTCTACTTGTTCGAAGCTCCTGTGAGTTGGTTGGGAGGTGTTGTAGTCCCCTTAGCTTTGATGTGTTTGTGCGGCAGAGCTGGTTAGGGTGTGGTCTTGAGTTGGCTAGTGGGCGTCTCTAACTATGGTGCTGTTGTCGCTAGGCGTGTCACAGTTGCGGTTTCCCTCCCGCTGGGATTTCTTCCTTTTCGGGGTGTATCTTTTTATTTTACCTGTTTTCTCTTTCTCTATCAATGCAAAGGGCAGCACTCCTGCCTCTTCGTTCAAAAAAAAAAAACTCGCTATGGCGTGAGATAGAGCTTCGTACGGAGACGAGGATGATTTCAGGCTTATACGACGAGCACAAGGGGCTCCGTAAATGGGCAGGTTACAGGCAAAACATCCGCATTTTCAAAAGTTTGACTGCTAGAATAAACAACATACTTAAGAAGTACAAAAGTAGGCGCAGTGAAGCCGGACTGTTTTATTTGGCACCAAAGATCGATTCGTAAAAGTTTAGGGCTCGTAGTCCTTTGGACAATAACAGTGAGTTTTTGAGGGATTTGTGGAGGAAGAAAAGATTAGAACACAGGATGCACCAGGGGATATGCAGCGTTTCTGCAAGTGTTCAGGAATCGGCCGGTCCATCCGACGGATCCCTTTCCTCTGTTATCGTGGGAACGTTGACATTATGTGGTATGAGGCATGTATTTGGTTCGTTAGTTGTGATTTCCTTAGCTTGGGCAAATAGTATATATGTCTGTGAAGACTAGGGTTGAATTATTTAAGGATTTGTTAAACACCGTGCTTTCTTTTTCTATCATATGGTATTAATCATATTTCCTGTTGGATTTTGCTAAGAATCAATCGATTCATTTCTTGAAATGGAGCCATTTGATTTGTGTATCCCTCGTCCTTCACTCGAGTCTTCGTGTTGAACTCTGGCCGACAATCTTCGTCTCGGTTCCGTTGTTGAGTGAGGTAAGGGTCGTCGTCTGTGGATCCAGTGGTTGTGACCAAGGATTCAAAAACCAGATACCGAAAAAATATCAGGCCCTTCCCGGTACTGGTTACCGGTTTTAAACCGGCCAAAGTTTATTAAACGCAATTTTAAATGCTCTACCGGTTACTGATTGGAAACAGGCGTGGCGAGGCGGTGGTGCTTGGGCCACCGTCGACTAGCTCTGGTTGCGGCATATCGGAGGACTGAGCTTGGAGCTCGGGGTCCAATTCCAAAGACCAAGGTCGCGGTCCCGACCTTCTAACCACTTCTCTTATAAGTGACTGATTGTGACAGTCTCAGCATCGTCTCGTCTTAGATTATGATTGTGACAGTCTCTGCATCGTCTCGTCTTAGATAAACACCGAACCTGATTCGTCAATCTGATTCATCATCTCTCTTTCATTTGGGGGTGGTATTTTAGGGTTTGCATGTGCGTGTCATGGTTTAGATTTGGTTCATATTGTCCATAAAATGCAAACCAGTTTGGTTTACAGATATCAACGAAGTGCTAACCGGTTTGGTTCATATGTATCAACAATTGATGCTAACCAGATTTATTGCTACATGTATACGACGATAATTAGCTTAATTGGTCTGCTACCAACACTTCCCCAATAATTGTACTAGCTACTAGTTGTGTTGGCATTGTGGGCATAATTCGATGAGAATCGATTGGTTGGCGGGCATGATTCGGTGAAATTTGGTATAATTAGCTGATGTTCTTTTCAGATTATTGTCATATATACGTGGCTTAACTAAACTGCTGTAGTTGCAGATACTCGCCGTATTTTAGGTGGTGAATGAAATTTGTATAACAGGAGTGCAACTAGTTCTCACGCAGACAACGAACTGTAGCGCAAAATTATACTAGTACTTGACCCACAACGTCCTTCCTCTTCTCCATTCGATCAGCTGCCTCTTCAACCTGCTGGTTACAGCTAAGTGGGCAACTACATTAAACTTGTACTAGCTCAATGGACGAGGTTGCAATGCTGCATTGCTTTGGAGTAGGAACTAGGAACGTGTTCTCTGCGCACATGTTCCACAGCGTAGAGCACATTTAGGGAACCGGTGTTCCTGGTTCTTGCTCAGACAAGAAAAACACAGTGCAGAATTGCTCATCAAAATAGTTCATCGCGATACAATTAAGCATCAAAATTGCACGAGCAAAGGCGTAAAATTGGACAAGGAAGCATCACAGCTGATCACAACTCACATGCCACGCTACTCTTCTTTCTCCGCTTCACCCTCCCCTGCCCCTCCACCGCCGCGCCCTCCCGCTTCGAGTCTTCCGCATCGGCGTCGTCACCGGCGCCGGGAGCGGAGTAGAGGGGCAGCGCGATCGACTCGGGCGTCTTCACGTGCAGCGCCCGCACGTTCCTCCACTTCCTCGGCACGCACGCCGCGGCCGCCTCCGCCGCGGCCACCACGTTCTCCACCGCCTCGCCCTGCACCATCGCCGCGTGGCCCACCCGCACGGCGCGGCACGTCCCGGCCTCCACCCGCAGCTCCACACAGCGCGCCGCCTCCCTCGCGGACTCCGCCCACGCCGGGTCGGCGAGGTCGACGGGCACGACCCTGCCGCGGCCCTTGGCTGCCTTGCCGTTACTGGGGACCCTGAGGCGGTGGTCGACGAGGACCAGGCCGCGGCGAGCGGCGGCGGGGAGGGAACGGAGCGCGGAGGAGTGGAGAGGCTCGATGTCGTCGGGGAGGTCGGCGGGGAGGCGGTCGGAGACAAGAGAGATGGAGGGGAAAGGGGAGCGCGGGAGGCGGAGGCGGTGCTCGAAGCGGCGGACGGGGGCGCGCTTGAGGGTGATGAGGAGGTAGATGGGTTCCGGCGCCGGGGTGGGGTGGTGCTGGAGCCACCGGAGGAGCGCCGCCACCGCGCGGACAACGGCCTCGCGGCGGAGGCGGCTGGTGGGGGTGGGCGCAGCAGTGGGAGAGGCGGAATCCATCGTTGGCGGCGGCGGGGAGTTCGGGAATCGATGGTGAGGGGATTTTAGGGTTTGCATTTACGCATGGGTTTCGGTTCGTTTGGACGTTGGACCCGAAGTGAGTTGGGGCTGGACGGCTGGTTGAGTCGGACCAGGAAGCTGGTGGCTCGGCTCCTGCTAGGGAAGTGAGCCGTGGCTGGAGACTCAGCTCGTACCGACTTAATCATGAGAGTGCGTAGGTCGTTGCTAGAAAACACGGACCAGCATTCCCTAATTAGCAAGTGCAGAGTATGTACACTGCAGTCGCATTAATTCTGTAGAGGGAATTGATATTTTCCCTCCCGTTAGTTGAGCTTTCATAAAATACTTTTTTTCTCGACGTAATATATTTTTTGTTCCTCTTTTAGTCTATTTCTTTATTTTTTGCCATCTTTATATTATTTTATTATTATCCAACCGTTTTTCCCGTTATAGCCATGCGAAAAGTTATTTTTGTCCCTCGGTTGGGACAGCCCCCGCAGCACGAATCCCTTCTGGCGGCAGGCGCTGCCACTAGCATCGGTGAACAAGCGGGCTCACAGGATCGAAATCATTATGGAATATTAGCAACGAAACCCATCCAGAAACCGAATCAAAACACCCAAAAATCACTTGCTAAGTCGTCATAAATCAGAGAAGTCTGAAGTGCATAAGACAACATGGACACTTGATAAATTGAACGGGCGTTAACGCTGAACTGATCGATGAGCTCCTTCCACCTGCAGGTCCATGAGCGAATCACTCCGCCTTCTTGACCCTGCAGAGCACCAGTTCTTGGCCCTTCTTGGCACCGAGGACCCGGAACCGGTCCATCACCCACCCGTCGGTTTCTTTGTCGGCGTCGTCGCTGGTCAGCCTCAGGCCACGCGACGGCCATTGTCTCTGGAGACCGCGACGCCCTTGGTGACCTCTGCCTCCTCCATGCTTGGGGTGTCGCCGACACGAGAGGGTGCTTGGGGAGACCGGAGAGGAGCGGAAGAGGCGGCGGTCATGTGGCTCGTAGATGAAGTCGACGAACACCTCCTTGGTGTCGGCATCGACGCGGTCGTAGAGGAAGCCTGCTCGCTTGATGGTGAAGGCGAGCGCCTTAGCGACGTAGAGCTAGAAGGCGTTGGCGGCGTCGCGGTCGAAGGAGGCCGCGGTGCTGAGCGGCGCCTCCTGGCGGGTGATGCGGATCTGGCGCGTGGTCGGCGAGCTCGGGCGGCGGATTCAAGGGGGGGGCAGCGGGAGCTCGGGGAAGAGGAGCGTTGAGCAGATGACCAAGACGCGGGGACGACAACTCCGGAGGCGAGGGAGATGCCGGATCCGACTGTCCCAGGCCAGATCCGGCAGCCCCAGGCCAGATCCGACCGCCATGTCCGGCCGCCATGAAGCCTCCGCCCATCGCGGAAGGAGAAGGAGAGGAGGGAGAGTAGGAGGGGGAGGCGGCGGTGGAAGGCGAGGAGATGAGGGAGAGCAGGAGGAGAAGGCAACGGTGGAAGGAGGCGACGGCGGTGCGGTTGCGGGAGGAGGAGCAGGAGAGAATGGGAGATGAAGGAGAGGAGGGGACGGTTTGGGCGGAGATGAAGGGGTCCAGGGTAAAAATATCTTTTCGCGTGTTCGGTAACGGGAAAACGGTCAAATAAGATTAAAATAATGCAAAGGGGGCAAATAATGAAGAAATAGACCAAGAGGGGGGCAAAAAATATATTACATCGGGAAAGAGGGTATTTTCTGAAAACCCAACTAACGGGAGGGCAAAATATCAATTCCCCCTTTGTAGATCGAGTAGTACTCCAATGCGCGTCAAAGACAAACGACGTCATCGAATTTATCGCAAAAAAACGTCAACAGAGAGGATGCATGGTGCGTTGTGACTGTGAATGGTCCGCTCCAAACTTTAACTGTCTCCACATAATTCATATGTTTTCTCTGTAAAAAAACTGTCACATTTAAAAGTTCATTTACAACTTCATTATACATAAATTACAATAAACTATTTATGTAATTTTGTGTGACGCCTCGTGTCATTACCCCAGGGGTAATCACACTTAAGCATACGGATTACTATTCGTTTGCTCAATAGAACACTGCTCCAACGAATAGTAAGCCTTTACCAGAGTTACGCAACAGAACAATAAGATAGAAACTGTACTTTTTATTCCAATTAGCCACACAAGGCTATGGTTCTTTACAAGTAGTAATTTACAATTCGCAAAAAGAAATGGGACCAAGTCCCTTCTATTGCCTTCCTTGCTCCATCAATCATCTACTCGTCCCACTTGTTGAATAAAAATGCCCATCTCATCCTGGCCCTCGTAGTCAACGCCTTTGCCTCCTGTGGCTTCTTCGGTACCTGCATGTCCTTTGTCCCACTCGGGATTATTCCCGATCGGACTAGGATCTATAAAGGAGAATACTAACAAGGTTGAGTACAAAAGTACTCAGCAAGCATTAATAGCAAAAGATGCATTGTATGACTTATCTATGTTTGTTATCACAATTTCTATATCATCTCTTTTCTGAAAATAACTCATTAAAACATTAGGTGACAGATTTTAATACTAAAAACATCACTTGTCACTCGAAGAGAAGATAGACCCTAGTGGTTCCCGTAGACTCCAATCTAGGAGACTGGCATGAATTCATGATTTTGTTTAGCGCTGCACAGGCTTGTACCATTTTACCCATAGCTACTCTGAACTCTCTTTGAACTGGGTCCACCGCATTTTCTTTGATGCGACTTCGAGTCCAGAATACATAACGTTTTCCAGGTTACGTGATTAATTTCTTCACCCATTACTTTCTGTCGGTGCAGACCTTGTCACGGTGCTGACCTTGTCATCCACCGAGTTCCAGCAATGTTGGTTGGGGCAGCTTCTATCCTGCACCCAATACTCTACCTTAGCGCTATAGCGCCTTGGATCCCCCACTTCCGGTCTCTCCTCATGGTTCTGGGTTCCTCCATTCACCTTCACACATATTACTTATCCGATGCGGAGAGAAAAATCACGTAACAAGGTAGCATTTTTTGCCCGCCGAAACGGAAAAATGGTTGGTACTGAATTTACGGCCTCTGACCGAGTAAGAGTTTTGTTGGTCATTATATTTTAACTATATGTAAAGGGGTCCTACCTCTTACCTCATCATCATCGTCGTCGTCATGTTCCCCTGCCTGGGCCCCCTTTACCAACCTAGTAATTCTTATCTCTTTCTTCTACTAATTCTCAGTTCTTATATTCCCATTATCATTTATTTGATTTGATTTTGAGAAATAGTTTTGATGCAATAAACATACAATACAGCAATATACGGTTTATATTTAAAATAACTATATTTATGTTCAAGAGGATAGCTTGCCTTCGTAATTGTAGAAAGGGTTGGCGCCGATGAATCTTTGATCAGTTACTCCTGTCGGTGCTGGTTCGTCCTCTGTAGAAATGCGGCAGCACGAATAATATATAAATGAATACTTAGTTGATTTTAAGTGATATTACGCGTACATAAGTTAGTAGATTCTTTTTGTTAGCACGTTTTAATTTAATAATATTTTTCGAGTCCTTCGCTAAGTTAGCACTCCTCACTATAGCTGTACTACTGTCTATTTGCTCTAAGGTCGAAAATGCTGAAGTTCGCATTTTAACGAACGAAAAAGGAAATACTACTGGCACTCACATTCAATAAATCTATTAAATTCTATTCGAGCAAAAACGCCTAAGTGATTTTACTTAAGTTCGCACTCGTTTATTTAATTCTATACAAAAACTCGGGATCGCTTTAAATTAATTAAATTAACATGTTAAAACCTTGCAACCTGCCCGACTATCTGCCAACGATGTATAGGTTTGCTACGCACGAATTTTCACTTTTTATTAACATAATTAATGATTTTTTATCTTATTTTAATATTTAATCAATAGACGGATTTTAAGACTAGTTAGCCCGATGTGACCTAAGTGAATTCGCTCGATCGCATAATTACGCAGTGCTAACATATATTTATTTTATTGCTAAATTTCTATTGTTACAAACGTTAATTATCCCAATTCATTAGAAATTATACAGTTTTCCTATACTTAAATTTCCTAAACCTAATTCTACTTCCCCTAATCCCATTCTCTAATCCCTCTTTCCTCATCCCCTAACCGGCCGACACACCCCAGCCTCCCCATCATAACCCAACTTTCCCCGAAATCCAACTTCTGCTCCCCTTTTCCCACGACGCCGCCCCTTTGCTCTGGCTCGGCCCGAAACCACCTCCGTCGCCGGCCTCGGCTCGGCCAGCCAGGCCATGAGCGTCTCTAGGCTGCTGTGGTCGCGCTTCTTGCGCTCTGCGCCCGACAAGGCGCTCGACCGCTCCTCGACCAGCTTTTCCTGCTGTCGGCTCCCTCTCGGCCCACCTCCCTTGGTCTAGCGTGGCCTCTAACCCCTCGACCGTCTCGCTCGGCTCTGGCTTAGGCCCGGCTCGGTCCACCGCGCGCCGCCCCCTGGTGGCCCAACACTAGTCCCCTGCGCCTCCTACGGCCCGCTCCTGCGATGCACCCGACCGGCGTGGCCTCTGGCCGCTAGTGCCGCCTTGGGCTCGGTTCCCCCCCTTCAGTTCTTTTATTTCACTTTGTTAGATTTGGTTTGACAAATACTTGAGGATCTTATGGTTTTGTTGTTCTTTCTTTTTGTTAAGCTCATGCATGAGTGACTAAAGGTGGAAAATGGACGTTGGATTTGGTTTGCTACTGAGGTAAACACCCCCATCTTCCATCCTCTCTCTTCTCTGATCCCTCCCCTTGCTCTGTGATGCGATGGACTGAGAGCTATGTTTGCTACGGTGGGATGTTCTGTGTGTATGCGTAGTTCATCCTATGGTATGAATGGCAGAATGGTAGTGGGGGTAGGAATATGAGTTACCTGATGAGTTGAGTTTTGTCGGTTTTGGGGTAGTGGCCGGGGTGGTAGCTAGTTGTGGTCGAGCTGGGGCTGCCAGCAGGGGGGTTGTTCTCCTGCTGGTCCTGGCGTGGCCTTCGGTGGTTGATTGCGGTTCTATCGCCGCCGCTGGCGTCGCCCTTGCCCTTCGGCTTCCTCCTTCTCCCTGGCTCCCTTCCTCCTCGGTGCTCTTGGTGGATGTGAACTGGGCAGAGCTCTGGTTTTGGGAGCTGGAATGCTTGGTGTATGCGATGGACTGGGGTCTTGAGCAGGGGGATGGATGTGGTGAGGGAAGTCTCTAGATGATATGCTGGGCTGTGCTACCGTGATGTGGCATTGAGGAACAGGGGGAATGTAGAATTTGTGTAGGAGGGGCTGGCTTGGT
The DNA here is from genome assembly GCA_036346405.1 of Phyllostachys edulis. Classification (NCBI taxonomy): domain Eukaryota; kingdom Viridiplantae; phylum Streptophyta; class Magnoliopsida; order Poales; family Poaceae; genus Phyllostachys; species Phyllostachys edulis. Next base: position 48,505,764 of record CM070552.1, read on the forward strand.
TGCTGGGCTGTGCTGCCCTGTGAAGTGAGTTGGAAGTGAGGAATAGGGGGAGGAAATGAGAAATGGTGTAGGGGAATGATGGTTCGGCTGCTCTCTTTCTTGTCTTTGTGTAGGGCTCTATCCACTCCTCCCACACTACGCACTGTGGGTTTAGTGCCCACTGGTTCACAGGATGCTTCGGCTACTGCTTTTGGTTTACTAACTGCATTTTGAGCTTTTTGGTTGCTTACAGAGATGTGAATTTGGGAGAGGTCCAAGGGTTGGCGATAAATGGGCAGGATGATCAAAAAGGCTCCAGCGACATGAATGCAAGAATATTGAATTGTAATTCTATTAATTATTGTAATTTACCTTGTGATTGGTTATAAACAATTTTTGTAGCAAGAGTCAGATTGTAATATATTACCTTTGTTTTGCAAATGAATTGTTGTAATGCATTCAAGGTTGTAACTTCGATGAATCCTGAGATGTATCGAAATGACGTATTAACTCCTGAGTTTGTGGTAGTGTTCCTTTTAGGCTTGTAATGGATTTCTTTTTGTAATTGAATCTTTAGTTATAATGATGTTAAAAAATTGTTACTATAATTCATATTGTCCCTTGTGTTGATTATGCGCTTGATAACAATTCTAAGATTAAACTTTGTCCCTGATTGATGAACTTTATTTACCACTAATTACTGATTAAGGTTGTTTAGCTTAGTCTAATTGTGTGGTTTCTCACATTTTGGTTCTTGGTCACTGTAATTTTTCTTGAAAGTCTTAATAACTCATATTTCCATCACAAGATTGAAAATCTCACATGTACTTTGAGAGGTTGAGCAAATACAAAGAAAAAAGCTACAACTCCATTATACATAAATTACAGTAAATTATTTATGTAATTTTTCTTCTTGGTCGCTGTAATTATTCTTGAAAGTCTTAATAACTCATATTTCCATCACATGATTCAAAATCTCACATGTACTTTGAAAGGTTGAGCAAAAACAAAGAGAAAAAATTATATACCAACAAAATACGGAAATGTGGTGAACCCATTATGTTCTTCACATGTATTACAACTCCATTATACATAAATTACAATAAATTATTTGTGTAATTTTGCTTCTTGTTCACTGTAATTATTCTTGAAAGTCTTAATAACTCATATTTCCATCACATGATTCAAAATCTCACATGTACTTTGAGAGGTTGAGCAAAAACAAAGACAAAAAAATATATTATATACCAACAAAATACGACAATGTGGTGAACTCGTTATGTTCTTCACATGTACTTTGAGAGGTTGAGCAAAAACAAAGACAAAAAATAAAATTATATACCAAAAAATAATGAGCGATTCGTATTTAATCGAGTGTGTTGTATAAAAGCTCCATATATGGGCAAAGTTAGTTGAGTGGAGTATACCAACAAGTACAAAATATGAACGGGATTAGCCGGTATGTGCAATTATCTATTATGGATGAAGTTGGTGGATAAGGACCTGAATGCGTCGATCGCGTGGTTCGGGAAGGCGATAAACACCGGGGACAAGGTGGACAGCGCGCTCAAGGACATGGTGGTCGTGATGAAGCAGCGAGGGTACCTCAACGAGGTCGTGGACGCCATCAAGTCGCTGAGGCGCCTCTGCCCCCAAGCAGTTGCAGGAATCCCTCAACAACATCCTCCTCAACCTCTACAAGGCTCTACAACACGAATCTTATAGCACATCTAACGAACAGAAAAGTGATAGTTTTGGCTTCGAAAAACTGTCGGAAGTTATATAGCAATTCCCTTGATTTATTCACTAGTCTTTTCACATCTTCCCATCAATATTTCATTTCAGAGACATCCCAAACAACCAACCTCCTATACAAGATGACTATTGACCACGGTCTCATCGAAGGAAGAAGTTCTACAGATCCTTCAATCCATTATAAGAGATGCAACACTAGGCCCTGATGGAAATATGACTTAATTTTTATAGAGCTGTATGGAGCTGGATAGGTGAAGTTGTCCACCAACTGGTAAGCTCTGCCTCAAGGTATTAACAACACCAACATTGTGCTCATCCTAAAAAAGAATCGTCATAAACACATCCCACTAAATTTAGGCCCATAAGTCGTTGCAATGTTATTTACAAAATTATTGCCAAATCTCTTGCTAATAGGATGCAACATCATATGCCAGGATGTATAGATGACTCTCAATATGCTTTTTGTAAAAGGAAGAGGAATTACTGAAAATATTGTTACCGCTCATGAAATTATCCACACATTTAGTCTCTTCCATACGCTTTCGACAAAATTGAATGCAATTTCATAAGAGCTGATGGATCTCCTAGGTCGAGGGTTTCATGGTAATTTCACAAATCTTGTCATGGCCGCATAAAAAAAAACTGCCTTTTCGCCCGTATGGGTAGTCTTATGGTCGCTTTCACAGTTATCAAGGTATCTGTCAAGGTTGTCTTGCTATTAATGAGTTCTCCTGCCGTATCAATGAAGTCCTTATTAACTTTTTTATATTAGATAATGGAAGAGAATAACTCTCCCGGCCTTTGCATCAAGGATGCACACAGTCCATTTTATTAAAAAGTTTAATCCACCAAAGTAACCAAAGCTAGGGGAAGTGTCTTAAAGTCTTACAATCAAACAACGATTGAAACTAAAACTCAATCATTACAAATCCTGTGACTACACCGCCACCCATGAATGCACAAAATTTGCTTCGCCACTACCTCCAGCCTTTTGCCTCCGGCCAACAGAGACTCCTTCTGAGCCGGTTTCTGCAGATTTGCCCAAGCCCTTAGCCAGTACACACTCAAAAAGATGACCTGCAAGGGATTTGTGACAATCTTCTTGTCAAAAATAACTTCATTCCGACATAACCAAATAGACCAACATAAGGCACTGGCTCCCAATAGGAGTTGTGACTTTAGAATTTTGGGAATACCAGCTAACCAATTCCCAAACATATTTGCTATAGACATAGGAGGAGATAAATTAAATGCACATTGAACAATCCACCATGCAAGACGTGCAAAGGGACATTCAATAAAAAGATGTTGAATTGTTTCCTTGTTAATACAAAAACAACACTTTTAGCTTCCCCTCCAATTTCTTTTGATCAGATTATCTTTAGTTAAAACTACCCCTTTTTTGGGATACCACATGAATATTTTGACTTTTAATGGAATTTTAATTGTCCAAAAAAAGTTCCTAATTGGGATTTGAGATCCGCCAATTATTGCCGCATAGAAAGACTGTACTGAAAAAAGTCAAGACTTATTCCAGTTCCACTTAAAAACATCTTTTTGAGAGATCAAGTGTAAATTAGAAATTCTCAAAATTAAATCATTCCAGGCATGTAATTTAGTCCCAATAATAGGTCTACGAAAAGAAATATTTAAAGGAGCCGTTCTTAGAATATTCCCCACTGTATCATCCTTTCTTCTTACCACATTATAAAGGATTAGATATTGACTTTTTAAAGAAGCGTCTCCTAACCAAACATCCTTCCAAAACCTTGTTTGCATTCCATTTTTAATCTGGAATGAACCGCAGCGGAAAAACTGATCTTTTATTTTCATTAAACCTGACCAGAAATGGGAAGTTCCAAGCTTATTAACCATCTGCGAGAGACATTCCCCCCCTAAATATTTTCTTTTCAACATAGATTGCCAAACTCCTTCTTCATTAAGCAACTTAAACAACCATTTTCCTACTAGACTTTTATTTTTTATGTCTAAGTTCTGAATGCCTAGACCGCCCTGATCTTTAGGCGAGCACACGTCGGGACCCAAAATATGCAATTCTGGACCCTCTGTGTATACTGCACTAGTTCAGGATCACGCTAGTGCACACAGTTGCAACATCAGTGAAATATCATTTCCATATACAAGGATAACAAATAAATAGGCAAATAACAATAAACATCAGAGTAAAGACCTTAAGGTCAAAGCTTACAATTAATGCTTCAGAGGGCAGGTAGCTCAATGAAGCGGCAGCGGAACGAAACAAAATAACTTCAGTGAAGCCCATCCATATACCCACAGGCAATCGACTGGGGTGCGCGACCTAGTTCTCCACGATCCTTGAAGTAGACCTGGTTGACTGACGATTCCTCCACTTCTGTTGCATGTTTTACAACATGCATGAGTACAAAACCGTACTCGCAAGTCATACCACAGAATGCAAATTATAGATGCAGGCTTATTCCAAAGGAATGGCTTCTGTGGTTCTTTTGCAGAAATGCAACATTTGCAATTGAATACAAATAATAGATTGAAAACATAAGTAAAACAAATAACTGTAATAATTTTAGCAGTTGTTTTGACAAAAACACATATCCTAAACAAGTTATTCACACAGCTACATAAGTTATCCCACACAGCTGTCACATCCCAAGTTTTATGAAAATCTACCCCTCGTGTGAAATCCCCGAGCATGTCCATGACCGCGGACACGGCTATTCGAATAGATTGATTAATACTCTGCAGAGGTTGTACACTTTACCCACAAGATGCAATCAACTTGATCAGAGCTGATCACAACAAAACCTTTCAGAAACTTTATCCCAACATTGACACTCCCGGTATGCTTAGCCGCCACAAACGCACACCGTTGGACAAGGAAACGACGAACCGCCCCGCGATGCGACTACTTGGTAGTACACACCTCCACCCAATCCGACACAGCTAACCTACAACCTGAGTAGTCAATGTCAAGAATCCATAACTTACTAAGTTAGGCCCGTCCCATCAGGCATGTGGTTGTACGAAAGGCCTAGTTCAATGGCGCACAAGGTGAAGTCCTTAATTGACCGAAGCAAGACTTCCAAATTCTAACCTATCATTCCCGCCAACACAGATCCACTATAAAAGTATACCAGACCACTTGCCCCCTTCCAAAACCTTTTCCCACCCTGTTGGTTAAGTGCAACACATGCCATCAATGAGTAATGACACATAGTGCACACAGTTTTATCAAATGGTTCTATAGTCACTTGGTCAAGTTTATAATTGCGACTTACATAAAATGATGACTCGAAGCATGGCTAAGCAAACTAATCGTATCTAACCAACCCACGTTGGTAATACAATAGCACCAACTAAATAAACCAAACTAGGGTGACAAAAGATTATGACATACAATTAGACAAGGTGGTCATAATAAATTGGATATTAACTAATCCCAAAAGCATTTAAATAAATACTTTAAAGTAAATGCAATAATTTGAATCAAAGTATTTTAAAAACTGGGTTCAATATGATCAAAGGTATAACTTACCTTGCTATAGCAATGATGATCTTATTTAACTTTAATCTTCTACTTCCTTGATCTTCAGCTTCTTCTTGATCAGGACTTCTCAAAGTATCAACGTCTACTCGCAAACAAGCAAATAAACCAAATAAATAATAACAGAGAGCAAACAAACTCTAAAAATTAAATAATAATCTCAGATAAATATATCTGGAATTTAGATGAATTTAGGAATTTGAATGGATTCAATCGGAGTTCGGATGCAAAAGATATGACCCTCGGAAGAATCACATGAAATGATGAAATCGAGAGAGAAAAAAATATTCAAAGAATATTCTTTCGGATCAAATAATTAAATAGAATTGGAGACTTACAAGTGGGGTCCACTGGTAAGCGAGAGAGCGAGAGAGAGAGAGACAAAGGCATTGGATGACATGTGGGGTCAAGGTACTAGAGGGAGAAAGAGAGATTGACAGGAGGGTCCCACATGGTATAGGCTTGGTGCATGATGGACTAGGTTTAGGGACTTTGGGTTCGGGTGGAGTTTTGGATGTGCCATATGGCAGGACACGTAGGTGCCACATGGATCAAATTGGTGAGGTGGACATTGATTTGGCTGCCACATCAGCAAAGAGAGCACAACCGAGAGGGAAGAAGGCTCCGGAGGAAACCATGACCGGCGGTGAAAGACAATGACGGCGAAGGTGAAAGGAGGCAAGGGAGATGGCGGTGAGCAGCAAAACGGAACCCCACGGGCCTAAGGATACCCTGGGTGGCGGCATCTCGACGATGGCGGCAAGGGCTCGCCGGCGGAGGTGATTCGGGCGGCGAGGAGCTCACGGCCACAGCGGCGATGACGATTGGATGGTGTCCGAAGTAGATAGAGGGGAGCACCATGACGGCGACAGCACAAGGATCACCAGTCAAAGCTCTGAATAGCTGGAAGATGACCGGAGCGGCGACAAGAAGGACTTGACCTACAAGGAAGAAGAAGACCTGCGATGGCGTCTTGGTGAGGGAAGAAACACAAGGAAATGGAAAATCAGATGAGGAGGGGTTGGGGCACATCATGACGCACAAAGGAAGGCACAAGGGCTCACCGGTTAATAGATCGGCAAGGGTGACCGGCGGCCGATTGTCGGACAGAAACGAAAACGTCGGACAGAAACAAAAACGGCGAAGGAAGGATCCTCAGGCGAAGACGAAGGCATCACAGTGTAGACCACGATGATGCAAACCCGTTGGTGGTGGTGGCTTGGGCGGAGAGGGACCAACGACGAAGATCTTCCAAAAAGAAGATGCGGCGGCGTCTCTGATCTTTGGAGAAATCCGACAAAACGCAGCACGAACCTGAGGCGGCGCCTTAGGGTTTTGAGGGAGGAGCACGAGGCGAACAAATTGACGTGATCGGCTTCTTAAATAGTGTCGGGATGGAGGGGTTCCAAAGATGACCGGCACGGGCGGCGCTGTGCGACGTGCAGGACATGGACTCCAGGAGTCCCACTCCGAAACGAAGAAGATGATGAGCAAGACGTCGGGGCCACTCGGCAGTGAGTCAAGGGAAAAGGAAACAATGCATGGCTCTCGGCTGGTCCTCACACGAAAAGAAAATGGAAGCAAGAGGCCGCTTGCTTGGCCGGTGCAAGAAAGGAAATGAAATCGCCCAAACGCCAGAGGAAAACAAGGAAGCGATGGCTGGGTGCAAGACACGCTCGGTGCCTGGCCGGCTCAATTGGGCTTCTACAAGACAAAAAAAAAAGGAGGTGGCCTTGTGCGGTGCTAATGGCCTTACCGCTTCAAGCGGATGGAACCAAGGCGTGAGCAGGATGACAAAAAAGAACAAAAATGGTGGGAAATTTGGTGAGAAAGAGACGGATCGAGCGGCCTGGCTCGGGAGGAAATCAAAGAAGCGGAGGTAGCTTTAAGCAAGGTGGGCTGGCGGAAACAAAACAAAAGGCGGCCTGGGAAGAGATAATGGCTGGGCCACCTCGATTGGCAAGGAACTGGGCCAATGAAAGAAATAGGAATTGTGCTGAAGAAAGGGTTTCGGCCCAAGAGGTCTTCTGAGATTTGCAAATAGGTTTTCTATTTTGAAAATAGCAGTAAACACAAAGGAAAAAGAAAAAAAAAAATAGCAAATGCACTCGGAAAAATTCTAGAAAATATATCCAAGCACATAGAACCCAAATAAAATAATTTTGATAATAGTTGATGTTGAGATTAATATTAAATTATTTTTTATTATTAAAGTTCCAATTAAGCTTTATTAATTCAAATAAAATCAAATGGTGAATTTTCTCCCTACTAACTATTCAAAAGATTTTTGAAAAGCCAAATTTTGGGACGTTACAGCACACTAAACTCCATTTAGAAAGCCTATATTTCTGTTTAAGATTATCACTCTGCCAGTAAAAATGTGAGCGATAAAAATCTTATCTTTTGAGAACTTCCCTAGGTATCTCAAAAAAAGATAACATAAACATTGGTAGACTACTAAGTACCGAGTTAATAAGTACTAATCGTCCACCAACAGACATATTTTTTCCTTTCCAATTGCTCAGCTTCTTTTCAACTCTATCCTCAACCCCTTTCCAATCACAATTCCTTAGTTTTATAAAGTGAATTGGAATACCTAAATACCTGAAAGGAAAGACACCTACTTCACACCCAAATAACTGAGTATACTGTGCTTCCATCTCTTTGGCTTTGCCAAAACAAAAAATCTCGCTCTTATGGAAATTATTCTTTAAACCTGATAATTGTTCAAAGAAACAAAGAATAAGCTCGAGATTTTTTGCTTCTTCTAAATCGTTATTCAGGAAGAGGATAGTGTCATCAGCATACTGTAAAATAGACAACCCATCATCAATCAAGTGGGGAACTACTCCTGATAAAAGACCTTCGTCTTTAGCTCTAGTGATAAAGATGGCAAGCATGTCCGCCACAAGATTAAAAAGAATTGGGGACATAGGATCACCTTGCCTAAGACCCTTTTGAGTTTGAAAAAAGGAACCAAGGTCATCATGGACTTTTATTCCTACACTCCCTCTCTTAACAAAACTTTCCACCCAAGAACACCATTTAGTTGAAAAACCATTCATTCTCAAAGTTTCAAGTAAAAACGGCTATTTTATTTTATCATAAGTTTTCTCAAAGTCAATCTTGAAAACTATTCCATCCAAGTTTTGTTTATGTAATTCATGGATTGTTTCATGAAGGATTACCACTCCATCAAGAATAAATCTCCCCTGCATGAACGCAGACTGGGACGATCTGACAACCTTTTGAACTACACCAATAATTTGATTAGTAGCAACTTTAGTAAAAACTTTAAAACTAACATTTAGAAGACAAATAGGTCTATATTGCTGAATTTGCTCAGCATCATTTTTTTAGGAAGCAGTGTAATGATCCCAAAATTCAAGCGAAACAGAGGCATTGAGCAAGTATGAAACTCATTAGACATGGCCATCATGTCAGTTTTAATGACTTCCCAAAACACCGGATAGAACTCAGCGGGGAAACCATCTGGTCTAGGTGATTTGTTATGTTCTATTGAAAAATAGCTTCTTTCACTTCCTTCTCCGTGAAAGGTTCTGTAAGTAATTTGTTTTCAGTATCGGAAACTTGAGGTATGTCAGCCCTAAAAGTATCAATCATGGATAAACAATTAACTTCAGAAGGTCCAAACAGACCTTTATAATAATTGGTGATATACTCTTTTAATTGTACATCCCCTCGTATTATCCCTTCGTCTTGTTCAAGCTGAAAAATTCTTTGGCGTCTATGCTTACCATTCGCAATCAAATGATAATAACGTGTATTTCTATATCCTTCCAAAAGAAATTTCGCTTTGGACCTTTGATACTATTTAATTTCTTCGTCTCTTAACAAGTTTGCCAATCTTTCATTAGCAAATTTTTTAAGAGATAGGTCTTCATCAGACAATCTCAAAAGCTCTGCTTTTTTTTTATCAAGCTTATCAATTAGCAAGTTGAGCTCTAACTTTCCTTTTTATTAGTCCCGCTAACATTTTTAGCCCAACCATGAAGACATTGTCTAAGATATCTAATCTTACATTGCCAAATGTGCAAGGCAGACTGACCTCGAATTTTCTTTTTCCAAGCATTAGCCACCAACTCCCGAAACTCATCCCTACAAAGCCATCCTAATTCAAATTTAAATAAAGGCTGATTCCCTCTATAAGAGGCCGCTCTCGTATTTAAAAGCAATGGTGTGTGATCAAACAAAGATCTTTCAAGAGCATTAACTGTTACCAAAGGAAATTTATGCTCCCAATCAGTACTCATTAAAACTCTATCTAGCTTTTCAAAGGTTGGATTATCTAACGAATTGGCCCAAGTAAACCGTCTCCCAGATAAAACTATTTCCCTTAAATCCAAATTATTAATCACAAAATTAAACAAAAAAGGCCATCTATACTCAAAGTTATCATTGTTCTTTTCACCTGCATGCCTAATAATATTAAAATCACCCCCAACTAAAATGGAGAGTGATTATCTCCTACAGGCATTAACAAGTTCAGTAAGGAATTTCTCCTTGAATTGGATTTGAGCTGCACCGTAAACAGCTACAAGGATCCATTGGAAACCATCCTCTTTATTTTTTAGATGAAACTTTACATAAAAATTGCCAGCATCAATAGAGACAATATCAAAAACCCGAGGATCCACCCCTAAAAGGATGCCCCCAGACCGACTTTGTGGCGGAGAACAATGCCACAAAAAATCTCGTCCACCACAAAGATGGTTAAGACTAGACACTGTAAAGTCTTTTTTACCAGATTCAAGAATGGCCACAAAATCTAAATGTTGCTCTTTAACCGTTTCACAAATGAATCGATGTTTAGCCAAGTCACCCAGACCTCTGCTATTCCAAACTAGACCTTTCATTTTAAATTTAATTTGATTGGCCTAAAAGGAGAACCTTTACCTTTATTTTTACCAGAGCGAGATGACCACTTTTTATTTGTTACCAAGGTAAAATCAGTATGATCATCCTCCACTAAATCCTCAACTAGATCACTACATAACTGATGAAGGACTGAGAAATCTTTGCAATCCTGATTCCCCTCTTCCAACTCATCAGCATCTAAAATCCCATTATTATTTAATCTCTGGAATTCTAGATTCTTAATATTCTTAATAGTACTAGCAATCTGTGAACTTTCGTCTCCTAAAGAAATACCAATGCTAGCATTTTTTTTAACAACTTGCTCATCAGAAAAGGACAAAAAAGAAATTTGATTGCCAGACTTTTGATTGCCAGACTTACTTGGATCAAGTTCGAGATCATGAACTTGTGCACGCCGCATAGCCTTTTGAACTGAGTCCTCATCACCAGATTGTTGTTTCTTGACACGTTCACTTTGCCTAAGAGTCTTCTGATCACCCAAGTGACTCATCGTTGGCCGGAACACCCCATCTGACTTGATGACCGCGGCCTTAACAATCTCTGAGTCTTCTAATACCCCTTGGTTACTCTCACGATTAATTGGCATAGGGACAATAGCCACCATGGGTAAGTCTTCCGCTGCCACCGGCTTCTCCTGAACCACCACGCTAGAAACTAACGAGCTGGGTGTAGCAACCGAGTTTACGTGCACAACAGTGTGCAAGTCCACAACCGGTTTGTCGTGCACAACAGCATGTAAGACCGCCTTACTGTCCATCGCCTGCTCAAGCGAGTCAACAGAAGCAATCTCAACCCTCCCAGCCGAGAAGTCCACAACCGGATTGTCGTGCACAGCAGCATGCAAGACCGCCTTACTACCCATCGCCTGCTCAAGCGAGTCAACAGAAGCAATCTCAACCCTCCCAGCCGAGGTGTCCCCCACTCCTGCTGCCGGCGAGGCTAGAACCTGTCCCAAGGATCTCATCTCGGCATCAACCAGCGCGTCTTGAACCAACTCAGGAACATTTACCCCCAAACTTTCACCCAACAGCATCTCATCATTTTTAACAACAAACTTCTGTTCTGAGTGCAAATTCAGGACAGAAGCCAACCCATGCTCCGGAATGTTCAAAGCAATCACATCATTCCCTTGGGCAGCCTCCTTAAGCTCTTCCGCCCTTGGTGTTACCCAGACCACATCTGAAGCTGAAATCCCCAATGTAGATCCTGCAGTATTTGAGGTACATCGTCCCTTGTTACTCTCGGTAGCAGAAGATTGAGAGTCCGAAGCATTCTTCAATCTCTTAGTATCCCTATCTTCCATCTCTACATTTTTGTCCCTACCTGAATTATCCTCTCCATCATGATCTGATTTCCTCTCAGTGCCTTCATCAACAAAATCCATCATTGCATCTTCTACTTTAAAGAAAATATCATAGACAAACTCACCAACCACAATCTCGACACTAGATGGAATGGCATCTACGTCAAGAACCCCCACCAGCATGCGAACCAAATCATTCTTGCGGACCTTAACCATGTCCACTCTCAGTGCTATACCAAGGATTGATCCTATAGCACAAAGGCTAAGAAAATCACGGACTTCAAAAGGCACTCCTAGAACCTGGACCCACACTTTCTGAAGCTGATACTTAGGCTTGGGTTTCACATTCCAATCAGAAAAGTGTAGTACCACCTTATGTTCCTTCACATGCACATCACCAATAGCCGCCATGCGAAGCGTATCTAGCCTAGTTGGAAAATGAACCAAAAAAGCATTATCACTCTGTGACTCCACCTGTGGGTGCCAATTCATCGGAAATAATCGGCGTAGCTCAGCTATCAGATGGTCCTCAGAAAAGTGATCGCCAGTGATCTTAACGAGCCCTGTCTTATTATTTTCCTTCTTCAATTTTTTCATCTCAGAGGATGTAATTTGATAAAATCCTAGTCCATCCGCCCCGAATCCACACAAATTGGCAATAGGTCGTGGCAGCAACAGCAAAGGACACTTATTTGGTAAATGATCACTTCCCTCACAAATATCACATACTAAAATTGCTTTGCAATTGGCAACCACATGACCTTTTTCTTTACACCTAAAGCAAGTTAAGTCTGAAGCCACAATAGCCCAACCAGTATTTATCTTAGGATTATTACCTCCACCAAACCGGCCACGTCCACGGCCTCTGAAATTGCTGTTGCCGAACCTCCCGCAGACAACGTTGGGTGCCCTAGGTTGACTCTGATGTCCTCCAAAACCAACAACGGGAAAACCTCCCTACTTCCCAAAAGCTCCTCCCGGTCCAGCTGCTTGGCCCCCAGAGCCACCGTTCACAGAGAACCGACCTCCAGCATCACTGAACTTCCCACCAATACTTCTCTCCTGTCCATCAGCAACAATGGTTTGCCCACTAGCGCCACCGATCTTCCTAGCCGCACCACCGGCCTGCCCACCTCCGAAGGCAGCAAATTTGTTCTGTCCATCAGCAACAATGTTTTGCCCACCAGAGCCACTGGTCTTCCCAGCCGCACCACTGGCCTACCCACCTCCGAATCCAGCAATTCTGTTCTGTCCATCAGCAACAATGGTTTGCCCACCAGAGCCACCGATCTTCCAAGCCGCATCACCAGCTTGCCTACCACCAAAGCAAGCAAATCTGTTTTGTCCATCAGCAACAATGGTTTGCCCACCAAAACCACCGATATTCCCTCCACACTACCGGCCTGCCCACCACCAAAGCCAGCAAACGACATATTCACTGACTCCTTCGTCTGACCTTGTCCCCATCCAAAATCCATCTCGCTGCTAAGTTTGGTGACATCGGCAAAATATTGCCTATCGCCGTTCGTCGTACCAGACCAACCGCTAGCCAATGCAGGGTTTGGTCGAGCACGCCTCCAAGAATTCTGAAAAATCCTTCTAAACCAGGGCAGCCCTCTGTGGGCCTTATTCAATTGGATAGAAACATGGGCCTTCGCTAAGCCAAAACTGCATACCAAAAGGTCTTCCGAATTTTGAACTCCCTGAACTTTCGGCAGAACACTCGGCATAACAAGCTCTCGCTGATCACGGGATGATCGGATATGAAGATCACGGCGACCACGGCGAGCACGATCAATGAAGTCCCCCACAGTCACCGGAGGTGATCTTTGAGGTGGCGGAATAGGTCCTTTCCAAGGTTGACCAGCATCAACACCCCGCACTATCCGTCCCGGCGAAATCCCCACCTTGCGTAACTCAGCTGGAGAATATCCCGCCGTAATGGCATCATCAAAAAGTAGGCCTTTTGAAGTTTTTGAAGAAGATCCTTGGCCATTGTCTCCCCTATCACCGACCTGCAAGGAACTGCGACAACCAGATGAGATGAATGATCGAACTCCATTACCTTTGGATGATATTGGAATATCGCAGGTGATTTCTGCTAGAGGAGCCGTAATTTTTGATTCATTTGCGACTTCTGCCAAAATGAAATCCTCATCGTCAGAAGAATCTCCCTCTTGTAGCTGCCAAAACCTCGATCCAATTGCATTACTAACTACACGATGAACCTGCAAAAACGGAAAAAGGATCTCGCCGGCGCCGGCCACCGCCCCAACGCTGGTTTGAACTTCCGAAGACACCTTACTCATCCCTCGACCGGTCTTTGGTTCATGGCCATCTTGTTCTATTCTCCTATAGATGCCAGGTTAAGGGTATGCTTTCTCTCTCCCTTGGTGGTCTTCCGCCTTGCTATTGCCGTCGGCAAGTTCGACAGTTAGTCGGGTTGCCACCGTTGGAGGAGAAATAAGTTCTTAAATTAACCCCTGAAGCCACGGCGGTTCATTCCCTCTTATTCGCTGATGATATTATTATTTGGGCGCAACTAGCACTCAGACGTACGATGAGAGGCTGCCTATCGTACGCTCCAGCGTAACATTCCAATACAACATATGTAACAAACTATTTTAACACATGCAACAAAAAATCGGTTCGGTCTAAAAAATATTGAAAAATGTTCAAATTTCTTCACAAAAACACTCCAACTACATATATTGTTCCTATAGGAAGAGAATGTACTCTAACAACTAACACAAAAGTTCAAAATAAAAATGGACATGCGATGTTATAACTATTGCAACAATTTGGAAATACGTATGCAACATTTTGAGAAAACACTAGTAATAAAATAATCCAAAGAGGACATGTTCCCAACAAACTAAAATTGCATATGCAACAATTGAGCAAGATGTGTGCAACAATTTGTAAAAACATCCGTAATTCTAGCAAACATGCTACAAGATTTAGGAAAGATACACTGCAACATGCAGAAATACTTCTTGCAATAATCAAGAAAAGGAGTCACAACATTTCCGAGGGAACACCCGCAACACACCTATCTAGAGAAGGAGGCGCGTAGACAGTAGTGTGGTGCAGAGCTTGTCGATGGAATTTGTGTACCTTTGGAGGTTGCTACGACCCCAGCGAGGAGCCCACGGCGGCGGAGCTAATGAGTTCTCCTGTCGTATCAATAAAGCCCTTATTAATGGAAATAGGGTCTTAAATTAACCCCTGAAGCCACAGCGGTTCATTCCCTCTTATTCGCTGATGATATTATTATTTGGGCACAACTAGCGCTCGGATGTACGATGAGAGGCTGCCTATCGTACGCTTCGGCGTAACATTCCAATACAACATATGTAACAAATTATTTTAACACATGCAACAAAAAATCGGTTTCGATCTAAAAAATATTGAAAAATGTTCAAATCTCTTCACAAAAAACACTCTAAATACATATATTGTTCCCATAGGAAGAGAATGTACTCGAACAACTAACACAAAAGTTCGAAATAAAAATGGACCCGCCATGTTATAACTATTGCAACAATTTGGAAATACGTATGTAACATTTTGAGAAAACACTTGTAATAAAATAATCCAGAGAGGACATGTTCCCAACAAACTAAAATGCCATATGCAACAATTAAGCAAGATGTGTGTAACAATTTGTAAAAACATACATAACTCTAGCAAAAACAAATATTACATGCTACAAGATTTGGGAAAGATATGCTACAAAATACAAAAATACTTCTTACAACAATCAAGAAAAAGAGTCGCAACATTTCGAGGGAACACCCACAACACACCTATCTGGAGAAAGAGGCACGCAGACAGTAGTGTGGCGCAGAGCTTGTCGGTGGAATTTGCATACCTTTGGAGGTTGATGTGACCCCAGCGAGGAGGCCACGGTGGCGGAGCTCGAGATGCTGTGGGAGCCCACGACTGGTGTCGATAGAGCTTACAGAGACCATGGTTGGCACCAATGGAGTTCACCAAGCGGCGGAGGTGGAGCTCATGGAGGCCATGGCCAAACCATTGGCGGAGCTCACAGAAACCCTAACTGCCACAGTGACCTCCTCCATAGATCCATGGGAATGCCACCGGAGGGGAGAGAATGTGTGGAGACTGGAGCTTGATGATGGCTCAGTAATGGGGAAAGAAAGTGAGAGAGAGAGTGAGTGCGGGGACGAAGTGGCCTGTGCTGGGTAATGAGAAAGGAAAAGGTGCTAGGGCATTGGGGCCATGTGTGAGAGCCGCCGGGTGATTTAATTTGTAATGCTTAACCCTTCCGTTGGTCCTAGCATCATAAATCAAATTTCTTCGCTCTCGGTGTATATGTACTTCCCAGAACAGTAGTACACATACACCTTACAAAAATTAAGCATCAACTCCATACACAAATTATTACATTACCAAAGTTTTCATAATTTACAACATATTCAAACATACATTAAGATTCCCTAAAAAAGTGTTAAGTCTACAGCGGAAACACCTACCATAAGATGGCTGAAAACAAAAGCCAACCGACTGCCCTTACCCAAAAGGCAACCGACAGAAAACGCCCAAGCTAGTCGTTAAGGGTGAAGTCAGCCTCACAAACGTCAACCCCTTGGGGGTCAACCTCCTCTACAGCAAATAGACAATGCAGTTGAGTACAAAAACGTACTTGCAAGACTCACGATTAACAAACATATACATAGCTACATGCAAGCTTAATTCAATGGAGATGGCTATAGAGTTCATTTTTAGCGTAAATCAACATTTTATTTGCAATAGTGTAATAGATTGAAGGAAATTTATCAAAATAGTTTTTAATTGATCAAATAACAGTGAGACGATAATTATAGACATAATCAACATCCTAGAGGTGACTTCCCAAAGTCACCACAATAGCACGAATTACTCATTCGTACCACCCGATCTCAAGTTTTATCAAAATGTTATAGTCTAACTCTTGAACGACCTCCCCAAGCGTGTACATAACCAAGGACACGGCTATTTGAATAGATTAGACCCTGCAGGGGTGTACAACTTTACCCACATGTCAGACCGCTCCTTTTGCCACCGAATAAAGCACACTTCCTAAGGTATGCCGACAGAGCTAAGTCCTACGAGACGTTTTCCAATATTGTGTATTAACTATGAGTCGCCCGTATGGATGGTACCCGTACGGTGTGTCGAAGTTATTGTAAAGCCGAAAGTCAACTACCCTATAGGGGTAAAGCCTCGGACAACTACAATGCCCCTCGGTGTGGAGAACCTAAACAGGATTCCACTCCCGCACACCCAACACACATAGACACATTTCTCTTTTTAACACAACACACACACCCACCTCCTGCGACTCGAAGCTAATACAATCCAAAGTACCAAGTCAAGAGGGGTTCCCAATACCCTCATGTGGATGCACGCAATAATACTCGGTTCAATAGGACAAGATGTTCGGTTCTTGTTTGTAACGTCCCAATTTTTCGGAGTTTCTGGGATTTTCAAAAATAAAAATAACCATTTGGTTTTGTTGAATTGCTCAAGCTTACCTTGGAGATTTTGGAAATTTGCAACGGTTTAATATGAATTAATCCAACTTCAACTAATCCAAAGTTCAGTTTCTCTAGAGTTGCTGGAGTTCTCGGGTGTTCAACCCCCTTCTCTCTGTTGTCCAGACCTCCCTCTCGGTTTAGATCTCCCTTTTGGTTTAGACCTCCCTCTCATTGGACCTCCCTCTCGGTTTAGACCACCCTTTTGGTTTAGACCTCCCTCTCGTTGGACCTCCCTCTCGGTTTAGACCTCCCTCTCGTTGGACCTCCCTCTCGGTTTAGACCTCCCTTTTAGTTTAGATCTCTCTCTCGTTGGATCTTCCTCTCGGTTTAGATATCCCTTTTGGTTTAGACCTCCCTCTCGTTGAACCTCCCTCTTGGTTTAGACCTCCCCTTCAGTCCAGACCTCCCTCTCGTTTGGACCTCCCCCTTTGTCCAAGACCTCTGGGTGGTCCTAGAGACTTGCCACGACCACACCTTGGGTCACGAACTCCCTTCAGTTGGACTACCCTCCAGAGTTTTGACTAGCCCCACCTGTCAGCTCTGTTCACCTTCTCCTTCCTCCCGTTACGTCCTTCTGGCCGCATAAAGGTCCTTGAGCATTAAATCTTTGTTGTGCGCATTAAATGTCACGCCTTTTGATACTGTTCCCCTCTTGTCTCCTCCCCGACCTGCTCCTATCTCCTCCTTCACCTACCCTTGACCTCGTGTGCTTCTAAGTTTCTCAGCAGCTCTTTTCGCACGTGTAGATTCCGGCTTCTCCGAAGAGTTCTTGGACCCGACGACCTCTACCGAAGAACCTCAGCTCTTCAACGAAGGCAAGTCGTAGACCTTTGATCATGTCATTCCCAGTTTGCAAAATTATATTGTTTTATACCAACATCCATGGCTATTTGTATAAAAATTGTTTGGGACTTAGCTAAACACCTACTTGTTAGTATGACTCCTTGAATACTTGTGGTCGACATGTTGACATGTACCTTAGGACACCATAGGTGAGTAATCTTAGTTGGACATTCTTATTGTGATAACCAATACGGGTGCGTATATTGCTTAGACCTGCTTAGTTATGCGTTGTCTCTCGATCACCTGTTTCAATATTGATAAATTTGACTAAGAGATTATGGAATTGTGGCATGTGTTGCCTTGGCATGTGTTGCCCTGGCATGCGTTGCCCTGGCCTGAGTGGCCGCTAAAAAAAACTTGTGTGCCATGGCTGCGGTGGTCATTGGCTGGGTTGAACCAAAATATTTTCGCTCGAGCGAGTGATCATGCAGTAAAGGGGGGTGCAGAAAGCACACTGGGATGAGGAGGTCTCGCTTGAGCATCCACTAAGGACTTAACCTTATAAGCCATTGATCCGGGCCATACCGTTGTGGCTTCAGAAGTTGCGAAAGAAGGTGTTTGGATAAGAAAGTTCCTTGCTGAGCTGGGTGTGGTTCCGAGTGCCTCGAGCCTAATGGATCTCTATTGTGACAACAATGGAGCCATTGTTTAGGCTAAGGAGCCTAGATCCCATCAGAAGTCTAAACATATACTCAGACATTATTATCTTATTCGCGAGTTAGTGAATAGAGGAGATGTTAAGATATACAAAGTTCATACGGATTTAAATGTTGCTGATATGTTGACAAAACCTCTCACACAGCCAAAACATGAGGTGAACACAAGAGCTATCGGTATTAGATACCTAAATGATTGACTCTAGTGCAAGTGGGAGATTGTTGGAAATATGCCCTAGAGGCAATCATAGAGAAGATTATATTTCATTATGTTCATAATATTGGATAATATGTTATCATGTTCCTTGAATGAATCATTAGTTATGAAGATTAACATGTGACTTGTTGGTGAAACTCTTTTAACTTATATGATGTTGAAATGTATCCCTGGTCGGATGTCAATGGTAGGAACACCAGTGACTCTATCGACCAGCACATTGTATTGATTGATGACCATGTTTCACCGGCCATGGGTATAGAGATATCGAATCAATGATGTGAACACATGTTAGAGAACATGGGGTTGGATTGACCCACCTTGAGACACTATTGAGATTGTTATGATTCTATGTGTCGTTAGTTGGTCTCAAGCAATGATGATGTATAATCCTTAGACACGAGACCAAAGATGGTTTCCTACATGTATAATAGCACTCTTAGGGGTTGCGACCGCTACTAAATCGGGTAGTTATAAAGGTAGCTTTCGGGTATGCTATGAAATATGCGGAGGAATATGACTGGTTGGATATAGGATTTGCCCCTCCTAACATAACAGGAGAGATGTCTCTGGGCCCCTCGTTGTGGTCGGATAAAGAAAGTGCATAGCCATGCCACTAGTGGTCGAAGTGTTCGACCACGTGAAGTTATCCGACACTCGATCGAGAAAATATTGAACAGTCCAGGGATGACACAATATCTTACCTAGAGTTCAACCAGACATCATGAGGCAAAGGGAGCATACATGAGTAGGTTGCTTAGTTCGATCAGTTACGAACTGGTCGTATGGAGATACGAGCTGGTCGAACGTAATCATAGAGTGGTCGAAACCTGGTCGTAAGGAGTTACAAACTGGTCGTGACCAATTATGAACTGGTCATATAGAGATAGGACTTGGTCGTAAGTGATGAGGACTTGGTCATAGACCATATTGCATTAAGGTTCGTCCAATATAATTTATGTGTATTCAGGAATCGTTATGTCCTACTAGGAACCGCTGACGACTCATGATCGGAAAGGGTTTCTGAGTCACAACCGATTACGCATGAACCTACAGGGTCACACACTTAACGGGTTGGAACAAACCAATACAGATACGATTCGTCAAACGTGTTCGGATAGGATCCGTCACGAGCACTATATAAGGAGATGTATGGGGCTATTGAAAAAAAAGTGAACGTAACAGACAAGACACACGAAAGTCATGAGTTTAGTTGTTCCACCGAAACCCTAGCCGCCATCTTCCTGAGAGCTCTACCGTGCGACTTGGTGCTAGCACACCGGTGCATGGTTGTTCTTTCCCTGGACGTGTGGATACCGTAGAGGCGCTACTGCGGTTGCTGTTGTGCTTGAGGATGATCTGCGATCTTCATAAGGAACTGCAAAGGTCGCTGGAGGAGACGATCAACCACGACCACCGCACTGACATGCTCAACGACTAGACGATCGACTACGACCACTACATCGACGCGCTCTACGTTGGACCAGGCTGCTCCAACCCTTCTTCCGCTGCTCTACGCGTCTGGTGGTAACGCTCTGTGATCATCTACTTGCTTGGCTTCCCGGTTTACATGGTAGAAAATTTTGATTTCTCG
This sequence comes from Phyllostachys edulis, assembly GCA_036346405.1. Classification (NCBI taxonomy): domain Eukaryota; kingdom Viridiplantae; phylum Streptophyta; class Magnoliopsida; order Poales; family Poaceae; genus Phyllostachys; species Phyllostachys edulis. The sequence goes on from CM070552.1 coordinate 48,526,094, forward strand.
CTATCGTAGTCTACCAGTACCCCAACACAGAATGCACAGTGGGTCCCAGGGGTTGCTACCCGGGGCGTGACATTATTGACTTAGGCACACAACCACACACCCAATAACCACACCATCATCCATATGCCCAAGTCTAAATCGTTTTGTTTTTAGTTTTAGTTTTACCAAATATAATACATACATGAGTACCCTGACTCAAATATTTAAAGTGATGTTGTAATGTCCATCGCCGAAACGATGATCCCCAGGCTACTGTTCTAAGCATGGCTAAGCGGCAACAACTCGCATATTAAAATATAAAGTGACTAGAGCCCATCCAGCGAGCTCTAAATCACAGCGGATACACACCTAGGCTCAGTGGTAAGGGATGGATATTTATCTACAGTTCAAGTAACTATTTAGGTAAACTATCGCGAACTGAGAAATAACTTGTCAACATAGCATGCATACATACAGTTGAAATTAAAATATTAGCATGCGCAAATATTGGGATCAATGTGCATCAAAGGAAGACTGCTTGCCTTGCTGGAGATAATCCACTTGCTCTTGAGCATCATTCTCGTATTCAATAGAATCGTCGAAACCTATCGATCGAGCAAAAGAGCGAATAAGAACGAATAACACAAAAAATAACCAAAATTCAACTTCATCAAACAAGCATACACAGCATGTAGAGTTTGATTTTTAAAGATTTTAGGTGAAAGTTTTAGTCTAAAAAGAATTTATTTAGATTTTCTAGGAATTTAACAAGTTAAAGGCATAATTGCACAATTAAATTAATTACCAAAATTTTCTGAAATAGAGACAAGAAACAAACTTACACTAAGTTAAAGTACAGGAAAAATTAAAATTAACAAAATTAATTTCACTCAGTTTGGAGTTAGGATGAAATACATATGAATTGTTGAAGTTTAAACCATTTTCTAGTGTAAAAACAATTCTTTTTAGACAGTAATTTAACTTCCACCTTTTCTGGAATAGGGACAAACTTAAAATCTATTTCATTTAAAAGTACAATAAAAATGAAAACTAACAAAATTGGTTTCACTCAATTTGGAGCTAAAATGAATTAGTTATGGATTTTCTAATTTAATCGAATTTTTAGTGAAATAAAAATTTGTTTTGGAATTTCTAAAGGTATTAAAAAAATTATACCCATCTAGACCTAGCCCAAGAGAATGATAGGCAGGGTCCACTAAACAGTGATCAAATTTCTATTAAATTTCCGAAATAAAACTCCTGACACGTGGGGACCACATGTCATAGAGTAGGTGCACGCGAATAGTGCATGGACTAGAGTCCATAGCACAGTACTCGGTGCACCCGGTGGGTTACTGTGCCGTTAAGGGCCTCGGGCCCACGCATCATAGACCCTATTGAATCCCGGATTTAAACCTACCTACAAATCCGTTCCCGGGCCCGCACGTCATTCAGACATTCCTCATTTAATTCGGGCTTACTTAATTCTAATCATTGCTTAACCCTAAACCAAAAAGGATTGGACTTTAATTGTGTTTCTACAGCACTGTCCGTTTTTGGACAGGGCAGAGCGCTCTTGGGCGCTGGCTTCCTTGCCTATTCGTCGGCGATTCCGGCCAAGGCGGCGAGTGTGAGTGACCAAAACGGACTTCTGGCACCCTTGCGCACACGACGGTGCCGGCGGCGACGGCCGGGACGGCGTGAAGCGGCGGCACGACGTGAAGAGGCGGTGGGGCTCTATGGGCTACATGCCACATGCAAACCGATGGTGCGATGGCCGAAAAATGAAAACTTGAGCTTTCAGTCGATTCTCTCGGTGGAAGAAAAAGGAGAGCTAGGGGAGTGGCTTGGGGTGGTAAATGACAAGAATTGGAGCTCCGGGAAGCTTAAATAGACAATAGGGCATTGAGTCCGCGAGAGAGCCTCGGTGACGACATCCATAGACACAGTGATGCATGGGCATGGGCGTGCACTGGTGGATGGAGGACATGACCGCGCAGTTAATGCACGCAGACGATGCCGAGGAACCAAGTGCGCGCTCGCGAAACCAGGGTTGGCTTTGATGGCGCGGAATGGGCATGGCGGTTGACCGGGGCACTGGGCGTAGCCGGCATAGACGCCAGACCTTGCATGGAGAAGAAGCCACGACCAGCCGGGCCCTACCGCTTTCGAGGGTACAGTAAGAACGGCTCGGTCGGTTTTTAGTTAGGTGGTTCAATTGAGTCGCTTAGGGAAGATGTAGGATCAAGAATAACCGACTAGAGGGGATGAATAGGAGGTTTTAAATTTTTTTGACTAATTAACAAATTAATTCAATTATGAACTAAGTCTAAACTAGATACAATTCTAGCTAAGCAATTCAACACAAGATAAATGCTAGAATTGTAAATGCGGAAATAGTAAAGACAAGAAATAACCACAATTGAGACAATGGAGTTTTCCCGTGGTATCAAAGACTTGCCGGTCTTCACTAGTCTATGTTGAGGAAGCTTGAACTAATCAAGCCGGCTTCACAAATTAAGCCTTCCCTCGATTACTAGTGGTTGTTCTTCCTCCGCTCCGGAGATGGTGAACACCAAACTACTCATAATCTTAGCACCGGACCTCTTCACAATCTTCTTGAAGAAGCCACCATGCTAACACCGCCAAGCCATCTAGGTGTTTGGCAAAATACCACGAGTAATGAATCAACGATTTTCACTTGACGGCACTCAAGTGCAATGGATCAATCTAGAATGAATGCACTTGAATTTGGACTCAACTACCTCACAATGAATGCACAAGTGTATTGTAAAAGTTGAGAGGATGCTCAAGGCTCAAAGGATAGTAAATATGGTTTAGCACACTGTCCTTGAGCAGGTGGAGGTGTATTTATACCCCCCACAAACAAATACGACCATTGGGGGTGAAACCCCAACTTTTCAGCGAAATGCGGTAGTACCGCCATGTAATGGCACTACCGCACCTCACCTAACGGCACAAAACGGCTATAACAGTTGCATTAACTGCTCTGACATAGCCGTTGGAAAATTCGGCGCGGTACTACCGCCAACCATCATGAGATAGTTCCGCTGGCCGGTCATATCAGAAAATAAGAGTGGTACTACCGTTTTCACGAAAGTCCCAAAAGGGTACCTACTGGAAAAAAACGTACTGCTGCATTCTTGGTAATACCGAGATGCGGTAGTTTCGCTGAAAAAATGCGGTACTACCGCCCTCAGGGTTTGCAACCAAGTCCAAAAATGTGCCGCTCTAGAATTTACATACCGCCAACAAACTTTTGGAACAACCGGATTACGGTAGTACCGCACCACGATCCCGGTCGTACCTCCGAGCGGTAGTACCGCCGACACAACGTCGGTACTACCGATAATCCTAACAAAGCATAGTTGGCTTTCCAAATCAAATTCTAAATGCATGCATGATTCTAAATTGATCCAAATGGCACAAGAATATGCTATCAAGCTACTAGTCATGATCCCTCTTAATAGTACGACATTTAGCCTAAAATCCGATCTTCCATCATTTTCACCTAGACCGGTTAAACATAAAAAAGATCCTAGACTATTTGTACCTTGTCTTTGAACCGTATTGATCTTCATGTTGGCGTTTGGCATGCATCTTCCAAGTTGTCAAACTCATCATTAGGACTTAACCTTGTAAATACTCAATAAACATGTTAGTCTCATATTCACATATTATCATTAATTACCAAAACAATTTTTAGGGATCTAGATGCTTTCAATCTCCCGCTTTTTGGTAATTGATGACAACCCAAATAATATGTGAGAAAGATTGTTTTGAATATACTACTTGTTGTAAAATGAGTTGTATATTCTTTTGATGACTTAACATAAATAATTATTGCAATAAGCTCAAGAAGGTTTTTGAGAATTATTTCCTTGTTAAAGTCATTACAAAGAAAGCTCCCCCTAAACATGTGCATATAAATGAGGGAAAATCTTTGCAAGCACATATAGAGATTTTTGAAAAAAAATTGGCGGAGTTTCTTTTGCTTGTTGGAACTTGAGGGAAAAAGCAATATTATAAAATGACCATAATAAAGATTGCATTTCATGAGAATAACATAAGCATGATATTAACCACCAAGCTCAACAAGATAACAGTAAAGCCATAACATAGTTTTAAACTATTACAACCATAGCAACGTTTAAACTATTACAAGCACAAGCACATAAACATAACAAGTTCTCATTAAGACATAAAGTATAAAGTATACAATAGTAGCATTGCTCCCCCTTGATCTTTGCCCTTGTTCTTCTGGCTCCCCTTTGATCTTTCTCCTATTACCTTCTAGCTTCTCCCCCTTTGGCATCAAAGTACCAAAAACAAAACATCATGCAGATGGATCCTAAAGAGGAAGAGTAGCTGGGTCATGAGGAGAAAGAGGAACTAGAGAAGTAGAAACCCTTGGAGGACGACGACCAAAACAGTGAGGAGTAGTCAATATTTGTTCCATAGAAAAGACACTCTCTGACAGGGCAGCTATTCTGTTGTGGGTCTCATTCTGGAACTCTAGCTGAGCAGTCTTCATCTCCTACTGAGTGTTCTTATGCTCTTGCTAATTAGAGATAACCAATTGCAGATTGTTGAGAATCACCTGCTGATTATTGAGAACCTGAGCAAGAGATACCTGATCTTCTTCAGCAACAGCTTCCCCTGGAGCATCTTCCCTTTGCTCTCTTTGCTGAGGAGGACCATCTCGATGCTTGTATGCCTTATAGGGAGAGCCCAATCCTCCATGATACTCAATTTTGCTGAGGATCAAAGTCATGATATAGGGAGCATAATAGATCCTCTTGACCCTATCATTCTTTGAGGGAGCTATGCCCCTAATGATGACATCCACCACATCAAATTTTCTCCCATTCATGATATTATCAATTATATTCCATGCATGTCCTCTTATAGCATCAAAATTTTCACTCTTGGAAAGAAAAGTATGATTAATGATTCTATTGATCAAACCAAGGATAGGTTGGAGACCATTGATCTTCCCTGGGGTATACCTGACAATTTGATCATAGAAATCTGTCCAAAAAGGAGCTAGCAGAGTAGGCATGTCAAATATCTTCTCATACTTGCTGGATGGTGTTCTCAGGACACGCTCAAATTCTTCCTTGCCGTTTTCCACATATCTGGTTACTGTCATCCATTGCAATTTGGTAAAATCTGGAGAAACATGCAAGATTAGTCATTTCTTAGAGCTACGAGATTATGAATACCGGCTCTTTGAAAAAGCCGATACACACCATCATACTTGTCCAAAGAGTTGATGTGCTGCCACTTTACCCACTTATGATCTGTAAATTTTCTGTGAGGGCCATACAACTGCTCATACTTGTTCTTGAAATTTGGTGTGGAACCTTAGATTTTTGGAATCTGAAGGATAAATATACTGATTACTGTGACACATGATAGCATAATCGTCAGCAGAAATGGTCCTCAAATTAACCTGAGGCTCTTCTGGATCTCCCATCTCCTCATCTGTTCCTGCTTGAACTTTAGTTTCTGTCTCAGATTCAGACTCAAATCCTGACTTAGGTTGAGAGGACCTTTCCTCACTTTCAGACTCACTAGCTGCTGGCTCTTTGCCTTTGTCATGAACGTACTTCTGACGAACCTCTCGATTTCCTTGAACAGGAGCTGCAGGTGTCTGAGAGGACGAAGATTGACCTCGAGGAGGGCCAACAAACTTGCGAGTAGCAATCCTTGTCCTTGGCATCTTGAGGTTGAAGGAGTGATACCCTTTGATCGAAGGATATCAACAAGAATCAATAAAAGGCTGAAAAACTTTGAGGATTTGCCGAGGGGATTTAGGGAGTTCTTCGGTTGAGAGAGAGAGAGAGAGAGAGAGAGAGAGAGAGAGAGAGAGAGACCGAGAGGTGAATGGATAGAAGACTTGCGGTCGAGCCGCTTGGGAGTAAAAGGCACGAGGTAAAAACCGCAAGGCAGTTAATGCCTATTTTACAACCGACGTGGTAGTTCTGCACTTTGACCGCCGGTAGTATCGCAACGTGGTAGTACCGTGGCTATATCGCCAGTAGTTCCGCACTGCGATCATACCACGATTAACCCGTTGGTAGTTCCGATTATCCTGGAACTTCAGGAACAAACTTTGGATTTTGAGAATTATGCAAATGATCCTTAGTTTTGCACTCAATTAAATATCATTTAGGATTCTTATGCATTGAATAGATTAATGTCTATCTAATAACATAATTTTTTATGAACATAGGGATCTTCAATAAAATATTTTGAAAATACTTTCTTAAAAGCTTCAAATAACACCAAATGAAGCAAAATGCATGAGGCAAGAGTTCAACCAATATTTGAATAGTCTATGACATTTAATTCATTTCTCAATTTGTAAAAGTAGCCTTCATCTAATAGTTTGGTGAAAATATCCGCTAATTGGTCTTCGGTCCGGATGTGGCTAATTTCAATATCTCCCTTGCTCACATGATCTCTCAAGAAATAGTGGTGAATATTTATATGCATGGTTCTTGAGTGTTGGACAGGATTATTGGCTATTTTCACCGCACTATCATTATCGCACAAAAGAGGCATTTTATCGAATTTAATTCCATAATCCGTCAAAGTTTGCCTCATCCATAGCAATTGAGCACAACAACTACTCGCAGAAACATATTCGGCTTCGACGGTGGATAAAGCTACGAAATTTTATTTCTTGGATGACCATGATACTAAGAATCTTCCTAAGAATTAACAACTACACGAGGTGGTTTTTCTATCCACTTTACAACCCACATAATCGGAATCCGAATATCCAATTAAATCAAATTTAGCACTTTTGGGAAACCATAGTCCAATGCAAGAGGAATGCTTTAAATATCTTAGTATTCTTTTAACGGCCATCAAATGGTACTCTTTTGGAGTTGCTTGAAAGTATGCACATATGCAAACACTAAATATAATATCGGGCTTAGATGCGGTAAGTAAAGCAAACTACCAATCATAGACCTATAAAGCTTTAAATCTACCGATTTACCTCCCTCGTTAAGATCGAGATGACCGTTCGTTGCCATGGGAGTGTTGATGGGTTTCGTATCTTCCATGCCAAACCTCTTGATCAAGTCTTTTGTATACTTTGTTTGGCTCACAAAGGTTCCATCTTTGAGTTGCTTAATTTGAATTCCAAGGAAATAGCTTAATTATCCGATCATAGACATTTCAAATTCCTTAGACATCATATCACCAAATTCTTTGCAAAAGTCTTGATTAGTAGACCCGAAAATAATGCCATCAACATAAATTTGACAAATAAAGAAATTATCATCTAAAACTTTAGTAATTAAAGTTGAATCAATTTTCCTGATTTTGAATCATTTTGATACTAGAAAATCTCTAAGGCGTTCATACCATGCTCTAGGAGCTTGTTTAAGACCATAGAGCGCATTGGAGAGTTTATAGACATGATTTGGATTCTTAGGATCTTCAAAACCGAGAGGTTGTTCAACAAAGACAAGTTCGGATATTTTTCCATTTAGGAAAGCACTTTTAACATTCATTTGAAATAATTTAATATCAAAACATAATGCAAAAGCAAGTAATATCCGAATTGACTCAAGTCTGGCTACGGGAGCAAAGGTTTCACCAAAATCCAAACCTTCGACTTGTGAGTATCCTTGAGCGACCAATCTTACTTTGTTTCTTACAACCATACTATTTTCATCTTGCTTGTTCCAAAAGACTCATTTTGTACCAATGACGTTGTGTTCCTTAGGCCCATCCACCAATGTCCAAACTTCATTTCAAGTGAAGTTATTGAGTTCTTCATGCATTGTATTTACCCAATCCGGATCATCAAGTGCTTCTTCTACATGTTTTGGCTCAATAGAAGAGACAAAAGAGTAATGTTCACAAAAAGAAGCAATACAAGATCGAGTTTGAACACCCTTACTTACATCACCCAGTACTTGATCTATTAGATGATCTTTTACAATTGCATTGTGAATTCTTGGTGATAGGTTGGATAGTTGATCATCTTCCTTATTGTCCTCTTCATCAATTTGAATTTGATTTGTAGAGGAAGAGGTATGAGGTTCAACTTGAGTGGAAGGTGATGGATCATCTTTAGGCTTGATGTCGCCTATTTGCGTGTTTTCCATGGCTTTTCTTAAGGCTTTATCACCTACATCATCCAAATTCTCATTTTCTTTTTGAGAGCCATTAGTCTCATCAAATTGTACATCATGTCTTTCTTCAACTAAACCGGAGTTTTTGGTAAAGACACGATAAGCTTTGCTATTTGAAGAATAACCTAGCAAGAAACCAACATCGCAACGACTTGCAAATTTTGAAAGACGAACACTCTTTTTCAAAGTATAGCATTTGCAACCAAATACACGAAAGTAAGAGATGTTCGGTTTTCTTCCAACAAGAAGCTTATAAGAAATCTTTTTCAAAAGACGATGCAAATAAAAACGATTTATGGCATGACAAGCGGTGTTAATTGTTTCCACCCAAAAACTATCAGAAGTATTATATTCATCAAGCATTGTCTTAGCCATCTCAATTTATGTTCGATTTTTCCTTTCTACAACTTTATTTTGCTCCAGAGTGTAGGTTGTGGAAAGTTCGTGCTTTATTCCAAGTTCATCACAAAAGTCTTCAACATTAGTATTTTTGAACTCAGAACTATTGTCACTACGGATTTTCTTAATTTTGAAATCAAATTTATTTTGAGCCCTTTTTGCAAAACTTTTGAAAATGTCGGAGGTTTCGGCTTTGTCATCTAGGAAGAATACCCATGTGTATCTAGAGTAATGATCCACAATGACTAAACCATAGCTATTACCCCCGATATTCTTATAGGTTGTTGGCCCAAACAAATTCATATGTAAGAGTTCCAATGGTCTAGAAGTTAACATGATACTCTTGGAAGGATGAGAATTAGCGACTTGTTTACCGGCTTGACTTGAATCATTCCAACATGAGCTAGCCTTCTATGTCAAAAGCAATCCAATGAGGTTTCGCAATTAAACAAGTTTTTAAGCATTATTCATTTGAAGTAAAATCGACCAAGTAGAGATTTCCAAATCTAAAACCTTTAAAAATTAAAGAATTTTCATTTTCATTTGAAATTGTAACACCTTCATTGAAGAATGAGCAAATTAAGCCAAGATCATATATTTGAGCAACGGATAGCAAATTGAAATTTAGAGATTCAACTAAGGAAACATTGGAAATGGAAAAGTCATTTGAGATAGCAATTTTACCCAATCCTATTACTCTTCCTTTGCTATTATCGTCAAATGTGATCTTATCAACTCCTTTACCATTCTCAAATGTGGTGAACATCTTTTTATCACCGATCATGTGTTGAGTGCATCCACTAACAAGCACCAAATATTTTCCACCGGTCTTATAGTTCACCTACAAAACAAGAATTAAGTTCTTTTAGGTACTCAAATTTGTTTGGGTCTTTGGAGGTTAGTGACCAAGGATTTAGGCACCCAAATAGCATTCTTTTTAGCGCCTAAAATTGAAGTGCAAAAAAATCTTACAATTACTTTACCATCCTTAGTTTTTCTAAGCATATAACATGAATCATATAAGCCTAGGGATGAGGTCTTACCAATAGGACAAGTTTGTTACAAATGTACTATCTCCCGGCCCTTATGGCAATACTTACCATTTTGCTTAACAAACTTTATGGGCTTGTTTACCGGTTTCTTACCCATCTTCGGCACATACCCAAGTCCTTCTTTGTTGAATGAGCACCTTTGCACACTCAAGAGCTTATCAAGGGTGGCCTTACCTTTGAAGCACCATTCTAAGTTTTTGCTTAGCTTGGTCACTTGCTCCTTTAGCTCATTCTTTTCAACAACAAGCTTTGCAACATGAGACTCAACATTATCATGATTGGAGTTATATTTGAGCAATATGGCATAGCAAGCAAATCATTACATGAAGTAGATGCACTAGTTCTAACAATTTCTATACTAAGCATTTCATCAAGAATATTATATGTAATTCCTACACTAGTGCAAGACTTGCTTGAATTTTCTTGGATAAGCAAGTCATGAGCTTCCTTTAGCTCCTCATAAGAATCTTTTAGAGAGATATGCTCTCTCTTTAGGACTTTATATTTTGACATTTCTTTTCCAAGATATTCATTCAAGTCTTCAAGCATATCTATTAATTCATCATATGATGGTTCATTATCATTAATGGATTTTACCTTATCTCCTTCTGCCATGAGATAAGTAGGAGTGAAGAATAGCGATGGAGCTTCCTCGATGGCGATGCCGACAAGCCCCTTCTTCTTGGGAGACTCATCTTCATCTTCATCGGAGTTGGTGGACTCTTCATCGGAGTCCTATTCTCCAATATGAGCTTCGTTCTTGCCATCCTTGTGAAGCTTCTTGAAAAGCTTCTTCTTGCTATCGAACTCCTTCTTCTTGAATGACTTGCCCTTGTCATCCTTCTTTAAGGGACAATGAGAGGCAATGTGTCCCTTCTCTTCGCAATTATAGCACTGGATGTTGTTATAACGCTTGTTGTCATTTGAGGATTGCCCTTTCTTGTTCTTGTCAAAGTTGAAGCCTCGATGTGGGCGTCTTCTCATGAATTTCTTCATTCTTCTCACAAGAAAGGCAAACTCTTCTTCGGAGTCTTCTTCTTCATCTTCATTATCACTTGATTCCGCTTTGACCTTGAAAGCGATAATCTTCTTCTTTGAGGAGGATGACTCTAAGAGCTCTTCCTTGTCTTTCTTGTACAACTCATTTGTTATGAGGTTGCCCAAGAGCCCCGTTGGCGTCATTCTAGGCAACTCGGGAGAGTTGAGGAATAGCGTCACCAACATCTCATACTTGTCCGGTAGAGCCCTAAGCATCTTGCGCACAACATCAACATCAAGAAAATTAGAGCCAAGACCTTTGAGTTCATTCACAATGTTGTTAAGTCTTGAATACATCTCGGTGATGCTTTCATGAGGCAACATTATGAATGTCTCATATTTGATCCGAAGCCTATGCAATTTGGCTTCTTTGATCGTAAATGTTCTCTCATGGATTTCTGAGAGGGTGGTCCAAATATCGTGAGCGATTTCCAAATTGCTCGCTCTATTGAACTCGTCTGCGTTCAAAGCACCAAAAAGAGCATTCATAGCTTGAGCATCTAAATGAGCATTACGTCCATCTAGTTCCATGGGAAGTAGTGGATTAAGAGGCATAACTTAACCCTTATTTACAATTTTTTATATGTTTGGACTCATGGCCTTTAAATAATTTGACATTCTAATTTTTCAATAAGCATAATTTGAGCCATCAAACAAAGGAACCTTTTCTATAGCAATTCCCTCACTAGCCATCATTTTCTCTCTTAGACGGTTAAGTCTAAATTAATGAGAGACCAAGCTCTGATACCACTTGTAGGATCAAGGATAACCGACTAGAGGGGGTGAATAGGAGGTTTTAAAACTTTTTGACTAATTAACAAATTAAGTTAATTATGAACTAAGTCTAAACTAGATACAATTCTAGCTAAAACAAGGGGAAAAGGGAGGTTGGGGTAGCACATGTGAGGTCCCTAGATGGTGTTGGAGAGAGCAATTGGGAAATTAAGCTTCCAACCGAAGATGGGGAAGATGAACACCGTTTTCGGCCGAGGAAGAGGGAAACTGAAATTCGACGACTCCTGTGAAGAATAAACCGAAAGAGCTTAGGGGAAATGAAGATGGTGACATGGAACAGCATTTGACACGGAAAGAGGGACAGAAACTTCACGGTGGCGACCAGGACACTGCGGTGGTGCGACGGCTGGAAAATGAAAACTTGAGCGTTCAGTCGATTCTCTCGGTGGAAGAAAAAGGAGAGCTAGGGGAGTGGCTTGGGGTGGTAAATGACAAGAATTGGAGCTCCGGGAAGCTTAAATAAACGATAGGGCATTGAGTCCGTGAGAGAGCCTCGGCGACAACATCCATAGACACAGTGACGCACGGGCATGGGCGTGCACTGGTGGATGGAGGACATGACCATGCGGACGATGCCGAGGAACTGAGGGCGCACTTGCGAAACCAGGGCGGCTTTGATGGCGTGGAATGGGCACGGCGGAGCTGACCGAGGGCGCTTGGGCGAGCTGGCATAGACGATGCGCCGCGCGGAGAAGAAGCCCTAACCAGCGGGCCTGGCTGGTTAGTGGCACAGGTAAGAGCGGCTCGGTCAGTTTTTAGTTAGGTGGTTCAATCGAGTCGCTTAGGGAAGATGTAGGATCAAGGATAACCGACTACCGACTAGAGGGGGGTGTATATGAGGTTTTAAAACTTTTTGACTAATTAACAAATTAATTCAATTATGAACTAAGTATAAACTAGATACAATTCTAGCTAAGCAATTCAACACAAGATAAATGCTAGAATTGTAAATGCGGAAATAGTAAAGACAAGAAATAACCACAATTAAGACAATGGAGTTTTTCCCGTGGTATCGAAGACTTACTGGTCTTCACTAGTCCACATTGAGGAAGCTTGAACTAATCAAGCCGGCTCCACAAATTAAGCTTTCTCTCGATCACTAGTGGTTGTTCTTCCTTAGCTCTAGAGATGGTGAACACCAAACAACTCACAATCTTGGCACCGAGCTTCTTCACAATCTTCTTGAAGAGATCACCATGCTAACACCGCCAAGCCGCCTAGGTGTTTGTCAAAACACCACGAGTAATGAATCGATGATCTTCGCTTGACGGCACTCAAGTGCAATGGATCAATCTAGAATAAATGCACTTGAATTTGGGCTCAACTACCTCATAATGAATGCACAAGTGTATTGTAGGAGTTGAGAGGATGCTCAAGGCTCAAAGGATAGTAAATATGGTCTAGCACACTGTCCTTGAGCAGGTGGAGGTGTATTTATACCCCCCACAAACAAATATGACCGTTGGGGGGTGAAACCCCAACTTTTCAGCGAAATGACGTAGTATCGCCATGTAATGGCCGGTACTACCGCACCTCACCTAACGGCATAGAACGGCTATAACGATCAGATTAATCGCTCCGATATAGTCATTGAAAATTCAATATGACATCACGCCAACCATTATGCGGTAGTTTCGCTGGCCGGTCATACCAGAAAATGAGAGCGGTACTACCGTTTTCACGAAAGTCCCAAAAGGGTACCTACTGGAAAAAAAACGTACCGCTGCATTCTCGGTAATACCGGGGTGTGGTAGTTCTGCTAAACAAATGCGGTACTACCGCTCTCAGGGTTTGCAACCAAGTCCAAAAAGGTGTCGCTTTGGAATTTACATACCGCCAACAAAGTTTCGGAACAACCGGATTGTGGTAGTACCGCACCACGATCCTGATCGTACCGCTGAGCGGTAGTACCGTCGACACAACGTTGGTACTACTGATAATCCTGACAAATCATAGTTGGTTTTCCAAATCAAATTCTAAATGCATGCATGATCCTAAATTGATCCAAATGGCACAAGAACATGATATCAAACTACTAGTCATTATCCCTTTTAATAGTACGGTATTTAACCTAAAATCTGGTCTTCCATCCTTTTCACCTAAGACCGATTAAACATAAAAAGGATCCTAGACTACTTGTACCTTATCATTGAACCATATTGATCTTCATGTTGGCCTTTGGCATGCATCTTCCAAGTTGTCAAACTCACAATTAGGACTTAACCTTATAAATACTCAATAAACATGTTAGTCCCATATTCACATGTTATCATTAATTACCAAAATAATTTTTAGGGACCTAGATGCTTTCAGAAGAGGTGCGACTCGAGTCCGGGTCGAACTCGGGTCCGGTCAGAGGAACAGTGTTTCCTGATTTAACCTAAAAGGCTGAGAAGATTAGAGATTTTGTTGACCTAGAAAATTAGCTCCAAAAACTCTAAAATTTTTATGGGAGGTTGAGGACTCCAGGAACAACCTTGTATAAATTTTCTAGATTTTTTTATGTATTACATTTTCCTCTAGAAATGTTTCAAGGTCCTGTCCTAGGGTTTTGACCAAAGGTCTAACTGGTTTGACTAGCCCTTTTAAAATGGCAACTAAAATCTAAAAATTATGAAATTTTTCAGAGGAGTCACTCGGATGATCTAGAACCTAGGAAAAATAATTCTAGATGATCATCACAAGATTTGTTTTAAAAGTTTTAAAGGGTTATGCTTCTAGTCAATTGAAGCATTAGGTCTTTGAAAATAAGAAATCATTCGAAAGAATTTCTAGAAAATTCAAAAGACAGCATGACGTATCCAAAAGTTTTAAATTCTTCTCATTTTTATACATTTGAAACACAAACCAAGTTTGGGATGTTACAAATCTCCCCCCTTACAAGAATCTCGCCCCGAGATTCTGTTCACTCGGAAAAGAAAGACGGGTAATCGTCTTGAAGTCGATCCTCCTGTTCCCAAGTTGCTTCATCCTTGGTATGATTTGTCCACTGAACTTTAAAGAATTTGATGACATGATTCCTTGTCCTCCGTTCAGCTTCTTCAAGGATACGAATAGGATGCTCACGGTAGGTTAAATCTTCTTGTACTTCAAGACCTTCCAATGGAGCTTCATCAGTTGGAACACGAAGGTATTTCTTTAACTGAGCTACGTGGAATACATCGTGCACCCCTGAATGTGTAGCGGGTAGGTCCAACTTGTAAGCCACGGCTCTTTTCTTCTCAATGATTCGAAAAGGTTCGATATATCGAGTGACTAATTTGCCTTTGACACCGAATTGTTGAGTGCCTTTCAGAGGAGAGACTTTGAGATAAACAAAGTTACTTGGTTTGAAACTCAACTCACGACGACGTCAATCCGTATAACTCTTTTGTCGGGATTGAGCCGTGCGCAATCGGTCTTGAACCAACCGAACATGATCGAAGCCTCTTTGATCGAGTCCGGGCCAAATAGTGGTCTTTCGCTGGTCTCAGACCAATTCAACAGGGTTCTACATTTCCTCCCGTATAAGGCTTCAAATGGTGCCATGCCGAGACTAGCTTGAAAACTATTATTGTAAGAAAACTCAGCAAATGACAAGCATTTCTCTCAATTCTTCCCATAGGAGATAACACAAGCACGGAGCATATCTTCTAAGATTTGATTGACTCTCTCTGTTTGGCCATCAATCTGAGGATGGAAAGCGGTGCTGAAAGAAAGACGAGTTCCCATGGCCTCTTGCAAACTCTTCCAAAACTGGGAGGTAAAGAGTGAGCCACGATCTGAAATAATCGTCTTCGGTACTCCATGTAAATTCACAATTCTTGAGGCATAGAGCTCTGCTAGCTGGCCCACATGAAGGTTGGTCTTGACGGGAAGGAAGTATGCCACTTTAGTTAGTCTATCTATGACAACACAAATGGCATCATTTCCCTTGGAGGAACAGGGCAAACCGGTGATAAAATCCATACCGATCGAGTTCCACTTCCACTCAGGCACTTGCAAAGGTTGTAACAACCCACTGGACATTGATGTTTGGCCTTTACACGATGACATATGTTGCACTCGGCAACGAATTTTGCAATCTCTCACTTCATTCGGGTCCACCAAAATCTCTGACGGGGGTCTTAATACATCTTTGTGGCTCTGGGATGAATGACAAAGGTGAATCATGGGTTTCACAGAGAATCAAATTCCACAATTCCAATTTGCCCGCCGAAGGTATTTGTGAGGGAGATGAATTTCTTGGCACAATCGATTTGTCCTAAGTGTTGGGACAACCAATCCATGCCAAGTATTACGTCCAAACTAGTTGATTTGAGAAGAATAAGATTTGCCAGAAAACTCACTCCTTCAATCTCAATAGATACGTCCCGACACTCGAGTTCTGCTCTCATTTCCGATCCCGGGAAGTGAATAATCAAAGGGGCATGCATAGGAGCAATTTGAATATCACCACTTGCAGCAAAAGATTGCGATATAAAAGAATGAAAGCTCTGGAATCGAACAAAACGATAGCAGGACGAGAGTTGATAAGAAGCGTATCCAACACGACGTTGGGTGCTTTCTGCACTTCCTTGGTTGAGATATGGTTGACTTGACCGTGTGCAACCTTTTGAAATGGCTGGGCCAGCTTCTGAGATGGGGAATGACCATGTCGTTGCCCTTGCACTTGCTCCTGATTAGGGCGAGTGGCCGCTTTATTCTTCATAGGACAGTTGTTGGCGTAGTGCCCCTTTTTGCGACAATAGAAACAAGTGACCCTGGGGACTGTTTTGACCTTCTCAGGGCAATTATTCGCATTGTGACCCTTGCTATTGCAGGAGAAGCAAAAGACCTTGGCAGCCGGATTGCGGAGGTCACCCTGGGCCTTTTTCTAGCGCTTGCGAGACTCCTTCAGCACTCTCCCCTTGTGCTCTGAAGCGATGGCTTTGTCGGCCAAAGTCTGGGAGTTAGGGAAGTCGGAACAACCAAATTGTCTTGCAGTTCTTGGGTCAAACCGTCGAAGAACTTTTCTTGCTTGGCGGCATCGGTGGATGCGATGCTTATAGCTGCACGAAAAATTTGTTGTTGTAGTTCAACCGTCTTGGTGATCATCTAGTGTAGACAATACTCCTTGGGGCAGTGATCGTTTCCCTCACAGAGGAAACAAGTGACTTTGGTAGTCGGACAGTTTCCGGGTGGGTGGTCTCCGTCGCAGTTGAGACACTTTGTAGTGCATTGGTTGATGTAGTGTTCTTCCTTACCACAGCGTCGTCGGACCTTGACCTTCCCTAGTTCGCAACTTATAGCGAAGTGCCCTACTTCACCACAGCGAAAGCAATTAGGTGGTGTTTGCCGCCACTTGGGGCAAGCATTCGCGTAGTGGCCCTTCTTGATACAGCTAAAACACGTGACAGAGCGTCGAATCCTAGGGGGTATTTCATCACAACCAGCTTGTTGACCTTGTTCACTTCTGACCATCCGGTTACTGGCCACCTGGCGGGATTCCCTCCGAAAACGGTATTCTAATCCCTGGTCCTCTCTTTCAAGGTAATAGTTGCTCCGAAATTCTTCATTTCATTCTCTCCCAGGTAGAATCTCAGCAGGATTTGGATTATCTGGAAGGCTAGAAATGATTTTATCTTAAAAAATAAAGACAAAACTGTTTACAATGTTAACCATGGGGGTACTAAATCTTTCTACATCTTAATCACTAAATTTAATTACCATCTTTTTAATAGATTCAATGCAACTCACTACGTACAAGATGAGCATACTCACAACAGCCCCATGGGCAATATTTTCTTCATTGATGCCTCAAACGTCAAAACTAAGTACAGGGTTCGCATGCATTGGCATTGTTATACATGTATGCAACTCTTCTCTCAATTGCAGGATACATATTCGGATCCACGAGCAGAGGCCAAGGCCATGCTGCAAGGAATCTATGTTGTTAATTTACTGCAGCTACATTTATGTGTCTTCTATTCAGATTGCCAGGTACTCACACATGACCTCAATAAAGGAGACCAGATGGCTAATCCAGGACATTGGACAATCAGGACGACCATTATGCAAATCAAGGAGATGGCCTCATTGCAAGCGGAGTTTTGTTATGTGCGCAGGAATGACCGTCAGAATGCTGACAACTTAGCAAAGGAAGCTTCTAAGTTTCAGGGGCATACAAACTCAACTTCCTGTTGCCACCCAAACCATATGGGTCACTATCCAGGTTCTTATAACTCTATTTAATCACCCCATGTTCACAAACTCTTGTAAAATTCAATATCTGCAATGAAATCTAGCCCCTAGGGGGATTTTACATTAAAAAAAAACTTTTCTGTGCTAATGATTCATGGCAATCTAAGATTCTAAGTATAATACTAGGGGCGTTGCTTCACTATCTTGGAGTAACTAATGATATGGAAAGCAGGGTAGAACTCCTGCTAATTAAGGCCTATTCCTACGTTAGAAACACTGCTGACAACCATGCATTATTTATAGCTTGTTGACATGGTCGCTCCACAAAATCACCACAATTTTCTTCATGTCACATGTCCTCAAAACAATGTGGTCCACACAAGCTCAACCATGTATCATCATCTTTTTACTCTTAATAAATTATAAGGAGAGCTCTTCAATGGTCATTTTTTCCACTAGAACCCAAATTTCACGAGTTTGCTGGTGGCCGGTTCGTCTATCACGCACCACCACTCAAATCTCTTCTCCCATTTGCTCTCACAAAGATACAAAACTCCTGTGCCTTGTGAGAGCTGGTAAGGAAAAGAGATGGGTTCCGCCGGTGCCGCCATCCTTTTTTACTGCATCGCGCTGTCCATGGTCGCCGTCGGGTTCGCCGAGTCCGACAACTCAAGCTTCATATCAAGTACTACTGCAATCCGCCACAGGAAAATGGATTGATGTTAACTTATTATTTTTTAAATCTACCATTGGAATTTTGAACCCTAAACTAATTTGTGCATGATGCCTCCCCCCTTCTATTGCCTCCATTTTACCGATCGATCACCTCAGTGGCTGCCCTTGAGTGCTCCAACATAACGACGTCATCGTCGTCGCGCAAGCTGGTTGGCCTTCCGGCAGGTAACCCGGTAGAAAACGCAGGTTAATTTCGTGTCAAGTTCACCGTGCGTAGCGTACGTGGTTTGCACCGGCCGCGCGTAGCGTACGACGGCAAACCACGTACATGCACACGCATCTTGTACTGTGCCGCGCGCTAGCTGATGCGATCGATGTTTGAGACTCGCGTGCGTGGTTTGATTGGTGGGTGGGTGTGGGTTGGTGCAGGAGTTTGCCCGGTGCGGTTCGACCGGATGCACAGTTACGGCGCGGTGACGAGCAGCTGCCACGGGCGGCGCATGACGGCGGCGCGGTGCTGCGCGGCGTTCAAGGCCTTCGCGTGCCCCTACTCCAACCTGATGAACGACATCGGCAACGGCTGCGCGGACGAGATGTTCTTCCAGATCATCGTCCGCGGCAGGCTGCCGCCGGGCATCTTCTCCAGCATCTGCCGCGAAGGGCCCGAGGGGCTCAAATGCTAATTAATCAGCTTTGCTTTGCTGCCGGCGATCACCGGTGTCTAGCACTAGCTGATTGAATTGTCCGTACGCACGACGCGATCGAGTTAACCACCGACGAGCGGGCCGGCCGGTCGGCCGGAACCGTGGCATTTGTGTGCGGTTTTGTATCGTGGTCGATATATATATATATACACACACACACTTTGACGAGTGGGAGGTCATCTAATGAAATGTATGATTTTTTGCAACTATATGTACACGTTCTTTTGTATCATCCGTGTGATTGGCTTTAGGAATAAGTCCACTTTACACCATAAAACTATGACCTTAGTCCAAAAAACACCTTTAACTACAAAACCATTAACTTTACACTCCTTAATTATTGAAACCAAAGCAATTCACCCCCTCACCCTAAACCACCCCAGTTTTAGATGACGTGGTGTCCATGTGTACCTATTTGGTTGATGTGGAGTCCACGTACTTCTTCTTTGGCCAGACTCTTCTCCCCATTTCATTCTTCACTACTCACCTCCATCCTCCACTCCTCTATTTCTTTCCCCGGCGCCTCCTCTCCTATCGCTGGCCCCCCCTGCGCCCTCTCCTTTCTCTCGCACACACCCGACTCGATGTGGCTCGCCTCACGCCACGCCCAGACTGATTGCTCCTCCGGCCTCCCGGCTCGCCACCAACTCCCCCGCCTCGCTCTGTTGTCGGCCTCGACCTCTCAGCCGTGGTCGAGGCGGAAGGCGACGGAGGTGGCGTTAGCTCTGTGGAAGGCGGCTTCAGCGAGCTGCAAGGCCCCAGATCTGGTGGAGGCGGTGGCGCTGGCTGGTCTCGAGCGCCAGACGGCGGTCCACCCGATGGGGCGAAAGGCAAGTAGGGTCGGTCCAGTGAGAGCGGGACGGGAGCGGGAGTAGGGGAGTGGGGAAGGGCCTCGACGATGGCGGCGGTGGAGGGGTCGCAGAGGAGCTTGCCCATTTGGCGTTGCCAGAGGTGTTCCCCGTGGCCTTGACGAGCAGTGCGGACGCCTTGACTGCTAGCGTGGCGACCTCCTCGCGGCGAAGCCCATGCCGCCGTACCTCCGCGGGGAGCACGAAGTAGATCTGCAACAGGCGGAGCTCCTCGGCATCGCCCACGGCCGCGACGGGCCCCTCGAACCCCATTCGGCGTCGCAGAGGAGCCATCCGGCCGTGTGCAGTTCGATGTGGAGAGGAAGGACGGCGACGACACCCAGGTGGAGATCTACTACGCGGCGAAGCCGGCCTTCATTGCCGACGGTGAGCACGCCGAGACACGGGCCTCGACATCCAAAGAAGGCGTCGTCACCGCTTAACGACTTTGGCATGCACGCCTCTCCTGGTGATCTTGCCACGCCTGCGTGGTTTCTACTGTACATCCAGCTCGATTCGGTCCGATTGTTTCGCGCCGCCTACACCTCTTCCTCCCACCAGATACGGCTTGGCCCACCTTCTCATTGCTCCTCCCGGCCATTTCCCACCAGCATATGGGAGAGAAGGAAGAGAAATGAAGAAAGATATGCCACATAAGCCAAAATCAATGATGTGGCTGCCAACCTGGCTAAAACCATATGTGAAACCAACCTAGGGTGTAATTTGATCTGGTTTTCACAATTGAGAGGGGGGGTGTAAAGTGAATTGTTTTGTAGTTCATGATGTTTTTTGGACTCGGACCATAGTTTAAGGATGTAAAGTGGACTTATTCCTTGGCTTTATAGTACATTTGTTTGTAGACAAAGGGAGAAAGCAAAAGTGTAGCGTTCTAGTACATCTGTACATGTGATCATGCTACTACCTCCGTTTTTTACTTATCGTTTTCAACATTAACATAGTCTCTAGTAATTTTACAAACTATATGCTACCAAAAAATATAAAAAATATTATGATGTCGAAGTACTTTCATGGATAAATCTACTCATATATTTTTATTGTGACAAATCTAGATATTATTCTAGAAATTAATGGTCAAAGTTTTAAAATCTGGACCGATCGCGTTCTAAAATTAACGTACGCACACTGCCGCTGACTTCGTTGGCCACAGTAAAGTTGACCATCTCCAGTCGTCGAACTCGACGTTTTCTGCTGGCAGATTAATGTGTACAAACCAGAGGAATCAATGGCTAGCATGAACCTGCTCTCTCTCTCTCTCCCAAAAAAAAGGGTTAGTATGCACCGATCGACGCTGCTCGTTGTCGTGGTTGTCACGCTGCTTAACAAATTGATATGGTTTGACTTTGCCAGACCATCGAGCCATGCTGCCCATGCATCCGCGCGCGGCCGTGGCTCGCTATCACCTCAGTTGGTGAGCATGCAGTGAAGCCCTTGCCAAACGTCCACGTCGGCCACCAACGGCCAGTCGCGACACAAAGTGGCGGGTCACCTCGTCCGATCTCTAGTGAGCACTGCGAGACTCTAAAGGCAATTGAGAGGGCTCTTTAGCGAGAGTTAATTTAATACAGACCGTCTATTCTTTTGATATAATGTTACAGATTGGTTAAAATTTAGTTATACTATATCTGTTAGTATGCGTAGTAGAATTCCGAAGGGAGTAGAATTGTAATTGCTCATGTGAGGGATCACATGTCACAAGAGTAATATTTTTAATCCTGATTGGAAAAGTACATAATATCCTTACGAAAAAAATTATAAATACCTATGCCTAGCTAGCTCGTGGCACGCGTGTACCTACTCCGCCTCGGCTTGAAATGTCGCCGCCGTTGCAACCGCACGATCGATGGAGATCCATGGGTGACGCTGGGCTCGTTGAAACTGCCTGACATGCGAGAATTCGACATGCGACGGCGGGTTGCCTTGACTAAAATGGTTCAGTTAAGCCCGCAGATAGCATCAGCACGGGCGGCCGTGTGCAATGTGGACATTCACGTAGCTGCTACTAGCTAGTTGGGAATATACTTCAATTGGTTTTAATTTTCAATGTCCAACTTGCAATCTTCCTGCTCCCATTCGATTCCAAATATAGGTCGATTTAGCTTTGGGCACACGAATTAAAGAGTAAGTAAAATGATTTTGTTGCCCTCCATTTATTCCTATACAGGCTATACTTAAAATGATTTCATTCTTAAATGTGTTGGGAAAGATAGAGACGTTGTTGAGAGATAGACCTCATTTATTCGTGTGAATACAAGTCTTCATTCAAGAGATCTATAATACAAGGAAACGGGATAAATGTACATCGAAGTTGTTGAGTGACTTATATTTAGAGAAGAGTTGAAAATGCTAAAGCAACTTATATTTGAAATCAGAATAGTAATAATCATGCCTCCAAATTAAAACTGCCCTAATAAAATACTTGGCTACTCGACCCTTTGTAACTATAGTCCGCTTGTCGTCTTGTCCAACGACGAAACTGCTCAAACTCACGGCAACCAACTGCTTGATTGGAACTTGGGGGCGCAACTTTCCTCGCTGGATAATGTCCGTGCACCAGCATACACACCGGATTTGGATACTCTACTTCAAAGAGCCAAGTCAGAGGCAAACAATGCCATGATATTGGACACTTCCCAGCTGGTGGTGGTGGGTCGGAAAAGGACGCCGCATACCCGCTGCTACAGTGCGTAACAGGGAACCAACTACATTGTTTTCTGATGCAGCATGAACAGCACTTGCTACAAATTGTATTAGATACAGTGATTTGCGGTTCTTCCACGCAATTTTGCACTGTTTGCCTCTGATTTTGCCCTTGCAATCCCATATACACCACTGCGTCGAATTGGTCAGCATGACAGCATCACCTCGTCGTGACTCCATCGATCGATCGACCAACCGCGCATCCAGATTATTTTAACACTTGTTTACAGATGCAATCCAACGGAAAGCAACAGCTGTGTACGCCGTGTGCTACCAGCCCAACACATCGAAGCGTCGTCAACAGGGTAACTGCAATCATGATGACGACAGTACCTTGCCATCGATCCTTGACTGCCTGCCCCCACGACCCCGGGACCTTACAAAGTGCGTTTTTACGTCAAAAAAAAAGTGCACTTTTACATGTGTTGCAATGTAAGATTGATAGGCAAGTTCAACAACAATCTTTGGCTCGCTTCTATCACAGGGTTAGGTAAACATAAAGCTTCCACTCCAGAGTCTAGGCTCTGTGTGTGTGTGTGAAATTGAATTAATCAAGCTAGTGTTGGTATTCGCTGCATACAGGCCATTGCGCAGGGAATTATTTTGTCAAGAAAAACCCTTATCAAATCAGAGATCTTAACAGATAATTAAAGTTTACAACAAAATCTGAATACTCAACAGACATCTCCATTTTTCAAGGACGAGGACGGCTGCGGTGGGAGACAGGGTTGCCGACGCCGTACGGATAGGAGGTCGCGGGCGGGCTGGCGAAGGTCACAACAGGTGGCGTCGTGCGAGCAGAGGGGATGAATGAAGAGAAAACTAAAGAATTGTGACTTTATATACTATTTCATTTGGTGGGAGTTTCTTTAAAGTTTAGTGGACTTTATATACCATGCCGTTTGGTGGATAGTTTCTTTGAAGTTTAGTGGCAAAGGGATATTCTATCCCACAAAAGCAAAAAAAAAACATTTCATGGCTTTGCCTTATATTTATATGAGTGGCTTAGACTTTTCAAAAATCTTGATAAAAAAGCCACCTGAAAGCATTTAGGCCCTTAAAAATTGTTTTGGTAATTAATGATAATATGTGAATATGGGATTAACGTGTTTATTGAGTATGTACAAGGTTAAGTCCCATTGGTGCTCTTGATGACCGGAATTGCGTTTAAAGGATTACTTGAAGATCATTTGGCTCAAAGACAAGGTACAATAGTCTAGGATCTTTTTATTTTACGGTCTTAGGTGAATTGGTTGGAAGACCGGGTTATAGGCTAGACAGCCGTACTATAAAGAGGGTCCAAGAATTGAGTACCTTGAAAGTGAATGATGCCACAATTGCTCTAATCTTATTTGATTTAATCTTGGATTTGTTTTTGGTTTGGCCTCAATTTAAATTTGCTGATTTTCTTTGGAGGCCGATCGACCGACGTTAATCGGTCGGATCGACCGGATTCTTAGGACCAAAAGGGCAACAAGATTTTCGGTGAGGTGTTGTTTTCTGATTTTGCTGAATTCCACTGGTCCGGACTAACCGACGGCCATTGGCCGGACTGACCGCACCCCCGGGTCTTGGACGCGGTCAACATTTTCCAGAGAAGGTTTTCAGTTGAAATTTGACAGGCCGGACTGACCGCAGGTATAAGTGCGGACTGACCGCACCTCCGGTCCTTCAATGCGGTCAACATTTTCCAGAGAGTCTCTAAAACGATTTCCGTTTTTTCAGAGGTCGGACTAACCGCGACGTTCACCATGATCCGACCGGACACCTCAGAATGGCTATTTTTCATGCATTTAATGCGTTATGATCGATCAGATTACTGGTGGAGGTCGGATCGATCAAGACGGTGCTGCGGCCCCGACGGCTCCATGAAAATTTGGGGATTTCGTTCTGACGGCTAGTCTGCGATGGGTGGAGGCTATAAATACCTCACCCACTGCAACTAGAAGTGGTGTTGAGCCTCATTTAACATCCCTTGAGCCCTTTGCATTGTTTCCTACTCATTGAGAGCATTCATTTCCATTTGCAAAGGTAGTTGAGGTTTTTCCAAGAGTATTTATTGAGTTTGATAATTGTGGCAATTAGAGCGCTTTCAAGTGAAGAATTCTTACTCTATTACTCTTGGAGATTGCCGTCTCCTAGACGGTTTGGAGTTTGGTTCGGTGATCTTCTCAAAGGAGATTGTGAGAAGCCCTGGGCATTTGTGAAGGTTGGAGCTCGCCTATCCGGAGAGGAGAAGAGCTACCACTAGTGATCGAGGGAAGGCTTAATTCGTGGAGCCGGCTTGAGTTGATCAAGCTTCCTCAATGTGGATTAGTGAAGACCGGCAAGTCTTCGATACCACGGGAAAAACTTCCTTGTGTCATTGTGGTTATTTCTAGTCTTTACATTTCCGCATTTATATTTTTAGCTTGTCTATTGTGGTAAATTGCTTAGCAAGAATTACATCTTGTTTAGACTAAGTTAATAATTGGATAAAATTGTTAAATTGTCAAAAAGTTTAAAAACCTCCTATTCACCCCCCTCTAGTCGGTTATCCTTGATCCTACACCACCTCACTACAACAGAGATGATCATCACAGATGGCTCCAAACCGTCATCACAGATGGTTTTTGAACCGTCTGAATTTATATGTCTGTGATAGCAGGCGGTTATCACAGACGGTTTGTGAGCCGTCTGTGATAAGTCACAACACAGATGGTTTTTGAACCATCTGAATTTATATGTCTGTGATAGCAGGCGGTTATCACAGACGGTTTTTTGATCGAAACTGTCTATGAAGACATACTATGAAGACGGTTTTTGGATCGAAACTGTCTATGAAGACGGTTTCTACCAACAACCGTCTGTGATATGTCCCATCTGTGATTAGAGATATATCATAGGTGGT
Source organism: Phyllostachys edulis (assembly GCA_036346405.1). Classification (NCBI taxonomy): domain Eukaryota; kingdom Viridiplantae; phylum Streptophyta; class Magnoliopsida; order Poales; family Poaceae; genus Phyllostachys; species Phyllostachys edulis. The sequence goes on from CM070552.1 coordinate 48,551,534, forward strand.
TAGTAAAAATAACCATCTGTGATATCCGACATATCACAGACTGTTGTTGATGCTTCGACTCAAAAAAGCATTTGTGATAGTTCGTTATGCCTAACTAATTTTTTTTTTCTGATTTTCGGCTAGCCTCAGGAATTGCTAGCCATGCCATTTGAAAACAAGCAAGCAGGAAACAGATAAATCACAGATGAATCAATTGTTAACAACTCAAAGTGATCATTTACAACTCAAAATCAATTACAAAAGAATATGTTCAAGTATTGTCGCTAGAGTTACAATTGAATTACAACTACTCAAAATGAATTACAATTGAATTAACACAAACGGTTATTGTTAAGAACCGTATGTGATAATTCACAGACGGTTATTGTTAAAAACCGTCTGTGTAACGTCTGCGATGATAACGTCTGCGATTATCACATGCGGTTTTTTAAAAAAAATCGTCTGTGATAAAAGAATCGTCTATGAATTATCACGGATAAGTACAACACAGATGGTTTCAAAAAAACTGTCTGTGATGAGATGTCCAGTATAATCTGTTTTGTAATAGTGTCTGTTTGTTTGTGCTTCCAATTTTCTTGCTTTTAAGCCGGAGTTCAAGCCCAAACAAATAGGCCATGACATGTGCAGCTTTTTCTCCGCTACTCACGGAAGAAGTATTCTTCATTCTTGGATGAAATATCTGGCTGGTTCCCCAAGCAAAATTGTCGTCACGAGAGAATGACAGTTTGACGGTGAACGACTACTTTACTTTGAACTTTCCATCGCCGTAACAGCGGTCCAAAACAACAATTAGAAAGTCGCCGCCACTGTCGCGATTATTCAAAACTTTAAGTCCTTGCGACTCTACAAACCTTCTGGTTAGCAAATTAACCTTCTTCTACACACAAACCTTTCTGTTAGACCATGACAAGCTCGCTCCACCTTGGAACCGTCGCCAGTCAAATATGCACCAGCTGTCATCGGGATCTAGCCAGGCTATGCCCACCAGTGCCGTGAGGAGCTAGCCGTGGCCACCGTCTTGACTCCTTGCTAGTACCGCTTCGCCGCCATCCTCACATCAGTGGTAGGATCCAAGTTCTCGTTGTCCATGTTAATCCTCGTCGTGTTTGTCTCCGGTTAGACTGCCATATATGAGCCCAACACACGCACCCGAGCTCCACCGCTCCATTGGACCACAAATGGCATTTCTGCTCCTTCGTTGGACAGTTGGACTTGCCTGACACCACGAAAACGACGATCTGACGGTACTCCCTGCCGCACTGTCTCACCACACTACGCAGAGGCCAGAGGGCTGAGAGCGTCCAGGGTCCGGTGGGGTGGACCGTGTCCACCCACCAACCACCCCACATCCATACGTCCCTTTCTCCTCTCCTCTCCGCTTCGTCCTTGTCGTCTATCGCTTCCGGTCCCCATCCCACCAACCCCCCACTCGCCATCTCATTCTCGCCTCCTCCGAAATACGATTTTTTTAATAGTATTAATTTAAAAGATAATAAAAAAGTAAATAGTCAATTTTTTTAATACAAAATTAGGCATCTGTCCCATTCCAATTAGCGACAGAGACTTGTACACTGGCGATAGGGGCTCAACAGTACAGAGAGTTTTCTGTCACTAGTTAAATTGACGACAGATCCTTGTCACCATTTAGACTGTCGACAAAGATCCTAATTTTTTCAATATTAAAATTTGAAAAACCACCATTCAAATAGCGATATGATTCCACAAGTCTCTGTCGCTTTTCCAAATGGCGACACAATCTCCCTTATAAAAGGCTTTTAAAACTCTAAAATTCGAGAAAAACTCACTTATTCCGAAAAAAAAGAGAAAGAGGGGAGAGAAGGGAGGGGAGTAGAGAGGAGGGAAGGAAGAGGAGGAGAGAAGCTAGAGAAGCACTGTCTGTCCAGTCGCCCACCTTTCAAGTAATTTTTTTTAACCAAATGGATTGCATAGTTTTAGATGTACGGTTACGTGGTGTAATATGTTGTACATAATCCTTTTCGGTGGACAGTTTAGTTTTAGATGTGTGGTTAATCGTGGAAATCTTGTTTACAGTGCAGTATGTTAAATGTGTCGGACGCCGCCAACTTCAAAATTTACTACGGTTAGGGCACTATTATTGAAGGTCCCGAGGAGATTGATTTGCGTTATTTCCAATCGGCGACTATGCACCTAAGAAGACCAGAGTAGCGTACATGAGGTGTTGTGATGCGGTGGTTGTTCCACTCATTCAATATGAACTATGGTGTATATGATCTGAGATTGAGTTGTCTTACCTCTCGAGCATCACAGGGCACAGTGTAGCTAAAGGGAACAGGGTCACGACAGTCATATGTATACATGGCGATGGAGGAATGGTGGGATTTTGTCCTTCTAGCCTAGGCATATGGCAAACCCACTTCTACGTCGGCGGCTGAACAAGAAGGGGGTGATGATGCCGAATAAGAAGTTGAGGACTCTAGCAACAGCGCGGCGCACACAATAGCCGAAGGTCTAGGAGTAGCTGATCCTATCGATGAAGACCTTGTGGAAGGAACTTCTTCAGTCAAGCAAGCTAGTGGGCTTGCTGACGAGGGTGAGGAGCTGGAAGCCCTAGCGCAAAGGATGAATCTCGAAGACCGGGACTACATAGCATTGTTAGAAGATGAAGGATCCGACGACGAGGATACTGTAGACCAGCAGGCAGTTCTATCCGAGTGGAACACATACTAGTTCGACAACCTCATCGTTAACGAAAGCTCCTGTGTGTCGTGAGAGTACGACCAGAGCGAGGTCAGACATAGAGCTATGTATAAATGCAAGGGGGCCGTGCAGGAGGCGGTCAAATTCTAGGCCTTGTCGGTGCGGCGTACATTCACAGTCGTCAAGTCTAACCCAAGATGCTACGACATGAAGTGCGACATAGAGGGATGTCCTTGACGAGTGTACGCATTTCAGCCTAAGTGTGACACTTACTAGAAGTGCTCTATAGTGACCCTTCATATATGTGTCGTCGCTGAGTCAATGTAGTCCCACAAGAATCCGTCATTAGGTTTTATCGCGAACCTCATGTACGGTGGGATTATGGATAGTCTAAATTTTGAGCCACGATCCATCATTCGAACGGTTGAGATAAGGTTCCAAATGACGACAGAGACTGCCGCTAATTCAATTTGGTGACAGGAGCTCTTCAGATTGTTGAGCCCCTATCGTCAATTGGAATGACGATAGACATCTAATTGTATAAAAAAAATCGACTGTTTATTTTTATAATTATATTTTAAATTAATATTATTTCAAAAAAAAATCTCCAAAACACAGCACCGAAAAAACGAAGGAAAAGCGGGGACGCCCAGCCGAGCAAGGCACTGGAACTATGTGCAGCTCTGAGCTCTCCGCCCGCCTATAAAAGCTGCTCCACCCCCGACTCTCCCACCAGCTGCTCTCCATCAAGAGCTGCTGCTATTACCCGACCGTTCGTCTGTATTCCTCCCGATTTTTATTTTTGCGGATTTTCGCGCCTCAGATCTGGTCCGCTGCGCCTCGTCCTTCTTCCAAGGTTGGTCTCTGCTCTGCTTCTGCTGGTTTGTGGCTTCTGTTTTGGTGTTTTGGGGGTGCTGACGAGGTGCTCGGTGGAATGCGGTGGAGGCGGCAGATGGCGATCACGGTGCGGCGGTCGACGATGGTGCGGCCGGCGGGGGAGACGCCGCGTCGGCGGCTGTGGAACTCTAACCTCGATCTCGTGGTGCCACGTTTCCACACGCCCAGCGTCTACTTCTACCGCTGCCCCGAGGGGGGCGCGCCGGAGGGGTTCTTCGACGGCGAGCGGATGCGGCGCGCGCTGGCGGAGGCGCTTGTGCCGTTCTACCCCATGGCCGGCCGCCTCGCGCGCGACGAGGACGGGAGGGTCGAGATTGACTGCAACGGGGAGGGGGTACTCTTCGTCGAGGCCGACGCGCCCGACGCTGCCGTCGACGACTACGGCGACTTCGCGCCCACCATGGAGCTCAAGCGCCTCATCCCGGCCGTCGACTACACCGACGACATCTCCTCCTTCCCGCTCCTCGTGCTCCAGGTGAGCTCAATTTCTAGTTGCACACTTGCAGTTACAATTAGGCTCAGGGCGAACACAAAAGAGGTTAGTGGATAGCTTTCTGGATGAGGAACGCAACAATGTTTTACGAGCTGCACACGGCAACCAAATTTGGCGTGACTATAACATTTGGTACCTGATTGGATAGCTGGGACCCTTGTTTGGTTGTTGATTTGATCCTCCGGTTCGTGGTGCGGAGCTTAGTGGTCGTCCGTGGACTCCCTCATCCTGTTTTAGATTGCCCTTTATTAGCTGTACGACTCGAATAGTTTGTATTCGGTCAGTTGCTGTCTTGCTCTTGTGGGTGGGGGCGGTGGCTATTTTTGGCTGGATGGTTATGCCTGTTTCGAAGGTTCTGTTAGAATCGCTAACGAATTGACAATATCATCATTCATATGTGTCAATACCCATTGAAATAAACTGTGTGCTTCACCTGGACCAGGTCGAAGCCAATTCTTGACAAATTGATTTGTCAGTAAGTGATTGTATTTTATAGATTCGCCGTTATTTGTCTACATTGTCTTGTACCAGCTAAAATTAATGACAACATTCACTAGGTAGCACCATAGCAGACAATATAAGCCAAACATTTCAATCACAAGAATACAGTCCTACTCCTACCCAACTTGAGAAATTATCGGTAGAGGGGCACTTTATTAATTAGGGCTATACTTGTGACCTATAGATATTTGAAATCTAGGAGCTTTCCTCCTTTGCTGTGTTCTAACGAGGATTGCGTACTTGTGGTTTACCATGCAAGTCTTTGTAGAATACATGCCAATAGCTGATGACTAGTATATATAGCTATATGCTGAACCTTGCTCTCATTTGGGGTTGACTGGTCAATCTATAAGTTCCGAAGTGTCAACCATCTGTCCCATGATCTGGACATGAATGGACTTAATTGAGTGTGATATCGACATGTTCAATTGTTAGGCTTGAACTAATTCGATAGCTCTTTTTTGCCTGTTTGAGAACTGGACCCCTTGCCCTGTAGAACCTCATGAGTTATTATTCCTTTGATGGGGACATAATTCAGGTTGCACTTTCAATTCTGTCCTAAATGAAACAGATTTGAACCGCTCACCTTCTGGTGGTCCTTAGTTACCTGTCATTTCATGCTGGATTACCTGTCATTTCATGCTGGAATAAAAGATTGGATAATGGATAGGTTGAATCATCACAGTTGCATGGAACTTGAGTTTGTAAAAAAAAGTAGTAGCGCACGGTGCAAAGTGATGATAGGAAAAAAATGTCACTTTGCTGTTCAGATCTGTTGGAGCATGGAGTGCACTTATGAGCTAAACCTTCATCTGGAGAATTGAATATCCTAATAATTTATCCACAAGCTAACAGTTTTTCTTTACAACTGAAATTGTTCACATGGTACCTTCAGAACATAAAACTGAACCAAAATTTACCAGGTTATGAAATCCTACTTTGTGCTGAGCTTGCAATTTCTTTATTCACTGGTATGTCGGCAATCATATGCTGAAAAATCTTGCTTGAGATGCGCACTGCATGTTGGTTGGTATGAAAATGATAGCCTGACTGGAGCATGTTTGTGCACCCCATTTTCTTCCATTTTTAGAAGTTTTCTTAACTTCTTTTTTGGAGCTAGTCTTCATTATAGATTAATGCATGATTAAGTGGCAGGCTGACTTCAATTATGCTGCACATGCGTCAACTGAATGTTTATCGATATTGGTTAGGCAAGGCCTTGGTACTTTTGTGAAATTGGTTGCTACATACTCCAGTTAGGCTATCATAAATATCAAAAGTAACGAAGGAACTGCAATAATTCTCTTCAATCATAACCGCTCCATTTCCGTTTTTTAAAAGACCGTTATGCCAAAAATTAGTTAAATACAGGTCGTCGCTTTTTAACAGTTGCCAAACTCCCAGAGAAAGGCCGTTAGTCCAAATATGACTACCAGTTATTGTTGAACTAATGAAAGAACTTGTCCCAACCAGTGTTCTAAAAAGCGCTAGGCAGGCGGTGGGGTGGCGCCTAGCGCTTAGTCACTGATTAGTCGGACTAGGCAGCCGCTTAGGCGGGAAAAATGGGCGAGGCGGGCAAGGCGGAATGGTGGCTCCTATCGCCTAGGCGGCCGCCTTTTAGAACAGTGGTCCCAACTCCCAATGGTTAGGGTTGGTGCTATTAGTTTCCCAGCTTCCAACTTTACAAGAAAAAAAGGTCATTGGTTCTCACTTGATTGCATTTATCCCACTGAAGCTACAATCTTGTGTTGCTCTTTCAAAGTTATTTACAAGTTTTGTACTACTAGATTGATGAGATAAATGCAGAATATACTGTTAAAACTGTAATATAGCATTTATTTGGTCTATCATTTAGACTAAGTGGGACAATAATTCAATGGATCAATCTTATACCTCCTGGAAATCACATGTGTGCCCACAACAGAATGTCGTCTAATATTCATGCATGCAATGCTAATCAATTATTACCATCATGTTGTGCTGCAATAGATATTTAATAATCACTGCATCGATGACATCATGAAGTACGTTGGGGTTCATAATAAGGTTCAAACAACTTTGCCTCGACATTTATTACTTACAAGTTTGCATGCCCTGATGATTAGACATACTAGATGAGTTATGGGGTTGGGGCTAGTTTTTTTGTCATCACCTGTGTGTCTCAAACTCTTTGTTGGATTTTGTTACAGCTGGTTTCAAGGCACATTTTGATGGTAGAACCAGAAATAGAGCTTGGTAGGGGACATACTAGATGAGTTATGGGGTTGGGGCTAGTTTTTTGGTCGTCACCTGTGTGTCTCGAACTCTTTGTTGGATTTTGCTACAGCTGGTTTCAAGGCACATTTTGGTGGTAGAACCAGAAATAGAGTTTGGTAGGGGACATACTAGATGAGTTATGGGGTTGGGGCTAGTTTTTTGGTCGTCACCTGTGTGTCTCGAACTCTTTGTTGGATTTTGTTACAGCTGGTTTCAAGGCACATTTTGATGGTAGAACCAGAAATAGAGTTTGGTAGGGCAGTTGAGATTTGCACTGCTTGACATAACAAAAGTATGGTTAGGACTCACAAATTAGAGTTCATGTGTTTATGGCTGCAGTTAAGACTATTTTGATAATAATGCTTATGTCTTGCATCTTAAGAATTTGAAATCCAGTCAAATCTCCTGTCATACGCGCTTAAGGATGGTATGTAATTGGATATCAGTTCACATAGACAAATATACAACTATAGTTTGTAGAATTTTTTTAAAAAGGAAATTGTATCATTGATTTTGTTGTACCATGGTTAATTTCAAATACCCAGGTTATTCGTGCCTATAGTTGAAGCAACTTTCTGATTCATTAATGTCCCATTTCATATGTTGTCTTAGTGGCTTGTCTGAGCCATGTATTAATTGGTAGAACGGTAGCTGCAACTGGAAATATGCATATGACATTATGGTAATCTTAGTAAGAAAGGAAGGTATGAAACATGCCAAGAGGCTAATTCTCCTTGATTTTGATTTTTACTCCAGGTGACCTACTTCAAGTGTGGAGGCGTCTCCCTTGGTGTTGGCATGCAACACCATGTTGCGGATGGCATGTCTGGCTTGCACTTCATTAACTCGTGGTCTGACCTCTGCCGTGGATCTCAAATTACGGTCATGCCCTTCATCGACCGCACTCTCGTCCGCGCCCGTGATCCACCGACTCCATCTTACCCACATGTTGAGTACCAGCCTGCCCCAGCCATGCTATCCTCCGTGCCCCAGGCTCTCACTGCTAAGACTATGCTGCCTCCCACCGCTGTGGACATCTTCAAGCTCACCCGCTCAGACCTTGGCCAATTGCGCTCGCAGCTCCCCACGGGTGAAGGTGCGCCACAGTTCAGCACATATGCAGTGCTAGCTGCACATGTCTGGCGATGTGTCTCCCTTGCACGCGACCTGCCTCCTGAACAGCCTACCAAGCTGTATTGTGCCACTGATGGGAGACAACGGCTGCAACCTCCACTTCCAGATGGTTACTTCGGTAATGTCATCTTCACTGCCACACCACTTGCCAAGGCAGGCAAGGTAGCCGGTGGGCTGGCAGATGGAGCAGCGGTCATCCAGGGGGCGCTAGATAGGATGGACTACAACTACTGCCACTCAGCATTGGACTACCTGGAGCTGCAACCGGATTTATCAGCGTTGGTCCGTGGAGCGCACACTTTCCGGTGCCCTAACCTCGGACTCACCAGCTGGGTGCGCCTGCCGATCCACGATGCCGATTTTGGATGGGGCCGGCCGGTGTTCATGGGTCCTGGTGGCATCGCTTACGAGGGGCTGGCATTCGTCCTCCCGAGCTCGAACCAGGACGGCAGCCTGTCCATTGCCATCTCGTTGCAGGCTGAGCACATGGAGAAGTTCCGGAAGCTGATCTTCAAGGTGTAAACGGACTGCATTACTATGTCAGAAAGAAGTTGTAGGGCAAGAAGCTTTAGGTTGTGCCGAGCTTCTCTGAAGTTTCAAGTGAACACAGTGGCCGTATTGTTGCTCTTGTTGAGTGAATTCGTCGGCCACACTTTTTATGCCTTCGGTTGGAGAGCTCTTTTGGACAACATCTAATTGTATGAGTTATCAATAAGGACTTTTACTCTCTCTCTTTTTTGTTTTGGAGAAATCAACAATGAAGAAAGGGGTTGTAATTCATTGCAGCCAAAGCCCAAACCAGAATGGATTGGTCACTGCCTTCAGCATCAAATGCTCACTTGTTATAGCTTAAGTCCATTACACTTTCGCAATGCACAAGACTGTACAGTACAAGACTAGCCTGACTGAGTTTGAGCTGCAAGTGAATAAATACTGTATCATGTAAGGTTGACTGAAGCTTCTTCCCTGTATGGCAAAGCTGCATTCCTGGTGTTTTAGGCGTGGCCCATGACGGGTTGATGTCTTGTTTTTTCAGACTTGAAAAGAGCCATGATCTGGAGGAAACTCTCCCGGACTGACTGCACAGTTGTGCATGCAGGCGAGACGGATGGGGAAAAACCAGACGGAGAAGAAGATGCGCCCGTGCTCCTCCATCGCGATTCATTTGGATTTGGCTCTCGTGCGGGCTCGTTCCCTTAGGCAAGAAGCGTTTGCGCCACGGGGAGGAGAGGAAGCGTGTCCTGTACTGTAACTTCCGCTCCGACCCGAGGCTAACATGTGGGCACCACGGACGCTGAGGTTGACCCATCCCCCCTCCACTCCACTCCAGCCGTTAAAAACTTCGAAACACGAAGCCGGAGGCCACGAGCGAGGGCGTCTTCGGTAGCGTTTGGTTGGTGAGATGTGATTGAATGGTATGGATGGAATCGTCCTGGATAGAATCGTTCATGCAGTCTGTTTAATTAGTGGTTATCTCTCTGCTAATCGCCTAACTTTAGTCACCCTTTTTCACCTAATCTTCTCTATTTCTCTCTCCTCACCTCATCCATTCATTTTGTTCGGCCGACATTTCTATTTCTTTCCCCATCCTCACTTCTTCCTCCTTCCTATTTCCTCTTTCCTCTCTTGTTCTCCACCGAAGCTCCCATGGCGCCACCTCCACTGCTCCCGGCCCGGTCCTCCTCTTTGGCCTTGCCGCCAGCTTTGACTGCCTGCCGTCGGCTTGGCCGTCTTGCGCCTCTGTCTGCGCTGCCGCCACCCTCTCATTGTGTGCGTGTTTACGCTCGTGTCGTCCCCTGCCGGCCCGGCCTCCAGCCGCCGACGCCTAGTGGCCGCTCCTCCCCTCTGCTTTCGCCTTTCTTTGTTCCCTTTTTCTTTTCTTGTTGTTTGTTTTGCTTGTGCTTGATTTCAATTCTCTGATGTGGTTTGCTTGATGCTCATGTATGCTTGATGCCGGCGCCTGGTGGCCGCTCCTTCCCTCTCTGCTTGGACGAAGTGAACGGAGTGGTTCGGCGTTTTTGGACGAATGAAATGGTTGGGCATATCAATGGAATATTCTCTTTTGTGGAATGAGTTGGTCTGAATGGTCCGATACGATACATGCAACCAAACTCCTGAACGTCCCAAATTTTGAACCATTTGGTACTAGGACCATATGATACATGCAACCAAACGGACCCTTCCTCGCCGCCTCCGCCCCACTCCACTCCCCTTCCCCTCCCCGCCTTCCTCTTCCACGATCAGGCGGCGTCGCGACCGCCGGCGTCGTTCCGCAGCCGCTAGCCACCCTCCGTCGCGCGGTGCGGTCGAGCGTTACGTGGACACTGGCGCACGCGGGCCACGTGCTCTGCGCGCGCTCCGCCGCGCCGCGACCGTTGGCCTGCTACCACCGCGCCTCCAGCGTTGGCTGGACGCGGGCGCGGCCCCGCCCGCTGCACTACCCCCTGTCCGGGCGCCGCCATGCCGCGAGCGGTTGGCCTGCAGCCGCCGCATTGGGGGGCGTTGGCCCACCAGGCGCCTCGGCTCCGTCGCTGCCCGGCCTTGGCCATGCCGTGATGCTGCTGCGCCATGTCCATCGCCCGGCCGGGCGCCGTGGCGCCCTGTGTGGTGATCGCTCGCCGCGGCCGCAGCGCGCGCCCCGTGCGCGTTCTGAGTTAGTTGGCGCCCGTGTGCTTGCCCAAACGCCCCCGCGCCGCCCCCCATGTGTACCATACGTGTGAATTTGGTGAGCATGCCATGTACTCCACAAATCAAACGAATTCGAGAGAACAAAATTTCAGCTTCTGTTTTAATTCGTTGGCCTGATTGTGCTGGCTGCTTGATGGGAATTTTGCAGGTACGCTGTGTGTGCTAATGTGCTACTGTTTGTACACAACAACCGGTATATATATATATATATATATATATATATATCGTAGATTTAGGCGAGGCTAATCATCAGGATTGCCTCTTATCAAGTTAGATAAGAATCGACAATCATGCACGCCAGGTTAGCACCACAAAGCATGTTGAGAAAAGGCAATGAACTAGACGTATATTTAGCTCTGTCACAAGATTTGTCCTGGTTCCAGAAAATTCTCCAGGGAAAAAAAAAGAAAAGTGGAGAAGAAAAAGAAAAACACTAACTCTACAGAGCTTGTTTGGAATGTGGTACTGCTAGCAATAAAAAAGAACGCCCGGGTACAGGCTGATCTACTGTAAAACTGATAGCCGCACCACTCCATTTGTGTCTTCTTCTTTGATGCTTAATGGCAGGTTTTAATCCCGCATAAGTCATTAGTTGTTAATTGCACTGACGTCAGAATCGTAACCTGAGCTTTGGATTCTGCTTTGTTCACTAACAAACTTCCTAATTAGGCCATGTTAATCACTCCTCGCGCACGAGCCGAGCCGAGCCACGCAGAGCGAGCCGAGCCACCCCGCGCGCAGGAGGCGTGTAGTTGGTGGCGCTTGCTATAAGGCCCCCTGCCTTGCATGGACGCCACTTTTGCTTGTAAAGAAAGACCAGCGGAAAGGTGAGATCGCCCACTCCTCCCGTCTCCTCTCCTCCTCTGCTCGTCTCTTCTCCGCTCTTAGTTTTGTTCGTCTCCTCCCCCCAAGAGCCCGTAAGATTCTCCCCCTTTTTACCCCTCTTGTTCGATCCCATCTTGCTCGATCTCGCGCATCCGTTTGTTTTTTAATGTAGCCGCTGTTCTTCTCGGTGTTCTTGCTGTTGTTTTTGCCGGCTAGTGCTGCGTGCTGAGGCCCTGGGTCTCCAAATCTTTGCAAGATTTCAGCCCTCTCCATTCTTAACGTGCGTTCTTGCGTGCTTTTGTTGTTCTTGATGTTTCTGTTGCCGATCTTGCTGATGCTGGTGGTTTTCTTGGAGGAGGAGGAAGAGGCTAAACGAGCACCGGAGACTCCATGGTGATCTCCGTTCGCCTCTCTTCCTGGAACTCTATGGTCTTGTTCTTTCCCACCATCCGTTTCTTGATGCCTGGCTTGCTCTTGTTGTTCTTGGTGCTGATGATGTGGAATATTCGTCGCGTGCTAGTGAGTGCTGTTCGAGAGTTCGTCTCTCTTCTTGAGGCCCTTCGGTCTCCGAAGCTTTCGCAAGATTTTTACCACTCTTCGATCTTCTCTGGTGTTCTTGCGTCCTTTCCGCCTTCTTGTTGCTGTTGTTGTTTTTGCTGTAGTTGATGGTTTTCTCGGAGGAAGAGGAGGCTAACGAGCACCCGCGACTCCATGGTGATCTCTGTTCACCTCTCTTCTCGGAACTCGGTGGTCATGTCTTCCCACCATCCGTTTCTTGATGCATCCTCTTGCTGTTCTTGGTGCGACAAGTACAACACGAGGATAGCTGTTTCGTCTATGTTGTTTGCTTCTCTTTTTTTGAACTTTATTTCCTGTTTCGGAATGTTTAAGAGATCGTCGTTCCTTCACGTGGGTTTAGGGTTTTATAACGTGTGGATTTGTACCATCATTTTATTATTCCTCCTGTCGCTGCCGCTGTTGTTGTTCTTGATGCTAATGCGGTGACTAGATGGTCTCCGCCCGTCTATCTTACCTGTTCTCTTGCTTTAATTTCTGTTTTGATATGTTAAGTCTCCGTTTCTTCTTTGTTTTAAAAAATGTCTCCGTTTCTTGTTTGTTTTCAAAAATGTCTCCGTTTCTTTATTTAGCTTTGCTCGATGATATCTGTCCGTTCTTGTTGTAGGATGGTAATGTGCGCTGCAAACCACTTTTTGATTCCTTTTTTAGGTTTTGATATGTTGTAGAGGTTGCCATTTCTTGATGTTACTTCCTTCTTCCTGACCGAGTGATTGTTTTTTGCAATATTGAATGGTGTGTTCTTGTTTATTACCATTTTCTTGTTTGATACCACTTCCCGGGGCGTTGTGCAGTGTCACATTGTTAAGTAGTTCGTTCCTGGCAAACTTATATGTAGGGCATCCTTGAATCAACCTGGAAATTGAATCTTTGGTCCACCGAGATTTTTCCCTGTTTCATTATTCTAGTTGTTGAAAGCTGCTTGCACTGCAAGCTTGATAATCTATGTTTATCCTTCTTTCCGGAATTGATGTTTAAAATTTCCTTTCTGGGTTTTGATATGTTGAAGAGGTTGCCATACCTTCAAGTGGTTTTCTTCTTTCAGATTGACTGGTTCGTTCTTGCAGATGACTGCATTCTTGTCTACTACTCTCTCTTTTTTTTGTTCGTTTTCACTTCACTCGACAGAATGCCCTGATAAATGGTCTGCTATTTGCAATCGTATAAAAATAGTCCTTGAAATTCACATAAGTTGATCATCTTATCTCACTTTGAAATTTGCTATCGTGATTTGGGTTTTGTGAAGCTTCGATGTGTTTTGTTATGGTAAAGTCTTAGTTCACCTTAGGTTTAACCTTCGTGATAGATATTAGGTGAAAAACATGGCATAAATGCATCCTCAAGATTGCTACTTCAAAATTATTTAAACTTCCTGGAATGCATTCAGGGGCCATGTTCATAAAAATGATTTCATTGGATCATTTCAAAACCATCTTTGTTGGCTCCTCATTCATGGAAAGCACGGGGCCAAAAGAATGACAAGTTATGCTTTGAGCTTTGCAAACAGTGGTATATCTATCTTTTTTCTTTCTGCAACGCAGTTCCTATTCTACATACAATAGCACGATGGTGCCACTGAACATTTTTATTCGTATTTCGTCAATGCTTTCTTGTATTTATGCGATCTGTAACCAGATGTCAGTTTGTTCGTCCTCTAATTTTCTTGATACAGGTATTTAGGAGATTTTATTCATATTATTATGTTTCAGGAAAGCAAACTCCGCTATGAGCAGCATACGGCCTGTGACATCAAAGATTACTAGCAGGGGATGGAATGGCAGAGTTGAGTATGCCGTGTCAGCTATGCAAGGATACCGTCCAAGTATGGAAGATGCTGTGAGTAACCTTCCAATCTTTTATATGATTTGTGGGTGGATAGTTCTACAAAATACTAAAGCCTAATTTGTAGCCTTCTTATTCTCCAGCATGCAACTTTGGAAGATCTTGATGTTTCCACTGGCACATCATTCTTTGCTGTTTATGATGGCCATGGAGGTTTGATCTTCAATCTCACCCTCTTATGAACAATAAAATTCAAATCTATTATACCGATTGAAGGGATATTCAGCTACTGGCATTCATAACATTCTTTTGATATATAAGCTTCAGTACACTCAAGAGTTCTGCCGATCCATCCTTTTTTTTTGTAATACGTAGCATTTACTACAATAGTTATTTACGATGGCCATCTGAGTTATTTATTTTCTGTTTCAGGACGTGCTGTAGCACAATATTGTGCGACACACTTTCATGTTGAGGTTCTCAACCATCCAGAGTTTCGTAGTAATCTGCCTAATGCAGTGGAGAGAGCATTTTTCAGGTTATTTTCTAGCTAATTAATTGGCGCACACTATATTTTTGTCCATAGTTGCACCTGTTGCACGTGCAAATATGAAATATGTAATCGATGTTCCCACTTAATTGTTGCAGAATGGATGAGTTGATGAGAGAACAGGAGGCACGGGTGGAATTAACTGAGTGTAGTGGTAAGGACTATTACGAACAACCTGACAAGGCTTCTTTCCTCAATTGCTTCTGTGTGAAGGTAATATCTCAATTATTTGTATGTAGAAAATCTAAGATTCTGAAAATCTATTATTTACTTCAGCTTGGTTTTTGTTTCCAGAGACCTTCCTATCGTGGGCCAATAGATGAAGGATGTACCGCATGTGTGGCTCTCATTAGAGGCAACCAGATCATTGTTGGAAATGCTGGTGATTCTCGCTGTGTACTCTCAAAGAATGGTCAGGTGTGGTGACTACTTTTCTTGTCAAGTGTCTGGCTGGTACATAATCAGCATGCTATCATGTCATAATAGATGCATGCTAATGTGCCTAAATTTATTTACATTGTATTCAAAGGCAATTGCTTTATCCACCGATCACAAACCAAGCGCTCCGAATGAAGTCCAGAGAATACAAAACGCGGGATCTTCCGTAAGGTTTTCTAGAGGTGCCTATCGTATTGATGATGGAATCGCGGTCTCAAGAGCGATCGGTATAGTTTTATCTGATTTTTTGGTTGGTTGTGGGGTTATACAATCTATCGCATTGTAATTGATGATTTGCTTCCTTACATTTCAGGTGATATGAGGTTCAAGAAGAAGAAAAATCTGCCTCCTCAACTACAAGCGTTGACTTGTTCTCCTGAAATTCGCTCTGTAAGTGTAACTAAGTTGTGTTAACGAAGTGGAAGTTTGTCCCACCTGATATGGTCTGATGGAAAATCACCCTTTTTTTCTGTTAGGAAAACATAACTGATGATACTGAGTTTCTTGTTATAGCATGTGATGGAATCTGGTAAGTCCTCAGCTAAAAAATAACAGAAGCAATTGATTATGCTTTGCTCCCATGTCCATCATTACATGCAGAATATATGTACTCCAAATGACTGTTATCTTTCACACTCTTGTTTCTTGCAAGATAGAGTAGTCTTTACCCAGAAAGGGGTTTGTTTATTTTGGTTCAGTTAAATTTGATTTGCTTTGGATTGTTCATCATCTTTCTGTATGGTTTCTCAAACTGGTGGATTTAAGTCCTTTCCTGATTGCAATGTTATGGCCTCAGAGAGGTCGAAGTTACAGAACAGTGGAATGTCTGCCAATCCCTGTGTGCGCTGGTACTTCCTAACGTCCAGATAATTATTAACTTGATGGCGTGAATACCTGTTTCACCTGGTCCGTTGGTTGGAGATGATCATAAAATATATTTGATTTATCTTTTAAGAACTTACTTGAAGAACCTGGATATTACCATTCTGGGCCTGCATATCGTTGGCAGTTAATGAAACATACCTGTCGAAGTGGTGATAAGAATTGTGCCCAGCCTGATCAGTACTCATTGACGTAATTAATTTTTCTCCCAGTTGTTTGCTCAAAATTTACACCTCTTTTTTTTTTTTCTTTTGTAGGGATGTCTTGCCAAGCCAGGATTTGGTTGATTTTGTAGGCCTGCACATGAGATCTGTGAGTATCCCCCCCCCCACCCCCCAACATAATATCCTCTACATGGTATAGTGCTTGGCCTCGTTAGTTGGTTATCTGACTTTGGCATTTCAAGTCTACATTCGAAGAGCGTAGCATGTTTTTGCATCTTGTTCATTTGCTGTTAGATTTGATATTCCCGTTGCCTTGACATATGCTGTGACCAACACAGGGGGTGAATCTGGGGTTCATTTGTGACGCCCTTCTTGATCACTGCATAGTAAGACCAGGGGCGATGGACAACATGACCGTCATACTGGTTTGTTTCAATCACGCAGAGCGCCCGGTCCCCACCGTGCCCAGAATCCAGGAGGCCGCCGACGACAAGTCCACTGGTGAGGACGGCCGCAACAAGGGCAAAGCCGTCTCCGAAATTGGCCATTCCTCCCGCACCAGAAGCACAGAGTTTTGAATGTTGGCCGCAGAGTTTTGAATTCTTTATCTCAGGAGAAGATGAATCTTGATTTCGTTGCGTAGGATGGTTCCATATGGGTAGTTTATCGTACTTCGTAGTTCGTACTGAGGACGTGATTTGGCTTGAGAACCGCTTGAATTCACTCGCCCTTTCTGTTTTTTTTGGTGACTTGAGGATGATGCTTGAATGACTAGTACTCTTTTTAAATGCCAACTGCCTTATGAACTTCTAGTTCTGTATGCGGCCTATATATGTCTTTCATCATGCCTGATGTGAATCTCGTGATGAAGCCTACGTGCATGCATGCTATGCTATGTTAGCTAGCATTACACATACATGTTGACATATTGTGCACTCACTGCATTCAGAATAGTATGATGTGTCATGTGTGTTTCAATTTGAGTTCATGCAACATAGGCTCCAAGCTGGGTCTGGGCGTGTCATTCAAATCAGAAAAAAAAATTATGATCAAGAATAAAAAATTTCTGATTATCCCTGCTTTTATCGTAATTTCACTTGGGTGGGCCAAGATAGTCATTATTGAAGTATGCTCAAATAGATAAAGAGGTATTGTCATACCATTTAAGTGGTATATGAGATGTGGGAGTACGTACTCCCAGGAGTACCATACTATTTTCCATATATAGGACGCCCGTTTCATACTCCTGGGAGTATGTACTCCCACTTCTAATATACCACATAAACGCACGTATTATACTTCTTTATCATTTTCAGTATACTTAAATATCAATTATAAGATACTCCAATGCGATTTGATTGAAAAAAATTCATTTGAGCCATTTGTTTTTTGCTATATACCTTTTTTTCATATATAAAAGAAGTATATACACAAAGTTTGCTATAAAAAGTGGAATTCAATGAAATTTCTCATGGAACTCACTTTGGGGTATCTTATAATCATTATTGAAGTATGCTCAAATAGATAAAGAGGTATTGTCATACCATTTAAGTGGTATATGAGATGTGGGAGTACGTACTCTGTGAGTACCATATACTATTTTATATATATATATATATATATATATATATATATATATATATATATATATATATATATTTATTTATTTTCAAGATATTTAATGCAATGAAAAATTAAAGCATGATTCCCCATAGAGATATGTACATAAGGGGGGACCGTGGGTAATAATGTTGTTCGGACCTGTAGATTACCTATACACGGATTAGGCATACATCCACTCTATTTTATTATGCCATTAAAAGGACGGGGGAGAGAATAACGATTAAGAGTCGCTCACTACTGCAATTCAAAAAAAAAATCTAGTTAATGGTTCCAATTTGTTCTGAATTTTGCAGCCTGTGACTGGAAATCGACTTTTTCTCTTTTTCATCTCAATACAAAGAAAAAGGGAAGTTTTCTAGTGTTGGCGATATTTGTTTTAAGATAGAATCCATCAAGGAGAATAATCGAATCTGGATTAAAAAAAAGCAGGAATAGATTTTTTGAAAAAGATTGGAAAAAAGTAAGTAGAATTAGATTCAAGATAAAATATAGGAGGTTTTAATAAGAAAACTTGGATGAATACTTGCTCTTTTCTCTATTTTAGATCGGATTTTTTGGCATCATGGCCAAGTGGTAAGGCAAGGGACTGCAAATCCTTTATCCCAGTTCAAATGTAGGTACCGCCTGATCAATAAAATACTTAGGCTGATAGTACTGATCAAACTCGACAAATTAGTACCCTGCATAAGTTGGGGCAAGAGAGTAACTAGGCCTGGCGATACTGGATTTTGAGAATCCACAGTTCTATCCTCAAACTAGGGTTTGTTTTGTCGGTAGTGGCCCAAACGGCTACCAATAAGGATGAGGTTGTGTTTCGTTATTCTTTTATTAATTTTAATTGATTCTTAATTGATTCGATTCAAGAATTAAAACTTACAAGGTTAAGATGTTAGAAATCTTGAAATCCAAAGAGCCCCTAAGGGGCATTCTTTATTTTCAATCTAAGATTGAAGAAGGGACTCCATGAAGGAATATCAAGACTTCCTAATTATCATACATTTTATTTACCATACATCTTATGCTGCCTACATACACTAAAGTAAGGGCTACTGATTCTGTCGAGAATCAGATTGAATAGGCTTACCAAAAATCAATTTTGGAGTTGTGGATAAAGTCTCCTCATTCTTTCATAGAATGATAGAATGGGTTATAGGGTTTAGGTTAAAAATAAACATAGGCAAGGTAGGTATCCAATAAATATTTATCTATCCTAATTTTATGGTATATTCTGACGTCCTTTGCTTATAAAAAGGGTAACAAAAGGAAGAAAATATCTTCCTATTCCCACGACTTCTATTCAGGACATCATCCCCGTACTTTTTAAAAAAAGGAAAACGGCTATGTACTGTATTTATACTTAATGCTCTCCAATTCAACCAGAAATCCTATAAGAATTGGTTAGGAGTAAATTCCTTGAACTCATTCATCCATAGCGTTAGGGCAGAATCCCTTTTTGACTCTGTACCCTTGATTCCACTATGATTATTGATCAATAGTATAATAATTCCTTCATAGAAATAGGAGACATAATTTACATGGATATAGCAAGTCTCGATTGGGCTGCTTTAATGGTAGTCTTTACATTTTCTCTTTCACTAGTAGTACGGGGAGAAGTGGACTCTAGGGATACTACTAATTGATTGAGTAGTCGAATTGTTGTATCAACTTTTTTCTTTAATTGATAGTTTTGCATTAATCATTTTGCCAGACTTTATTCTTTCTCTTTTTCTTTAGTTTTGTTTCACTCCTGTACCTGTAAGAAACTCTTGTAAGAAAGAGTCATTCTATTCTACTATATAGAAATAGGAAGAGCGATTACAACAATTCCAAATTTCTACTAGAAGTGATGAATGGTTAAAAAGTTCTATACATAAGAAAAATAGACTTTCTTCCACGGAGCTATTCACAACATATCACACACTTTCCATTTGTTTTATACTCTTTTCTTATTCTTAGAATAATTTTTATGCTCTTTTGAAGCATCTCGTCGCATGTTTAAGCATGAAAGATTCACTGGTTTTTTCCTTTTACTTTTTACTATGGTCTATTCTCATATTATTTTTCTCTCCCTCCATGGATTCTTTCGTGAAGAATTGTCTTCAATTTTTTATTTTGACTTGATTGAAATTAAGTGGATGTAGTGAAAAAGAAATTGAATTAGACTACTATTTCAATATACTAATATATTCTATGTAGATTCAAGATAATATAATAGAAAGACTCTAAAATGTCGTAGAAAAAAAACTATATGTAGTTCTTTCTACTACACTATCTGATTCAACGAGATCCTTTCATTTAAGACTTGGATTTTTAATTTATTTAATCCATTTTTCATTCCTTCAATGATTAATTGGAATTCCAATTAATCATTTTGGCTGATTGTTTTTACATAAATAATAAGTAAAAAGGTAGCAGGAACTAAAATAAACAGTGCAGTAGCAATGAATTTCAAGTATTCAGTTTCACCAATAAGATACGGAGACTTGCTTCACATTTGGAATTACACAAAAAAATATTTTTCATCGGAAAGAGGTCTACGAAGACTTTTGGGAAAACGTCAACGTTTGCTGGCTTATTTGGCAAAGAAAAATAGAGTATGTTATAAGAAATTAATCAATCAATTGGATATTCAGGAGAAGTAATTTAATCATTCGATTTTTATTTTATTTTATTAGTAGTCTTAGCCTTTTCATTTTGATGAGCCTCGTTTTGAGGAATTCATGGAATAATCCATTTTCATGGAATAATGAATTAAGGAAGAAAGGATATGAGTCTACCTCTTACAAGAAAAGATCTCATGATAGTCAATATGGGCCCTCAGTACCCATCAATGCATGGTGTTCTTCGATTGATTGTTACTCTCAATGGTGAAGATGTTATTGATTGTGAACCCCATATTAGGCTATTTACACAGGGGAATGGAAAAAATCATGGAAAACCGAACTATTATACAATGAGGGGGATAGAAAAAGAGAGAGATGGTAGAAAAGGGGGAGAAATGGGGGGAGAAGATAGGAAGGGGAATAAGGGGGCTCTTTAGGCCGGAGATGGGGGAATTCCTTAAGTTAAGAAAGAAAAAAGAATAAGAACACATATACATAACATATAAAAAAAGAATAAATAAGATGATATTCGCCCTCCCCTACATATTTAATTTCTTCTGCTATACAAAAACCAGCAAGACCACTCCATTGGTAATTCCATCAATGACACCCTTATTGAAAAATTGGGTTAGTTCAGTTAATCCTCTTGTACCCAGGGTAAAGACCCTGGTATAGAAAATATCTATATAACCACGATTATATGACCAATTGTATATTTTTTTACTTGATCTCAAAAGACTTTTTCGGACTCTCTTTTACAAGAGAATTTATTAAATCCAAATTCTGAAAAAAGGAATAAGCGGATCCATAGAAGATATATGCTATGGATAGACCAAACACAGCTAGACTTACAGAACAAATTGCATTAGTGATAAATTCATATGAATTTATGGAAGAATTATAACTTTCCTGCAAAAAGTTTGTTGAGGGAGTTAACCACTTTGATAATATGGTTAACTCCACTATTCCATTATCCATTACTCCATTATCAAAATGGATTCCTATGGATCTAATGAACAAAGTAAAAGGCAGTAATATAAAAACAGGGAATGTCATAGTATTTCCCATTTAATGAGGTTAGACAAAAAGTGTTTTTAGCCCCAAAGGAAGTACTAAAGGACCCTATCCTATTTCTTGTATTACCATGAATTTTGGATATATTTTGTGAAAAATAAATAAACTCCACTTTTCGTTGTTGATAAAATGAAATCTCTATTCACTCCTTTGGGTATCCTTTTCTCCCATAAGGATATTGAATACAACGAACCCTCTTTAGTGCTACTGTAATTTTGAAAATGAACACGCAGGTACCCATCAAAAGTAAGTAAATATATCTGAAACATATAAAACACAGTTAATCCTGCAGTAAAAGAGGCTATTATTCCAAAAAAAGGGTGAATACAACCAACTATTACTAAGGATTTCATCTTTGGACCAGAAGCAAGCAAGAGGTGGAATACCACAAAGAGAAAGCGTACCCCATAAAAAAGTAGTTCTTGTAATTGGAACATATTTTCTTAAACCACCCATAAGAACCATATTCTGACTTTTATCTAGTGAATATCCAACAAGAGGTTCCATTGAATGAATAATGGATCCGGATCCCAAGAACAATAAAGCTTTCGAATAAGCATGAGTTATCAAATGGAATAAAGCAGCTTGATAAGAACCTATACCTAGAGATAACATCATATAACCCAATTGAGACATTGTAGAATAGGCTAAGCTTCTTTTAATCTCTCTGAGCAAGAGCTAAAGTAGCTCCTAAGAAGAGTATTATTGTACCTACTAAAGAAATGAAACTCATTATTAGAGGTAGGGATATGAAAAGAGGAAGAAGTCGAGCTAGAAGAAAAATCCCTTAGCAACCATAGTTGTTGCGTGTATAAGAGCCCAAATGGGAGTGGGTCCTTCCATAGCACTGGGTAACAATACGTGAAGAGGGAATTGTGCGAATTTCACAATTGCACCAAGGAATAATAAAAAAGCACACAAAGTAGTAAGTAAGGAATTAATCCTATTATTAGGAATCCAGATATTAGCTATTTTGAACAAATCCTGAAACTCTAAACTACATGTTATCCAAAAAAAACATAAAATTACTAATAACAAACCCATAGCGATTCGAACCAATTTATATACGCACGTTTCGTACTCCCAAGAGTACATACTCTTACTTCCAATATACCGCTTAAACAAACATATTATACTTCTTTATCACTTTCAATATAGTTAAATACCAATGATAAGAAACTCCAATGCGATTTTACTAAAAAAATTCATTCGAGCCTTTTATTTTTGCTATATACCCTTGTTCATATATAAAAGAATTATATACACAGATTTCGCTATAAAAAGTGGACTTTAATGAATTTTTTCATGGAACTCACTTTAGAGTATCTTATAATCATTATTAGAGTATGCACAAATTGATATAGAGGTATCATTATACGATTTAAATGGTATATGAGAAGTGGGAGTACCATACCATTTTCATATATATATATATATATATATATATCCTATACCTAGAATAATTGTTCTATACCTCGTCCTCCCTATATACAGAACCAACCAGACATGCCTCCTCGACGACTGGCGTGCACGCCAAGACTCGTCCGTGCGTGTCAATTTGCGTACACGCCTTGACACGAATCGTCTTGCGTGCCTCCCCGCATAAGATTCGGCTCGGCGGAGCCGCATGCCTGCAACCCAGACTCTTAGGAGTTTTTGGTTAAAATGGCACTGTTAACGCTCTAAATAGCAAAAGTAGCCCCCTCTCTGTGTCACATGCAAAAATGACACCTTATCCATGCACCAAAGGACCGGAGCAGCCGTGCAGGTGACACGTCGGCGAGTCCAGCCTCCAGGGGCACGGTCCTTGCTTCAGTTAGCATTTTAAATTGTGCGAACAGTGTTTTTATACTATATGAACACTATGTAGCACTTAAAAAAAATCTACCGAAAGCATTTTTTCCTTTGAATTTTTTCTTCTTGTTTTTTTACCTCGCACTTGCAACTTCAAATGTATTATCACATGTACCACAAAAAAATCCATACATTTTTTCACATGAAATCACGATGCATCACAAACACACACAGCTTCAAACTTGGGTGTCAACCGTCGCCATCGCCACTCTTCGCTGCCTTCGGTGGCTAAGTAAGTCGATGAACGATGGTGGTCTGGTGCCCTTGCTACTAGGGTTAGGTTGTCATCTACTTGCTCGCGTCGTTGTCGCAGTCTCGCTCTCGCACATTTGCACACGAGTCAAAGGGTATGGTTACAGTATTATATGATCTGCATGCCAAATATTTTCCTCAGTTGGTTCATAGACATGCTTATCTAGCCTATGGTACAATACATCATTAAAAATGTCATCCACGTTAAACTGATAAATTAACAAAGAATGGCATCCTTGGCAGTGGCTACATGATACGCTCATAGAATAGGTCGCATTCCAAATCGAGCGCATGAAATCACACGCTTTCCTTTTATGCCTAATTTTCTATGTATCATCACATGTACTAAATCCAACACCAAGCATGGGAAGAGGAGTCCGCGCTCCCACACCAAGCATGGGTGCACATGCACCACAGCCGCCGTGGCCGGTGACAGTGTACTACTACCCGTCGCCGTAACTGGTAATTGTGTACTATTGCCTGCCGCCACCTCCTCATCAAATAGTGTTTCACGTGCACCGTTCATCGACTCACCGAGCCACTGAGGGCAGCGAAGGGTGGCGATGGCGATGGTTGTGTCACGCCCCGGGTAAACAACCCCCGGGACCCACTGTGCACTCTGGACCAGTCCCATGATCAGTGGCTGGTCCGCATAGTTCAACAACGATGAGATCACAACCATACAACAAACTATAGAAGAAGCAGACAAAATAACAATAATATAAGCAAAAGACCTTATGATCAGGGTTGTTACAGAGTTGCCACGCAGAGCTATAACACAGCGGAAAAACCAAAGCACACGTGGAAACCACCCGACATGCCCATAGGCAATCGAGTGGGGGACATCCCCTGGCTCGCATGGTCTTCGAAGACCTCTTTGAAGAGGTCGGAGGTCCCTGGGTGGTCTTCAGCTGCTGATTAACCAGAGGGCACAAAGCCATGAGTACTTTGAATGTACTCAATAAGCCGTAGGGAATGAATGCAAATAGTATTCATGCAAGGCTTGACAAGGAGATCTTAATGGTTACTTTGCAGAAAACAATATTGAATGGAAATACAGTAAGTAGATTGCAAAGCAAAAGTTGAACAAAAAAACTAATACATAAGTAAACAAGTTCTTTTGAAACAACTCGTGACCACCCTGGTCACTACCCAGACCACCCGTGACCACCTTGGTTACGGCCCAGACCTCTCGGAACCAACCACGACCACCTTTTGAGAAATACTACCCCTTGCGTGAAATCACCAGGCATTTCCTTAACCGGGGACACAGCTATTCGAATAGATTTACACTCTGCAGAGGTTGTACAACTTTACCCATAAGACACGACTTATCTAGTTGGTTGGGCACCCATCGATGTCCCTGCTCACTACCTTTGGTAAGCAGTCTAGAGCACGTGACAAGATCTTCACAAAGCTCAGTTTTTGACTCGGTTCTGCCCGCTAAGGTTTCGCCATTTTTGGCCCCTTCTTGCGCCAATTCGACAGCCACAACAGAACCAAATCAAAACATCACTAATTAGTTGGCCAGGTCCACCCCATCCTAGACATATGGTTGCACGGTATGGCCCGGATCAATGGCTTACAAGGTTAAGTCCTTAGTGGTTGCTCAGGCGAGATTTTCCGCATCCCATGTGCCTCGCGCACCTCAATGCCTCCCACACCTTGCCTCGCGCATCCTGCCTTTGCCACGACCACCCTCGCCCGAGAATAAATCATTTTTGGGTTCAACCCAGCCAAATGACCACCCTGGTCATGGCACAATAAATTTTATTAATAGCGACATCACACCACAAATGACACAACTGTGATCTCACACCACAGTTGTACATCAGTGGTATCGCACCACAATTCCATATGCCATTTAGTCAAATTTAACATTCTTTGAGTCATATGATCGAGAGACATCACATAACTAAAGCAGGGCTAAGCAATATATGCACCCATGTTGGTATCACAAAGAGGTCCAACTAAGATTATCCAACCTAAGATGTCCAAGGGTACATGTCAACATGTAAATCAAAGCATTCAAGGAGTCATATTATCAAGTAGGTATTTAGCTATTTCCCAAACTATTTTTATACAAATAGCCATGCATGTAGGTATAAAACAAAGTAATTTTGCAAACTAGGAATGACATGATCAAAGGTCTACGACTTGCCTTCGTTGAAGAGCTGGGGTTCTTCGGTAGAGGTCGCCGGGTCCAAGAACTCTTCAGAGACGTCAGAATCTACACGTGCGAAAAGAACCAAATAAATACAACAAATCCAAATGAAAACCAAAAGCTAAAACCAAAATAAATGCATAGAAATAAAAATGGGCTCTCGGGAGGAGGTCCCATTGAGAGAGAGGGAGGTCCTGAGGAGGAGGTCCTAAGGAGGAGGTCCAACTGAGGAGGTACAACTGAGGAGGTCCAACTGAGGTCGAGGGAGGTCCCGAGGAGGAGGTCCTGAGGAGATCCCGAAGAGGAGGTCCTAAGGAGGAAGCGACGACGCAGGCTCCAGCGGACGGTGGCGAAACTTCAAGTAGTGGTGAAGCTGGGCGAGAGCAAGAGAGTTGAGTGAGGCTAAAGGAGATGAAGGAGGGCTGCTCAGGCTTTTATTGCCTGGGAGAGTCACTGAGAGACTCAGAGGCACAAGTTCAAGGGTAGGTGAAGGAGGAGATGGAAGCAGGTCTGGGAGGAGACAAGAGGGGAAAATGGGTACTGCAAAAAGCGGCAGCATTTAATACGACACAACAGCATTTAATGCTCAAGGACCGTTGCGTCAGCAGTGACACAACGGGAGGAAGGAGAAGGTGAACAGAGTTGACAGGTGGGACCAGTTAAAACTCTAGAGGGTGGTCCAACCGAAGGGGAGGTCGTGACCCAAGGGGTGGTCTTTGCAAAAAGACCAAGGGGGTGGTCTTTGCAAAAAGACCAAGAGGGAGGTGGTCGTGACCAAAGGGGAGGTCGTGACCCAAGGGGTGGTCGTGACCCGTGACCCAAGGGGAGGTCGTGGCTAGCTCTAGGACCACCTGGAGGTCGCCAAGACCACCCGAAGGTCGCCGGGACCACCCGGAGGTCTTGGACTGGGGGAGGTCCAAACGAGAGGAAGGCCTGGACCAAAAGGGAGGTCTGGACCTAAGGGAAGGTCCAAACAAAAGGGAGGTCTGGACCTAAGGTAAGGTCCAAACGAAAGGGGAGTCTAAACCGAGAGGCAGGTCTAAACCAAAAGGGAGGTCTAAATCGAGAGGGATGAAAGCTGGGTCAAGGGAAACACGGAGCAAACAGACGAAGGAAGTTCTAACACCAGAGAGCCCCAACAAACTCAAAACAAACCACACACTTGGATTAGTTGAAGTTTGTTTTAGTCATTTTAAACACCTTTAATTCCAAAATCTGAAGTTAAGCTTTAGAACTTCAACAAAACCAAATGGTACTTTTTATTTTGAAAATTTTCAAAAAGGCTCAGAAAATTGGGATGTTATAGGTTGACACTCAAGTTTGAAGCTATGTGTGTTGTGCTGCACTGCGATTTCATGTGAAAAAACTGTAGATTTTTTTTGTGGTACATGTGATAATACATTTGAAGCTGCGAGCGTGAGGTAAAAATTCAAAGAAAAAAGTGCTCTCAGTTAATTTTTTAGGTGGTAAATAGTGTTTCAAATAGTATTAAATAGTGTCAAAAACACTGTTCACACAGTTGAAAACGTCGGCCGAAGCAAGGACTGCACTAGGGGGCGGACTCGCCGACGTGTCCCCCGGAATGGCGGCTCTAGTCTTCTGGTGCACGGACAAGGTGTCACTTTTGCATTTGACGTAGAGAGAGGGTTACTTTTGCTATTCAAAGCGTCAACGGTGTCATTTTAGAAAAGAAAAGAAAACTCGACTCCTGGCTTCGTACGAATATAGTTGCATCTTAATCACAAAACGACAACAAACTTCTGGATAGTCGTTACTCATTAGCTTCATATAATCGGTGGACATGAGGAAGGCTACTAATTAGGGCAGCACGAGCAAAGAATTTATTCGTGTACGTATGTCGTCTACTAGTACAAGTATATAACTAGTTTAGTACTTCAGTTACATGCATATATCCATGTATTCCACCTACTCCTGCCGCCATCCCACGCCTACTCTTGCCGCCGCATGTCCTCCCAGCGCAGGGCCAAACTCTGGCCACAGGCCCTTCCTTTCAGCGTGGGTTCGTCCCTCTTGCTGTCACGCTCTAATCTGCAGTAATAGTGCGTAGGGGTGGAAAAAAGCTCGAAACTCGCGAGCCAACTCGGCTCGTTAAGGACTCGGCTCTAACTCGTGCCATAAACAAGCCGAGCCGAGATGGCATTTCTGCTCGTTAAGTTAACGAGCCAAGTTCGAGCCAGCTCGTGAGAAACTTATTTAGTTCGTTTAGCTCTGACGAGGATCTAATAATCCTCATTTTATCTTTTATCTATAATCATTATTATAGGAAAATATCATGTAAATCTCTAGGTATACCCCTTAGATTTGCAAGGGAGAAGCCTACCAGGTGGTCGTAAGCTCTTCTATGACCACCCCCATAGTCGTAAGTCTTGCCACGACTACCTTATGGTCGTAAGTTCTTCTACGACCACTACCTAGTCGTAAGGTATTCTACGACTAGGTCATAGTCGTAAGCTCTTCTACGACTAGGTCAGCCATGATCACCTTATGATCAATTAAACCTACAGACGAGTGGGTCCAATTGATTAAGGAATTCAAACAGTCATCATACGTTGTTACTCTGCGAAGTAATAGCACATAATGCTCCATTATCTCGATATATAGGCATGTCAGCAGCGTGGAGGAGTTATCGCCGATGATTATCGCCAACATGCGCCGAATTCACGAGGATGTGATGGCGCCACTTCACTGAGAAACGCCCACTCCTTCACGGACTATATAAAGGCGACAATCAGAGAAGGAAAGGACGATCGAATCAAGGCGTAGACACACGCTATCAAGGGCCATCAGGAAGACAAGCACTATCATCTGTAATAGTCTTAGTTTTTCTCCTGATTGTTCAGAATACACTCAATACCATACACACACAGGAGTAGGGTTGTTATTCTCTCCGGAGAAGGCCTGAACCTGTATAAAAATTCCCGTGTCAATCTCTCTGTGTGATTCCATTCTAGGAGACCCCCCGAATCAAACAATCTTTACGTAAGATCGGTTCTAAAACACCGACAAGCTCGTTTAGCCAACTCGTGCCATAACACATGAGTGATTCAGTCCAGCCCAGCCCAACTAGCTACCAGGCGTCGCACGCCCGCAAATCCTGCAACGCAATCAGTCACTAGCACATCCCCACCCTATCAAGAGTTCTAGATCTAGACGAGAGACGACAAGACGATAGTGCTGCGCCGCCTCCACCTCCGACTCCGCCCTCTGCCTCCACCTCCAGCTCTAACCTCTGGCCTCTTGCCTCCAACTCCACCTTCCCGCCCTCAGCCTCCCGCCTTCAGCTCCATCCTCGGCCTCCAGCTCCACAGAGGCATAGTGTTGCCCCGCCACCACCTCTCGCTCCGGCCTCGGCCTCCCGCTCCGCGTCCGGCCCGATGCCCTCTACCTCTGCGTTCGACCTGGTGCCCTCTACCTCCACGTTCGGCCTCTACCCAATGCCCACCCTCCGCGTCCGTCCTCGGTCTCCGGCTCCGTCCTCGGCCTCCTGTTCCACAGCGGCACAGCGTTGTGCCGTCGCCACCTCCCACTCCACCCTCGGCCTCCCGCTCCGCGTCCGGCCCAGTGGCCTCCACCTCCATGTCAAGCCTCCGCTCGGTGCCCTCCCTCCACGTCTGGCCTCCTCCCGTGGTCCCGAGCTAAACGAGCTAACTTGCGAGTTCAGATCGAGCTGAGTCGAGCACACATTTTTGCTCGTTTGCTTAACAAGCCGAGCCGAGGCGGCTCGTTATCCATCCCGAATGGTGTGTATCATACCTCCAGAGGGCTTCGAGTAGTATCCATCTCCGGCGGCGTCAAGACGCGCCAGATCTACGTCTTCTTCTATGGGCCACCATCCGGAAGCACAAAAGAATACAAAAGCAGCACATAAAAAATTGAAGTGTAGATAGAAAAAAAAATTGCAGTAAACACGAGTCCAAATGACTACAATAGATATATACCAAAATTGCAGTAAACACAGGACCCAACGACTGCAGTAGACATATAAAGAATTGCATTAGACACCTAACCAAACTAAAGTAGATAGTGATAGAAATTGTAGTAGACAGGACCAAACGACTGCAATAGACAACAAAAAAATGCAGTGATCACAATAACCAAAATTGCATGTGACGACCAGAAACTCCCCGGGGTCACCTGGGAGATCCTTAAAGGCCAACCGAGAGGTCAGGTCCACCCAGAAGGTCCGCCAGGACCGCCCAAGTGGTCCAGACCGCACGGAGGAACCTCAGGACCTCCCAAGAGGTCTTGCAGGATCTCTCCTGGAGGTCTATCCGGACCACCGAGAGGTCCAATAGGACCACCCGAAGATCCTTCAAGACCTCCTGGAGGTCCAGGAGAGGTCGTTGGGCTCATGACCACCCCCAAGCGCACAACCATAACCCGAAGGAGGTCGTAAGACTTATGGATGACCCCAAGACCTCTGTGTAAATGAGCTAGTCCCAAGATCAGCTGCTAGCCCACACAGTAGCGAAAGTGGTGATGTAGGATCGTAATGGCAATCAGAAGGGGGGGGGGTTGAATGATTGCAGCGAATTGACCCCCCGAATTCCAACTTCTTCTTGTTATCAAGAACTCCAGCAAACTCTTGGATGACTTGAAAAACTTCACAGCGAGTATCACCTCAGGCGCACAGCAAGATCAACAAATCAAGAACCAAAGTTGAACGAATCTGAACTTGATATATCAAACTTGATTTGTGTCTACAAAGCTTTCAGCAAGCACCCCTCAAAGCCCCAAAACAAAGGACCTCTAAACCGCAGCAAAACAAGCTACGGCCAAAACTATCTCAACAGATTCATACAGCACCACGGTTTAGCTCCTAACCTTCCTCTATTTATACCATAGAGTCCTATCCATGTCCAACACGACACCGACACGGACTCTATCTCAAAAATGTCCAGATTTGGAATTCCTTCCAAATCTGTCACCCTTTCCAAAACAACCACGCCGCAAGTCTCCAAGACTCCATCCCGTAGCTTCCAGCGCGCACCCCTTGATCTCCACGTGCTCCAGCGCAAGCTCAAACATCTCGCAACATCCACGACCACCAAGACCTCAGATCTCCCCAATCCTAGTTCGAGTCCTCCTCGTCATGACCATAGTTGCCTTCACGCTTAACCTGCACATGCAAAGACCAAAGAAACCAAATCTTGGCACAAGTTCTCCAACTTGACCATCCATTAGCTCACTCACACCCATAAACACTATCATGCATCATGCAACAAGATATAGCTCACGAATTTAACATATCCTCAGTCAAAACCCCAAAACGATAACTTCCCAGAGCATAATCGGAACTACCGCCATTATACGTCCGGTACTACCGCACACGCGGTCGTACCGCGCAAAGCACTATGGAACTACCGCTCATCGGGAAAACTCAAGATCTTCCAAAAACAAGCTATCTGGAATTTCCATACCGCAACCTTGCGGTCATACCTTTGTGCGGTACTACCGCCATTCAAGCTCACGGTATTACCGATCTGCATGATAAATGATCGTTTCACACATTGCGGTACTACCGATTTTGACTTAACGATTACTGTCGAAGCTTTCTCTTTCTAAAACCAAGTGCGGTACTACCGCCATTAACCTACCGGTACTCTGGGACAACCGCAGTACTACGCGTTCATCGTGATACGAATGTTTGACAAAACTTCTCACGAACCTCAAAGAAGCACGAACGGCCCAGATGAGTTGGCCGATTGGACCGTGCTTCACAGCCGTCAGATCTTAAGCATACTGTAGCAAGTCCGAAATTTACAAAAAGTCCGAACTTTACAAAAATAACAGCCGTCAGATTTCAGATCAAAAGCTCACATTCCTTGAGGAGTTCAGACGGTCCGAACGTTCCCCTCAATATGAGCCGTCAGATCAAGATCTAACGAGTCGACCAAAACACCATTCAAAAACAAAGACTTGCGGTACTACCGCTGCACACCCGCGGTCATACCGCACTTCGGTAGTTCCGTATGCACAAAACCGGTACTACCGATAATCCTGACAAGAACTGATTTTCAACAGAAACTGACAGAACTCAAATGCAAGTCAGTTGAAGAGCACAAACAAGTTCCAGAGACAATGTATTCATCTTTAAGTACTGAGACTAAGTCTAGCTTATTGTCAATGTGTTCATCATCAAATATCATGACCAAAAACCTCTTGGTCTTACAATCTCCCCCTTGATGAATACATTGACAACACTTTCAATATCAAGAAATGAAAGAGAGGTGACAGAAAGTGTCAAAGAGTCAAAACTGCCAAGCAAAGAGAACTGCAGCTGAGAAACTTCCTCTTAAGACTAGAAAATCAAATTTTGTCTCATTTTTCTCCCCCTTTGGCAATGTGATCATCAAGAGAAGAAAGAGAAAAGAGCATGAAGGATAAAAGTCCAGAAGCTTTTGCACGTTAATTTACTGAATTAGCCAAACCAAAATGGTTGAGTAGAGCTAACAAGATCATATCAATGTATATACCATATAGCAATGTCCAGACAAGTATTTCAAGGTGATGAGATAATTTAGATGCATGACAGGCAAATCACACAATGACTAAAAAGATTACAAGATCACAAATAGAAGTCACCAAAAAGTGAAAAGCCAAACAGTGAGACAAACTTTAAATCTGGATGAGCCAAGGTCTCATATAACATCATTTTGCTTTACTTTCAATTTTTATTTGCATGTGGCATGCTTGAAGCATACTTCTTTTCCAGGGTGGCATGATTGAAGCATACTTCTTTTGATTAAGACACTTTTTGTGCATTTTTTTTATTTCAAAAACACATAGCTGGGTATGGCATGCTTGAAGCACACTTCTTGTCATTTGAGCACTGTTATGTACCCCTTTTTTTTGTTTGATACACAGCTATGCATGGCATACTTGAAGCACACATCTTTTCATATTCTTTTTCTCAACCCTTTTATCTTTTAAAACATGCCAAATTGAGTGAGCAACACAGGACTGAAAAGAAGGACCTTTTTGCTTCAAGTCCAAGACTTAAAATAGGACTCACAAATCAGCTTATCCTTTTCAATAAACAACACAAAGTGATTCCAATAATCAAACTAGTCAAAGATTTCAGCCATGTCATGCTTTAGTTATTTATGTAGCAAGTTTATTAGACCAGTCTAGATCAAGGCTACAAAGCACATGAATAAATATGATAAAGATAGCTCAATTACTCTTTTGAAATCAAAGGCTTGACTTAAGAAAAACAAAAGCTTCTGAAATTTCACACAGCTCCCCCTCAAAATAAGCCCATAGGATGAACAACACCCAATTCACTCCGCAAACAAACAAAACGAGAAGTATCAAGTGGCTTAGTGAAAATATCAGCAAATTGGAAATCAGTCTCAACAAAGTGGAGAACAATATCACCTTTTTCCACATGATCTCTGAGAAAGTGAAATCTGATATCAATGTGTTTTGTTCGAGAATGTTGCACTGGATTTTTAGCAATATTAATAGCACTAGTGTTATCACAATAAAGAGGAACAGTACCCAAATCTAAACCAAAATCTTTGAGAGTAGCAGAAATCTAAAGAACTTGAGAGCAACTAGCAGCAAACAACAACATATACTCGGCTTGATTGATTGAGCAACAGAAGATTGTTTTCGAGAGGACCAAGACACTAAGAAAGTGCCTAAAAAGTGACATGTGCCAGAAGTGCTTTTCTATCAATCCTACACCCATAAAATCACTATCGGAGTATGCACTCAAAGTAAGACAGGATGAAGATGAATAGAAAAGCCCAAATTCTAAAGTGGATTGAAGGTACACGAAAATTCTTTTTATAACTTTGTCGATGAGAAGCACGAGGTGAAGCTTGAAATCGGCGTATAAGCATACTGACAAAGTGTATATCCGGCCTTGAAGCGATCAAGTAGAGTAGAGAACCAATCATACTCTGTATTCTTTTTGATCCACTACCTCACCTTCTTCATCGGGTCAAGAACGAGCTTGTAGACCCCATTGGTGTAGAGATGGGTTTGCAAGTTGCCATGTCAAAATGCCTAAGCAAGTCTTTAGTATACTTGGTTTGATGAACGAAATTGCCTTGCTTGGTCTATTTTACTTGCAGCCCTAAGAAATAAGTTAACTCCCCCATCGTACTCATCTCAAACTCCCTGCTCATAGTATCTGAAAACTTGGAAACCAAAGCATGAGAGGAGCCCCCAAAGATGATATCATCCACATAAATCTGAACAAGTAATAGATCATTGCCATGTTTAAAAGTGAAAAGAGTTTTGTCTACCTTGCCCATTTGAAAATTATTTTTTTAGCAAAAACAGCTTAAGCCTCTCATACCAAGCTCGAGGAGCTTGCTTCAAACCATACAAAACTTTTGAGAGTTTGTAGACATGATTAGGAAACTTGGGATTTTCAAAACCAGGTAGTTGCTTAACATAAACTTCTTCCTCAATGTAGCCATTTAGAAAAGCACTTTTAACATCAATTTGAAACAATTTGAATCCTTTAGATGCAGCAAAGGCTAAAAGAATTCTAATTGCTTCAAGTCTGCTGACTCTGAGGGCAAAAGTTTCACCAAAATCAAGATCCTCCACCTGAGAAAATCCTTGAGCAACAAGTCTAGCCTTATTTCTCACAACAACACCATCCTCACTTTGCTTATTTTTGAAAACCCATTTAGTTCCAATTACATTATGTCCATGAGGAGGTTCAACTAAGGTCCAGACTTTATTACGCTCAAAGTTTTCTAATTCTTCATGCATGGCATTGATCCAAGACTCATCAGATAAAGCGTGACTTACATCATTAGGCTCAAAGGAGCCAACAAAAGCAGAATGAGCATGTGAGTCAGGAGAAGTAGACTTAGAACGTGTTACTCTTTCATGAATATCACCAATCATCAGTTCTGGAGGATGAAGTCATTTGAATCCTCAAAGGTGCGAAGGTTACGAAGCTGTCTTCAATATTTTGAACATCCACTTGTGGTGGCGCAACAGCAGTAGTAGGATCTTGATCTTCAGCAGTTGATGGCATAGGAGAAAAATCATTACCAAGATCAAGATCATCTTCTTCATTAAGAAATATGCTTTTAGACTCCCCCTGAACTTGTGTACCTGAATTGTCAGTTCTAGAACAAGTACTGACCTCATCAAAAGTAACTTCACAAGTTTCAACAATTTTGTTAGTTTCAAGATTAAGCACTCGATAGCCACGAGAGTGAAGAGGATATCCAAGAAATATGCCATCAGTTGATCTGGCTTCAAATTTATCCAGTTACCATGCTTAAGAATAAAACATTTGCAACCAAAAACTCAAGTGAGAGACCTTGGGCCTTTTGCCAAATCTCGGCTCATAAGAAGTCTTGTGCAAAGTGGCTCTCAAAAATACTCTATTAGAAACATGACAAGCAGTTGAAATAGCCTCTGCCCAATACTTCCTAGGAGTGGCATGTTTATCAAGCATGGTTCTTGCCATCTCAACCAAGGTTC
This sequence comes from Phyllostachys edulis, assembly GCA_036346405.1. Taxonomy (NCBI): domain Eukaryota; kingdom Viridiplantae; phylum Streptophyta; class Magnoliopsida; order Poales; family Poaceae; genus Phyllostachys; species Phyllostachys edulis. The sequence continues at coordinate 48,586,452 of CM070552.1, forward strand.
TATTTTTCCTCTCAACTACACCATTCTGTTGAGGAACACGTGGAGAGGAAAATTGATGTTCCAAACCTTGTTCAGAGCAAAAGGAAGCAAATAAGGAATTCTTAAACTCAGTACCATTATCACTTCTTATTACTTTCATAGCACCATTTAATTCATTATTCAATCTGAGAAATAGATCCTTGAAATAACCAAAAGTTTCATCCTTAGACACCATAAAATACACCCAAAAGTACCTAGAGTAATCATCAACAATCACAAGAATATACCACTTACCACCAACAGATTGAACTCTTGAGGGACCCTACAGTGTCCATATGCAACAATTGTCCAGGGCCATCTGTGATGATTACAGAAATAGGAAAATGTGGAGCAGCAACCATCTTACTATGTCGACAGGGAGAACAAACCAAATCTTTCTTACTTTTCAATTTCGGCAGCCCCCTAATGAGATCAGTTCCACTAATTCGAACAAGATGATCAAAACCAATATGTCCTAGTCTACGATGCCAAAAGAAAAGATCTCTAAATTCAGAAGCTACCAAACATCTAACATTAGGTGAGAAGGAATGATTAAAGTCAGCTTTAAAAACTCTCCCTAATCGAGTGATATTAAAGACAAGATCTCCAGAGGCATCTAAAATCCTGCAAGCATGTTTCCTAAATCTTGCCTCAAGATTTTCTTCTATCAATTGTGAAACCGAAAGCAAGTTGTATTTCAATTTACTTACCAAAGCAACATCTTTGAGAATGAACTTGTCATTAACACGCACAGTACCTTTTGCCATCACAATTCCAGTTGAAGCATCTCCAAAAGTGATCAGTTCATCAATGGATACCTTAGTGAGGGAGGAGAACCATTTTGAATCACCAGTCATATGCCTAGAACATCCTGAATCAACCAGCCAAATGTTCCTCTTCCTCAACTGCTGTATCTACATTAAGCAAGTATTCGTCTCACAGTACTGGGGTTAGTAAGACATGATTTAGGAACCCAATCTTGTGACACACGAAGAGTAGGAGCAACAAAAGCATTTACATTTTCTACATCTTTGTCGGTCGACCATTGATTAGGAGCCATTTTGATTAATTGCAAAGTGATTTGTTTAGTGAAGACAAAAGGAACATGAAAATTCTTTCTCACCTATCTCTCTTTTCTTTCTTTGCTTTTGAAAGCAAAACTGAACAAATGACCTTCTTTACCACGAGTAAGTGCAATGATACTTTTCTTGATAAGAGATTTCAGTTTTTCTCTTTATAGTGCTTACTTTGGTAATAAGATCCTTTGCAAAACCAGCTGATTTGAACACAACATGTTTAGGTTCAGATTCAATTTCAAATTTTCCAGGTTCAAGAAGCTTAAGAACTTTGGGAGGATGATTCTTTGCATAAGCAATGAGAATTAAAACCTAGACCTTGTTTTTAGAACTCACTCTTGATCTGCCTAGAATCATGTTCAGATTTTTCTTGCCAAAAGAAAACCTCTCCAAAGTGTCTTTAAGATATTCATTCTCTTTAGCCAATTCAGGACAAGTTGTGCATTTAACAAAATCATTCACGGTTTTCTTAGAAGCAACAGACTGCGCCATTATTTTTTCAGCAAACTCACTTAATTGTCTAGTCAAAGCATCAATTTCAGTTGTGAGTTTAGGACAATTTGTGCAAGAAAGTGTCTCATGGTAAAGCATTTGTTGTATATAATCCTGAGATGACTTTAATCTAGCTTCTAGCGATTCACAATTAGAGCAAGTCTTAATTTGAGCATTCACAAGATACTTGTCTCTAAACGGGATGAACTAGACTTGAGTTTTCAATCTCAAATGAAGCAAGTTTCACTTATCATCACATGAGTTATCGCCATTTTTAACTCTTCAAATTCAGCATGAATTGATCTAGCAAGTTTTAATTCAGAATGCAAAACTTGGCATGATTCACATGATTCATCATCAGGAATAGCAGCCTTAAGTCTATCAATTTCAGAATTCAAACTATCAACAACAATGTCATGTTTCTTTGCTTTCTTTTTGTATTTTTTAAGTTCATTTGTCAATTTCAGTACAACACGTGATAAATTAGCATAAGAGGGCTTTACCTCATCAGGGTCACTGTAGAGATCATCATCATCATTAGTTTCTTCACAACTTGCCATAAAGCACATCCCTGTGAAATCAGCCTCTTTTGCCTTCTTGCGATCATCCTCGTTGTCGATGTCTGAATCAACATCACTTAGCCCAATCTCCTCAAGAGTTGAAAGCACCTTGTTGACAGCTTTACGATAATTTTGCTTTTTGCTTGAATCAAATTTGAATTTTGAACGCCGAGCTGGTGCTTTGTCCTCATTGGCTTCTTTTCCTCTCAGCTTGGGACAATTTACTTTTATGTGGTTTGGCTCACTACATTCAAAGCATCTGATTTGACCTTCTCTTCTCCTTGCTCTAACATTATTGATTGCTTTAGTCACCCTATTTGAGAAGAGTACAAGCTGTTCTTCTGGGATCTCCTCCAATTGTTCATCTGAAATAGCACTCAAGGAGAAACTAGAAGGACTTGATGAACTGTCAGTTTGGTTAGTCACTAAACCCAAAGAATTTGACTTATTTATTCTGGCCAAAATATCAATCTCATGTGTTTTCATCTTGGAATAAAGATCATTTAATGTGAGTGTTTCCATATTAACTGAGTGATTGATTGTAGTGACTAGGACCTCCCAAACAGACATATCCAAAGCATTCAAAATCTGTCTAGCATTGTCAGAATTTGAGTATATCACATCAACAGATTGCAAATCACTAACAATTTTATTAAAGCGATCAAATAGAGTATCAACAGATTCTCCTGGTTTCATCTCAAATTTAGAGTACTCCTTTTTGAATTGGTTCTAACGAACACCTTTAACAGATTTTGAACCTTCATGATAATCAGCAAGAGTAGTCCAAATTTTGTTAGCAGATTTAATGTTGGCAATTCTAACAAACTCGTTTCTACTTAAACCTTGTAACAAAATATTTCTAGCCTTAGCATTAGCTTCAATATCAGCAGTGTTATTGTTGGTAATCACAGTAGGCACCTCATAAGGATTTTCAACTTTTTGCCAGATGACATTACCTTGTGCTTGCAGAAAGACCTCCATGCGTGTCTTCCAATAGATGTAGTCCGATCCATCGAAATATGGTGGCTTACCTGAGAATCGATCTCGATCTGATGCCATTGCAACCTTGCTCTGATACCACTTGTAGGATCGTAATGGCAATTAGAAGGGGGGTTGAATGATTGCAGCGAATTGACCCCCGAATTCCAACTTCTTCTTGTTATCAAGAACTCCAGCAAACTCTTTGGATAACTTGAAAAACTTCACAGCGAGTATCACCTCAGGCGCACAGCAAGATCAACAAATCAAGAACCAAAGTTGAACGAATCTGAACTTGATATATCAAACTTGATTTGTGTCTACAAAGCTTTCAGCAAGCACCCCTCAAAGCCCAAAAACAAAGGACCTCTAAACCGCAGCAAAACAAGCTACGGCCAAAACTATCTCAACAGATTCATACAGCACCATGGTTTAGCTCCTAACCTTCCTCTATTTATACCCTAGAGTCCTATCCATGTCCAACACGACACCGACACGGACTCTATCTCAAAAATGTCCAGATTTGGAATTCCTTCCAAATCTGTCACCCTTTCCAAAACAATCATGCCGCAAGCCTCCAGGACTCCATCTCGTAGCTTCCAGCGCGCACCCCTTGATCTTCACGTGCTCCAACGCAAGCTCAAACATCTCGCAACATCCACGACCACCAAGACCTCAGATCTCCCCAATCCTAGTCCGAGTCCTCCTCGTCACGACCATAGTTGCCTTCACGCTCAACATGCACATGCAAAGACCAAAGAAACCAAATCTTGGCACAAGTTCTCCAACTTGACCATCCATTAGCTCACTCACACCCATAAACACTATCATGCATCATGCAACAAGATATAGCTCACGAATTTAACATATCCTCAGTCAAAACCCCAAAACGACAATTTCCCAGAGCATAATCGGAACTACCGCCATTATACGTCCGGTACTACCGCACACGTGGTCGTACCACGCAAAGCACTGCGGAACTACCGCTCATCGGGAAAACTCAAGATCTTCCAAAAACAAGCTCTCTGGAATTTCCATACCGTAACCTTGCGGTCATACCTTTATGCGGTACTACCGCTATTCAAACTGCGGTATTACCGTCCTACGGTCATACCGTTTCACAGCTGCGGTACTACCGATTTTGACTTAACAGTACCTGTCAGAAGCTTTCTCTTTCTATAAACCAAGTGCGGTACTACCGCCATTAACACACCGGTACTACCGGACAACACGGTACTACCACGTTCATCAGCGGTACGAATGTTTGGCAAAACTTCTCACGAACCTCAAAGAAGCACGAACGACCCAGATGAATTGGCCGATCGGACCGTGCTTCACAGCCGTCAGATCTTAAGCATACTGTAGCAAGTCCGAACTTTACATCAATAACAGCCGTCAGATTTCAAATCAAAAGCTCACATTCCTTGAGGAGTTCAGACGGTCCGAACGTTCCCCTCAATTTGAGCCGTCAGATCAAGATCTAACGAGTCGACCAAAACACCATTCAGAAACAAAGACTTGCGGTACTACCGCTGCACACCCGTGGTCATACCGCGCCGGTAGTTCCAGTATGCACAAAGCGGTACTACCGATAATCTGACAAGAACCGATTTTCAATGGAAACCGAGAACTCAAATGCAAGTCGGTTGAAGAGCACAAACAAGTTCAGAGACAATGTATTCATCTTTAAATACTGAGACTAAGTCTAGCTTATTGTCAATGTGTTCATCATCAAATATCATGACCAAAAACCTCTTGGTCTTACAGGTGACATCCAAAACGCATACTTTTATTTACAAATATCAATAGAGTTGCTTACAAAAGCGGCCTTGGGCCGAACATAAAAATACAGAAGGATCAAAGAGAACGGTAGTCCATCAGCACGCCACAGGCAACTGATTGGAGGCACAACCTAGTCGGTTTGGTCTTTTTCACTGTCAGAGTCTTCTCCCACCAAAGGTTATATTGAGTAAGAGTGAGCACAACAACCGTGCTCGCAAGTCACACCCGTGGATTAACAGAATGAAATGCATAATGGATATCTCAACGGAGGGCATAATATGGTTGATTTGCACAAAGCCAAGTTTCTTTCAATTACATATACTAAGTTCCAAGGCAGGTAATCTTATAATTAAAATTCATTTTCTCAAATCAATTTTACAGTTGGATAACATTCATCATCAAGTCGTGAAGGATACCCTCCTATCACATGGCTCCCCGCCAAAACCCATGGGATAGGAATCCCAACAAAAATCAGTTTGTCAAATATTTTTAAAACAAAAACAACATCTAACTAAGAGCAGCTTTGCTAGCATGTCCTTGACCGCGGACTCGGCCATTCGAATAGATTTTCACTCTGTAGAGCTGTACAGCTTTACTCACAAGACATGATTTCTCTAGTTTGTTTGGCATTCGTCAATGCCACCTCACACTTCCTTTGGTGAGAGATCTAAAGCTCATGACAAGGCCTTTACAATGTATTGTTCCACCGCAGTCCCCCTATCGCTAAGGTTCGCCCCCTGTGAATAGAAACCCATAGAGTTCATGGCCCCCTCTTGCGCCAGTGGGAATGCATGTACGTAGGTCATGAAGGACCACCCAACTCAACCAAATGGACAACTACAATGGATCTTTGCAAATTAATCAGCCAGGTCCTGCCCATACAGGACATGTGGTTGCACAGTGAGGCATGGCAAAATAAACTCAAAGATCGGTCCTTAATTGACTAGGGCGACTGCCACAGGACCCCTAAGCCTCAACTCTACCCAAGTTGAGCCCGTGCATGGACATGCACCAACCAAGCAACCAATTCGCCCCAGTCTAAACCAATTTTCCATTTATTTGCCTTTCATAAACCTTTTTACAAAACTCCGTGACAACCCAATGCCATGGCTTAAAACATTTGTCACATTGGACTTTGGCAGTAAGATCTCCCAAAACAAGACTTGCTCTGAGAATGGCTAAGCATATAGTTTGCAACATCCCTAGTCCATACTATGGTATCGACTAGGTTTTCATCTATGGTGTCAAAGGAGACAAAGCAATGACAAGCCTGGTTGTACAAGAGATAATGGGGATAACTAAAGAGTTTAGAAACAGGGATTAAATTACTTGAATTGAAATATGCATGCAATATTAAGTTGAAACCAACATAATAAACGTAAATTACTGGGTTCAACATAATCAAGGGCATGACTTGCCTTGCTCACAGCCTTGAGAGTCTTTCTCTTTGGGACACTAAAGCTCCTCGGTGTCTTCACAATCTATACGAGAGAAAAAAGACAAGTTCAAACAGAGCTCCAAATAAAAACTCAAGGAAATTCCAAAAGATTTCAAATCTCAGATTGCTAGAAAACATTATACTAAAAACGGGCTCCTAGGGTAAAAGCTTGACTCACCGAGAAGAGGTCCAAGGTGGGAAGGTGGTCTTTAGCAAAAGACCTAAAAAGGGTGATCTCTCAACAGACCAGGGAGGTCCGAGGAGGTAATCTTTGCGCACGGATTGAGAGAGTTGTCTATGCAAAAAGAGACCACACGGTGGATCCCAAGGAAGATACGGTTATACCATGCAACCGTAGGAGTAGAAAGAAAGACAAGGTATAAGGGAACTTACCAAAATCAGGCACGAGTTCGAGGACAAGATGAAAGAGCTGGTTCAGTGGTTGGTTGGCAACCAGCTAAAGGTGATGATGAGGACGTCATAGAGGCTCCAATGAAATCGATGATGGCGGCGCAGCGGCGGCACAGCTTCAACGGAGTTCTCAATGACAGAGCCTTAACTCAGAGCAACTGAGTAAGAGCAAGGGTGTTATGTGTGGAAAAGGTGATGAGGTAGGACCACTCGGGCTAATTATAGCCAAAGTAGGCAAGAAGACACTGGAAACATACGTGTTAAGGGTATGTAGAAAGATAGGTCAAGGGTAGATGATGGATAAGATAGGGTACGACCAAGCTTAGTGAAAAGATAATAAAATAATGTTTGCTGTGAAGGAAGGGAACAAGGGAAGAAATCAAGGTGTCACGCACATTCAGTGTATGAGCCACGTATATGGCTACATTTAATGCGACGCAACATGTATTAAATGCACAAGGTACTTATGTGACGGAGATGACAAGGAATAACAAGGCTGGCAAGTGGGACCTGTCAAACTTGGGAACAACTTGGTCAAAAGGAAGTGGTCATGGCCAAAGGAAAGGTCATGGCCGGACAAAGGAGGTCGTGACCTATTAGGGAGGTCTTGTAAGGAGGTCCAAAGGACTAAGAGGTCCAAGAGACAGGGAGGTCCTGACGGTCAGATCCAAAAAGGGGAGGTCTTGACGGTCAGATCCACAAAGGGGAGGTCCTGACGGTCAGATCCTCAAAGGGGGGGGTCTTGACGGTCAGATCCTCAAAGGGGAGGTCCTGACCCTTAGATCTAACAAAAGAGAGGTCTGGACCCTTAGATCTAACAAAGGAGAGGTCTGGACCCTTAGATCTAACAAAGGGGAGGCTTGAACGGACGCGAGGGAGGTCCAAGTGAACGTAGGGGAGGTCCAAATGAACTCATGGATGTTTAAGGAGCTCGGGGAGGTCCAAATGAACACCGAAGGGTTCCGAAGAACACAGAAGGAGCTCAAATGAATATGAGAGGAGACTTAGGCCTAGGGAGGTCTAAGCCAGAGATGCATCAAAGAGGGAAGGTCTGGACTAGAGAAGGACAAAACAAGCACTGAAGGGGAGGGATCGCCAAAGCTCCAACAAACCCAACAAACCAAAAGAGAGTTTTAGTTGAAGTTTGATTTAGTCAATTGAAATCCATACTGAAATTCTCAAGTTAAGCTTTGAACTCTCATCAAAACCAAATGGTTCTTTTTATTTTGAAATTTTCAAACAGGCTTCAAAAACCAGGGTGTTACACTGCACTAGGTAGAGACCAAGACTACAGCAGAACACAGGACCAATGACTTCAGTAGACATAATCCAAAAAGTGCAGTAGACACATAACCGAATTATAGTACACAACGAACAAAACTGCAGTAGGTACAGGACTAACAACTGCAGTAGGCAAGGATCATCGTGGGATGAGCCGGCCTCTCTAGACAACAGAGCTAATATGCCTTGAACAGTGCTATGTAGACACATAACCAAAATATGTTATGTTCTATGTAGACACATAAACAGTGTTATATGCTATGTAGACACATAACACATAACAAAAAACGCAGTTGACACATAACCAAAACTACACTAGACAGAGGCCAAAACTGCAGCAAAACACATGACTAATGACTTCAGTAGACATAATCCAAAAAGTGTAGTAGACACATGACCAAACTGCAGTACACAACAATCAAAACCGCAATAGATACATAACCAACAATTGTAGTAGGCAAGGATCATCGTGGGATGGGCCAGTCTCTCTAGACAACAGAGCTAATATGCCTTAATAGTGCTATGTAGATTCATAACAAAAAAAATGTTATGTGCTATGTAGACATACAAATAGTGTTATGTGCTATGTAGACACATAGCATATAACAAAAAATGTAGTGGACACATAACAAAAAAAAATGCACTAGACAGAGACCAAAACTGTAGCAAAACATAGGACCAATGACTTCATTAGACATAATCCAAAAAGTGCAGTAGACACATAACCGGATTATAGTACACAGCGATCAAAACTGCAGTAGATACATGACTAACAACTGCAGTAGTCAAGGATCATCGTGGGATGAGTCGGCCTCTCTAGACAACAAAGCTAATATGCCTTAAACAGTGCTATGTAGACACATAACCAAAACATGTTATGTGCTATGTAGACACATAAACAGTGTTATGTGCTATGTATAAACATAGCATATAACAAACAAAAAAATGCAGTGGACACATAACAAAAAATGAACTAGACAGAGACCTAAATTGTAGCAAAACATAGGACCAATGACTTCAGTAGACATAATCCAAAACGCACAGTAGGCACATAACCAAACTGCAGTACACAACGATCAAAATTGTAGTAGATACAGGACCAACAACTGTAGTAGGCAAGGATCACCGTGGGATGGGCTAGCCTCTCTTGACAACATAGCTAATATGCCTTAAACAGTGCTATGTAGCTAGAATGCAACAAGTGTGTGTGTGTGTGTGTGTGTGTGTGTGTGTGTGTGTGTAACGCCTGTTTTGTACTCCCGGGAGTACATACTCCCACTTCGAATATACCACTTTAAAAAATATATTATACTTCTTTATCATTTTTAATATACTTAAATACCAATTATAAGATACTCTATCGACTTGATTTAAAAAATTATTGGAGCCCTTTATTTTTGCTATATACCATTTTCATATATAAAGAAGTATATACAGATTTTGGTATAAAAGTTGATTTTCATGAAATATTTCATGGAACTCACTTTTGGGTATCTTATAATCATTATTGGAGTATACTCAAATTGATAAAGAGGTATCATCATACGATTTAAGTGATATATTCCAATAATGATTATAAGATACGCCAAAGTGAGTTTCATGAAAAATTACAATAAAATCCACTTTTTATACCAAAATTTGTGTATATACTTCTTTTATATATGAAAAAGGGTATATAGCAAAAATAAAGGGCTCCAATGAAATTTTTTCAATTAAATCACTTGATTCCGCTTTTGCTTTGAAAGCAGTAATCTTCTTCTTTGAGGAGGATGGTTCTAAAAGCTCCTCCTTGTCTTTTTGTACAACTCATTGGTTATGGGATTGCCCAAGAGGCCGGTTGGTGTCATCTTTGGCAATTCGGGTGAGTTGAGAGATAGAGTCACCAACGTCTCATACTTCTCTGGTAGAGCCATAAGTATGTTGCGCACAATATCAACATCGGTTAGATTAGTGTCTAGGTTCTTGAGCTCATTTATAATGTTGTTAAGACGAGAATACATCTCGGTGATGTTTTCATGAGGCAACATTGTAAATATCTCATATTTGAGTTGAAGCCTATGCAATTTGGCTTTTTTGACCGTGGATGTGCCCTCATGAATTTCTGAGAGCGTAGTCCATATCTCATAAGCGTTTTTAGGTTGCTCACTCGATTCAACTCATCCGCGTTCAAAGCTCCAAAAAGAGCGTTCATCGCTTGAGCATTGAGGTGGGAGTTTCGTTCCTCAAGATCTGTTGGGTGTATAGGATCAAGTGCCATAACGAAACCCCACTTACAATTCTCCATATGCTTGGGCTCATGGCTTTTAAATAAATATACATTCTTATTTTTCAATAAGTATAATTTGATCCATTAAATAAAGGTGCCTTACCTATGGATATACCCTCACTAGCCATCATTTCTCTCTTAGACAGTTAAGCCTAAAACAAAGAGAGACATCACTCTAATACCACTTGTAGGATCAAAGATAACCGACTAGAGGGGGGTGAATAGGAGGTTTCTAAAAATCTTGTACTCTAATTAACAATTTTAACAAATATGACTTAATAAAAGAATTCTAGCACAAGACAAGAGTTATATTCCAAGTTTGCACTAAGACACCGTAAGGATATGTCAATACTAAATACAATTCTAGCTAAGCAATTCTAAACAAGTAAGAGCTATAAATGTAAATACGGAAATAGTAAAGACAAGAAAGAAAAACGTAATGAAGACAATCAATGTTTTCTCGTGGTATCAAAGACTTACCGGTCTTCACTAGTTCATGTTGAGGTAAGTCCAAACGAATTGGACCGGTTCACAACTTGAACCAACACCTCGATTCACTCGGGGTTGCTCTTCCTCTACTCTGGAGATGGTGAGCACTGAACCACTCACAACTGGCGCCGAGCCTCTTCACACCTTCTTGAAGATATCACCGCACAAACTTTAGCCAAGCCGTCTAGATATCGGCAAGCACCAAGAGTAACAAATCAAAGCTCTTGCTTGAATATTACCAAGTGCCAAAGATATCAACTAATGATGCATATGCACTTGAATGCTCTCAACTACCTCAAAATGAGAGATATGAGTAAATGAGTAGAGGAGAGTGCACCAAAGGCTCTAGAGTATTCAATGGGGGTCCAAGGTTTTGAGCTTAGTGCTGGTGAGGGGGTATTTATAGCCCCCAACCCAAATTTCGACCGTTTGAAGCAAATCTCTAAAAAAATTAATAGGTGCTTGATTACTCGCTTTTGATCGACGCAAGACTCTGGGACCCTCAGAACGGTAAAAAGAGGTGCATTAAATTCTTCTGAACTAGCCGTTAAAGTGTGGTGCGGTACTACCGCACTCAAAGGTCTGGTACTACCGCATGGCGGTAGTACCTCTTGGCACAATCGGTACTACCGATTTCCAGGGGAGGAAAAACTCCCAAAGACATGCTCTCTGGAATTTACGTACCACCAACTAGAACTCGGTCATACTGCACTGCGGTACTACTGCTTCTCAGATGCAGTCATACCAATTTTCACTGAACTTTTTCCAGATGCAATTATAAATGAAATGCATGACTCTTAGTTGATCAAAATGGCACAAAATAAATCCTTAAGCTACTAGCCATGATCCCTCTTTATAGTACGGCATCTAGCCTATCAATTCGGCCTTTTCACCAAACACCGCAACCGGTAAAAACTATAAAAGGGTCCTTAGGCTTCATAATACCTTTTTTCTTGAGCCATGTCGATCTTTTATTGTCTTTGCATTGTCATTTCTATGTCGTCATTCAAACTCCGGGACTAAGCTTTTGAAACATCTTAGCACACATGTTAGCCTCATAACACATTGTTGTCATTAATTACCAAATTCATTTTTAGGGCATAGAAGCTTTCAGCCTCATGTATTGGAATCACCCATGAATACAGCTTCATTAACCGGAAGCACGACGTATTCAAATACCTTTAATTATACTCTGCAGAGTTGCCCAACTTTACCCACAAGATACCCCAAGCTCATACTGTCAGGCCATACACATGCAACACGTTAGTGTGCGACTGAGCTGAGGTAACAAGATATTTTCACTGCTCAACCTTTCTAGCTTCCCCCGGTAGGTTCTTGGACCATACAACCCTCAAGAAACCACCGGCTAACAGTGGAACTCGCGGCCCGATGCTGACGGTACCTACCGTTGTGTAGACCAGCGAATGTCCCTTCAGGTCCACTCCTGTCCCACCCCCAAAATTGCAGCTACTCTATCACACAAGAGCAGGTGTTCATCCTATAGATATTCAATTGGAAGGGCAGTGTACTAAGATAAGTTGGAATGACCAAACCTGTGGTTGAGTGATTTTGTGTCTGTTACTTGGCACAAGGTTCTTGTCCTTACCTGTTTCCAGTGGGATGTGAACTAACAACCAACTCGTGGCTTTCCACCTTCTTGGCCCCACCTTCGACTCACTTTTATCGAGTCTAGCTTAAGTGGAGGTGGGATTGCATCGTCGATCTCGGCCGTAGATTTGTGAATCGAGGGGCCAGATCGCATATGTGCATATGTCCACCAAAGCCCCTATGTGCACCAGATATGTTCCCCACATTGTGTGACAATGCTAAATATCTAGTTATCATTTTATGTGACATAAACTTGTCAAGGTGAATATGGCCTACAAAGAATAGGTGGACTTGTATGTGGGGTAATAGGATTTATCTACTCATCATAGCATTCAGAAGTATTATTTCAATATTAAAGTAATTGGCATAAATACGGTAATAAAAGTAATAATATAATTACATAAAATATAGGCTCAAAATGATCAAAGGAATGTGATTTGCCTCCTTGCTCAAAGTCTTCTATTAACTCGTCTTGTCCAATGTTTTTTAGAGCTTGGTCGTCGAAGTCGGTACCTAATGCAAAATAAAATAACCAAATAAAAAATATTCGGGTTCAACAAGGAATGAGCTGGGAACAACATGCAAATATAATAGAATTCGGAAAAGAATTAAAAGAAAAAAGGGTGGTGTGGTGAATAGGATTTAATGGGTGCTTGATCGGGTTAAACAGAGTTGAAAATGGGATTCACAGGTTCGAAACGTTGAAATTGGATATAAATATGTATATTGGGTTTTTAGTGAATAGTATCGGGTCCAGTGAATAGTTTTAGGCTGGCACTATTCACCATGGGTTGGATTCTATGAACACTAATGGATTTCGGGTGAATGGTATCGAGCTCTGTTGGGTTGGGCTATGAATAGTAGCAGGCCAAATAGTGGAGCATAGTATTGGGCTTGCTTGCGGCCCATGTGGCCATTTGGCCCAAAATGGCCTTCGGCCGAAGGGAGCCCAACTCCCTTTTTCTTTCCTTTCTTCACTAGTTTCTCCTCTGTTTTCCTCCCCTTTTCTGTTTGATGGCGACAACGGCGACGGCAAAAGCGGCGGCGGTGATGGTCGGCGGCGATGAGGAAGAGTGCGGGGAGCATCTACGAGCTACAGGGATTCCATTTTGGGGCTTGGTTGCGGCTTTGGCTGGTTCGGTGGGGCTTATGACGGTGGTGACACAAGGCCAGAACAGAGCAGTGGCACCGGCGGTGCTACAGGCTCGCTCTGGCCAAAGTGGTTGGGGCTTGAGCACCAGCATGGCGAGGGGGTCATGGAGGTGGGATCGATGAAGCTCGGGGAGGTTGGAGGTGGTTTGGCGACGGTGGCCGTGGGTGGCGAAGCGAAGGCGCACGACGACGGTGAGCTAAGGGCGGCGGCGGCGGGCTTGGAGCTTGGGGACGGGTTCTCAGTGGTGAGGAGGTGCTAGGGCCGGGTTTAATTGGAAAGAGGGAGGAAGAAGCTAAAGAATTGGGTGGTGGCTCACCGGAAGGGAAAAGAAAGGCAGCGGCATTTTGAGAAGGTTGTCGGTGTTGGAGAAGAAAGGGAAGGTTTGAGAGGTCATGGTGAGGCTACTGAGGGTGATGATGGTGCTGGTGGTGCTGCCGAGTGGCGGGCATTCGTTACTGAATCCATGAGAATAAGTCTAGAAATTTTTAGCCTTTTTCTGGAGTATCCCTGGGAGGTGATAGGAGGACTGTTGAATGTAGAATTATACACTTGATCTTGAAAATGTGTCGTCCCTTTGCCCCCCTTTGTATTCTCGGACGGAGCCTTGAGACTGTATCAAGGGTGAGAGTGTCCATGGCAGTAGCAACACAAGGTGCGAGGCATGGGGGAAAAGTGGCGGCCAAGGCAGAACAGAAATGGCAAGCGTGCGCGTAGCGTGAAGTCGGGCTTGTTCGCCGCATGAGGAGGACTGGAGGGGCACGACGCACGGGTGCGGGCTTCATGATCCTTGTGCCCACGGTCGTGTGCGGTTTCCCTTCGCGTGCGAAGCGGAGCAGTAGACACCCTCGGGTGGGAATTGGGATGGTTCGTTCGGTCGTGTGTCCTCACAGCCATCCAACCCAGTTGCACAGTAGGCCTTTTCAAAACCTGGGCCTAGAAAAACTCGGCCTTGATTGGGCAGGCTCGAGCCCGGCCTGGCCTGAAAAGTGTGTTTTCCAATAGAATATTATTATTTTAATTCTTTTTTGAATAAAACTAATGTTTAATTCATTTCGAGAATAAATAATAGTTTATTGTTGTTGTTGTTGTTGTTGTTAATACCATTGTCGGGCTTTTCTGGGCTTCGGGCCGAAAATTAAAGCCTGAGCCCAGAAAATTCGGCCGGGCTCGGGCCACCCATGAGCAGTCAGGCACACACCACGTTAAGAAACAACGCTGCGTTGTACACTCCGAGACCTAAACCTTTCGAAAACAAGACGTCTAATTCGACGCTGATACACGAGTTCAGAGGAACGCATCGGTGGAATAGAGATACTACCTTGTCTTGGTCTTCTAATCATGAAACACAGCGAGATCACGAGACATACACCACATGACTAGTAATAAATCCTACACCGAACGTAACTCCTTTCCACATGTTGCTAATGTCTCAAGGCCTTCAAGGGCCTCAACGACACCACCGCACGTACGCTTGCACGTTGCGTACTTCTAGCCTCGAGTCTCGACGACGATGGAGCCCATGCAAGACCTGGTGACCCACCACGACGGCGCCGACGGCTTCGCCCTCACGGCCTCCGCCTGTAACGGCACCGCCCGCCTGCGCGCCACCGGGCGACGCACGCTGTCCACCGACCACCACGAGCACCAGCTGCACATCCACCTCATCCTCGACAGCTCGACTACCACGACCGCGGCGGAGCGGAGCACGCGCGCCGCACCCTCCGGTCCAGGAGCGTCGCCGAGTGCCTGGACATGCACCCGGCCAGGCGGTCCAAGGTGGTCGCGTGCATTGTATCGAGAGCGCGGTTCCCGACGGGGTGCGCCGACGTCGTGGAGCGATTCTGCGCACGCGCGGCGGCGTGCGGGCGGCAGAAGCTGTGCGACGACGTGACGGTGACCGTGGACCGGAGGCAGGCCGAAGGGAGCGCGCGACCGGGCGGAGACGCGGCAGGCGGGGACGCTGGTGTTGATCTGCCGTCATTTATAGTATCTGGAGTGTCCAAGTGGTTACATTATCTCACGCCAACGTACGCATAGAGCAGGGTTCAACTTCCAGTCCAAACTACAAATGCAAAAATTAGACATGGTCGTACAGTATGATGTGACATACAAAGGTAATACCATGTCACCAGCGCAAGCCAGAACTCGAGCCAAACCGTGTCTAATATCGCAGCGACTGAATACCCAAACACTGCAATAAACTACAACGCAAAGAGCTATCACAAATACAAGTGGCAACCAAAATTCCGAATCTGCAAAGGTAGATTAATGGGCTCATAAAATAACTTCCTAGGATAAGCAGATCTAAAGCTCAAAATATTTCACTTGGACGATATCAAACTCATGAAAGTGTGCTGCAACATATTGGTAATGGAGCCACTGAGGTCCTTCGCTAAGTAATAGCCACAAAATTCCAACCACATAAAAACCAGGACACAAATGCCTACTGCAGTACCCTCTAATTTAGATGATGCCAATCTTGTTGGCCACATCGAGCGCGTCATAGTCTGGCGTCAGCTTCACGTAAGCCTTCTTCTTCCCATCAGGCCTGCAAGGCACAGATTTGATCACTTAGGGCATGACATAGCAAATCAAACAGTAAAATGAAGAAACATGGAAGCAAAATGCTAACCTGATCAGCGTGTTAACCTTCTTTGCCTGAATGTCGTACATCTTCTTGACGGCAGCCTTGATCTTCTTCTTGTCTGCCTTGAGGTCAACAATGAAGACCAGAGTGTTGTTATCTTCGATTTTCTTCATTGCAGATTCAGTGGTAAGGGGATACTTGAGTATCTGGTACTGATCAAGCTTGTTCCTTCCAGGCGTACTAATTCTTGGGTATTTTGGGTCCCTAGCCTTCTTCAGGGTCTTGGGGCGATGAAATGTCACAGATGTGCGGATCTTCTTGGCCGTTTTCTTCACTGCCCCAGACTTCACAGCCTTGGCAACCTTCAAGGCCTGGGTCTTGACATCACCCTTCTTGGCGGGAGCAGCTAGTCACGATTGGATAAAACAATCAACTCATGCATATTATGCTGTAGCCAGTAAACCATACTTAAAAAGCCAGATTGAAGTAGGTGCATGTATTCTCATGAGATGAATCACTAAGTATGAGTCAAGTCTCCACCACACTGTAAACAATGAAGTATGTAGTATATTGATAACAATGTGAGCATAGTATAGGAGCTGCCTTCCATTTGCAAAAGAAATGTTTGCATCACAATTTGCCAATCCTATACTTGTTAAAGAACAACATAAATGGACCAACTGTAGCAGCGTAGATCATTGCATTCGATTTCCGTAATGCAAAATACCTTATTAATTTCAGAAGTGAGACCATGGTATTACGACGTGCAAAGCAATCAATAACTACTGAAGACCCCCCAACCTAAAGCAATTGGTGTGTTTGGGCATCAACCTAGATCAAAAATAGGCACAAAAAGAATCCTGCAATATTATTTCCGTACCTTTAGGAGCCATTGGAGCTTCTCAGGACAGCCTCTTGATCTGCACGCAAAGAAGAGCAGTTTTCTCAGGTGGATGACAAACAGCGAAGTTGAGATAAATGTAACCATGAATTAAAATAAAGCAGATGCTACAGTGTTAGTCGAGAAAGGAGAACGGTTCTATTCGCCGAGTAAATATCAACATAAAGCCATTTGACAGCGGTTCTCACTCTACCATTTGAGCAAATCCTGGAGTAAAAGTAACACCAACAACCAGCAACCTAAGCATTAATCCAATTTCTCCTGAATCCTTGGCGTAAATAGAGTTATTTATGATGTAATCATGTAACCAGCAAAGCTCACATACCCAACAGATTAAGAACGCATGCGTCCAAGAGCCACCTTAAAACTAAACAAGCATCTACTTCAAAGCCCAAATCAACCGTAACGAACACACTCGAAACATAAGCATCTTCCCTATATATCTTCGCTACTGAAGGATCAGGTTACTAGTCTATAACAGGATGTCATACAAAACCTTCATATGAAAAAGAAACATCAGCTACTGCAACGAGCCTACGAACATCGACCTGAACACTACAAGAGATGGGGCAAAACTCGCAAGTATGGAGCGGATCCGGCCTAGCACACAGATCAAGAAAGACGGACGAGCGGAGGATGGAGCCCGGCGGAAGAGGAGGCGCTAGATGGGAGGTGGCGGCGGGCGGCTTAGCTTACCTCTCCCGGGCGGACGCGAAGCGAAGACGGCTGAGGAAAAACCCTAGTTGGCTCGCGGGCGGGCTTATATGGTGGACGCGAGCGACTCCCTTAGGGACGGGTGGGCTGGGCCGCACGGGACATCGCGAGGCCCCGTCGGCCCAACAACTTAGGTCGAATCGTTGATATCTTACGGCCGAATAATCTCGTGACGGCCTGGCCTGATTGGATTTGGCGCTTGAGTGCCAGACTGATCGATCGACGACGACTCGTATCGGTTTCCGATTTCGGAACCGCACCGAACTCGCGCGAGTGTAGCCGGGGCGGAGGTTCGCTATACCACTTAAACAAATATTTATACTTCTTTATTATTTTCAGTATACTTAAATATCAATTGTAAGGTACGATTTGACTAAGAAAATTCATTCGAACATTTTATTTTTTCTATGTACATTTTTCATATATAAAAGAATTATATACATAGATTTAAGCTATACAAAGTGGATTTTAATGAAATTTTCCATAAAACTCACTTTGAGATATCTTATAATCATTATTAGACTATGTTCAAATTGATAAAGATATATCATCATAGGATTTAAGTGATATATGAAAAGTGAGAGTACGTATTCCCAGAAGTATCATGCCATTTTCCTATATGTGTGTGTGTATTACTTTCTAGTTACTCTCACTCTAATATACCACCTAAAAGAATTTGACATACTCCCTTATCACTTTGGGTATACTCACATACTAATTATAAAATACTCCAATGCGAACCACATGAAAAATTTGCAAGCGAGTTCATAGTTTTAGCATATTTTGTAAATATCTTCATATTTGCATATAAAAAGGAGTATGTCTAAAAAATTGTACATATCACCCCTAAAAAGGTGTAAATACCACATAAGTACTCTTATATAGTCGTATACTACACATACATACTCTCGATTGTACAAGATATTTCCTACGTTGTAAGATACACACACATGCTCTCTATGTGACGAGAAAGGTCATATGATAAAGTATTGTCCAAATTTGAAGCAAATGAGCAGAGCATGCTTAGTGACGATAGCGAAAGATGATTCGGATGTACTAGTAGTAAGTCAATCAGGTACTTATTATGGATGGATATTATATCCAGGTTGTTGCTTCCATATATGTTCAGCGAGTGAGATGTTTGATGAAGAATCTCTACGTTCGGCACATGGAACTGTTTACTTTGTGGATTGTAAGGAGTATGCAAATACTAATGTGAGAATGGTTACATTGGAGATGTAAAATAGAGCACAACACACATTGACGAGAGTTTGGTATGTTCCTGGTTTAAAAAAGAATATAATATTTGTGAGATATAACTTCGAGGTAGAGTCATTTGAGTTACATGCAAAAGACGGGTAATCATGAAAAGTATCTGGAGCAATGGATGAAACCGATTAATAGGTAATCATAAGGGAAGAGCAGCCAATGGGAGGTTTAATAAAAATTCTGGTCAGGAGAAGGAAATCGCGTCGTCAACGGTAGGTACTCAAATGCCATCTGCGGTTATATGCGGAACTGCAAAGACGATTGCAAAATCTAACAGATGTAAAGGCGAAAGTGCGAGTTGTTGGAAGAAGGAAGATGTGGTGGGACTAACCATGCGGTATCAACGAGCAAGTGGAGCTTGGAGGTGGTACAAACCTATGGCATAGAGGGCCGTAGGAACAGGAGATGTGGTTAACTAAACTACACGACAAACAAGCTCTCAGTTGGAGTTTGCTGACACACACATTGCGGTGATGTGCATGAGCCCCTGTGGTACGGGCACTCCCAAAGGCGGGAGGAAAGAAATAAAAAAGGTGAAGCTGACTAGGAGTGAGTTCTTGGAGGAGCACGATGACTTCAACGGATAAGAGTCAATGTGAAGATTGTTGAGTATGATGACTCATATTCTAATCAACTAGGACTTAGAGAAGTGTGCTAACAAGTATTCATATTTGAATCCTAATAGGATTAGAATTTCTACTTTTTTAGGAGAACTAGGGGACAATGTATAAAACCATGAGGGGTGATCGTGAAGAACACAAGCCACAAACCAACTCATCTAAAGCAAAAGACTTACGAGATCATTAGAGGGTAGATTATTTTTTTAGTACTAGATTCTTGTATAGGTGAAAGCATCTAGACCCCTATAAATGATTTTGGTAATTAATGACAACAATATGTTAAGGGACTAACATATGTGCTAAAGATGTTTTAAGAAGGTTTAGTCCCAGAGTATGGATGACAATATGGAGATGGTTGTAACATCCCAAATTTTGGGCATAGTTCAAATATGTGAAAATATGACCTTTTTTTTAAAAAAAAAATTGATGCATTCTTTTGTCATTCAAATTTTCTAGATTTACATTCAAGGTTTTTGTTTGATTTTTAAAACCTAAGCATCAATTCTGAAATACAAACCTAATTGATAATCAAAACAAATAGAAAGGCAAGATGATATTAAAAAATCCAAACTTATCGTAATTATAGGAAATATTTAAAGTATACTTTGAAACTATCCTCAAGTCAAATAATAAAAACAGAAGCTTAAAATAATTTTAGAGGAAAATATAGAACAAAAAAACCATAGAAAAATTACACAATGATCTACACAATGTCATAAGCCTCCCCTAAAATTTTCATAATTTTCAGAGCTAAATTGCTATGTCTAATAATTTCCTAAGACCCTCAGCCATTTTATGAAATATGAAAACCTAACCTCACCTTTTCCTCTCACTGACGGGCCGGCCCCACTGGCAAGGTTCGTCCTCCACGCGTGTCGTGCAGCACACGCCAGCGCCATGGCCAGCTTCACTCGCGCCAGCTGTTAGATCGAGGAGGCCGACTAGAGGGGGGTGAATAGGCGTTTTAAAACTTCTTTGACTAAAATCGATTTCTAATGCGGAAGCTAATTCAAATACGGTTTTGCACAATTAAAGCCTAAAACAACTAGGTTCACCTAAGTGCACCAACAATACAAGTCTATTGATAAATATAACAATTAAGCAAGAATTGTAAGCAATTCAATTTCTAGTAATGATAATAGCATAAGATAAATCAAGCATTCATACACAATGAATATAAATGCAATACTAAGGCACAAGAATGCAAACCACAATTGACACGGCGATGTTTTACCGTGGTGTTCGGAGACTTGCCGGTCTCCCCTAATCCATGTTGAGGCAAGCCCAAACTAATTGGACCGGCTCCACGAATTGAGCACCCGTCTCCGAGGTAAGTCCAACCACTTCGACCAGTTCCAAACCGAACCAACACCTCGCTCCACTTGATAATCTTGAATTGTTTTCTATTTTGCTTTGGGATGCTCTTCACCTTTTTCTTCTTGGCGGTGAAACCAAGTCCTCTCTTGTCAATTTTCTTGTTAGGGCATATGGAGGCAAGGTGACCCTTTTGATGCCAATCAAAGCACTTGATATTTTTCGTGTGTCTTGCATTGTGCCTTGCCTTGCTATTTTCTTTCTTCTTCTTGGGAGTGAAGCCAATACCATGTGACACCCCGTGTCATTACCCTTGGGTAATGACACTTAGGCATACAGATTACTATTCGTTTGCCCAGTAGAACACTGCTCCAATGAATAGTAAGCCTTTACCAGAGTCACGCAGCAGAACAATAAGATCGAAACTGTACATTTTATTCCAGTAATTAGCCACGCAAGGCTATGGTTCTTAGTACAAGCATTATACAACTACAAACGGAACCTCTCCGCTTCTTTCGCCAACCTTGAAGTACTGGCCGCCTATTCGTCCCACGCGCCAAACATGGCGCCCATTTCACCTTGGTCCTCGTAGTCTGTGCCTTCTCCTCCTGCGGTTGCTTCGGTACCTGCATGTCCTTCGTCCCACTCGGGATAGTTCCCGGCCGGACTAGGATCTACAAAGGAGAATACTAACAAGGTTGAGTACATGAGTGTACTCAGCAAGCATTAATAGCAAATGATACACAGGATGCACTATCTCTAATCCTTATTACAGGTTCCAAATCATCTCATTTAGAAAATACTCAATAAAACATTTAGGTGGTAGATTTTAATTCTAAAAACACTAATAGTCACTCGGAGAGACGATAGACCCCCTGTGGTTCCCGTAGACTACAATCCTAGAGACTGGCATGAATTCATGATTTTATTTAGCATCTCTTGAGCTTTGTACCACTTTACCCATAGCTATTCTCGAGCTCTCTATGAGCAGGTCCACCGCATTGCCTTAGATGCGGTTCGAGATCGAATCTGAACGCTTTTCGAGTTCGTGAATTAATTTCTCCACCTATTACTTTCCGTCGGTGTCCTGAGCGCACCCAATCCTCCACCGAGTTCTAGCAATGTTGGTTGGGGGCAGCTTCTATCCTACACCCAACACTCCACCTTAGCGCTATAGCGCCTTGGATCCCCCACTTCCGGTCTCTCCTCACAGTTCTGGGTTCCTCCATCACACACACTCACACCTATTACTTACCCATTGTGGAGAGCATAGTCACATAACAGGGTAGTATTTTCTGCCCGTTGAAACGAGAAAATGGTTGGTACTGAATTTACGGTATCAGACCGAGTAAGAGTTGGTTGGTCCTTATATTTTAACCATATGTAAAGGGTCTCACTTCCTTGCCTCATCTCTTACCTGCCAAGGGCCCCCTTTACCAGCCATAATATTCTCATATCACTTTCTTTCATCATTTCTCATCCCATTCATCATTCTCATTTCATTTATGTTCATCTTAATCATCTTCATCTCATTCATTTTATTTAAGTTTTGAGAAACAATTTTGATGCAATACGTATAATAGTGCAAGATACGGTTTACCTTTAAATTAACTATATTTATGATCAAGAGGATCGCTTGCCTTCGTATGCGTAGGACAGGTCGGTGCTAATGAAACTCTGACCAACTGCTTCCGTCGGTGTCAGCACGTCTTCTGTGGCAATACGGAAATACGAATAATAATATAAGTAAATACGTAGTTGATTTTGAGTGATATAATAAATACCTAGGTTAGTGACTTCTAGATGTTAGCACAGATTAAATTAATTAAAACTTTTTCGAGATCTAACACTAAGTTAGCACCCCAAAAAATAATCGTTCTACTGAGAACGCACACTAAGGTCGATAACCCGAGGTTCCCACTTAACTAATTAAACTAACAGGATTAAATGCCTCAAACGCTCTACTAAACTACCGACGACGCACAACGATCGCTACACAAGCGAACTAGTCTATTATCAACAGAAATAAAGGCTACTTAGCTGATCTAGCAATTAAACCACAAATCAACTTTAAGTTGGCCTAAACGACAAGATCTAAGCTAAACCACTTAGTCGCAAGAATAAACAGCTAACAGATAACTAATTAATAAAAGCTACTGAATATACACAACAATTACATCAAATAAATAAAAGCTACACAAGTCCTAACTTCCTCCCTAATCTCCTCTCTCTCTCTCTCTCTCTCTCTCTCTCTCTCTCTCTTACCCCCACTCAGCCGAACCAGCACTAAACATACGCACACACAAGCACAGCCCACAAAATCTCCCAAACACCTTCTTCCCCAAATTGCTTCTCTCCCCTTACTCACCTGATGTCGCCGCCTGGGCTCCTTGCCGGCCTACCACTGCCGCTACATTTGCCATTAATTCTTAGGCATCGCCCGCCATCCGCCGCTACCTTTGCCGCCTGCTCGCCTCTCCATCGCGGCCTCGGCTCCCTTGTTGGTCCCTGTCGGCTCGCCTAGCTCCTCTGACCCTCTGTCCTGCCTGGTTAAGCGCCTCCGGCTAACGCCGCCAGCCTCAATCGATCGCCTTGGTCCGGCCGCCTTGACCTCCTACTTCCCCAGCCATCCTGACCCGGCGCCATCGGCCGCCGCGCGCCTTCATCTCCCACCGCGCCCGCCGGCCGGCCCACGCCACGACATCACGCCGTGTCCTCCCGCCTCGCCGGCTCGCCCGCCCGGCTCAGGGCGCCATCGGCTCGATCCGCTCCGCGCCCAAGCCGCCGCCTAGGTCGCCTCCGCCGCCCTTTGTTTGGCGGCTCATTGCGGTGACGCCTCGACTCCCAGGCGGGGCCCAACCTAGGCCACGCGTCGACTCCTCCCGACTCTCCCCAAGGTAGCCCGCTGGCTCCCCTCGGCCTTCTCCTCCTTCCAGCGCGGCCGGTAGGCCAGCGCCGCCTCCTGGCTCAACTTGGTGCCCATGGCGCCGCCGCTGGGTCCGTGCCTCCTCGCCTCGTCGGTCTACACCGACGCCGCTACTCGCCTTGCCCGGCTCTTGCGGGCTCGCCGGATTGACCTTGCCACCACTCGGCTCGGCCCGACCCGACCTCCTCCCGTCTAACTGGGGCGGCGTCGCCTCGCTCGCTGCCGGCCACCGCCGCCGCTTCTTGCCCGGCCCCAGCGCCGCTCATGACTCGACCCTCGACCGCGCACGGCGGCCTTGCTCAGTCCAGTTCGAGTGGCCTGGATATGGCTCAATCCCCTCCTCCTTCCTCTCTAACCCAGCCCCTCTCCTCCTCCCTCTCTGATGCATGATAGTATTGTGAATGCTTTGTGAGGGAAATGGCTTAAGAAAGGGGGAAGAATGTGTGTTGACTGGGGGAGTGAACCTCGTTGCTGCCCTGCGTTGGGGGATGAATGTGGCATTTAAAGAGGGGGAATGGCTTGGGTTGTGCTGCCCTATGCTTGGTATTTTGGGATTATGGGGAATGAATGTGAGAATTTGTGCAGGGGCTGGCTCAGTGTGCTGCCTATGTTGGCTTGGGCTGCTAATGGGATGATGATGCTGGATTTTGATGCACCCGGTGATGCTTTTGGCTGAGGGTGGGGTTTAATGGGATATGCATGGGGGGATTACATGGCGGTTTGCAAATAGTGGGTGCTGCCTTTTAATAATGCCGGATGAGGAGACCCACGGAAGTGACAGGTACCGAATAACCTCGGGTGGTCTGGACATCTTGACGGTCAAGGGACCGACCGCTCAGGTTTGTTTTGGGCATCCTACTGCACTTTGGGGAAATAAAGCGTTAATTTCTTGAGCGTCGAGATGTAAGCATTTCTCTTCCTCATTTGTTGGAGCAAAATGATCCAATAGAGGAGAAAAGCCTACATCTATAATCCACCATATATTTAGGCCCATAGCCTTAAAATAACATGACATGCGGATTTTCCAATGTGCATAATTTGTGCCATCAAATTGAGGTGTCTTACCAATGTGCACTAAGTCACTAGTCGCCATCCTTTACTCTCTAGACGGTTAAGTATAATAAAATGAGAGACCAAGCTCTGATACCACTTGTAAGATCGAGGAGGCCGACTAGAGGGGGGTGAATAGGCGTTTTAAAACTTCTTTGGCTAAAACCGATTTCTAATGCGAAAGCTAATTCAAATATGGTTTTGCACAATTAAATCCTAAAACAACTAGATTCACCTAAGTGCACCAACAATACAAGTCTATTGATAAATATAACAATTAAGCAAGACTTGTAAGCAATTCAATTTCTAGCAATGATAATAGCACAAGGTAAATTAAGCATTCATACACAATGAATATAAATGCAATAGTAAGGCACAAAAATGCAAACCACAATTGACACGGCGATGTTTTACCGTGGTGTTCGGAGACTTGCCGGTCTCCCCTAATCCACGTTGAGGCAAGCCCAAACTAATTGGACCGGCTCCACGAATTGAGCACCCGCCTCTGAGGTAAGTCCAACCACTTGGACCGGTTCCAAACCAAACCAACACCTCGCTCCACTACGGCTGCTCGTTCCTCCACTCCGGAGATGGTGAGCACCACACCACTCATAACTCGCTTGGGTCTTTTCACAAGCTTCTTTGAGAAGATCATCGACGCACGACGCCACCACGCCGTCTAGGTGTCGGCAAATACCAAGAGTAACAAATCTTAGACCCTCACTTGACCTAATCAAGTATCTAAGCTCAAGTGGATACACAATCCACTACCTAATGCAACACATGCACTAGGGTTTGCTCTCTAAGATCACTAAGTGCAACACATGCACAAAAGAGAATGAGAGGCTTGCTCTTAGCTCAATGGAATGTCTAGGGGCACCAGCTCTTTTCCCACAC
The DNA here is from genome assembly GCA_036346405.1 of Phyllostachys edulis. Taxonomy (NCBI): domain Eukaryota; kingdom Viridiplantae; phylum Streptophyta; class Magnoliopsida; order Poales; family Poaceae; genus Phyllostachys; species Phyllostachys edulis. The sequence continues at coordinate 48,612,282 of CM070552.1, forward strand.
ACGGCCAAGGTAGGTATTTATAGCTCACATACAAAAATTAGCCGTTGTGGAAAAGTCAGCTGAAAAATCAGCACATGCGGTACAACCGCCAAGTACCGAGCGGTACAACCGCACACCCTCCAACGGTTATAAAACTAGCCGTTGGGCACCTGTTTGGTACAACCGCCAACTAACATGCGGTCGTACTGCGCCACCCGGTATAACCGTCCAAAAGCCTACGGTCATACCGCTCCACAAAGGAGCAACAAATGCGGCTAAATCCCAAAAACATCGGTTCCGGAAAATTAGTACCGCCACATAGAAATCGGATCAACCGATGTGCGGTCATACCGCACCAAAATCCGGTTGAACCGCAGCGCGATTGTACCGCCCGTAACACGTCGGTACAACCGATTTCCCTAAGAAAACAGCAGTTTGCATCTAAAACAAATTCAATTGCAAAACACATTTGACAATTGACAAGTAATGCAAACAAGGATTCATGTGAGATCTCAACAAGTTGTAAAACATATTTGCCAACTTATAGAATCACACTACAAGGAATAAGGTACATGGACTTATACCGTTTGCAAAACACATTCGCAAACGAAAGTCACATGCTACAAGGATTATCCACGAGCCACAATTATTTGCAAAACACATTCGCAAATATTGGCAACATGTTAAGATGAGCTAGAGCAAACACAATGAGCTATCAACACATGACTAACTCAAGCTACTAGTTAAAGACCCATCTTAATAGTACGGCAACCTATACTGGCAATCCGGTCTCCCAACCAACCACCGAGACCGGTAAAAGACTAGGAACACATCCTTAGCCCTAGCTAGTCATACCTTTGCCTTGCGCAACCACTTGAAGCTTGATGATGCACATCCTCACTTCAAGTCTGGGTTCTTGACTTGAATGCTCATCAACACATGATAAGTTCTTCACTTGACCTTCATCAACACATGATGAAGCTTTACTTCGGGATCTTGACTTGATGCTCATCAACACATGATGACATCCTCCATCTCGAGTCTTGATATGCATCAACACATGTAGGATCAAGGATAACCGACTAGAGGGGGGGTGAATAGGAGGTTTTTAAACTTTTTGACAATTATAACAATTTTAGCCAAATATTAACTTAGTCTAAACAAGATATAAGTCTAGCTAGGCAAATTACCACAATAGACAAGCTAGAAATATAAATGCGGAAATGTAAAGACTAGAAATAACCACAATGACACAAGGAAATTTTTTCCGTGGTATCGAAGACTTGCCGGTCTTCACTAATCCACGTTGAGGAAACTTGATCAACTCAAGCCGGCTCCACGAATTAAGCCTTCTCTCGATCACTAGTGGTAGCTCTTCTCCTCTCCGGATAGGCGAGCTCCAACCTTCACAAATGCCCGGGCCTTCTCACAATCTCCTTTGAGAAGATCACCGAACCAAACTCCAAACCGTCTAGGAGACGGCAATCTCCAAGAGTAATAGAGCAAGAATTCTTCGCTTGAGAGCGCTCTAATGCCACAATGATCAAACACAATAAAAGCTCTTGGAAAAACCTCAACTACCTTTGCAAATGGAAATGAATGCTCTCAAAGAGTAGGAAACAATGCAAAGGACTCAAGTGATGTTAAATGAGGCTCAACCACCTTTCTAGTTGCAGTGGGTGAGGTATTTATAGCCTCCACCCACTGCACTAGCCGTTGGACACGAAATTCCCAAATTTTTAGGGAGCGGTCGGTCCATGAGCATCGGTCTTGATCGATCCGGCCTCACCATAATTGATCGTATCAGCGCATTAAATGCACTGAAAAAATAGCCGTTACAAGGATGTCCGGTCAGACCGCAGGTGAACGCGCGGTTAGTCCGGCCTATAGGAAAACGGAATTCGTTTTGGAGAATCTCTGAAAAATGCTGACAACATCCAAGACCCGGGGGTGCGGTCAGTCCGGCCAAGTAACGGCGGTCAGTCCGGACCAGTGGATTTTAGCAAAATCAGAAAACAACACCTCACTGGAAAATGCTGACCGGCGTTTTGGTCCGGCAATCCGGTCAGTCCGGCCTCCAAAGAAATTCAGTAAATTCAAATTGAGGCCAAGCCAAAAACCAATTCAAGATTAAACCAAATAAGATTTGGGCAGTTGTGGCATCATTCACTTTCAAGGTACTCAATTTTTGCACCCTCTTTATAGTACGGCTGTCTAGCCTATAACCCGGTCTTCCAACCAATTCACCTAAGACCAGTAAAATAAAAAGATCCTAGACTTTTGTACCTTGCCTTTGAGCCAAATGATCTTCATGTAGTCCTTTCGCGTGCAATTCCCGGTCATCAAGAGCACCAATGAGATTTAACCTTGTACATACTCAGTAAACACGTTAATCCCATATTCACATATTATCATTAATTACCAAAACAATTTTTAGGGGCCTAGATGCTTTCAATCTCCCCCTTTTTGGTAATTGATGACAACACACTTAATATATGAGAGAATAATTGTTTTGAATATACTATGAGTGTATATTCTTTTGATGACTTAACAGCGATATAATTCTTGCAATAAGCTTTAAATGAGTTTTGAGAATTATTTTCTTGTTAAATCCTGTTTAAAGAAAGCTCCCCCTAAACGTGTGCATAAAAGGTAGAGAATTTTTTTGCAAGCACAAGTAGAGATTTTTAGAGAATTTTGGCAGAGTTTCTTTTACATGATGGAACTTGAGGAAATGCAACAATATATAACATTATAAACATAGCATTTCAAGAGAGTAATATGAGCACAAGATTAACCAATAAGTCCATAAAGATAACTAATAGATTATAGCAATGTCTTAAACCGATTACAAGCATAGAAGTACATGATCATTCAGCCAAGCTCATAGACGGTAAAGCATTAAGCGTTCATATAAGAGGTTCAATAAGCTTACAAAAGATAGCAAAAGAGAGAGCAGTAAACTTATCCTCTAATTATTACACACAAAAGTCCAAACAAGCATTCATCAACCATAACTAATAGATATAGAGATATATAGGACCATAGCACTTCTCCCCCTTTGGCATCAACTACCAAAAGCTACGAAGTAGGGGGAGGAGGAGGAGGAGCTGCAGTCGATGTAGTAGGGGCTGTAGGAGGATCAATGCGTCGACGCCGAGAATAAGTAATAGTCTGCTCGATCGACGAGACGCGAGTGGTCATCTCAGCCATGTCGGTCTGAATCCCTGAAACCAAGCCAACCATCTGATCTAGGCGCTGAAGCACAACTGAGTTGGACTGCTCCACGGCTGCCTGGTGAGAGTCCAAAGCCTGAGTAGTGCTCTCTAGAGCATCCATGCGATGGTCTAGAACTTCTAGGCGACGATCCACTACATCAAAACGAGATACAATCGTGTTGATACCAGTATGTAGAACCTCCAATAATACTGGATCAAGTCCACCCTGCTGCTGAGGAGCAGGCTGAGGAGAGGCTGGAGCATCGTCAACAGGGTGAAGAGGCCTGTTCCTCAAATCTCTCTGATGGTCACCTTCTGGCTTGTATTGTTTGTGAGGAAAGGGAGTGGTACCATGAAAGTCAGTGGTCCTCAAAATGAGCATCATGATGTAAGGAGCATAATACATCCTCTTTCCCAAATCACTGTGGCAAGATTGCAACTCAGTCAAGATTAAGTACATAATATCAAATTTCTTTCCTTGCATCACATAATCTATGACATTCCATGCATGGCCTCGAATAGCGTCATTGTTGCCACTCCTGGGCAAGATGGCGGCCCTGATAATCCTGTTAATGACACTCAGGAGGGGCCTCAGACCGGCAACCTTACCAGGGACAATACCAACATGGTTAGGCTCATAGAACTGCATCTGCTCTGGAGTCTGCAGCGCGGGCTCAAGATGGATCTTAACATACTCACGTGCTGGCAGATTGAGGGCCTCCTCAAAGTGACGCTTGGTGGCCGTGTAGCGCCTCGAGCCTGTCATCCAAGTCACAGTGGCCAAGGAGGATGGAATGTAAACTGTAGCATAGAACTGACGGATTACCTCCTCATTGAAGTTGCACTTGATGCTAACAATCCCATCCAGGCCAGCATTGTGAAAACGAGTGTACAAGGTCGCATATCGGGTTTGCTCATTGAGATATGACCAATTTATGTATTTCTGAATAGCGAACTGCTTGTGAAGCACCATATGATTGTAGCAATCCTCCTGGAATAGAGTGTGAAATCTCTCATCTTCGGCTGACCTTGGCTGCTCATAAGGAGATTGTTTTCTGAGTTGCTTGAAATCATCATTCCGGATTGAGCGAAGATCCACACGAGGCTCAGGTGCAAACTCCATATCAGCATCATCTTCTTCGTCCAAAGGTTCACTGGCGCTCGGCACGGAGGACAAGGATGGCGAGGAGTCCGCTTCGTCGCTATCGGAATGCTCAACCGGAGGTCGACGAGTAGCCTGACGAGGAGGACGAGACGCGGATGCCTCGGGATCGGCAACAGTCTTGGTCCTTGCCATGATCACTGGAGAGATGGACAAGACAACCAAGGAGTGAATTGAATTGAAAGGAATAGGGATTATCAAGTTGAGAAAAGCGAAGCTTTTACAGTCGGATCGATCATATAGCGGATTGGCGGTCGATCAGGTAGCGGATCGACCGACGCAACACGCCGGTTAGTCCGGCCTTGACAAAAAAACTAGGGTTTTCATCGCAAATACGGGAGACTTAATAATGCGGGTTAATCAGGCACTCAAATCAGTGTAGAAGACAAATTGAGCATTCTAAAAGGTTGATTAACCAACTAGGAACCGATTAGTGAGAGGAGATCCACGAGATGGTCGATTAATCGGAGAAAAGAGGAAAAAGAATGAACCTGCCAAGAAGGAGGAGCCGGCGGCGAGGAGGGGACGCCCGGAGGTGAGGAGGAGCCACGGGTGATGGAGACGAGAGGGCGCGTCTAGGGCGACGGCGCGGTTGTGATTAGAAGAGGAGAACCGTCGGGGAGGAGTGGAAGAGAAATGAAATGGGAACGGACGGGTTGGTGAGAAATGAAGGAAGAAACTGCCCCGCATTAACTACTTGGCAGCGGGTGACCTTGAGCCAAAGCTCGGTCGATCCGACCACAAGCCTCTGGGTTGATCATGGTTAATCTTGCGGTTTGACCGCACCTGGAGACTTTTGAGGATTTTTGCAGAATTTTTGTGTTGTCTTTGCTCCAAAGAATTAGCACACAACATAAACACCATCTTGGAGCAATTTCAACGAGATTAGATCAACAAATGAGTTTTAAACATACATTTTTAATAAATTAGAGTAGTTTTTTGAAGAAAACGATTTGAAAGAGTTAAAGCAAGCAAACAATGAGATTTGTCACTTGTGAGGACATGTATGAGTATGAGATACTATTTTGAGGCAATATACGAGAGAAATTATTGCCTAAGTAGCAATACTCATTTTATGCTAGAATTGACTTAAGCGCAATTTTTGGGTTTTGGGCTATTTTTAGCAGGATTCAAACTTAAATAACTTTGATTTGGTTGAGAGTTTGAAGAACTTGTGAATACGAAAAAGGTTACGAATAACCAACTTTAGCTTTTTTTCCTTTTGGGAGCAAGATCAATTTTCTTTTGGAAACACTTTTGGATGAAAAACCGTTTTTGGTCAAAAACAAGATAGGTAAGAAATTAGTTTTGGCCAAAACTTGATTTTTCTCTTAAGTTAGACAATTTTGAGATCTTTTCAACCAAAAACCTTTGAAATATACTAGAGAATAGATATAGCTAGTTTTTCAAGTGGTTTGATTGATAAGCACCAAGTTTTTTCTTTTGACCAAAAGGATTGGTTTTTCAAAAGACACATTCTAGCATGTTTGTTGACATGTGCACAATTTGAGTTGTGGTATACATGGTGATTGTATAGCACTCCCCCTAAATGTGTTTCCCATCTTAGTTCTTGAAACAAGAGAATCACGAGAGAGGAACCAATTCAATTTAAGATTCAAAAACATAATGTAATCAAATGACGTTAGAACAATCTATGACATTTAATTCATTCCTCAATTTGCAAAAGCGGCCTTCATCTAAAGGTTTGGTGAAAATATCCGCTAATTGGTCTTCAGTTCTTATGTGGCTAATTTCAATATCTCCCTTGCTCACATGATCTCTCAAGAAGTGGTGACGAATATCTATATGCTTGGTTCTTGAGTGTTGCACAGGGTTATTAGCGATTTTCACCGCACTATCATTGTCACACAAAAGAGGCATTTTATCAAATTTAATTCCATAATCCATCAATGTTTGCCTCATCCATAGCAATTGAGCACAACAACTTCCCGCGGAAACATATTCGGCTTCGGCGGTAGATAAAGCTACGGAGTTTTGTTTCTTGGATGACCATGATACTAAGGATCTTCCTAAGAATTGACAACTACCCGAGGTGCTTTTTCTATCCACTTTGCAGCCCGCATAATCGGAATCGGAATATCCAATTAAATCAAATTTAGCACCTTTAGGGAACCATAGGCCAATGTTAGAGGAATGCTTTAAATATCTAAGAATTCTTTTAACGGCCATGAGATGACATTCTTTTGGAGAAGCTTGAAAACGAGCACACATACAAACACTAAACATGATATCGGGCCTAGATGCGGTAAGATAAAGCAAGCTACCAATTATGGATCTATAAAGCTTTAAATCTACCGGCTTACCTCCCTCATTTAGATCAAGATGACCATTTGTAGCTATGGGAGTCTTGATGGGCTTTGCATCTTCCATGCGAAATCTTTTAAGTAAATCCTTCACGTACTTGGCTTGGCTTATAAAAGTCCTATCTTTGGGTTGCTTGATTTGAAGTCCAAGGAAATAGCTTAATTCTCCAATCATTGACATTTCAAATTCCCTAGACATCATTTCACCAAATTCTTTGCAAAAATCTTGATTAGTAGACCCAAAAATGATATCATCAACATAGATTTGACATACAAAGAAATCATCATCTAAAATTTTGGTAAATAGGGTTGAATCAATTTTCCCGATTTTGAATCCTTTTGATACTAGAAAATCTCTAAGGCGTTCATACCATACTCTAGGAGCTTGTTTAAGACCATAGAGCGCCATGGAGAGTTTATAGATATGATTTGGATTCTTAGGATCTTCAAAACCGGGAGGTTGTTCAACAAACACAAGTTCGGATATTTTACCATTTAAGAACGCACTCTTAACATCCATTTGAAATAATTTAATATCAAAACATGATGCAAAAGCAAGTAATATCCGAATTGACTCAAGTCTAGCTACGGGAGCAAAAGTTTCACCAAAATCCAAACCTTCAACTTGTGAAAATTCTTGAGCGACCAATCTTGCTTTGTTTCGAATGACCAAACCATTTTCATCTTGCTTGTTCCTAAAGACCCATTTTGTACCAATAACATTGTGTTCTTTGGGTCGATCCACCAATGTCCAAACTTCATTTCGGGTAAAGTTATTGAGTTCTTCATGCATCGCATTTACCCAATCCGGATCATCAAGCGCTTCTTCTACATGCTTTGGCTCAATAGACGAGACAAAAGAGTAATGTTCACAAAAAGAAGCAACACGAGAGCGAGTTTGGACACCCTTACTTACATCACCCAATATTTGATCCATTGGATGATCCTTTGCAATTGCATTGTGGATTCTTGGTGGTAGATTGGATGGTTGATCATCTTCCTTGTTATCCTCTTCAATGATTTGTACTTGACTTGTGGGAGATGTGGGTGGTTCAACTTGAGTGGAGGATGATGGACCATCTTCGGGCTTGATGTCGCCTATTTGCATATGTTCTATTGCTTTTCTTAAGGCTTCATTACCTACATCATCCAAATTCTCATGCTCTTCTTGAGAGCCGTTAGTCTCATCAAATTTCACATCGTGCCTTTCTTCAACTAAACCGGAGTTTTTGTTGAAGACACGATAAGCCTTGCTATTTGAAGAATAACCAAGCAAGAAACCAACATCACAACGACTATCAAATTTTGAAAGACGAACACCCTTCTTCAAAATGTAACACTTGCAACCAAAAACACGAAAGTAAGAGATGTTCGGTTTTCTTCCCACAATAAGCTCATAGGAAGTCTTTTTCAAAAGACAGTGCAAATAAAGGCGATTTATGGCATGACAAGCGGTGTTAATAGCTTCCGCCCAAAAACTATCGGAAGTATTATATTCGTTAAGCATTGTCCTAGCCATTTCAATTAATGTTCGATTTTTCCTTTCTACTACTCCATTTTGCTCCGGAGTGTAGGTTGTGGAAAGTTCGTGCTTTATTCCAAGTTCATCACAAAAGTCCTCAACTTTAGTATTTTTGAACTCGGAACCATTATCACTACGGATTTTCTTTATTTTGAAATCAAATTCATTTTGAGCCCTTTTTGCAAATCTTTTGAAAATTCTGGAGGTTTCACTTTTATCATCTAGGAAGAATACCCATGTATATCTAGATTAATCATCCACAATGACTAAACAATAGCTATTTCCCCCGATACTCTTATAGGTTGTTGGCCCAAACAAATCCATATGTAAGAGTTCCAATGGTCTAGAAGTTGACATGATACTTTTGGAAGGATGAGAATTAGCGACTTGTTTATCCGCTTGACAAGCACTACAAATTCTATTTTTCTCAAATTTCACATCTTTCAAGCCAACAACTAAATCATGTTTGAAAAGTTTTTTGAGTTGAATCATTCCAACATCAGCTAGCCTTCTATGCCAAAGCCAACCCAAGGAGGTTTTTGCGATTAAGCAAGTTTTTAAACAAGATTCATTTGAACTAAAATCAACTAAGTAAAGATTTCCAAATCTAAAGCCTTTGAAAGCTAAAGAGCTATCTTTTGCGTTAGAGATGGTTACACCTTCACTAGAGAATGAGCAAATTAGTCCAAGATCACATATTTGAGCAACGGATAGCAAGTTAAAGTTTAAAGATTCTACTAAAGAAACATTAGAAATGGAAAGGTCATTTGAGATAGCAATTTTACCCAATCCTAATACCTTTCCTTTGCTATTATCGCCAAAGGTGATCTTGTCTACTCCTTTTCCATTCTCGAATGTGGTGAACATTTTTCTATCACCGGTCATGTGTTGAGTGCATCCACTATTAAGCACCCAATGTTTTCCACCGGTCTTATAGTTCACCTACAAAATAAGAGTTAAGTTCTTTTAGGTACCCAAATTTGTTTGGGTCCTTGGAGGTTAGTAACCAAGGATTTAGGCACCCAAATGACATTCTTTTTAGCACCTAAAATTGAAGTGTCAATAAAATGAGCAATTATTTTACCATTCATAGTCCTTTTAAGAACATAGCATGAATCATATATACCAAGTGATGTAACCTTACCCTTAGGACAATTTTGTTGCATATGTCCTATTTCCCGGCACTTATAGCAATACATACCATTTTGCCTCATGAGCTTCTTACCTTTCTTAGGCACATACCCAAGACCCTCCTTGTTGAATGAACACCTTTGCTCGCTCAAAAGCTTGTCAAGAGTGGCCTTACCCTTGAAACATCTCTCCAAGCTCTTGTTTAGCTTGGTCACTTGTTCTTTTAGCTCATAGTTCTCATTAACAAGTTTTGCATCATTTTGCTTAGTATTATCATGATTAGCATCAATATTAGAGCAACATGGCATAGCAAGTAGGTCATCACATGAAGTAGATGCACTAGTCTTAGCAATTTCTATACTAGGCATTTTATCAATAATATCGCATGTAATTCCTATACTAGAACAAGACCTATGTGAATTCTCTTGGATAAGCAAGTTGTGAGCTTCCTTAAGCTCCATATAAGAATCTTTTAGAGTATTGTATTCTTTATTTAAGACCTTATATTTTGATTTTTCTTTTCCAAGATATTCATTTAAATCATCAAGCATATCCATTAATTCATCATAAGTTGGTTCATCACAAATAATTGATTTTACCTTATCTCCTTTTGCCATGAGGCAAGTAGGAGTGGAGAATAGCGATGAAGCTTCCTTGATGGCTATACCGGCTAATCCCTTCTTCTTGGAGGACTCTTCCTCATCGGAATCGGAGTCGGAGTCGCTTGACTCATCATTTGAATCCCACTCTCCGATGTGAGCTTCATTTTTACCATCCTTGTAAAGCTTCTTGAAAAGCTTCTTTTTACCGTTGTATTCCTTCTTCTTGAATGGCTTGCCCTTGTCATCCTTCTTTTCGGGGCAATGAGAAGCAATGTGCCCCTTTTCTTCACAATTATAGCATCGAATATTGCTATATCTCTTTTTATCATTTGAGGATTGCCCCTTCTTGAATTTGTCAAAGTTATAGCTTCTATTGGGGCGCCTTTTCATGACCCTCTTCATTCTTCTCACAAGGAGTGCATACTCATCGTCGGAGTCTTCTTCTCCATCCTCATCATCACTAGATTCCGCCTTGGCTTTGAAAGTGGTAATTTTCTTCTTTGGTGATGATGTCTCCAAAAGCTCTTCTTTGTCCTTTTTGAACAACTCATTTGTGATGAGGTTGTCCAAAAGCCCCGTTGGTGTCATCCTTGGCAACTCGGGCGAGTTGAGAAATAATGTCACCAACGTCTCATATTTATCCGGAAGAGCCCTAAGCATCTTGCGAACGATGTCAACATCAAGAAGGTTAGTCCCAAGGCCTTTGAGCTCATTCACAATGTTGTTGAGTCTTGAATACATCTCATTGATGTTTTCATGAGGCAACATTATGAATGTCTCATATTTAATCCAAAGCCTATGCAATTTGGCTTCTTTGACCGTGGATGTTCCCTCATGGATTTCCGAGAGGGTGGTCCAAATATCATGAGCGGTTTCTAAGTTGCTCACTCTATTGAACTCATCCGCGTTCAAAGAGCCAAAGAGAGCGTTCATAGCTTGGGCATCTAAATGAGCATTACGTTCCTCTTGCTCTGTGGGGAGTAGTGGATTAAGAGGCATGACGTAACTCTCATTTACGATTTTCCAAATTCTCGGACTCATAGCCTTTAAGTAAATTGACATTTTAATTTTCCAATAAGCATAATTTGAGCCATCAAAGAGAGGAGCCTTTCCTATAGCAATTCCCTCACTAGCCATCCTTTTCTCTCTTAGACGGTTAAGTCTATTTCAATGAGAGATCAAGCTCTGATACCACTTGTAGGATCAAGGATAACCGACTAGAGGGGGGGTGAATAGGAGGTTTTTAAACTTTTTGACAATTATAACAATTTTATCCAAATATTAACTTAGTCTAAACAAGATATAAGTCTAGCTAGGCAAATTACCACAATAGACAAGCAGAAATATAAATGCGGAAATGTAAAGACTAGAAATAACCACAATGACACAAGGAAGTTTTTCCCGTGGTATCGAAGACTTGCCGGTCTTCACTAATCCACGTTGAGGAAACTTGATCAACTCAAGCCGGCTCCACGAATTAAGCCTTCGCTCGATCACTAGTGGTAGCTCTTCTTCTCTCCGGATAGGCGAGCTCTAACCTTCACAAATGCCCGGGCCTTCTCACAATCTCCTTTGAGAAGATCACCGAACCAAACTCCAAACCGTCTAGGAGACGGCAATCTCCAAGAGTAATAGAGCAAGAATTCTTCGCTTGAGAGCGCTCTAATGCCACAATGATCAAACACAATAAAAGCTCTTGGAAAAACCTCAACTACCTTTGCAAATGGAAATGAATGCTCTCAAAGAGTAGGAAACAATGCAAAGGACTCAAGTGATGTTAAATGAGGCTCAACCACCTTTCTAGTTGCAGTGGGTGAGGTATTTATAGCCTCCACCCACTACACTAGCCGTTGGACACGAAATTCCCAAATTTTTAGGGGAGTCGGTCACCACAGCATCATCGGTCTTGGTCGATCCGGCCTCGGTACAGAACGATCGATAGAACGCATTAAATGCACTGAAAAAATAGCCGTTACAAGGATGTCCGGTCAGACTGCAGGTGAACGCGCGGTTAGTCCGGCCTACAGGAAAACGGAATTCGTTTTGGAGAATCTCTGGAAAATGCTGACCGCATCCAAGACCCGGGGGTGCGGTCAGTCCGGCCAAGTAATGGCGGTCAGTCCGGACTAGCGGATTTTAGCAAAATCAGAAAACAACACCTCACTGGAAAATGCTGACCGGCATTTTGGTCCGGCAATCCGGTCAGTCCGGCCAAGTAACGTCGGTCAGTCCGGCCTCCAAAGAAATTCAGTAAATTCAAATTGAGGCCAAGCCAAAAACCAATTCAAGATTAAACCAAATAAGATTTGGGCAGTTGTGGCATCATTCACTTTCAAGGTACTCAATTTTTGCACCCTCTTTATAGTACGGCTGTCTAGCCTATAACCCGGTCTTCCAACCAATTCACCAAAGACCGGTAAAATAAAAAGATCCTAGACTTTTGTACATTGCCTTTGAGCCAAATGATCTTCATGTAATCCTTTCGCGTGCAATTCTCGGTCATCAAGAGCACCAATGAGATTTAACCTTGTACATACTCAGTAAACACGTTAATCCCATATTCACATATTATCATTAATTACCAAAACAATTTTTAGGGGCCTAGATGCTTTCAACACATGATGCACTCTTCACTTGGCCTCCATCAACATATGATGGACCTTCTCTTTACTTGATGATCAACTCATGATCATCTCTTCTTCTAGAACTTGACATGCATCAACACATGATGCATCATTTACTTCAAGCTCTTGATCTTCAATATCATCAATACATGATGATTTCCTCTTCTTCAAGAATCTTGACTTGATGATCAACTCATGATCATCTCCTTTTCTTGAACATCATCGACACACGATGATTTCCTTTACTTGACTTCCATCAACACATGATGAAACTCCTCTTGACTTGATGAAAATCCTAACATGATGTCATCCCAAGTCTTCATTATCATGGAACCTAACCTGCTTATCCAACTTATGAAAAATGTTAGTTCCACAATATGATTATCATTAATTACTACAACATACCATTAACTCATAATGGTGGGACAAGTTACCATAATCTTTCCCTCTTTGGTAATTGATGATAATCACTTCAATTGCGAATAATTGAATGTAGATTGGTATGAGTATATAAGCACTACACAAGTTGTATATACTCATATGAATATATATAACTACACAAGTTATATATAATCAAAGGATATATGAGCACACATGTCTCATGTACACACATGAATATATTAACTTCACAAGTTATATATATTCAAGGATATGTGAGTACACATGAACTACACAAGTTATGTTATACTCACATATAAGTATATTTAGACTAGGAAAAAGTCCGGTTTACTCCCTCAAACTATCAAAAAAAGTCTGGTTTACCCCTTGAACTACAAAACCGGTTATTTAACCCCCTAAATTTGTGAAATCCGTGCATTTAACACCCCAGGATGGTTTCAATTGGTGGTTTTGCTGATGTGGCCTCTGATTTGTCCTTGTCAGCAAGTGGGTCCCGCTGGACAGTGGCTTGGCTCACAGTCACAGTGGGTGGACCGAGCCCACATGCACTGAATCTCCCTTCCTTTATCCCATTCCCCATTCTATCTCCCCTCCCCAATCTCCATTCTTCTCTGATGAATTTGCTCCTTGCTTCGGCTCCCTCCCCTCCGGCCACTGGCCTCCAGCTCTCGGCAGGACGCCGCCGCTCACCTCCACCCCGACGCTCGGCTTCGCTCGGCCCGTGTATGCGCGCCCCTAGTTCTCCCTTGCGCTCACATGTCCTGGCTCCCTGCACCTCCTACAGCCCGATGGCGCGGTCGATGTGCGGCCTTGCGACGACGAGCTCGACCCGCGGCGCGCGGATCGGGTGGACGGCGGCCTCGAGCGCCGAAGCGCCACCTAGATCTCCTCGAGGTGGGGCCCTGCACCCGTGACTTCTCCACACCCGCCCGTAGCGAGTGCTGCGCCGCTGCGAGATTCGCCGCCGCCAGCGAGGTGGAGGGCCATGGCGAGTGAGATGGCGACCATAGCGCGAGCACTGAGACGGCGGCTGCAGCAGCGGCGCCGGAGGAGGTGGAGATCACCACGTGGATCAAGGCATTCTAGCACACCATCAACGTTGGCCTCTCCACCGAGCACGACCTCTGCACCCGCATCTTCGCCGGTCGCCAAGCCACCGTCGGCCGCAGCATCTGCGCCGACCTCGCGCGCTGCATCATCCTCCACATGCTAAACTTCACGGAGGCCGTGGCCATGACCAAACGCGCCACCGAGAAGCTCTTCAAGGTGCTCGATATGTATGAGGCCATCTGCGATGCGTACCTGGTCATCGACGCCTTCCTCGCCTCCTCCGCGACGTAGGCCGGCGGGGCTAGCGAAGCCATGAAGCCGGGTGCGCATGAGGGAGCTGGGGGCGGCAGCACCAAGGACGAGTAGAGGGAGGCAACGCTGTGAATCCTCATGGCGCAAGCTTGGCCGAATGAGTCACCAGGAAGAAGAAGCAGTAAGGAATGGAAAGAAATCAAATGGGGAAAAATTAAAGTAAGAAGAACCAGTTAATAGCATTTGGTAGAGAGAGATGGAGAAGAAGAAAGCTGACTTGGACAAACACATGCTGACTTGGATGCTGACTTGGGTGATAAACACTTGCTGACTTGGACAAAACCAGCCACGTCAGCAAAACCACCGCTCCAAACCGCTGTGGGGTGTTAAATGCCCGGATTTCGCAAATTTAGGGGGTTAAATAACCGGTTTTGTAGTTCAGGGGGTAAACCAGACTTTTCTGATAGTTCGAGGGAGTAAACCAGACTTTTTCCTTTAGAATACACAAGTCTTATATACTCACATGAATATATTAACTACACAAGTTAAATATATTCAAGGATATATGAGCTACACAAGTCTCATATACACACATGAATATATTAACTATGCAAGTTAAATATATTCAAAGGATATGTGAGTACACATGAACTACACAAGTTATGTTATACTCACATATAAGTATATTTAGACTACACAAGTCTTATATACTCACATGAATATATTAACTACACAAGTTAAATATATTCAAGGATATATGAGCTACACAAGTCTCATATACACACATGAATATATTAACTATGCAAGTTAAATATATTCAAAGGATATGTGAGTACACATGAACTACACAAGTTATGTTATACTCACATATAAGTATATTTAGACTACACAAGTCTTATATACTCACATGAATATATTAACTACACAAGTTAAATATTATCGCACAAATGCTTGCTAGAGCGCTAGATTTTCCTAAAGGTTATAAAATGACAATATGATAAATATGAATTTGGGAGATTTATGAATAATGTCCAGAGGGATGTACCTTTTTTGTATAAAAATAAAATGAAAAACCTATTCATGTGTGTGTGTGTGTATATATATATATATAGGACATCCGTTTCGTACTCTTGGGAGTATGTACTCCCACTTCTAATATACCACTTAAACGCACATATTATACTTTTTTATCATTTTCAGTATACTTAAATACCAATTATAAGATACTCCAATGCGATTTGATTGAAATTTTTTTGTTTGAACCCTTTGTTTTTTGCTATATACCCTTTTTCATATATAAAAGGAGTATATACACAAATTTTGCTATAAAATGTGGAATTTAATGAAATTTTTCGTGGAACTCACTTTGGGGTATCTTATAATCATTATTGAAGTATGCTTATATAGATAAAGAGGTATTATCGTACGATTTAAGTGGTATATGAGAGGCGGATGTACGTACTCCCAGGAGTACTATACCATATATATATATATATATATAAGAGAATGAATGGGTCTAATAGGTCATGCTCTGTCGGGCCAGCCTGACAGGCCGGACGGCAACCCAAGCGCAACACAGTTTGTCGGGCCATGCCGGCCCGGCCCATCTCTACCCTGCACCAGCGAGAACTCCTTGCTTGATGCACCAGCCCAGAATGAGACCAGCAGCAGAAGTACAGACTACAGGGGGCCCATGCATAAATAGAAGACGTACAGACTACAGGGGGCCCATGCATAAACAGAACCTGTCCGCGTGTGGTCTTTGTTCTGTTGTCGGCCTTGGCCGAATATACACTGTATTTTTCGCATGACAGAAAAGCAATTCCATGGGACCGAATAAAGACCCATTTGTTTCACAACAGAAGCTTGGATCGCAGCAATCAACATTCACTTAGCCAGGGGCGGATCCAAGGGCCCTCCAAACCAGGCACTTGCCCGGGCTTCCATGGGCCGCCTCCTCCATGTACATGGGCGCTCATGATTCATCACTCAAAGACAAGAGTCGGCAGATCCAACTCCAAGTCGGCAAGTCTCCAACTCCAGCAGCCTCCCCAAATCCCCAAATCCCCCGCGCAGACTTCTAAGCACTTCCTCGATGGTTCGATCCAAATAATCGATGATTCCAGCGGCGGCGGCGGGGCGATGGTCGACGGCTCCAGCGAGAAGACGACGGGCATGGTAGCATGAGAGAGAGAGAAGGGGGGAAGAAGAAGAAATGGCTCGGGCCTGGGTGAGTGCTTTCGGCAGAAAGAGATAAGGAGGAGAGACCAGCTATGATCCCTCCCACCGTGTGCAGTGGTCTTGAATCTTGAGAGCGGCTGGGGAGTGGGGAGTTTGGGGTTCCTCATATCCCCCTCTTTGATAGGCAAGAATCAGCGGTAGCGCCATGCTGCAGCGTTCTGCTTGCGATCTTTGGTCCAGTGCGTGGGCTGCAGGCTGCAGCACTCACGCACACCACCTGTTCGACTGAATACCCCTGAGTCCTGAGAGACCTTCCAAGACGGATGACCTTGCCATGATGATGGAGGCCGGCGACAGGATCAGCGGCCTCCCTGATGAGCTGCTCCACCACGTCGTGTCCTTCTTGCATAGTATGAGCTAGTGGGCCGAGAGAGAGGATATTTGGACTTTTGGTTGTGTAGATTTAATACCAATCTTGTTATTTTGCTGTGAAGAATGTGGCTGTCTTTCTTTTGATGTTTTACTTTCTTTTGTGTATGGTCTGGCAGGATTATATCCCCCTTGTTTTTGCAACTTCACCAATGTTTCGTGGATGGGAGCATTGTGAACTTGGGCTTATGGGACACAGCAGTAGGGAGATTATAGATTTCGGATGTGGATATATTTCTCTAGTATTTTTCGCTTGTCTTTTCCATGGTTGGGAATCGTTAATTTGGTTTTGCACATTTTGATGTGTTGGCCTTTTGCAAAGCCGGGAGGATTACAGCAGATTGAGGCCTCTTAGCTATAGGGGGTTGATGTATTCATCTTGTCATTCTCTCTCTGTCGTCACAGGCAAGCTATGAGAATGTCTTGAAGAAGGTACTCGGTAACCTTTCCGATGCAAATTTAATTTGGACTTATTTAGGCACTGTTGGGAATAATGTGAATGAGAGTTCTTCACTTGCTGAAGTCATGTGTTCGTTTTTCTTAAAATAAACTAAACCCCTGCATTATGGTTGGTGATTTGTTTGCTTTCTAGGATCGAAGAATGACTTTTCTTGTAGAGTCCCTTACTCTCTTTTGGTTGTGTGATTGGATATTTGGACTTTTGTTGTTGACTCGTCGCAACTTTAGTAGTGTCTAGTGAGTTGTTTGTTATCGTATCTCGTTCTTATTTGCATATATGAACCTTTACATGTGTGATGTATCGTATCCATTCTTTTACTTTAAAACTATTGTGGATTTGCATGGTGTGTAATTGTGTATCCGATTATTCGATGCTTACGGTTCTCAATAGACCATAATTACATACTTAGCTTACGGCTTGCCCACCCTTTGAAAAATTCCTGGCTTCGCCACTGCACTCAGCAATCGCTGCAGCCACTGCATGCTGATCCTAGATCAGACGCATCGATGAAAATGTGGCTTGTATTGGCTCAGGCCATTTCATTCTTGCTGGATATGCATGTGCTACTAACAGTGGCAACATATCTCATGCACACAGCACTATCTGTGCACATATGCACATAGCACATCCAGTCCATCCAATCCACAAGCAACGGCTGCGATCAAAACCTCCCGTCCCACTTCGCTCCCCCCGTCCCACCTCCGGCATTTTTGCGGATAAGCCCCCACGCGAAATGGCGTTTGTCTCCCCCGATCCACATTCGCTGCGGTGGAATCGTCGCTAGGGTTATGCGATTCCGCCCCCCCCCCCACACGCGCCGCGCCTTCGTCTCCACCGCAGGCGGCTGCTTCGTCTCCGCGATGCTCCGCGCCACTCCGCGCCTGAGGCCCTGAGCTGCGCATTTGGTCCTCCCTCCCCAAGACTTCGTCCCTGCGCGCCGCCGCCGCTCCATTTGGTCCTCCCTCCCCGAGCCTTCGTCCCTACTCGCCTCCGGCCTCAAGCTTCCCCCTTCGTCCCTGTGCGCCTCCGGCCCCGAGCCTCCCCCTTCATCCTTGCGCGCTGGCCCCGAGCCTCCCCCTTCGTCCTTGCGCGCCAGCCCCGAGCCTCCCCCTGTGCCTCCGGCCCCGAACGAGCCCCTACACCGCTATCGAGCTGGTCAATACTGGTATGTGATTCTTGATTTTTTAAGGCAGACAGAACCATTTGTGATGATTTTTCTTGATTGTTCTTGACATGGTTAGGCCAGACAGAAAGAAATTTGAAGATAGTTAGGCCATACATCACATTAATTCTTGATTTTTTCTGTTGTAACCATGGGATGAGATATGTTAAATTAGCAATTACAAACAAGTGCAGATTCAACTTTTGTGATATATGTGATGTCTGGCATAGAGATATGTGATTGATTAATGTGAGCAGATTCAACAAACCATTTGTGACATGTGATTGATTTTCTGGTTGGGAGGCAGTACGAAGTTCATGGAGAAGAAGGAAGTGTCGGGGCCTTGTGGGGGACTACAGCTTGTGCCGTGCCCTAAATGCGGTCAGAAGATGATTTGGGCAGTGTTTGGGAGCTCGAAGAATCGCGGAAAAGAGTATTACAAATGTCCTAACAACAACGGCGTAATATTGTTTGAATACAACCGGAAAAGAGCTACGTTTACAAGATAGATGTTTGAGTTTCCTCCTGCCCACTTATGTGTAATCACCTTTCTATGTTTTTGTGCAGAAGAATTGTGCAGGCTGCGACACTTTCATGTGGAAAGATCAATATGAGACACATCTGGTTGCCTTGCAGTTGGAACATAACATAAAAGAGGAACGAGCCGTCATATTCGGCAATGCACACCGAACATATCCAACAGCTCCCAATGTTGACGACCATGTCTTGGCACATTTAGCTAAAATGAACAAGTTGTTGGACAAGATTAACAAGTCAATTCTGAAATCGGCTGCGGCGAATGAGAAGTTCAAAATGGTTCTTGTTGCATGTTTAGTGTTCTTTTTAGGAATTTTCGTTGCGAAGAATGTCATTTAAATGTGTTTGTGAACTGTACTGTGAAGTATGTGCGAAATATAAATAATGTATGATTTAGTGTATGACTGATTTCATGTTGTATGAATGATCCATCCTGATTTAGTGTATCACTTGACTGATTTCGTGTTGTATGAATGACTGCCTTCCTGGAATGACTGATTTCGTGTTGTATGAATGACTGATTTAGTGTATCACTTGAAATGTGCTCTAATGTTCTCTGAAATGGTGGTATCACTTGAAATCTGATGGAATGGGGGAGATATCACTTGAAATAAAATGGCATGTCAGATCACTTGAAAATGACATCAGATCTTTGGGAGCTTAGGCCACCCGAATCTTTGTCAAATGACCGAATGTCATCTTTGGAATGTTCTCTCGAATCTTGGTATGACTTCGACATCTTGTAGTGTGGTATGGTACCAGTGTGTAGGTAATTCCCAGGTCATATGAAATTTGAGTGCCCCGAGCTCCTAGCCTCTTTGATGCCTGAAGAGATGGAGGAAGAGGATCAGAGCTTGAGCAGAAGCATCCTCCTTCCATCATCATTGCAAGAACTGGTGCTTGATGGTGTTAGTAACAAGTTGTTGTCTCTCTCAAGCCTCACCTCTTTGAAGGACACAGGCATAACGGAGAGCTCGGATCTAGAATCTCTTGATCTTCACTCATGCACAAAGATCGAAGAGATAAGAATCCATTGTTGTCAAGCATTGTCTTCGTACAAGGCTTGCAAACATGCATCCACCTAAGATCTCTTGGAGTTCTACAGACCCTAGCTTTTGGAGTTTCATATGTTGATGTTTATCCAATCATGTACAATTTGAGTGCTCGGTTGTAGTTCTTGGAGACATCTCGACAGTAGTTTTTGCAAATAAATGACATATGATATGGAATGGCATATGAAATGGAATCGCTAGTTCAAATGGCATATGAAATGGAATCTTTGGTTCCATATGTTGTCAAATGACTTTCGACATCAGTAGCTAACAAAATAGAATCAAGAGTTGAAATGGCATATGAAATGGAATCTTTGGTTTCATATCTTTGTCAAATGACTTCCTGATATTGTAGCTAACATAATGTTCTCTGGAATACTGCTAGTGTGTCTGGTTGCATCTTGAGGCCAGAATGTTGAGGCCAGTCTAAATTTCAATCTAAATGTCTCTCCTTCAATTTTGAATCATTCAACTGACCTTTTTTTAGAGCAACCATGCCAAAAGATGCTCTATTACAGATCAATAGCAAAAACCAAATAATTTATGACAATGTAGCACCTATATGACCTTGGTAATCAAATGTAATACACAAAAAACAGAGTACATGATGCTATTACTTGTGCAGTTACACCTGTTTGGACTGGCTAAAGAAATTATATAATGATGCATGAAACAACATACAAGAGGGTAGGAAATTCATCGAAAATACAAATTGATACTTCATCAGATTTAAGTCTGGGAGGAGCATTCAGTTCAGATTTCAGATGGTCTAGGAGGAGCATTCAGTTCAGATGGTGTGCATGAGACAATGTGTGCTCGACCTGGACTCCCACATGGTGTATGTCTAGTAACAATTCACATATACGCAAGCATCCATGCAATAGACAGAGAAGTCAAGAACTCAATACTTAAGAATCCGGACAATACTTTAGTCCATACAACATATGAAATGCAATATTTTCAGGCTATTACAGGTTCGTAAGTCCATACAACATATGAAATGCAATGCGTCCAATTCTATTGCAAGTCCATACAACATATTACTGCAGGAGTGCATGCGAAATACAACATATTACAAGTCCTGCTTAGCCACCTCCTTTGTAGCCATCTACAAAGCAAATATGAATACTGAACATGTTAGACAATGAGTACTAGAAGCAAATAACAATGGAATGCTATACAACGAGTACAAGTCATACCATAATTCATTATTTTGCTTCCTTCCTTAAAGGGCAGTTGCGGCTGTCGTGGGTGCCGATCTCATTGCATGTACTACACATGCGAGCGGCCTTTCCCTTAGGCTTTTGCTTGTTCTCCCCAGGCCGATTTCTCTTGCATTTCCCTCTAGTGAGTTTGTCTGTTGGCGGCAATATATCAATCTGATCAGGGATGCCACACCCAAGATACGCTTCAACCTCCTCCACTCTACTTTGCTGGCGGACAGGAATTTCATGGTTTATCTCATGCATAAACTTTTTAAGTTTCTCTCTAGCATTCTGCATGTAAGGAAGTGAAGGTCTAGCTCGATGTATCAAATCTTCCAAGTCCTTTCGCATCTCAGCTGCTAACTTTTTAATTTCTTCCTCTGTGGGATCTTTGGGTTTCTCCTCAAGAACATTGCCATTCTCATCAAATACAACCTCCCTCTTGCAATTAGCAGTCCATCTTTTTAAAACATAATAACTAGGAAGCTTATTCAGCAATGCACCTCGTAAAACAAGTATAATGTGGCGGCAGGAATTCCATGAGTGCCAAACAACATGCAGGAGCACTGCGCAATCATGGTGTTAGTGTCACATGCGACTTTTCTAACCTTCTTACCAACCTCATTCACCACTGTTACTTTAAGGTCGCATACTTGTGCTGTGCTCTCAACAACATAGTTGTCCCTAGCAG
The DNA here is from genome assembly GCA_036346405.1 of Phyllostachys edulis. Lineage (NCBI taxonomy): Eukaryota > Viridiplantae > Streptophyta > Magnoliopsida > Poales > Poaceae > Phyllostachys > Phyllostachys edulis. Next base: position 48,634,262 of record CM070552.1, read on the forward strand.
TAATAACCTCCTTCTGAAATTTTGCGAACACCTCATGTGTGAAAACTTCACTCCCATACAACTCTATTGCCCATGGTGTCTTCAACTGAGGCTTCGTGTGAAAGGTGGTATTGTCTTCTCTTAGCTCCTTTTCTCTTTGTTCGTCGACTGCAGTGTCGAAGCAGATCTAGAACTCAACTAATGCATGTTTGTAACCTATAAATCGATTGAAAAAAGAATTGGCACTCTCAGACCTTGAAGTTGTTCTAAGGATTCCTGCCAAGGGTATGTCCATAAAATAAGCTGGTACCCAAGATGCCCTAATACTATAACGACCAGCCAACCACTTATTATCTTCCAACTGGAACTTTGAAGTAATATTAGCCCACTGCGACTCGAATTCTTCTGGAGTTTCTGAGGGATACACACATGAATTGACACGACTGTAAAAGATTCGGTTATCCCTCAAATCGGGCCTAATCTTTGTTGGGAGTTTGTTCAATATGTGCCACATGCATAATCTGTGCGTTGTATTAGGGAATACATCTTGAATTGCCTTCTTCATGACCGCATCTTCATCAGTTATTATAAGCCTAGGTGCAAGACCTCCCATACATCTTAAGAACGCGTTTGGAACAACCATTTGAACGTTTCAATCGTCGTCGACGAGCAAAGAATGTCTGACCGAATAGAACACATCCCCCATGGTTATTCACTCCCATAAATGGTCCAAATATCATGTCATATTGGTTTGTATTATATGTTGTATCAAATGAGAGCAACTCCCCAAAATGAACATAATTCTTCCTACTGGTTGCATCTGCCCAAAACACATGGACCAACCTACCCTTGCCGTCAAGGACATAGCCAAAATAAAATGCAGCATTGTTTTCGTTCCTTCTAGCTAGATTATCGAGGAACATCTGAGCATCTGATGACTTTATACTCTCTCTCAAAGTGCGGTGATAATTTTGCAAATCCCTCCTTGTGCATCCAACATTCTGAAACCCACCCTCACTAACATGAAGATATCTAAATGCCCCAGATGTCCCAATGCTAGCTTGATGACATGCGAACAATGTCGTCTTAGCCTTCTCATTTACTTGTCTATTAGAACGTATCAAGTGTTGCTTACTAGGTGAGACAAAACCATGGTTATGCACTTCCACAAATGTCTCTAACCTGAAATTATTATCCTTAGTGCGTTTGATACCAAACATGGCCTCACACCCACACCTAGTCAATTTAGACTCATATGACCTCTTCGTTTCGACCTCCAACTTGACCTTACCTTTTTCATCCTTTCAACCACGTCTGGCACAATAATACCGCCTCCATTGCAAAACACCGTTTCTGATCGTCCGCTGCCCAATACGAACGGAGAAGCTGGCAACATGTGCATATGCTTTGTAAAACTTGAGGGCTACATCCTCATCTTCAAAAATCATCCCCACGGTAGGCGTCAGGTCGTCATTAACTACCGATGTGGACAATGAACCCTGCAGCGGTTTGGAACAATTAGCATGACATCGACATTACTCATTCATATTTAAAAATTTCAAATAACCATACACTCACACAGAACGGAATGCTCGCCGCCTTTTGTGGTGTTTTACACAAACTGCTCGCAACGAGAGAGTATGCATTGACCATTTCAGGACATGGCAACGCTAGTGGGCGTACGGAGCTACTCACATCTTCCATGGAATCCATGCGGCACTTGGGTTGCTGCAACCGAAAGAAAAACAAATCAATTACGACAACAGCGCTGGATTCAATCCCCTATTTCATCTCATATCAACTATTTCATCTCATATTTCATCTCCTACAAATAGACTCACCTCGCCTTGGTTTTGGGGGCATACAGAGAGAGGTCACTGAGATGGGCGGCATGGAGCAACACCAAGGGCGGAGGGCGGCGGCAGCATGAGCAAAGAATAAGGGTCGGCGTGGGCAATACAGGAGGCCGGCCACAGGAGGGAGGCCTTGGCAAGAGCCATAGGCGGCGGCAGCGCATCGGGCGATCCGCCAGAAGAACAAAGGCGGCAGACAACCCTAGCTCGCTCGGCCGAGGCTGCTGTGAAGTGGAGGGACAGAGACTTCAGCGAGGGCTTTTTTCGAAGAAACGCCGAAGCGGGACGGGGGGAGCGAAGCGGGAATGGGACAAACGATCCACACCGTTGGATTTGGATTGGATGGGCCGGATTTTCTGTGTGCATATGTGCACAAAAATGGCTGTGTGCATAGGATATCTCCCCACTAACAGTAGCTCGAAATGTAAGCTCACGTGTACAGCTAATTCAACTCCATCACGATATAATATAGATATCTCTTTACTGAAACAGAGAACAAAGAAAATGTATGCACAATTGAATGCTAGCAAAGCTCAAAAACGACCAATTTCCACTGCGGCTTTCTGCACTTTGCAATAGACGGCTGGAACAATGGGGAAAAGGAAACAGCTGACATGCCAAATCCATTTACAAGGGGGAAAACCTTCTCTTCTTGAAGTACCAGAGGAAGCAGCAGAATATGACCACACAGCATACGCCTGTTATGACAAGCGTCCACTCAAATGCATGTGGCACATTAAACAAGGTAACCCCCTCAAAGTTCATGCCGAAAACTCCCGAGACAACTCCGAAGATGGCCACCACAAATGTAGCAGTGGTCAGCAGCAGCTCGAATTGGATCAGTTGGTTCCGGACGTTATCCTGCAAGAAGAGCATTCGTGATGATCGTGTAAGCATCCTTTTTTTTGTTCAGATTGGGAAACAGAGAGTAATGAAACAGGCTGAGAGAACATTCATTTCTCTCGCTTACTGAAACTAACTACAATTCGACATAGCTGGTATCCGAGACAGTATAAAACCATTAACACATCAAACTGTCCAACACCAGCTACTGTAACATGACAGACATAGATTAGCATGTTCCCATAGAAAGTTATTGTTGCGTTCCACATCTGTTATAATGTTCAGCTAAGGTAAGCCATTCACTTTATTCTTTCCCTTCCTCCCCTTCATTAGACAAAAAACGTTTTGTGCAAAGGTAAACCCGCTGCATCACAATTGCATTGTGCAACTGAAACTAGCATCTCATCATGGCAGAGTATTAGTGATTATATCCAACATTTTTGTCTATATTGTATATAAAACAGCTACTGTTTGTCCTACTTCATAAAGAAAAGGGTGGACAAAAGAAAAGAAAAAATTGACTATACAAATATCTGCAATATATGGCAAATAAATAAAGAGGCATGGAAGATATTTTAGTTGAAGGCCCCAGTTAGTTAACCATTTGCTCCAACAGCCTGTTGTAATATTCTGACGTAAGAGGTTACTTGTAGTCAATTTACTGCCTCATATATCCCAGCATTAACCTCATGTGAGTAAACATGCTACTACTACTTCAGCTAAATAAAGGCCGTAACTCATGTTATTGTCAACAGTTTGTACTTAAAATTACATAGCTATGTTACCTGTATTATCATGCTGTTCTCTCAAACACAAGCATTGAACCTTGCTTACTAACACTGTTTAACATTTTCAAGTTAATCTATCATTTCCATTTGGAGACAAACAATTATTTATGTGTTGTCATACAATCCTGATTGTGTGTCGTGATGGTTTGTGGAGTTTAAAAAAGAAGCTAAAAGGTATGTGAAAGTAGATGGACATAGTATTGACTGTACAGAAATGTGCCACTGAGAAGCTGTGTATCAATCTCATTGATAACACAAGGCGAGAGGCGTGTCATTTGCTTGTTTTAGTGCAAAAACAGACAAAATAAAACTTGCAGCTTTGGATGAGCAACAAGCCAATTCTGTTCTGAGCTTGACTCGTTATCCGAAATCTAAGTAATGGCCAAGTTTAATTTATTATAGCGGAAGAAATTAGGGACTATACCAGCTGGATGTTGATGAAATCCTCTGTATCATCAATATACTCCTTCAGCTGTTAAAAAATGAATATAAATAGCAAAATTGTGAGCCAATGTAGTTCTTAAAAGAAAAAAGAAAAGAGGCTCGCATAAATACAATTCAGGCTTTATACCGAAGTTAATTTGCTGAGGGTATAGTCAATGACCACAAAGTAAGCCTCCAACAACATTTCCAGTTCTTCTATGCTGTACTGACTACTTTCTGAGCTCTTGAAGCTATCATGCCTACTTCTGGCAAGACTTAATTCCTTCTCAAACCTCCGAGATGCAGGGGGTGACGAAACTGGGGAAACTGGAGCAGAGAGAGATGGACCAAACACATTACTGCTGATTCCCTGAAGGGCCTGCTCGTCTATCAAAGATGCTTCCATCCTCCTTTTCTTCTCTGTGAGGTACATTTCAGCCATATCACCATCGTCGTCCATCAGCTGCTCTATCTCGTCTCTGACCTTAATGGTGAAAACATGGATCGATTATTCAAAAAACTGTCTAATGAATGCAGTAAACAAAAGTAAAATGACAACAGTCCATTCACCTTTTGGACCCTCCTAGTCAACGCAACCAGCTTGCTCTTTAGGCGCCGGGCACTTTCCAAGTTAAGGGTACTGATTTTTGATGTCAACTCATCTAGTAACGGATAAGCTTCGGTCTCTAATTCAACAGCCTGACCAAATTTGTAAACACTTTCGGTTCTCCAATTAGATACCAAATCATTATCCGGAAAAAAAAAACTGAAAGTGCATAACTCAAATCGTTCGCTACAGGATTTGCCAAGTGATTGCCAAATCAGTGATGCATGGCTTCATTATCATTGATATTTGATGGAAATAGCAGCAAGAAATTACCACTTTGCTGATAGTAATATGTAACCTCACTTGATCATTGATAATTGACATACTGAAGTTTCTGGACAGTTCATGATCTAACCCACAGCATAATTCACCATCAGACACCTTCCTAGCACTACAGGGTACCATCTAATACAAAGCTAAAAGGAACTCTACACTTTCCATCATACATTGTGGATGTTAGTACAGGATTGGACATGACTAGCCTGAGAGTAATGATCAAAAAAATACTACAATGTAAGTAATGCCGCACTGTTCTTGGACTCCCAAAACAAATGTTTGCCCAAAGCAAGAATCCACAAAGTAACACTTGGGGAAAAACAGTCATCACTCCTGAGATACTTTGAAAGGGCCGAAACCAATCAAGTTCACCGTGCAATGTAAATTTGCAGATACACCACAACAGTAGGACGACTAATAATACCATTACTTGAGACTTGAAGAAGGATTTAACTCAAGTCGAGATAGTAGTACGTGGTACCTGCAAGTCGAGGAAGGAGCAGGCGGCTTCGAGCGCGACTTCCAGGGCGATGAACTCGAACGGCAGATCGTCGGCGCGGTCCACGAGGCGGCGCTGCAGCTCGTCGACGTACCTCCGCACGGCCTCCTCCGCGGCGGTGGCGCCGCCGGCGTCGGCGTCGGGGTCGCGCAGGACGAGCGCCTCGTCGGCGGTGATGATGCACCGTATCCGCTCGAGATTGCAGACGACGGCGCGCTCGCGGCCGAGGATGGCGGAGGGGTAGACGAAGAGCGGGTCGAGGAGGCGGAGGTCGCGCGCGGGCAGGTCGAGCCGCCGCATGAGCGCCGGCTTGGCGACCTCCACCGCCTCGGACGCGCCCGTAGCCGCGTCCACGCGCACCCACGAACGCCGCCCGCCGCCGCGCCTCTTCAGGCCGTGGACGTCGATGGCCACGCCGCCCGCCCGGGCGTGACGCGGCGGTGGGGCCCGTTGGCCACCGCCGACGCGGCGCGAGATGGGACGAGGAGGCGCTCCTTGAGGTCGTGGTCCATGGCGGCAGGGGTCGGTGATGGGGCTGGGGCGTCGGTGACGTGCCAAGGGGAGGCTGCGTAGGAGGTGTGCGACTGCGGGGGGGAAGGGATCTCCCCGAACACCGGTGGGAGGATCGGGGGTATCGCATTATTGGTACTGGTATCGTGGGGTCGGGCGGGCCGGCAGGCGACGTGGTGCGTTTGCTGCCGTTGGATTCGGCACGTGTGTGGATCCCCAAATTTTATTAGTATTTGTTCTTAATTTTTTTATTTGTATTGATCCTTAGATCATCTCCAATGTTATGTTTTAACCGGTTTAAATGAGGAGAGAGAAGATATTGAACTGATTCAATACATTGGAGAGGTCGATTCTAACAAAAAAAAAATTACATAGAACCGAACTCTACTTAGGAATCGAGAAACACGAGGGCACTCATACTAGCGTGATTCTAAACCTTACTACTAGACGAGACGAGGGAGAATGGTTAGACAGGATTTTAGTATCAAGCACTTCAATAATTATGTATCTTATCTTCACCCTCTCTTCCACCTCATTAAAAAGTTGACATGGCATAAGCTAATTATCAAGTAATTTTGCTCGTTGGAAGTGCCCCGATACATCTACGATGATTTCCACGAAGCATTTCAAAGGAATTTGCTGCTTACCAGCTTGATTCTAGGTATATGGTTCCAAAATGCTCCAAACTTTGCAACAGGTCATGTGTGTTTATAAGAAACCCAGTTTTCCTGAGAAACCAATGTCAACCATCGAGGATCATAACCAAGGAAGGGCAAGCCAAAATTCAATAGCGCAAGCACCGGCTCACGACATGGCTTGATCATAGCTGCACTCCTACAATCTTGAAGCTTCCTCCTTTTTCTTCTTCTTTGCGAGCCCACATTAATCTTGAAGCTATACTACTACACTAGTGACGAGGATTTAATAATCCACATTTATTTATAGGAAATTTTGATAAACGCCACTGCTAAGTGCCCGTATCAGAGAAATACCACCGCTTATTTCGAAATTCAAAAGATGCCACTGCAAAGCTTGGAACATCCTACAAATGCCATTACCAAGCCTTTTCCCCATTTTCCATCAATTAAAACATTGTGCGGGCCGGTGTATTTTTGTATGGACTCAAATACCCTTGCCTCGCGTGACATAGGGACGCTCCCGGCTCCGGTCCGATCCATTCCCACTGCTACTCGATCCCCTTCCTCCGTGCGCCACCGTGGAACCCTAGTTCCTGTGCCATCCCGTAGGTTCAATAAACCCCACCTCTAGAAATTTCATCCCATCCGCCAATCGCAACTCCAGAGCCTCATCTTCTACCTCGGCTCCCTCCAAAGCGCGCCATGGAACCCTAGCTCCTACGTCGCCATATCTTGGCCCTCCGCCGCTATTTCATGGCCATCCTGGTGCCGCCGCCTGAGGAAGCGGAAGCTGAAGGAAGATGGATGTGCCTCTCCCTCCCGGGTCTCCAGTGTGGTAAGTAACTTGAACTCGATCCAGTACCTAGCTTGAACTCGATTCAGTACCTCGCATTTGGAGTTCTTATTTCCTTACTCGAACTCGATCCAGTAGTACATTTGGAGTTCTTATTTCGTATTTTTGCTGAATAGGATTGATCCAAATAACGCGTTCAGAGTAGACATTAAAGTTGAAGTCTTTTATTTGAAAGAACCGGATGGTAGGAAATTGTACACCAAAGGCATAACAGTTAATTGGGTCCTCGAATCTAATCGTTGCACCATGCAACCGTTGATGGTGTCCTTTGTCTAGTGAGGTTTCCTAAGGCGAATCACAGACTCCCACTGTGTGGTACTTTGACAGGAAAAAAGGGGGAGGATGTTAGGCTTGTGTCTAACTCTCAGGTTCCTGGTATGTTTGAAATGTACAGGGATAAGACGCATTTTGAACTTAAAGTAGCAGTATTCGACTGTGGTGTAGCAATGACATATGGTGGTGAGGCACAGTTGAACAACGATTCAGATAATCTTAGTTAAACCAATTTGAATGCACCTTGTCCTGCAAATGCAAGCCTAACTCCACATTGTGAGAACTCTCAAGCAATTGGTAGTAAGAGCACTAACAACATTGAAGCCCAGCCACCTGATGATCCATGTGATGATCCAGATGAGTACGTAGGTGTCAATGATAAGCACATGTATGATGTTCCTTTTAATGCGGCAGTATAGCAGAAAGATATAACTGATGAGGCTAATGAGGCTAATAAGGCTGTTCCTGTTGAAGCTGAAATAAATGATGGAGTTGACTACGAGGTAGTCATATATAGCATATGATCGTGAGAACCCTAACATAGAAGAGAATGCTATGTTTCCTGATATGGTTACCTTTAGGAAAGCGATTAGACATTACACTGTCAAGACAGGTTTTGAGCTTGGTAATATAAGGACTGGCACTACAAGATTCATAGCAAAGTGTAAAGGTGAGAACTGTAACTGGCGCATACATGCTTCTAGGCTCCCGGATGGGTGTACTATAATGGTATGCAGCCCTCCGTATACCTACTTTTGTGAATGACCTATTATCTGTGTGTTTTCCTTCTAACTTTGTTTGTGTTTTACCTTGTGCAGATCAAGAAGCTTCCCTTTGTGCATGAGTGTTCAAGCACCAAGCTTTTAGACGGCAGGATGGCTACTCAGGGCTGGGTTGCGGATAGACTTGGGGACTAGTTGAAGGCCAACCCAACTGCTAGTGCTAAAGAAGCTCAAAGCAAGCTACAAGGAGATTAAATCATCAAGCTAAGGTATTCCAAGGCTTGGGCAGGCATGAAACTGGCTCTCGGTCACATCCATGGTGAGTACGAAGAGAGCTTTCAGATGTTATTCAATTTCAAAGTTGAGCTAGAGGAAAAGTCTCTTGGTAGTATAGTGGAGATTGATCTGAAGAAGCACGCCAATAACATGTGTTTCCGTAGAGTCTTCGTTGCAATGAAGCCGTGCATAGATGGTTTTCTGGCTGGGTGTAGACCTTACATTGAAGTGCACTCAACTCACCTCCATGGTAGGTACAAGGGCCAATTGGCATCTGCTACATCCATAGATGGTCACAACTGGTTGTTCTATATGGCTTATGTAGTTTTTGACTTACAGACTACTGAAAACTGGGAATGGTTCATGAGGCAGTTGCATAGAGCCATAGGTTCCCCGTCAAGGCTTGTCATATCTAGTGATGCATGCAAGGGATTGGAGATTTATGTTGCTACTGTTTTTCCAGAAGCTGGACATAGAGAATGCATGCGACACTTGTATTTCAGAAAGTTTCAACAAACAGATAAAACCATTTAAAGGCTTGAATGTTGATGAGCTTGTTGATAGTATCAGGGAAATGGTTATGACTAAGTTTAGCATCCGAAGAGTCATTGGCAGGAATTTGGAAACTTTCATCCTACCATCTGTGCTAAAGGATTTACATGCTAAGAGTAGGTTGTTAGGGAATGCCAATATCTCCAGAAGTGACGATCTTGTTGCTGAAGTCACTTTGCTGGAGAATGAATCCAATGCAAGAAGGTGCACTGTAGACCTTAACAAGCAAGAATGTTCTTTGCAAAGCAAGGTGTGTCCGATGTGCCTTGTATGCATGTTGTTGCTTTCATTTTCCACATGAGGGGATGTAACATAGAGTCATATGTGCATGACTATTATTCTGTTGCAAAATTCATGGCAGCATATGCTGGTGTTATACCCCCTATGACTGATAAATCCACCTGGAAAAAAGTGGATTTGGGATTCGTAGTACACCCATCTAAAAAAAGGAAGCAAGCTGGTAGGCCAAGAAAGGTTAGGATTAGGGGATGTCTTGAGCCTGTCAGAAGAAGGGTTATGCGCAAAAGGTGCAAGCAATTTGGACACTGGGAAAGGAATTGCAAGCTTCCACCTCCTGCTCAAGAAGAGGGTGCTGCAGATGACAATCAAGAACTACAACAAAGAAAGAGGTACTGTCACTTGCAAGCTTCCACCTTTTTCAATCTTGTTTTTGTAGTGTCACTTGTACTGTGTGCTTACACTTGTACTTGTACTGCATACTTATTATTTCAGGAAAAGAATATCCCCTAAGAAGGGTCCATCTGCAACTAGCAAAAAGACATCCCCTAAGAAGGGTCCATCTGCAACTAGCAAAAAGACATCCCCTAAGAAGGGTCCATCAAAGGGGAAGAAGTTGTTAGAGATGATTGTTTAGCTTTTTCCTGGTTATGTATGATGAAGTGTCGAACCGGGTTATTTATGGTTACCTTTCGAACCAGGTTATATATGGTTAAGTGTCAAACCAGGTTATGTATCATTTAAGTGTCGAACCGGTTTATGTATGGTTAACTTCAACCTTTTATCATCTGAGTTATATGCCCTTTGCCTATCCTGTTTCCAGAATCAGTGCGTGTTGTTGTGCATTCTCTTGGCTTATATGTTTTTCCAGAAGGGGATCCAGAATTGTTGTTGTGCCCTGTAGAGATTAGGAAGTGAAGATAATGCATAGACAGTCTCAGCCATCAGGATGATATCGTAGCCATTATACCCTTCATTTTCTGTATGACTGTTGGTTGTTTCATCCTTGTCAGCATCTCCGCAAAGAAGTGGCATGTTAATTTCACTCCAGTCACCGGCAAAGAAACCAACACTACTAGATGTAAATGTTCCTTGTGATGATTCCTTGAAAAGATTAACTTTTACATTTGGTATGGTGAGGCATCTAAGAACCTCAGCATTGAAATCTTGGAAGTGAACTAGACCAGCACCCTGACAGAATGAACCCATGACATTCATACTGCTACAGATTATAACATCAAGCATTTGGAATGAAAGCAGATTGTAACATCAAGCATTTGGAATGAAAGCAGATTGTAACATCAAGCATTTGGAATGAAAGCAGATTATAACATCAAGCATTCGTCATTTCATTCCAAAATAGTATATTGTACATACAAGTAACATCAAGCATTCGTCACATTCATTATTTCATTCCAGAATAGCAGATTATACATACAAGTAACAAAACATGCATATGACAATGCAAGCATGTAACCCTACTAGCTTATCATCACAACCCCTTCTATACTCCTTGAAATCTTCAAAGACATCAGTCATTTGAGCATTATGCTTCTTCATTTCACACACAAGTTGAACCAACTCGTAATTCTGCTCCTTCATTTCACAGAGAATTGCTTCTTGTTGTAAATTATGCTCCTTTAGTTGGCACACAACACTACTTAGCCTATCCATTTCTGCCACAAAAGACTGTTGTCCATCCGAAGCTTCATTCTCCATGGAAATTGTGCACATCTCTTTCAAGTATTGCTCACAAGCACACTCCCACTTGAAAAATGAACACTCATGATCATTCTGCATAAATTACAGCCATCACAAATAGGTAGAACACAAATAGGAGACTTACTGGAGACTAAAACAAGTACACCCAAGATCAATGTACTTACTGGAATATTGTTCTTGCACTTGTAAAATATTCTCCCTGGATTCGAGACTGTATTGCTACGCAACATGATTACGGGGATCTTGCAGGATGGGCACTCAACGAGTGGAAGCTCTTTGCCTTCTATATGACTGGAGCTTGATAATGATGACTTCATAGAACTACCTACTACCTTGCGCATTACCATTGCTTGAGAATTGGGGCTACTTGGCATGCAGGTCGGATGACAATGACAAGGATGGAAACTGGAGGAAAAGGATGGGAACAGGAGGAGAAGAGTGCGAACAGGAGGAGGACGCGGGCGCGGAGGGTGGAGCCGTCGGGATGGCGCAGGTGGCCGGAACTAGGGTTCCAAGCCCCAGAGGAGAAGAGTGCGAACGGGAGGAGGACGCGGTTCAAAAGTACTCATGGCTTGTGCCCTCTGGTTGATCAGCAGCTGATGAAGACCTTCCAGGGTGCTCCGACCTCTTCGAAGAGGAGGTCTTTGAAGACCCTACGTGCTAGGACGTCCTCCACTCGATTGCATGTGGGCATGTCGAGTGGCCGCCACGTGTTTCTTTTGTTTCCGTTGTGACCTTTTTGTTGTTAGCCCTGCGTGGCAAGACCTTTGTAAAAAGATTGACCATAAGGTCCTTTGTTGGTATTATTTGTTAATTTGTCTACTTCTTCATTAGTTTGTGGTATGGTTGTGATCACATCTTTGTTGAGACTGTGCAGGCTAGTGACTGATCGTGGGACTGGTCTAGTGTGCACAGGAGGTCCCGAGGGTTGCTACCCGGGGCGTCACAAGGCACAACCCACACTGTAACTGGGTCGGGCCAGCACGAGGATGAGCCGTGCTGTGCTTGGGTCACCACCTTGACTCGTCGGGCTGACCCAGCCTGGCACAAATAGTGTTAGGCTCGGCACGACGCGACATGACCCATTAGGCTCGTGTGTGTGTGTATATATATATATATATTTTAATATTTATATAATTTTATTATCATTTTTAATATTAATATGGTTTTATTTTGTAATTTTATATGGTTTATTTTATAAGTATAGGTAAATTTATTTTGGTTTTTTAATTTAGATATATTTTCTAGGATTTTTTTTCAAATTTTTATGTCATATTGGCTAAATGGGCCGGTCGACATTGGCTTGACGGGCTAACTGTGTCCGAGTCGACCCGACACGGTCCGTACGCTCGACGTGCCATACATGGACCGATATGGCACGACCCGATTACCTAGCCGGGCCTAATCGGGTTAGTGCCCGACCGGGCCATGTCGTGCCGTCTATTTGGACACCACTGGTGCATGGACACCGACACCGCCTACAGTTCCAGGCTGGACCGTCCAGTTCGAGCTAGAGGGTAAAGATGTCCGGTGGCTGCTTGGCCCATAATCCAGGCAACACATGCAGCTTTAGGCTCGAGGGCATGTTGGGAACACATGGGTTCCAAATGAATTCTGCAAAAAATTTCACAAAAAGAATTGCATCAGTTGGTTTTTACTTAACTAGCCGAGTACCCGTGCGTTGCAACGGACCTCAAATAAACATATATAAGTTCTAAACTTGAAAAACCAATATACATAAAGTAATTATTCCTACATCTAAAAGTTACATACATAATTCGCATCCTATCGACAAGCCACAAAAGAGTCTTATCACAAACCACATGCGTAGATGATCTAATTGTCTCCACGGAAGATCCTTATAGTAACATATGCATGTATACACATATCTATCCACAAAAGATCTTTCTAACTCAAGAGATGAGGAGGTAGATGACAGACTCATCACCACCACCAAGTGCTTCTTTCGTAACAGTAAAGAACTCCTGCGTTCTAAATTGGTCGTGATTTTTTTTACTCGATGAGTTAGGGAAAAGAACCTAAAGAATGTAAAATACGGCAGCGGAAACAATCTGTAGGTATATATATTCATGGAATACTACATTATAATATCCGGTGATGTTTATTATCAGAGCGAGTAGTTTTTTATACTCTCAAAAATATTAAACTGCATAAATCTTGTAGCAGCACGGCTAGCAGCCTAGCAGTGGAGTAGCAAGCGGTTTCAAATATAGCCTTCGTAAGCACATCTCGGAGCTGGGGGAGTTAAAAAGAAACTACGGGCGTGTTTGTAACAATATCCGGACCAATCTTACTTGAGATGGGGCTTTTTGGTTTGGTTATCAATGCTTGTCTTACCAAAATTTGAGTATGACTATAAGAGTATCTACAACAATCAACCTCAACTGTTACTAAGAGGTTGCCATATCAGCTTTTAGATGATGCGGAGGAGAGAAGATAAGGAGAGAAGGTAAAGTTTGTTTATACGAAGAAACTATCGATTGTTAATACCAAGACATAAGAAACAACAAAAACTCTATTGGAGGCTTAGTTGTTACCTAAACACTCATTTTGTGGGTCCCATCGCCTACCAATAAAATCTACGGATCTTGTGCGGCAAATTCGCCTTCGCTTCCCCAGATGATATGATAAATGAAATTTAAAACATATAGGCCACAAAGTTGTACCCTATTGTTGATCATCAAGAATCATACACACTTGTAGCAATTAAAATCTTAGATACAAGCTTAAGAAACAATCCATTAAAATGCTTGTTTCTTTTTATTAGACTCTTATTAACAAACTAAAAAACAAACTATTGTAGATACTCCAACATAAAGGTCTACCAGCCCAGATCTACTCCTGTCTCTCTCTCTCTCCACAAAGTCCAAAGCAACACGCGCAAACTGAAATACCTCGGCACACGCAAGCAGCAAGACCGAAATACCTCGCTAAACCAAATCTACTCCTCCGTACTAAACACCAGGCACCCACCAATGCTAGCGGCAGTAAAGTTTGAGCTGCTGCTGCGTGGACTCCTCACTCCACCCCCCCTCCTCTTCCGGTTGTCCTAGGGTTTCGTCTCGGCTCGCGCGCCGCGTCGCCGTTGCTAGGGTTCTGAGGAGGGTTACGCTGCTCGGGGAGCCCGAATCGGGCCTCGCGGGAGCCGTTCACAGATTCTTGCGAGGTTTTGTGGTTGAGCTTTTCTTTTTGCTCTGAGAGCTCAGAGTGGGAAGGTCTTGGCGTATCTGGGGTTTGGATCGGGGTCTCTGAGCTGCTTCTCGGCAATGCCGGGGAGGTTGAGCGCCGATTGCTAGGGTTTTGTTCGTATATTTGCGGAGAGAGCTGGGGATTGTTTGGAATGCGCTAGTTGTCTGCAATCTGGTGCTTGCTTTGCCCCAATTTGGTGTTTCCGTTACAATGCCTCGTCGATTTGGTCTCGTTCTAAGCCTGTGAAGGTGAAGAGGGTCTTTTTTGGGAGTTGCAATGTCCGGGGCTAACGCGAGGGGACGGCTGTCGCCGGCTTCCGGTGGTGGAGATTCCGAGCCGCGGTCTGCGGGGAGCAGGACGCGGTCCGTGTCTGCTACCCGGGGTCGAAAACCCTCGCCGAGGCCTGGGAGGGATTTAGCAGTAGCAGCAACAGCGGAGGAGAAGAAGCCGGCTGCGGTGCCCACATTGCTGCCCTCGCTCAGCGCGCCTGCAGGGATGCGCCGGCAGGAGCTGCTACTGCGCTCAGGGCTGTCTCTTGACGCGTCATGCTCATCGGACGCGTCGACGGACTCATTCTGCAGCCGGGCATCCACAGGGCGGATCGGGAGGCCGGCATTTGGGGCGAGGAAGAAGAAGACCGTTTCTCAGACTGATCATAAGGTTGTTTCCATGCTGGAAAGGGTGGTTGGATCAGCTTCTCCAAGTGATGTGGCTGGTCTGAAGAGGAGGTGCGCATGGGTGACAGCTAATACTGGTGCGTGTTTTTGGCTTGCTTGCATTTTTGGAGCCATTGCTCCCTTGAACATAAAAACCTGCAATTGGTCTAGTGTTATGGTTTATAGTACTGCAGTAGTTGTTCTGTTGTAGCAAGAGAAGGTAATATGTATTTGGTTTAAAATTCAGAACAAAAGGTCTATTGTTCGCGAGTTAGAAAGGCTAAATCCTAAATGGTGCAAACTGGGGACCAGGATTTGTACTATTCATTTATGGTTGGAGCATTTTACTTATTAGGACTCCTCTGATCTTTAAGATTCCAAATGTTATGAAAATATTCTTTCTGTGTTGTTACATTGCAATAATTACATTATTTTACGATTGAGTAGTTAGTTAGCTGTCAGTCTATGACCACAAGGAGATAGATTGCTAAAAGCCTTCCATTCTGGCAATAAAAGTTACTCATTAGGTTAGTATTTTTGCTTATTTTTCAGTGTCAAATGGCTTTGGTGTGAATGTGCACAAACAGGATTTCAGGTAGAAATATTCGAAGTAAAACAATTTTGTATGCATGTAATGAATATTACCTGATGACACTAGACAAATATAGAATCGTCCATTATGATTTTTATCCCACTGAAACTTGAGGCTAGAAAAGCTTCACACAATGGTGATTGAACAAAGGGTACTTTCTAGTTTTACTTACTGAAACCACATATAATCAGATACTCTGTAAGTTGATGCATGATGAAAGCATGGCCATACATTTAGAAATATGAAAAAAAATGTTCATGATGTAGGACTAGTTTTGTTGGTCATGTTATATATAGACCTATCGCTAATCTTGATTGACAAAACAGGCGAAAATGAGAAGATGGTAGGTCCTTCCTAGCAAGCTAAGGACTTATATTTTTTTTTGTGTGTGTGTCTGTTTATGTGATGTATTCTAAGAAGTTCTCAGTTTCGATGCCCATATCTTTGAGTGTAGTGTCTAGCTTTCTAATACACAGAGCCACATACTAATTCATCAAATTTTACCAAGTACGGAAGTGGATGATAATAATTGAGTAGCCTCACAAACCTACAAACTAATTTCAGATCATCATCAGAAGCATACAGATTTCCAAAATGGGATGTGATTAAGTCTGCAGTTGGAGGAATCACTTTCACATGTTTGCCGGTTTATAAACATGAAATCAAAGTAGACAGGTCTGGGTCCTTTTCTTTTCTTCTTTTTATTCCAAAAATGTGATTTTCGTTATTAAGGACTTGGTAATAATAAATTTATTTTTTCGCATGAGCCATCCCTGAAAGCGCAAACTGAAATCAAGTGCAGTAACATCCTAAATTTGGAAACATGAACTTATGCTTGAATGTGTATGAAGCTCCTGACCACATTTTTGGATTGTAAATGGCCATTACTTATCTGGACATCTTTTTTCGGTGGGTGAACTCTGAACCTTCCTACTTATTACCTGCTTGTTTGGTGCATAAGATCATGTTGCTTGTACCAGTAATCTAGTTTTTATTTGGAGAATCAATCTTATATAAAAGCTATTGTCCTATCTAATTACCTGATATTGCATCACACGCTTCTTGTAATCCATGATGTATTTCCCCCCTCAAAATATTCTTATTATCTTCTATGTGGTCGACAGTTGATTTAAACATATTCATTTACAAGTGCAGATCCCTGTTATGCTGCATTTCATGACGAAGAATGGGGAGTTCAAGTTCATGATGACAAGTATGCAACTACGAACCTTGATAAAATACCATTTTATTTGTGCCTGTGGAACACTCTAAAAAATACGGTTTTGTTTTTTCTTAAAAGAATCAAGTATCAACTGCTCCTTATTAATTACAGGAAGTTGTTTGAGTTGCTGGTGCTCTCAGGTGCATTAGCTGAACTTACATGGCCAATAATTCTGAACAAGAGACCTATATTCAGGTAGCTCTTTGCACTTTTGATGTAGTTGGACCATACTTTTGGCATTTGGCAACCCTTGTAACATCCTCAAGTATTCCTTGCAGGGAGGTTTTCATGGATTTTGACCCAGTATTGGTCTCTAAATTAAGTGAGAAGAAGATTATTGCACCAGGAAGTCCTAGCAGCTCCTTGTTATCCGAACAGAAATTGCGTGCTGTCATTGAGAATGCACGCCAAATACTCAAGGTTTGTACTTTACTCACAAATATATATTTTTTGGCATGATAACATTGTATTCTCGAATCTAGATGCTGCTTTGGGATAAGAGCAAGTGAAATGTGATCTGGTTCTTGACAAACAATCTCACCTGTATTTAAGTCTTCCCAAGATTTGGTAACTCCATCTCAAAACAAAACCTTTTACCTTTCTTATCGATGTTTTCGTAACTGATTCAGTTTCCTGCATGCTTTTACTGAAAAAAGCTGCATATGCCCTTCACCTAAGAGATTCTTAAACTATATGTTTTCTTATCTGAACCTGTGCTTATCATTGCAGATTGTAGAGGAGTTTGGGTCATTTGATAAGTATTGCTGGAGCTTTGTGAACCACAAACCTATTTTGAGCAGATTCAGGTATCCCCGCCAGGTACCTGTCAAAACATCTAAAGCAGATGCGATAAGCAAAGATTTGGTTCGAAGGGGTTTCCGTAGTGTGGGTCCAACAGTTGTGTATACCTTTATGCAAGTTTCTGGCATGACCAATGACCACCTTATCTCCTGCTACCGGTTTGCTGAATGCGCCGCCGCAGCTACTGGTGCTAACCTTACTGATGGGAGTGAAGCAAATTCAGGCGGTAGCAATCATGCCACAGAACAGAAGATGAACGGAACCAATGGACTAGCTGCTGATATCGAACTGTCCAGAACGATAGACGAGCTCAGCATCTCATAGCGATTAGGAGGAATTAATGCTCAAGTGATGTATAAGCATGTGTATTTTGTGTATCGTAGGGTAGTTGTGATCCGGTGCTATTTTTTCTAAGTTTTGCCACTCTTCAATGTAGCGTAGAACAATGTTAGTTCGCAGCATGTCATGGCAATGGAACGGCAGCATGTAATGATGTATATTCTTTGTGATGCAAATGCACTTGTTTTTCACAATCTGCTGTGCACCTGGCATTGTCGAGTTCACTGTTGCTTTCTGTCATCAGATGCCCCATATGGGAATTGCTGTTAACCTGCATTATATACGTATGTTCTCCCTTGGACCAGCATGTACATTGTGTACGAAATCGAGGATTCTTCTGTAACGAAACTGAGGCTTGTCTGGGAAGTGCTAGCCTGGGCGACAACAGGAGGGAGAAGAGGGCAGGGGCAGGTAGCAGTACTGAATCACTATCGGCATCTTTGATTTTTTTCTTGGAAACACGCGTTTGTGAATCAGTGAGAATCTCGATTAAATTGTCGATGGATGCATCTTCATTTCCAAACAAATATGAACGGCTTGTACAGCGCATCTGAGCATTCCAGGGCAAATGAGATCCAGTCCACAGCGAGAGAAGCTGTACTGCGCCGGATGAGCAGAGCAGCCCACCAGGGTAATATTGAAGTCGAGTTCCCTCACGTATGATACATTCCAGATTACAAATTGGACCAAACATATTCAAATCCTAATCCAGACAGATTCTTCCTATAGAAAGCCTAATCCAGACATACAGGACGATACATTTGAGTATTTGACTGACTGCATCTTCAGCATGCGCAACAGCGCACACAGAACCACAACACCATAATATACCGGCCCAGAAAAAAGACACCCGTGCGGTCGCGGACGGGGTTGGCCTGCGCGTACAGCCGGCAAGGCCAGCCCGAGAACAAACAATAGCGGTGAAACCTACCATGCGGACCGTGAAAAATGTGGGCCAAGTCGATCCCGTTTCCGGCTAACCCCCTCGGCACCGCACCGTGCGTCGTGCGCCGTCATGCGCCGCGCGGCACCACAAACGCGTGCCGCGCCGGGCGCAGGTAATACAGACTCGGCGATGGAAATAACAAAAATGACATTGTGGCAGGTTATTCATACGATACCTATCACCTATCGCACGCCCTATGTACGACAGACCATCTGGTGCACTCCCACTCCCAGTGCTCGGTAGGATGGCATGTGCTTGTGGATGTCATAGGCAGACGTGTTCCTGTCGTAGACTGTAAGCTTGGCAGGTGGCTTGCCACGTATTGGGATCGTGGAAGGTGAGTGCCGCACACGGAAAGCACGGTAGAAGGGGTGCTACGTAAGAGAGCACAGTAAAAGTGTCAATTTTTTTTTGTCCTATTCCATTTAAAAAAGAGGCCAAACGAACGATAACTCTGCCATGTCGTTGGTGGCCAGTTAACCCCTGCGCCAACCACGCGCGAGTTTTGGGCCTCCCAGGTCCCAGCCCGACGCCGCACTGTGCGTCCGCGCCGGCGCGCCGAGCAAGTGGCTGAAACGTATGCTTTGTCGGTGTCGCTGCATTCGTTTCCCCGGCCTTGCGGTCCGTGGCCGTCGCTACAATCTTCGTGAGGGTTTGCGGACGCAGGGCGTGAGCCTTACAGCTCGTGGGCCGCAGACCAGTACGGCATGCCTTTTTTTTCTGATGGGCCTCATCTTCGATCTTCATCTTCTCCGTCTATATATGGACTTTACTAGCGCCAGATTCCTGAAATTAGGTCGATCAAAACCAGTAAAATTTCCATAGCAGCGCACAATTTATATGGAAGTTCGGCCACAATTTACACGGGGGTAGTGGAACTGTAAGAAAACTGTAGTCATAGCACACGACTTGGCTACCACTAATAATCGTACAGCATGAGACCGATCGATCGACGAGGAACGAAAAACCTGAACAAACGAGTAAAACGACTCCAAAGATTATTCTTTCGAGTATAGGGGCCGGAAGCCGGATGATGACAGTCGTGCGCACTGCCGAACGTTTTCTTGTTGGAGGGCAATTTAGAGGGTTAGAATTTTTTTATTTAACTTTAAACGTTTAGATGTATGATTTATGCAAACATATTTTTGCTAGGTAAAGATATATGCAAAAACAAGATTTCATTTAATTCGAACCATGCACATTTAATTCAAACATTGGATTCGAATAATTTACAAACAAAATCTCGGAATCAGAATCTGGCAAATAAGTGTGACGAAACTGAACGTATCACGTGTTCTAATCAAGTCCTTCGGGGCAACATTTTTTGAACCTGAATCTATCCAACAACTTCACATGCTGATGGAACTTAAACGACGTCACCGATTCACCACACCTTCATGGATGTACGTTGATCTGTTCATATATATTGACATTCTCCCGGCCTGTTGTGCAGTAACAGCAAAGCATGCGTTGATGGTAAGTACCGAAACCATGCATCTGACCTTTCTTCCTCGAATCTCAAATGTTGTAGCCACATGGTAACAGAAGCGCGCGGCTGCAGCTCCATGGATATATATTTGATTTGTCATGAACCAGCATGGCATGGGACACTTTTTGTGTGATCAATGTTCAATACAATCCATTTAGGGCTCCCTGTTTTACCAAGAAAAAGGACCGGTAAAGTACTGAACGACTTACTTCCTAATACAACAAAGCTTTAGAACTTTTCCTGCCATTGATTTAACTCCTATATATATATGACGCATTTGGTTTTCGTTGATACTTGAAGCCTCCAAAAACCACCTTTAAATCCAAACCTGACATATATCGAGTGGTAATGGTCTTCTTTCATTTGGCGGCAATATCTAAACGTGCATATCGATAACTGAATGAACATGAAAGTTTTAAATTTCCCAATAAGAAATCCTGCTATTGTTTACCAATTAGAGTGTCAGGTTAAAAACTGTTAATATGTTCTGTTACACAAAGTATACTTCTACTCTGAATGTTACTAGCAAGCTTCTAGTTCTCTCAATATTGAATCCTCAGAGTTACCCTTTCCCCTCCATGTGTAGGTGATTCCATCATTCTGTTACAAGCTTAGATAAACTGCCTTCCACACGAAGAGCTAGCATACCAAAAGAATGAGTTACCATAATTCAGCAGAGTTATATAAATCAATGGTAAACAATTTAGAGTTTTGACAAACAAAGCGCATACTTTTCTTGGATTAGTATCCCTGGTGCATTTCAACATATACCTTTTTACCGATATTCAACCATGTGATCAGAAATCAATACTTGACATAATGAGGCAACCAAAAAAAAAATCAAAATTTTCTGCCAAGGTCATATTGACATCAATATCTCCCCTGTCTTCATCTCAACTGATTGATTTCTGATTACATGACTATGGACAAACAATACAACCATTTCATTTGAACTAATTACAGTAGAGGTGATGGACTAATTAAAGTAGAAGTGGTCCAAATACGTACCCTACTTGTCCAGAACCCTTGACAGAGCTATTAAAGGACATGCACCTTCAAAACAATATATAGCTTGAAAACATAAACTAAGTCACAATGCAAAACTTCATCCTGCATTACTTTAGTCTCATTACCTGTGATCACTTTTACAATTTTAACCAATATTCCTTACCAACGTACATTCATATAGATTAAATCCTAGTTTAATATATTTCTTGACATGTGCGTATATGTATATCTGATGTACAGTCTTTGAACTTCATACATGAATTTGTCAACATGCGCATAAGAACCACTATGTTTAGTGAGATTCAAAAGCGCATTATCTCCTATGAATTTACTTCACATTGTAGAATGCCAAAGCAGAGGACATGACCCTTGATTCGTTCTCATGATCACATGTGTGGGCATATCCAAGACAGCAGATGTTCCCGCATGCACCTGTATATATACAGTACATCAATTCATGATGTCCTCAAAGTGATAACACTGAATAAAATAATAGTGCGCTGCATTAATTCTTTTACCCTCGCCCGTCGAAAAAATAATAATTCTTTTACCCTCCACTCTATCTAAACAATCCCTGAATCCTCCTATGTATAATTTTATAAACATGATGCTCTGAAGATGAACGAAGCTGCTATAAATTGTATAGCCCAAACTAACCACATCTTGAAATCACACACCGTACTACCTGCACTTGTCCCTCTAGGTATCATGCATACTTCCGACATCCACAACACACACACACACACGCAATTTGTTGTAACATTTCATTATTTAAAATATATTACTAAATTTAAGAACAACGGACAACTAGGCTTTGTTTGACATTGAAATGACTTTTTCAAAAACACTTAATTTTTTCTACTTTTGGATAAAGCAGTTAGTTTAAAGCATTTTTTTTTGGAGCAATAACAACAAAATCTACTGGAATTACTAAAGACCCCAGAACGCACACAATACAACAACCACAAACTAGCTCTAAGTAACCCTGGGGGCACCAATGCAACAAAGTGGTAATGCATAACGTTGTGGTGGTTAACAGGTGTGGAACTATAACGAAAATGATCGAGGTTCATCACTTCACATACATATAACTATATGTATAATTTTCAAGCAATATTGTCCTAAATAATAGTATGTCTGGCAATTTTTAGCATCGATAATTCAACATAATCGATGACAATGTACAATGATAAAGTAGTGATCAAAGTGCTTACCAAAATGAAGAAATACACTGAAAAATACATCATCTGACCTCAATTAATGGCCTAAAAAGAGAGAGAATAAAACGACTTAAAATTTTCAACTAAAAAAATAGTAGAATGGTCAAATAAAAGTAAATACATTACCTTTTAGAATTCGTTTATACGTTCTCTTAAGTTCTGCGAGCAACGTGTCATAGCATCATTGGTGACTTTCTTCATGACCACTTGCAATTTGCTTCACGATGTGCAGTCAACTAGGCCAGTATTCCAAAAACCCAATTTAAAAACCTAAGTTCTAACCCTACAATTTGACAAGAATCAACAGCAGTTATCGTATTAAAACCCCAACTCACAAATTTGGCCCATTTGCTTGAAAGAAAATAGAAGAATTGGGAGAAAATCAACAGTACCCTATGCTGATTCACGACTTGATCTTTGCTCGACGAGGCGATCGGTAGGAAATGAAGACCAAGAGACGTAGCGACCAGCGGGCCGCGACCTCCGTTCGAGGCCTCTGGGGCTCCGGTGCGCTGCGACAAACGGCGACCAAGAGCGGGCGAGCTAGCAAGGGTAGGACAATAGGAGGGAACGCACGTGAGAGGCAAGACGCAACTAGGCATCATCCAGGGCACAACTGCGAGAATGAGAGCAGCGGGACCGCTGGAGGCCAGAAGCTTGCATTTTGGGTCTACCGGGTGTCATTTGATTTAGGCTAGGGTGTTCAAACCTAGATTTACATGAGCTATACCAATAAAAAAAATGAAATTGGACCCAGTGTCATGTACACCCCATGGGCTTCTTTGGTTCTGCCGCTGGTGGTTTAGTGGTGGTTAAGGTCATGGGTTGAAGTCACTCTCTTTCTTAAATTAAAGATACACAATCCCTCCTATGTATTCTTTTTTCGCTTTAATTAAGTGACCCTCAAACCAGTTTGGCAGAGGCATTTCCTCTAACTTCAATGGCTTTTGTTCACACATTAGTGTTCTGGCAATAACTAGTGCTGGTGGCTACGATCAAATGTTGATAATAACCTGGCCCTCTCAATTCAACATCCCAACACTTAATTTATCACATACAAATTGATGGTGCAATATGATAATTGGGGACCAAATCACTGTGCAAGTTTATCTTATTCGAAGTTTATCGTGTAAGATTGAACTGAATAAATTTAGGCACCTTGTTTATCAGATACCTATTGACCGTGTGATGGAGCACATCACAACACTAGGCACTGGAGATGCGGAAAGTGATAATTAACATGCTTGTGAAAAGAAATTACACTTACAAATAATAACCAGGATCATGCGAACGCTCAAGAAGTAGTTAAAGTTGCAAACCAGCACCCGGTACATGCATCCAAGATCCATGCATCAATGTTAATTTGATGATATAGTTATGAATGACAAAGAATATGGATAGAGGATATCAGGTTTTGCATCTATAAGGTGTGGTCTACGTACTTATAAAGTTTCAAGGGGTCAAATAATAACTGCAATTGCTATGGAACATAAAACAACAGACTGCTGCTATCTGAAAACCCTCATCATACCACTAAAAAAACTCATCATACCCAATTAGACATGCACGAAGGCAAGCAATTTAAAAATACCACTTGCTACAGAGAGACATGCAAATATAAAGCATGCAATATTGCAAGTTAGTCAGGTCATATTTAGATAGTTTTAACATACAAATCAACAACTTAGCTCTTCTTTTTGAAAAACAATGCATGCGCTTTACAACTCACGCATTTCAACCGAGAACCCAGCCACTAGCATATGAAAAACTTGCTATTTCGTCTTTTATCATCATGCATGACTTTGCACAGGAAACTCCTCCAACTTAAACCGAGGAGAACACCCTAACCTACAGCAACAAATGGATCAATATTTATCCCACGTTGGACGAAAATTCGAGGATGTGCATTGAACCTTAAGGGTTAATTTTGCGACCAGACTAGACATTAAAAAAACTTGTCCTATAATCCCAAAATTGTAACTTTTCACTAAAATTAGTGAAAATGATCTGCTAGATTCAAAATTTCATACTTCTACCTGCAAGACATCTATAAGTCACCAGGATGCATGATTTCTGAATAGTTATTTTTTTAGTAACAATCTTGTGGAGTTTATTCCTCAACTTCACAGGAACCCAGAGGCGAGTCAAACATGTGGGGCGAGGGATTCCGTGGATAGGTACGGGCACAATCAATGGAACAGTGTCTCAACAGTATCCTATATTTCTGGAGCCATTTGGAGACAATGTATCGTTGCACCATTACTCCCACTTTTAATACCGGCGATGTGAGGTGTTAATTCTGAAGAACAGGAAGGACAGCAGAAGAAAACTGACCTGATGATAAGGGAAATGACATCAGATCTGTCGCCGTACTGTGCTCTCCACCATCAAAACTCCATGTTCCCTCTTTCCCATCTTCTACTCCAGTTGTGAAAATCTCGTGCTTAACTCAACTTTACCTGGAAACAGTAGAATCTAGCTAGAGGGGGGAAAAGGAAGAACAGAAAGAGGAAGGAGTAAATAGATCCGGTAAAAAACCGATGGATCGATCAATACCCATACATCCAGTAAATTCCTGCGATGATGCTACATTGCTGCTATACCCGTGTCCCGAGATCCATCAATGGCACAATAAATATGCATTTCCTTCCCAAGAAGGGATCAGAAAAGGTGCCCCTAATGGAGTACGCTCCTCGGAAAAGATGAACGGAGGCCAAGGGAGGGAAAACCGCGAGCAAGTACAGGCACTTGCTTCTAGCTACTCCCGAGTCCCAACTCCAATTCCCCATTCCCATCAATCAAATCAAACAGTGCCATGCTAAGGAAAGAACTCCCCAAAACGAGCCAAAGAATTCACACATGAACGCGAACAAAGATGAAAGAAATATCGCTGATTCGCTAGTGAAATGCGAGAGATTAACACGGCATGCAAGAGTCTGTGGCGCCCTAGAGGTAAATGAGCCACGCGCGGGCCCGCGAGTACAGTATGAGGGGCTTGGGCATGGCGGATCGACCGAGGAGGGCCGGGCCGGTTGCTGAGGGGAAGCCGGAAAGCCAGGAAGCTCGATGACAGACAGAGCAGTGAGCACGCGGCCGCGACGGCACATCCACCGGTGCCGTTCCGCCCGGTCGTGTGCTCACTCTCTTCTGTCACCGCGCGCGCCCCTGGCCGGCACCATCCTGCTCGACCGCCCGCCGTCGCCGCTTCATTTAACCCCACGCCCACCGCATGGTTACCTCTCGCAGCGCGGAACGATCACACGGCCGGAACGACGAGAGCTCATGTGGTAGCTGGAAAAAGACGCAAAGAAAGAAGGAGCGCTGTTAATCTTGGCGAGGGATCGAGGTGGGACGAGAGCTCATGAGGTAGCGGATTTATAGGCCGGGGGAGGTGGGCCAGGGCACCAGGCGATGCCTCGGTCCGGACGGCCGGGTCGACGTTCGTGAGACTCTAGGGTTTCTTCCCCTCGGCCGCGCGCGCGCTCGCTGGCTGCCATGAGGTAGATAGAGGCTGCGGTGAGGTAGCTAGCTCGGCATCGCCGGCTGGCGTCTCCGTTCCCACTGCAACTAGGCTGGCTGCGCCGGTTTTAATCTGCTAAAAAATTGGGGAATTGGGTGGTGGGGTGGCTGCAAGAGATAAGGTTATTAAAATGGGGGACAGTAGGGGCTTGACAAAGGAGAGCACATGCCCTTCGCAGCGATCTGAGCTGAGCTGAGCTGAGCTAGCTTTTGAGATCTAGAGAGAGGTTGCAGGATATACGTGGCCGCTTGGTGTACTGTATTGGTATCATGGAAAATAATTTCGTAGAAATTTCGGCAATTTTGTTTCTTCCCTCGGATTTTGTATAATTTGTTCAAAAAATTTGGAAAATTTTGAATTTGGACAAATTACATCATATATTCGATTTTGGAGAAATTTTGGTCAAATTTCGTCCAATTAAAAAACCCACTAAAATTCCGAAATTTCAGTTATTTTGGCCCCCAACAATTTTTTTTCAAAAACAAAATAAAGTTCCCGGATTGGTATCCTCCATTTGCTGTAGGTTGGTCGTGCAGATCGATGCAGATTTTGGTGTGTAAAATTAAGCCTGGGATCGTAGTAGTAGGAATGGCAAGTTTAGACCGTGCAGTTTCGATCGAGTATGCAATTTATGCATGCGTCTAGTACTAGTAGTAGTATCAGCTGGATCCTGTTTATTGCAGATCGATGGATTCGACATATGCAAGTCTCCTAGCGCGAGACCCAGATAATTGTGCATGATTTCATGTCAACCAAAAGATTAATTAGGGACCATTTGTGAAATTCCTTCGCTCAAACAGCGTCGAGATTTTTTTTTTCTCCTAGGTTTTGTTGGCCAAGCACCCGGAGAGAACTCACTCATCGGTTCTCTTCATAGTGTTTCACAAGCGCACTGTCGAACCCGGGAGCGAAGGATGCCGGGGTTTCTGTGTTTCATACACTAGTCCAGGAACAGCTAGTGTACACAGTCAAACAAAAGGTGATAACACAACCATAACACGCGATTCATTCAAAATACTTCAAGTTTGATACAAAAGGGGAATAAAGAAAACAAGCAAAATACAGCGAAAGCAAAAGCAGTAAAATAGACCACACGATTCGCAACAGGCAATAGTCTAGAGGGCGTAGCCTGATTGTCCAAGTTCTCAATCTCCTCGTAGCACTCCTCTCATGCTTAACAATTGTATTAAACAAGAGTGAGCACAAACAACCGTGCTCGCAAGTTACTCCCAATAACATATTATAATGCATGCAATGATTCAACAAAGGGAGGCTTAATTTGCATGAAGCGACATTTTCCATTTAAATATTCATACTAAGTTCTAAAGCAGTTTACTCTATAACTAGAATTCATTTTATAAATCTCAAGTTTTATAGTCAGATAACATTCATCAACGAGTGGTGAAGGATACCTTCCTATTACATGGCTACCCACCCAAATTCCCATTTGGATAAACCATTTGACAACGTCTTTTGAAAACAAAATCAAAATCTAACTGGCATGTCCATGACCGTGGACACAGCTATTCGAATAGATCTTAACACTCTACAGAAGTTGTACAGCTTTACCCACAAGAGATAATCACTCGTAATGTCCGCTCACACACTTCCGAAGGTGTGCGACTAAGAGATTATCACAAGGTCTTTACAATGCACCATCCCACCGTAGTCCTGCCTCGCTAAGGTTTCACTTCCTTTAGATAGAAACCCGCCGAATTCAAGCTTCCTCTTGCGCCATGTGGGAATACATAAAAGTAGGTCGTAAAAGACACTCACACAAGCAGATAGCACGACCACGGTAAAATGATACAGATTAATTAGCCATGTCCCGCCCACACAGGACATGTGGTCGTACGATGGAGCTTAACAAGATGCGACTCGAAGACCGGTCCTTAACTGACTTGAGTGACTTTCTAAAATAACCCTTGGGCCTCAATCATAGAAATGACTTGATCCCATGCATAAATATGCACCCATCCAAACATCTATTTTGCCCAAGTTCAAACCAATTTTTATTTTTGTTTAACAAGTCAAATCATGTTCCAAAATTTCTATGGTAACAGCAATACCATAGCATCATTTTTAATCACAGTTGAATTTTTGGCTAAATTCCACAAATTAAACACTTTTGGTCTAAGCTTTGTCTAAGGATAATGTTTTTCAACATGTTCTAGCTCATACTAATGTATCAACTAGATTTTAACTAAGGTATCAAGGAATGACTAACTTAATAGCAAAGTTTGGCTATACAAAGGAATTGGGAATAACTATAAAGCTTAAAGCAGAAATTTAAATTACTTGAATTTAAATAAGCATGCAATAATAATTTAAAATACTAGGATTTGATATGACCAAAGGTGTAACTTGCCTTGCTCATATGCTCGTATGCTTGAGGATCTACTTCTTCGAAATATTCGGGTTCTCTGGAGTTGTTGAAATCTACACGCGAAAACGAGGCAAATTCAAATGAGCCCCAAATTAAATATTTTTTTGTGTAGAAAGCTATATCTTAATTTTAGATGAATTTAGAAATTTGATTCACTCTTATTGGGCTCTCGGAAGTTATGAAATCACATGGTCGAAAGGAGGTTTGGACTACTTGGTCGAAAGAGGTTCGACTGGTCAGAATGAGGTTTGACTACCTGGTTGAAAGAGGTTCGAATGGTAGGAAGGAGGTTTGACTACCTGGTCAAAAGAGGGTTCGACTGGTCGGAAGGAGGTTTGACTACCTGGTCAAAAGATGGTGACCGACAGCGACGAAGAGAGCGGCGGTGGGGCTCGGCGGAGCAGTTGAAGACAGCATGGGCACTCCGGTGAACTCCCGACGATGACAAGGGGAGCCTCGGGTAGAACGCGGTCTTGCGAAGCTGGAGGTGAAGACAACATCGACGGAGAGGCTTTGACAGCGGCGCTAGAGGCGGTGGCGTGAGCTCCGGACGGCGGTGGCGAAACTTGAATCATGGCGAAACGAGGGCGAGAGGGAGAGTTGAAGGGAAAACAAAAAGGAGGGCAAAGGGCTTCCTGGTGCTCTATTTATAGAGGAATGGGGGGGGGGGACCGGGCGTCAAGATGGAGCAACGGGGTTCGCGGTGGCACAGCGGAGACAACAACATTTAATGCGCACAACGCGGCAGTGACAACGTCATTTAATGTGCACAGTGCTGCGAAAAGAGAGAGAGAGAGAGAGAGAGAGAGAGAGAGATGCACCGAGGCGAGGGTGGTCGAAAATGAGAGGGTGGTCGCAACTGAGAGGATGGTCGCGACCGAGAGGGTGGTCGAAACTGAAGGGGTGGTCGAAACTGAAAGGGTGGTCGAAACTGAAAGGATGGTCACGACAGAGAGGATGGTCGCGACAGAGAGGGTGGTCGAAACCGAAAGGGTGGTCGAAACCGAAAGGATGGTCACGACTGAGAGGTTGGTCGAAACCGAAGGGGTGGTCGAAATCGAAAAGGTGGTCTCAATCGAGAGGATGGTCACGACTGAGAGGGTGGTTGAAATTTTTTCAAAATGCCCTAAAAAGTGGGATGTTACAAACCTACCCCCCTTAAGGGAATCTCGACCCCGAGATTCAGACTTGGCCAACGAAAAGGTGGGGATACTCGGCTTTCAGATCTTCTTCTTGTTCCCAAGTGGCTTCTTTTTCTTAGTGATTACTCCATTGGACTTCGCACGAACGGATGATCTTGCTTCTGGTAATGCGCTCTACGACACCAAGGATCTTGAGTGGCTGCTCCACATAGGTGAGGTCCTCCTGAAGATCAATGCTCTCAAGCAGTGTTTGCTTTGTTGGAACTCGAAGTCACTTCTTCAGTTAGGATGCGTGGAAGATATCATGAACTGCGAATAAAGATACCGATAGCTCTAACTGATATGCAACTTTGCCTTTCCTGTCCATAATCTTGTATGGTCCAATGAATCTTGGTGCGAGTTTTCCTTTGATTTGGAATCTTCGTACTCCCCTGAGTGGAGTTACTCTGAGATGAACAAAATCTCCTATTTCAAAGGACAATTCTCTGCGACGATTGTTAGCATAACTATTCTGTCGGGATTGAGACACTCTCAATTGTTCTCTTATCGTTCTTACTTTACTTTCAGCATCCTTAATCAATTCATGTCCAAAGAACTGATGTTCTCCGACTTGATCCCAAAGGAGGGGGGTCCTACACTGTCTGCCGTACAACGCTTCAAACGGAGACATTTGTAAGCTTGTTTGATAGCTGTTATTGTATGAGAATTCTGCATAAGGAAGATTATGATCCCAACTCTTCCCATAGTCTATAGCACAAACTCAAAGTATGTCTTCCAAAATCTGGTTTACACGTTTCGTTTGTCCATCTGTTTGGGGATGATATGCTGTACTAAAGTTGAGTCTGGTTCCCAAGGCTTCATGTAGGCTCTTCCAGAATCTAGATATGAACTGCGATCCTCTGTCAGACACTATCTTTTTTGGTACTCTATGCAGACAAGCGATCCTGGTCATGTACAACTATGCGAATTTACTGCTTCTGTAAGTGGTATTGACGGGAATGAAGTGTGCCACTTTTGTCAAACGGTCAGTGACAACCCAGATAAAATCATATCATGATTGCGTCCTAGGCAATCCGGTGTAAAGTCCATGCCGATTTGTTCCTACTTCCACTCGGGAACTGGTAATGGCTGCAACAATCCAGTGGGTCTCTAATGTTCTACTTTGACTCTTTGGCACACATCACACTGTGCAACAAATTCAGCGATCTCTCGTTTCATACTAACCCACCAATAGTTGTTTTTGATCGTAACCTCGTTGAGTGATCTGTAGTCCACACACATCCTCATATTGTTATCTTTCTTCTTGACAAATAGTACTGGTGCTTCCCAGGACAATGAACTGGGCTGAATATAACCCTTGCCCTACAACTCTTCAATTTGCCTTTTCAATTCTACTAACTCATTGGCAGACATTCTGTAGGGTCTTTTTGAAATTGGAGCGGTTCTTGGGACTAAGTCAATTAAGAACATAATGTCCCTATCCGGTGGCATACCGGGTAAATCCTCAGGAAATACATCCGGGTATTCTTGTACCACTGGTATTTCTTCAAGCTTTACTTCATTTAGACTGGTCGGGATGGAACTTTCTCCGGTAGAGGTCTTGGATCAAAATTCTACTTGACTTCCTTATTTATTTGTGAGGGTGATAGACCTATTGGCACAGTCTATCTTTCCTTGATTCTTGACTAGCCAGTCCATTCCAAGAATTGCATCTAATCCTTGGGAATGCAAGATTATTAAGTCTGCCAAGAAAGATACTCCAGATATCACTACTACAAAAAGGCTAATACTGGACGCCTCATCACGCATAGATTGACCAAAACCGTCAGATATATGCAATCACGACGGTTTTGGTTTAGAGACCGTCGTGTTATTGGCTGCTTAAAACCGCTCAGTGAAGAGGTAATATCACGACGGTTCATGTTGAAAACCGTCATGAAGTATCACGCGGTTCTTGTTAATAACCGCTCTGTGATAATTCTACATATCACGCACGGTTTTCAACAAAGAACCGTCAGGAAACATCACGACGGTTCTAACAATAACCGTCCGTGATATTACCACATATCACGAGCGGTTTTGTTATAATCGCTCGTGATAATATCGCCATGTTTCAATGCGTTTTCTTCTTCGCCGCCATCCGCCCGGCTCCCGTCGTCTCTTCGTCGCATCGATCCGCCGGCTCCCCGATCGTCTCTTAAATCTCACACTCAATTTATAGCTTGTTTTATAAAAGGATCATCGCCATCGAAGATGATCATCCCCACATACTTATAAAAAAAACAGAAATGGCTGCCTCTTCCTTGTTGCCGGCATTGATGGCCTACCTGGCCGCACTGTACGAGCACCTCTCTCGCTGTACGTTGAACCGTGCTGTGGAAGAACATTGTTTCAACAGTGTATTCACTCCTACCTCGGCCGAGAATTTGCCAGAGCAGGTGACAGCCACCTTCCGCCGTCTTGACATCCTCCTCTGCCGCGTCTTCCGGGTGATCTCCCACTTTCGGCGAGTTTACCGCATCATCGACGTGGTCCTCCAAAACGATATTGCACGTCTCCAGGAGGCTTGTCGTCACTTGGACTGCGTAATTGAGGCGGTAGACGACCGAGTCGACCATGCCGAGACCCCTCAAGCAAGGGAAGAGAGCCTATGGGCTCAATTCTTCTTGGTTCAACAGACCGAGGGTCTTCGGGAGACACTCGAACGAGAAGCGTCACAAGTGGACGCGTTTGAGCCGTTCGTTGATGATCAGGAACCGTCCGATGCCGACGCCGTCGCCTATGAAGTATTGAAGACGGAGATAGCAGCCTACTTCCGCCACTAGAAAAACTTTGTTTAATTATAGGTTTCTACTTTTTTAATCTTTTTTAGTTTAGCGCCACACTGTTTGGCCATATGAAAATTCCAAAATGAAAAAAAAGTTTGGTGGTGAAGTTAATTACTATATTAATTATATGTTGAATTATTACTCTCTCTCTCTCTCTCTATATATATATATATATATATATATATATATATCGAGACGGTTTTGTGGAAAAAAAATCTAGTTTAGAGGTGAAGTTACAATTAATATTAATTATATCGAGAGACGGTTTAGTGGAACAAATTAATTATATATATATATATATATATATATATATATATATATATATATATACAATCTGTGACACCACTCTGCATTGCACAAGATCATACGATAGTCGTAGTGTCTTGTGCAGTGTCAGGGTCGTGCCACAACTACGGTGACGCCGCCACCCCGTGTGTCGCCTGCGTCGCCATGGCTTGGTTCTCCTGCTCGGCCTCCTGCGCTCGGACCCTGGCGGGGCTTTGCTTTCTCCATCCTCCCTCTATTCTCCTCTAGATCTGTTAGCTTAATGTCTTTTGTTGAGTTTGATTTTTATGCTTGAGCCTTAAGTTGTGTCCTGATGTTTGTGTGATTTATGCAAGGTGAAGGAGATGGATGAGGTTGTCTTTGGTGGTGGGGTCGCCCGTCGTGGTTGCTTATTTGCATCGAGGTATCACCCTACCTTACTCCCTCTCTGTCTCTACCCCCCGTGTTCTGTGATGAAAATAGCTAGTGCTCTGCGATGGATGCCGAGAGCTACTACTGGTGTGGTGGGTTTGGACACCCTTGGTCTTGTTGTCTTGCTGATGAACTGCTCAATGATGTCAATAGTCTTATGCTGAAATTGAATTGATAATTAGTTCATATTAATAGTCCCCTTGCTCTGTGATGTAATGATGTCAATAGTCTTATGCTGAAATTGAATTGATAATTAGTTCATATTAATAGTCCCCTTTCTCCGTGATGTAATGATGTTAATAGTCTTATGCTGTCTCTCGCCATTCATTTCACCTTTTGTATGCTGTGTTCATCTTTGGTCAAGTTCTCCTACCTCTTGCGTCCCAGGTACGTCCTACCATTCCATTCATAATCTCTTCTCTATAAAGTCTCTAAGCAGTGACTGCTTGTGCCATTAAAACCGGCATCGTATATATATTATATATATATTGTTTGTAGTCCTGACCACTTTTGGGGAATTAGTCCACATGACATGAGAAGGATGAGACAGTATCCACGGGCAAACTCATTGAGCCCCTACAAGTTTAAAAAGTATGGATGCAAGGAGAGCGTCAGGACATCCAATTACCTGGATGTTGTCGATAGGTAATTGGGCGTCGCTATGTTCGAAAGTGGCGTTAATCTTGGAGTACTCGATCGGGAAGTGGCATCATCTATCGACAACCAATAATTATTGAGCATGTAATTGTCTTTAAACCCAACAAGAACACCAAGCAACAAGTTGAGAATTCTTTTGAAATGTGAGAATGGTTGCTTGGTGTTCTTGTTGGGTTTAAAGATGATTACATGCTCAAGAATGGTTAGTTGCTGATACATGATGGCACTTCCCAATCGAATACTAGCAAGGCGTCCACATCACTTTCTGAACTTAGGTCCAATTACCTATCGACAACATCCAGGTAATTGGATGTCCTGACGCTCTCTTGGCATCCATATTTTTTAAACTTGCAGGGGCTCAATGAGGTTGCCCGTGGCTACTGTCTCATCCTTCTCATACTGCGTGGACGATCCCCAAAGTGGCCGAGAGACTATTTAACAATATATATATATATATATATATATGATGCCGATTTAATGGCACAAACCACTACTTGGGGCTTTATAGAGAAAAGTCATCACGCACGGTTTTGACCACAAACCGCTCGTGATAAGTACTTATCACAGATGGTTCTCGATTAATAACCGCTCAGGAAAGTATGCATCATGAGCGGTTGAAAACCGCCTGTGATGACCTCATGTCATCATCGCCCATAAACTCGGGCGGCTCATGAAAAATGCGTGATGACGTTTTTGAACCGTCTGTGAATACCTTTTCTGTAGTAGTGTATTTTCAATGTAAGGTTTGGGTATAGGGAACTAGTCCTCATTTCCGAGCCCGGGGAATGGATTATCATAGGGTTATCTAAGGAAGAGATAGGTAACCCATATTTTCTCACAAACTTGTTTGAAACAAAAGAATGTGAAGCTCCTGAATCAAACAAGACCGATGCTGGTATTGAATTGATAAGAAACTACCAAGAACGACATCTGGTGCGGTCTGAGCTTCCTCCACTGTGATGTAATTCACACATCCCTTCATGAACTGCACTGTTGATTTTGGGGTCCTGCCGAAGGCTAGAACTCCTTAAACTGGCCTGGTCAGAGCTATGGGTTGCTGCTGCTTCAGGCATCTATTGGTATAGTGCCCTGTCTTGTTGTAGTGGATGCAAGTTACTCCTGCAGCTGAGGAAGTTGTGTTCTTCTGAAATGGGCCTCCTGATGAATTGTTGCGAAGCTGGGGTTATTGGGGTGTTGTGCTGGCACCGGTGCTCTGGACGAGGATGACTGGAATCTTCCACGCTAAGGTGGTGGAGGCTAAGCAATGCGAGGCTTGGGAAACCCCCTAGAGTTGAACTTCTAGGCCGCCATTCTCCTCTTGCGGTTCTCCATTTCTAGGTGCTTGCCCTCCTGGCGTGTAGCCTTGTTCACCAACCGTTGAAAGTCGGTGTAGTCCTAAGCAATCAAGCAGACAGATAGATCATCGTTGAGTCCCTCTAAAAAGCGTTCCTGCTTGGCTTCATCTGTGGCCACATCTTCTGGAGCGTAGCGTGCCAGCTGATTAAACTTGTGCAGGTACTCGGTGACTGTTCTGTTGCCTTGGCGTAGAGAATGGATTTCCTTGTTCTTTAGGGTTACCATGCCTGAAGGAATATGTGCATGGTGAAAAGCCTGCACAAACTCATTCCATGAGATGGTTTGAGCATCTGCGTGAGATTGGGTGAAGTTGTCCCACCATTCTGATGCGGGTCTGTTTAGTTGATGCGAGGCAAATAGTACCCTCTCGCGATCAGTACATCGGGCAATGTTCAGCTTCTTACCAATCGCCCTAAGCCAATCATCAGTGTCCATTGGCTCGGAGGGCGTATCCTCGTGAATTCAGAGATATTGGCTCTTTGTGGAGGTGGAGTTGGAGCACGAGTTGTTGTTGCTGCTGCTACTGCTGCTTGCACATCCTGCGCGCTGTTGAGAGATTGGGTGAGCAAATCAATCAAGTGAGATTGATTGGCCATCATCTGGCGCCAATCAGGCCCTTCTGTTGGAGGTGGTGGTGGTGGTGGTTGCGGAATGGGTTTGGCTTGATATCTAGCATTCTCGTTGCCCTAACCACTGGCACTTCCGCTGTCGGTTCTGCGAGTTATCACGATCTACTAAATCCTCCAAAGACTTAGAAAAGAGAAGGAGAAAAAGAGCACTAAGGGGGAATAAGTCTAAAATAGCCCAAGAACCAAACAAACACAAGGCAAAGAGCAACTTTTCAAAATAGTCTTTTATTAATTTATTTTGTTAATTAATTGTGGCTGTCACGAAAGGGATTGGTAGCTCACAATTTGCGTCCAATGAAAATTCTAAAGGTAAAATCTAAGGGGTCAAAAGGGTGTAATCTGGGGTGTTGTTGGTACTAGCGTCGCCTTCCTTGTAGTGGGCCAGTTCCTGTTTTGCTGCCTTTGGTCTCTCATGATTGGCAGTGGTGGAGCCACACTAGAGCATGGGGGTGCAGTTGCACCCCCAAAATTTTTGCATGCAGATTCTTTATACAGTATGTATACCTAGTATAATACACAGACTATACAATGAATTACATTAAGTTATTCTCATCAATCAATAGTCAGTAGCCCACCAACACAAGCAATATTTTGTGATGTCGGTTGTACTAGAAACATGTAATTTGTTCTACTTGACCCTTTACTATGTCATTTAAACTTTTCTGTTGAAATATGTCATTTAAGTTCGCACCTTTATACACACACGAGTGTGCTTTCAGTAGATATTTTGTAAGGTCACGGATTTATTCCCGTCCTCCATCTTTCTAGACATGTGATATGAGCTACGCTCACGCGTGTGTGTGGTGGAGTGTGTGCATATGTGTCTTCCTTGTAATCGCAAAAAAAAGTTTGCACCCCCATAGGCAAAATCCTGGCTCCACCACTGATGAGTGGCACGAAGTTCATCCAAGGTGCGCCAGTAGACATGTTCCATAGCAATTGTCAAGTTTACCTGGTGTGTTAGCTCCGAAAAGTCCTCATCTCTGGCTGAGCGAAAAGTACTACCGAGTTGGGTGAGGACGTGCATTGGGTAGTAGTGGAATCCGGTGCCGTGGAAGTGGTGTTCGTAGATGTAACGGAGTCGGCGAACAGCTTCTCTGGCAGCGTCCTGTATACCCTCGGGGAAGGAGCCACGGTGCATCGGAGCATCAAAGATACGAAAGTCTGTGTTAGGCTACAGGGTGGAGTAGAGTATCACTTCCACCCTCCAACACTCCTGAGTGCCCACCATGTACTTGTACCCCTGGTACGTTGGCCTCTCCTGGAAGTGCAAATGCTGTATCATTCTCTAGAGTGCTGCAGCCTAGTGTCCAGCGAAGATCCCATGGGAGACGGTATTTGGTGCTTCGGCCATCTACAATTTTTGAAAAAGAGAAGAATTAGTAAGGACACCAGAAAGACCAAAATATTTTTGGTTTTAAAAAATAAGTCCTTAAGGGTTTTATCTATTCTATCTAAGGCCACGACCTATAGTCGATATGGCTCTGATACCACTTTTGTCGAACCCGGGAATGAAGGATCCCGAATTCTCTGTGTTTCATACACTAGTCTAGGAACAGCTAGTGTACACAGTCAAACAAAAGTGATAGCAAAATCACATCACACATTTATTAATTGCTAATCAGAGTTTATTACAATTGCTCCTGGGCCAAATAAAAGATACGGCGGAAAATGAAAATAGACAGGTAGGCCACACGATTCGCCACAGGCAATCGTCTGGGGGCGCAGCCTAGTCCTCCAAGTCCTCACCATCTTGATAATATTCTTCCCCTGTTGTATTGTATTACGCAAGAGTGAGCACAACAACTATGCTCAGCAAGTTGCACCTAATAACAAAGAATAATGCATGCATGTGTATTCAAGTGGGGCTGATAGGGTTCATTTTGCATAAACCAGCATTTTCAGTTTTAAATATCCATACTAAGTTTCGAGGCATTTTTTTAATCTATAAAAAAAATTAAATTTTAAATTGTACATTTTATAGTGGATAACCTCCATACATGAATGGTGAAGAATACCCTCCTATCACATGGCTG
This sequence comes from Phyllostachys edulis, assembly GCA_036346405.1. Classification (NCBI taxonomy): domain Eukaryota; kingdom Viridiplantae; phylum Streptophyta; class Magnoliopsida; order Poales; family Poaceae; genus Phyllostachys; species Phyllostachys edulis. Next base: position 48,672,046 of record CM070552.1, read on the forward strand.
ACCGCCCAATTTTACCACAAGGATTAACCATCCTAAAAATGTTTGCTAAATTCATTTCAAAACCAAAACCAAATTCTAACTTGAGGGGCTTTGCTCAGTATGTCCATGACCGTGGACACGGCTATTCGAATAGTTTGACACTCTGCAGAGGATGTACAACTTTACCCCCAAGAGATAATCAACTTTCACCGTTGGCCATGACACGCTTCCGAAGGCCTGCGACGAAGTGATTATCACAAGCCTTTTACAATGTTCTACCCCAAAGTATTTTTATGCCCACTAAGGTTTTACTTCCATTGGGTTAACAACCCTCCGGGAGCCCCTACTTGTGCCAAGTGGGACTACTATCTAACCGACACCCGCACATCAACATGGCATAAATAACGATGAGGTATTACAAATTAATAAGCCTAGTCCTACCCATTCAGAACGTATGGTAGTACGGTGGAGCTTAGCAAGATGCGACTCGAAGACCACTCCTTAACTGACATGGCCAACATTCCACAACCCTGGACTCAATCATCAAAATGAATCGATCATGTACATTGACTTGCACCATACCAACATCCATTATGCCCAAGTCTAAACCATTTTAATTTATTTCACAAGTAAAAGCATTTTCTGAAATTTCTATGGTAAAACAATACCATAGACTCAATTTGAATCATATTTGAATAATTTGGCTAAACTCCCCAAATTCAAGATTTTGGTCTAAGCATTGTCTACGCATATAATTTTCAAATTTTATTCTAACTATGGTGACAAGGAAATGACTTATTCAAACATCAACATTGACCATACAAAGGAAATGGATTAACTAGGAATTTAAAACAAGAATTTAAAATACTGGACTAAATAAGCATGCAATAATTTAAAATAATAGGATCATACACGATCAAAGGTATAACTTGCCTTGCTCAAAATTTTCTTCTTCAACTAACTAAGGTTCCTCAGAATCGTCGAAATCTATACGCGAAAATAAGCCAAATTCAAATAAATTGAAATGTAAATTCAAACTAACTCCAAATTAAATAATTTTAGTTAGTTGGCTAGACCTTGATTTTAGATGAATTGAGAAATTTGAATCGTCGAATTCGGAGCTCGTATGAAGGAGAACGAGCCCCTGGAAATTTAAACCCTAAAGAAATTCTAAAATTCAATTTCTGGATTTTACTGATTAAATTTTCTAAAGGAAATTCCATTTATGACGTTGGTTGATGTCAGTGGTTGAATTTCGTTTTTGGCAGAATTACTTTCTATTGAAAATCTTTTCTATCTATGACATGTAGGCCCATGGTCAATGAACCAGGTCCACGATTCGGTCAAAGTTCACGGTGGACTCGGTCTGCACAATAGTGGCTAGGGCTAACACGGGCGCTGGCGCAAGCATCTCACAGGCAGCCACGTGGGCTCTAGTGCTGTCGTGGCGCTGATGTGGCGCCTACGTGGATGTGCCACGTAGGTCTGACGAGAGACGGCGCTACAGGGATGGGCTCGCCGGCGCTTCGCGCCACTACGAGAGGTACCAACGTGACGAGCGCGACACACTGATCAAGATGGCGGCGAAGGAAGTTGGCGGCGATGGTTTTAGGGTTCCGGCGGCAACGACGCTTCGAGGGTCCGTGGCTCGGGAGAGTGCGCGCACCGGGTCGGCGATGAAGTGGCGGTTCCAAAGATGGAGTCGGGGTCGCTGGAGAGGACCTGACGCCGCCGTAGAAGACGAAGAACCGAGCTTCGGTGGTGTGACGAAAAACTCAAAATTCAGGCAAAGGAGGAGAGGAGATGCTAGGGAGTTTGGGGCGTTGGGATGAGCGTGAAACGGTGCACCCGAGGCGCACTTATATAGTGCTTGGGCAGGGTTGCATCGCCGTAGGGCGCAAGATGCCCGAGCGATGATGTCGAACGGTTTTTGGTAATCTAGGGCAAGAAATGAAAAGGTGAGGCCAGAGATGGGTGCGGGATTGATTGGGGATTCGATTGCGCGCGAAATTATGGGATCTGACGAAGATTTCGCCAAATATGGAAGCTTCCCGAATCGTGTCCATGGCGGACTATGTGAGCAAGAAAGGAATGTGTTGGAGGTTGAAGATGGAAAGGAGAACGACGCTGACACAAGCGAGTGATGTCATCGCGGGTCCCACCTGTCAGCGAGCGGAGGGAGAGGGAAGGTGCGGGCGGGCCGGTAAGGCTAGCTGGGCCGAGAAATGGGCCTAGGCACGGAAAACAGGAGACGGGCCGAGGGAGATTTGGCCCAAAGGGGTTTTTCGATTTTTAAATTGATTTAGTGATTTTGATAATTCAATTAATTTATTTAGGCTTTTAGAAAATAACAAATAAAGTCTAAACATTATGAAAAAATTCACAGAAATTCCCTGAGTCATTTTGGACTTAAATAAAATAGTTTGAATTCATAGTTGGTATTTAATTTTACACACAATTTATTTTGGCTTTAAAATAATTAGTGAAAAACTTTTTAAAAAATTCAAAAAAAATTAAATTTTATTTTTAATCGAAAATTAAAATTTGGGTCATTACACATCCATAAGCAAGATTACGAAGAGCTGGGTGGAAGTAGACCTCTTCAAATCTTGGTAAATTTGGACTTGAAAAGTCCAACCAAAAATTAGCAGGCCTGAGCCCGGCCCGGCCCGAAATCCGAACTTTCAATTTAAAAGTATTATTTTAATCATTTTTTGGAAATAAAAACTAATATTTAATTAATTTCCAGCATTAAATAAATAGATTTTCGCTTTTTAATTGTTTTTATCGGGATTTCGGGCTAGGCCGAGCTTCTATCGTGATAGATTTCCAGTCCTAAGTCCGGTCCGGACAGCCCGAGCTGACGGACCGGGTCGTCCATGAACAGGTCTATGTGGAAGGTAGATACGATGCACCTAGCCCTGCCACAGAGGATCAAGGGGCTCGCTCGCGTCGTGCACTACTTGTCCAATATTATGGGAATTTGCAACATTGGTAGCCCTGCAACGATTTGACAGTACCACACGATGCGCGCTCCGATCGGCGCCGGCGCCGAGGCTGCACAAACACCGACTGGCGGCATGCCTCTCCCGTGGATTTCTTTATCTGGCGTATGCCTGCTGCTGCTCCAAACCCCCAAACTAAAGCATGGCCCTGTGGCCTTCGCTAACCGTTCGGTTTAGACCAAGCGGTACGTACGTACTCCCAAGTTCAAAATGAAACATTGATCCATGTACCAGTACTCAACAAATTAGCATAGGCCATGGTGTCCGGTACACAAGCACATAAATAATCTGAAGACTGAAGACGTTAACAAAATCTATTTGTCACGGCTGTAACTTTTTTTAAAAAGCGGTTTTCAGCTCGACTGAAAATGTTTGGTGTTCAACTGTCTGACTTTTAGGTAAGCTAGCTTCTGAGGCAGGGTGTTTGAAATGCCCCTAAGGCAAGTAATTGCTGGTTTGATACCATTTAACGACAATTAACGTAATTGACAGCAATTAGCGGTATTTAACGACAACTAACGCAATTAACGGCAATGAACAATATTTAACGATAACTAACGCAATTGACTGCAATTGACGACGACTACCGCAATTAACAAAATTGGCTACAATTACCGCAATTGACTACAATTAACGATGACTACCACAATTAACACAATAGACCGCAATTAACGCAACAGACCGCAACTAACGATAATTATTACAATGAACAATTATTACATAAATAAATACAATGAATAATTATTACATAAATAATCACAATAAACAATTATTACAATTACATAATTAATCACTTTATGCATTTGTATCCACGACAAACATGTTACTTTCTCCATATTTTTGTAATTTGTACAGTTGGAAATTATTGAAGAATTAACATTGGAGAATGTAATTCAAGGTGCACCACATTGCAATTCTTGCTTCGAAGAATTTTTTTATTTTTATTTCCAATATTCATAGGTACAATCAAAGTATTAGAGTACACTAGAAGTAGGGAAAAAAGGTACAAATTACAATACCAAAAGAGATAAATTTTAACTGCTACATTTATTCCTATAAATGTACACACATCTCCTTCCATTTAAAGAAATTGCCCATTCATACTTCCAATCTACAGTCACAGAAGATAATAGAGCAATGAGGCAGTACATATTAAGGCCAAGTTACCATAATTTTACCCCCAATGGAAAACATAACATACATTACAATTATCATGTCTCGGATGTCACCGGTTTCTTCTCTACGAAAATATCAAAACCCACATACTAGTTGAAAACATAATGGTACTCTCCTCAATTAGCACAACCATATGGATACATTACAATTCAACCTGACAAGATAATGAGGTGAACATCCATAAAAAAGCAACTCTATTCAACTGAAACAAAATAAGAAAATTTTGTCATCCATGCTTCATTTGGACTATCCATTTTATAATGTAACAGCATAGTTGAATGTATCATTGCTTAACGACTTTGAAGGATCCAAATTTCTACACAGCGGTAAGCTGTTCAACTATCTCATACTGCAGGACCTTCACCTCACAAAACAAAACTGAGATTTCAACAAAGCAAGGAAAATTCATAAAGACAGTCTAATGGTTCTTCATGGACTCACCGATCATGCTCTCCTCTCTTCACAAAACTTTGCATTCACCGTGTCAGAAACTATTCCATACCATCTTCCATGCAGTATTTGAGAAGTGCAAAAACAAACAGCAAGTCCATTTTACACTCCTGTTGCCACAAACAAAAAGTGACTCCTGTATTTTTCTATCATGTGTTTTCAATTTGAGAGCACATGGGAGACTGATGTAATGCAGAAGGTATCACATTCCTTACCTTTGTATGGTCCTCAGCATTAGGAGCATCAAGTATGATGGAGTCATATCCAGCTCCTACCAAAAAGGAATAAAATGACTTGGCAAAACAGTTCAAGGAAAAAGTTCCTTTCTGGAGCAATTCTATTCATGTATCATTTTACAGGTTGAGCTACTTTCGTGAAGATAATTACATACCTTGTTCAGTCTAGTTAAGCCCATCTCTTACTTTTGGGATGACTAGAACGTGCACAGGGGCTTGTGGATTAATATATCTAAATGCTAACACTTTCTCATCCTCAAAGACAATGTTAGAGGGAATTTCCTTTGCAATGATCTTGTCAAAACTGACAAAAAAAAAGATGAATACTCAGTGCCGCAAAAGGGAATATAAAATAGTAAAATAGGCAAGCTTATCAGAGATCTGCTGCTGCTTTGACAGCAGCGGCTGCTGCTGCTTTGACAGCAGCTTCTTCATTTGTTGATGAAGCAATGTGGCGCACAAATCTAGAGTAGCAGGGCAATGTATAAAAAAGCAATATTAATAAAGAACCATAAGTGTAAAGGGATTAAGAGACGGTTACAAAAACCAGCAGTATATATGGACAAAATGGCCATGTCAAATCTAGGGGCAAGTTTCCACGCATGATAAACTCAGGTGGTTAATGACTGAAATTGGACCAGTTTCCGGCCATGTTTGGGGTGAATTTGTAGTTGAATAAATTTGCAGGCTCGAGTTTGAATCAATTACCACTATAACTAAGTGAGTAACGGCGGTCTCAAAAAAGAAAAAACTGAGTAATGGGCATTTGGTGGAAGACAACCTGGAATTGGTAACACTAGGTTATGAACCATTGCACCTTGCTATGTACTACCAATTGCTGGAAATCAAGAATGTAAATAGGATAGTAAACCACTTCTAATACTTACGGTGTATATCTATTTTAATAGAAATGATCCTGCACCAAAAATCGAGTCGATTTCTCTATTCAACCTAGATGCTTATCAATCGTAACACAGAAGTTTATGCCAGGATTAAATTCATTTTATGTCTTTTAGGGGCATTACATTCACTTGGGGGATTAAATTCATTTTATGTCTTTTAGGGGCATTACATTCACTTGGGTTGATCCTACATGGCTCACTAAATTTAGAACTATGGACATACACAAGCCAATGTTCACCTTACAGAGTCTACTGAGCATCTGGGAATTGCTCTAGGTTCAACCAAGTGTTTTAAGCATCCATCCATCTATAACACAAACCCTTGGCCCAATTCTCCAAACAGATTTACAAAGCAAACATGGGCACGGTCAGATTCGCCATGAAAGGAGTCACCTTTGGGGAGGGAAGCGGCGGGAGACTCGGAGGCCGTGCAGCCGCAGCATGGGAGCGTGTCTTCGACAAGAGGGAGGAGAAGTCGTTGGATTGTACTGGATGTGTGATTTCTGCTCGATTGTACTGGAAGGGAGTAGAATTGAAGAGGCAGAGAGAGCTTACGGGACGAGAGAAGAGGTGGTCGCCCTAAGCGTGGCTGCCGCGACATGGGAGGGAGGGAGGAGTCTGGCCTGGGATTGGTGCTGTGGTGGTGGATGCGGCGAGGTCGAGGCCGGAGGCTGGCGGCGGGGTCGAGGGAGGGAGCCAGAGGCGAGCGGAGGGCCAGATCCAGATCTGGCCTGGGCTGTTATGTCCGATCTATTGTAGTGTTTCTCCGAGTGATTCAATGGATTGTCGGTGAGAACTAGCGATCTATTGATAAGAGCAGGAAGAACAACAGAGGGGAAAGTAGACAGGAAGAATGAGGACGGCACTATTCCTTTTCATCAACAACGTTTACAAGTGCAGAACAAGTCTTTATAAAGCAACAACTTCCTCAGCTTTATCTTAGTCGGTCCCCATAACATAACATAATAATACTTAATTTATCTCAGCAAAGGCAGCTACGGTAAGCTGTGGTCCAAACTCCTCTTTGCCTGAAGCGTCACCCTTTTGCCGTGCGCTTCCTTTGCTGCCTCTTCTTCAGTCGCCGCCATGGTCATCATCTGGGTGGTGACATTGCCTCCCCCATGAGAACCAGCTTGCCCCCAAGCTAGAGCATCTGGAAAACGATCCCTTACGACATTGTAATCTTCCCAAGTGGCCAACGTCGCCGGTAGAGACTTCCATTTCAGCAAAACTTGCAAATGTGCTGCATTGCTTTTCTTCACGAGACGACGATCAAGTATTTCCTCCGGCAATAATGCAGAAACATCCAACTCTGCTGGCGAACGTAGTGTGGAGAACACAGGGGTATAATTAGCCGTGAACAGCTTCAATTGCGAGACATGAAAAACTGGGTGAATTTGACTCTGTGCTGGCAGTTCCAAGCGATATGCTACTAAGGCAATTTTGTCCAGAATACGATATGGCCCAAAATAATTGAATGCCAACTTTGGGTTAGGACGATTCACTACTGACTGTTGAGCATATGGCTGTAATTTAAGCAATACCTGATCATCCACCTGAAAATCCCGAAAGGAGCGTGTTTTATCTGCAGTTTGTTTCATTCTGCTTTGGGCTTTAGTCAGATGCGTTCGAAGCAGGTCTGAAAACATCAATCATTCATTGAGTACTTCCACAGCTTCTAACGATTTTGACACAGCTACAGATAGCACCATGCTATAATGTGGTTCTGATCCATATAATGCTTTGAAGGGAGTACATCCTACTGTCGTATGATAGCAGGTGTTATACCAGTATTCCGCTAAAGCTAACCAATAATACCACTTAGTAGGTGAAGTTGCCACTGCACAACGCAAATACATTTCCAAACATTGATTGACCCTCTCACTTTGGCCATCGGATTGAGGGTGATATGCTGTACTTAGATTCAACTTCGTGTCATATTGTCGGAACAATTCTTGCCAAAACAAACTAGTGAATACCTTGTCTCTATCAGACACAATGGATTTGGGCAGCCCATGCAACTTTACCACATTGTTGAGGAAGTGTTTAGCTACCTGGAGGGCAGTGAAAGGATGCTTCAAGGGAAGAAAGTGAGCATATTTAGTATATCGGTCTACCACAACTAAGATCACATTATAGCCTTCAGACTTGGGTAGACCCTCCACAAAATCCATGGTAATGTCTTGCCAAGCGCCTTGAGCCACCGGCAAGGGTTGCAATAATCCCGGGGATTTACAATGTTCATGTTTGGACTGCTGGCATACTTGACATTGCTGGACAAATTCTTCAACGGCTTGCTTAAGTCCTTTCAATAGGAAGAGCTTTTTAATCCTTCTGTACGTGGCTTGAATCCCGGAATGACCACCGATGGCTGAAGAGTGAAAAGCTTGTATGATTTTTGTTTGAAGAGCTGTGTTAGCTCCAATCCAGATTGCTCCATGTTTGCGAATGAGCCCATCGGACAATCTGTATCCTTTAGTATTACTGTTCGAGATAGCCAGCTCTTGTAACAACTTCTGGGCGAAAACATCTACCGCATAGGAATTCAATACCTCTTGTAACCACACAGGTTGAACAACCGAAATTGCTTCCAAGTCAAATAAATGACCAACTCTAGATAACGCATCTGCTGGTGTGTTTTCAGAGCCCTTTTTTATACTGAAACGAATACTGCAACCCAATAAGTTTGGTCATGGCTTTTCGTTGCAGCTCTGATGTGAGACTTTGATCTTCCAAGTGACATAAACTTCTATGATCAGTTTTGATTGTAAAGGGACCCCTGATCAAGTAGGATCTCCACCTGTCCACTGCCATCATAATTGCCAAAAAATCCTTTTCATAAATAGATAACTTTTGATTGGTTGTTCCTAAGGCCTTGCTGTAATATGCTATTGGATGCCTCTCCTGCAATAGAACTGCACCTATTCCTAAGTTGCAAGCATCAGTTTCGATAACAAATGACTTGTTGAAATTTGGCAAGGCAAGAACTGGAACAGAACTCATAGCAGTTTTGAGCTGGTCAAAAGCAAGTTGTGCTTGAGGTGTCCATTGAAATAACTTCTGTTTTTGCAACAGGTTAGTGAGAGGTTTGGCCAACAAGCCATAATGCTGCACAAATTTCCTATAATAGCCTGTAAGGCCTAGAAACCCTCTTAATTCAGTGAGGTTTGTTGGAACCGGCCATTGTTGCATAGCTTGAGTTTTGGCTGGGTCAGTAGCAACCCCTTGAGCAGAAATAATATGGCCTAAGTATTCCAATTGAGAAGTGGCAAAGATGCATTTAGATCTCTTTACATACAACTGATGTTGATGTAAAACTTGAAATACCATTTGCAAATGCTGTTTATGAGTCTCAAGATCTTTGCTATAAATCAAGATGTCATCCATAAACACTAATACAAATTTTCAAATGTAAGTAGCAAAAATGGAGTTCATAAGACATTGAAATGTTGCCGGAGCATTTGTGAGACCAAAAGGCATGACCTTAAATTGAAAATGACCATGATGGGTTTTAAAGGCTGTCTTCTCCTCATCTCTAGGTACCATGCGGATCTGATGATACCCACTCCTCAAATCCAATTTAGAAAAATATTTAGTTCCGGCTAATTCATCCAATAACTCATCTACTATGGGTAAAGGGAATTTGTTTTTGATGGTTAGAGTATTCAACCTTCGGTAGTCCACACAAAACCGCCAGCTGCCATCTTTCTTCTTGACTAGCAGGACCGGAGATGCAAAAGGACTAATGCTTGGACTCACTGTTCCCTTCTCAATCATTTCGGCCACTTGTCTTTCTATTTCAACTTTTTGTTGGGGAGAGTACCTGTAAGGTCTTGTGTTCACTGGCACAGCCCCTGGCATCAAACTAATAGCGTGATCATAACTCCTATGTGGTGGCAACTCTTTTGGTTCCTGGAAAACCATGCTAAACTGTGTTAAGATGTCTTGAATTCTGTTGTACAATTGTTGGTCTATTTGGTCGGGACCAGATTTACAACAATGAAGAGCCTGACAAACCACCGCACTTATGCCACTTGAGCACTTGATGGATGGATGCCTCTTGGAGAACCATATGATTGTTCTCCCGAGTCCTTGTACCGAATGAGCTGACCTTTATAGTCAAACTCAACCCATTTTTGAAGCCAATTGCAGTTCATTGGACTATGTTGTTCCAGCCAATCCATTCCAAGCACTGCATCATATCCCCCCAAATTTAAAACTTTCATATTATGCTGGAAAGTAAGCCCTTGGGTCAACCATGAAAATCCTTTAAGTTCTGCTGTGCATCTTAACATATCCCCATTAGCAATTCTTACTGACAGAGGTGATACCTGTTCAGGAGTCATACCTAACTTGTCAATCATGTCAGTGTTTATAAAGGTATGTGAGCTTCCTGAATCTAGCAACATTAACATCATTTGCCTGCCTACCAAAGCTCTTAATTGAATAGTTGTTGCAGTTGTAGTGCCAGCTAGTGCATTGAGAGACAGAAATATATCTTCTGCCGTATTGGGTTCTTCCATAGAAGTAACTGCATCTAGTACGTCTTTAGATAAATATATTGCTCTGTCTTCTAACTCTAACGCTTTCAGTTGAGGCTGATTAGCACATTTATGATCTGGGGAATACTTTTCTCTGCAATGAAAACATAGCCCATTTGCTCTTCTATAAGACTTCAATTGTTGTGCTTTCCACACTTCATTTGAAGTGAACTTGCCTCTATTGTCCACTTTTTGAGTTACTCCATAGTGTTTCTGTTGTCGAGCCATATCTCCCTTGAATGCTGTTCTCTTAGTTCTCTCCAGAATTCCTTCGTGTACACTGGCGTACATTGCTGCTTTACTCAGAGATTCAGGCATCTGCGTCTCCACAATAGCACGCAGCTCATCCTTGAATCCGAGAACAAATTGGGTTATAAGCATCATTCCACCCACATGAGTGTCATATAGCCAAATGTGATACACTAGGCGATCAAATTTGCGTTTATAGTCCTCCACCGTTCCTGTTTTCCTCAACTGCAGGAGTTCTCGTATCTTCTCACCTTGAGTGTTTGTGTCAAATTCAGACAAAACTGCCTGCTGAAACTGCTCCCAATCATGGTAAGGATTCATTGTTTTGTATGCCTGGTACCAGTGAGCTGCACTGTCCACTAAATACATGGTTGTGGATGCTACTCGGAATCCATTTGGTATTTGGTACATGGAGAAAAAAGTTTGGCACTTATCAATCCAAATTCGAGAGTCAGTCCCATCAAATTTCGGAAAATCCATTTTGGGAATCCAAGTTCTTCTTCCCCCTGTCTCACCAATCCTGTTAGTTTCATTTACTCCAGACTCTATGGGCGTGGGAGGAGGAAAAGGAATCTGAGTTGGTGTCGGATTTGGAAGTATTACTTGCCCTGTGTCAGGTTTTGATCCCATGATGCCCGGGCCATCTCTGGCTGGAATCATGAGTGGAGGAAGCGCTGGCCCCTTCATCCCTTTCGCAATATGCACTTGTTCTTGTTGAAGCTTGCCAATGGATTCCAGCGACAAGTTCATTTTCATCTGAACTTGATCCAATCGCTCCCCTTGTTGATCCAGTCTTTGGTCTACCGCCGCCAACTGGTCACCAGTTGCCTTCTTTACTTCATCAACCAGTTCGGTTTTCATCTGAGACAGTATCTCCGTTAATCTCCTCTCCATTGCCTCCATTTCTTCCACGCTTCGCCGGAGCCGTTGCGAATCTCCTCCAAGTCAATCGAACCAAGAGAAGGATTTACACCGATCAAGCCCGGAGGCGGTCGGTACCCTTTCTCAGAAAAAATTACCGATCAAAACCGAGAGAGTGTGAGAATTCGGCAAGGAAACGACGAGGCTCTGATACCATAATGTTATGTCCGATCTATTGTAGTGTTTCTCCGAGTGATTCAATGGATCGTCGGTGAGAACTAGCGATCTATTGATAAGAGCAGGAAGAACAGCAGAGGGGAAAGTAGACAGGAAGAATGAGGACGGCACTATTCCTTTTCATTGACAACGTTTACAAGTGCAGAACAAGTCTTTATAAAGCAACAACTTCCTCAGCTTTATCTTAGTCGGTCCCCACAACATAGCATAATAATACTTAAGTTATCTCAGCAAAGGCAGCTACGGTAAGCTGTGGTCCAAACTCCTCTTTGCCTGAAGCATCACCCTTTTGCCGTGCACTTCCTTTGCTGCCTCTTCTTCAGTCGCCGCCATGGTCATCACCTGAGTGGTGACATGAGCCGAGGGAGGAGGAGGGAGGCAGTGGCGCAAGCGAAGGAGGGAGGAGGAGGGCAGCGTCGCCAGTGGAGGGAGGAGGAGGGTGACGCTCGAAAGGAGGGAAGAAGGGAGGCGAGCGGGGCGAGCAGGCGGGGGGCGAATGGCTGCTGGTTTTGTTGAATGACAAAAACAGGTGAATACAACGCAAGTTTGGGGCAAAGTCAGAAAGCGGTGGTGGGAAGCCGCGGTGGCTTTTCAAGGCTTTTAAGAAAATTGACCGAAAAAATCCACAGTTTGGGACGGTTTCGAGCTTTTTTTGGAGCGAAAAGCCAAAGTCGAAACCATCCCAAACACCACCTATAGGGCTTAAGCTTTACTGAGAGACTCGAGAAGGTAAGCCTAGTTAGAGCAATTCAAACTTCAACTCCGGTAACATGACCCTAGGACATTTGTAACGTATATCTACAGCTCTACATATACATCTAAGCTCTACAAATCACTTCCAAAACTAGGTATAACCCCTCTGCCCTATGTCTTGGCATTGAATGAATACATCCTAGATCAATTTTAAAATTGTTCTCTCATGATACCCACCCCAGGTGTTAGTGGCGGACTAGGAATTTCAAGGATGGGTGTTTGAGGTTAATAAAATATTGATAAATGGATTGACAGCTTTCGATAGATATCGGTTTTGGCGTCGATATAGAAGTTATCTCTCTGTCTTTCTAGCTCTATCCTACAAAGATTTCGAATCTACACACTTCTTCTTGTTTTTTCAAAGCTCTACGATCTATATTTCACAAAAGGCGTGATTCATTCACCAATAACGACTCAAAACAACACTAAATAAATTGATGTGTTTGGAATTTGGGATGAGACTTGGGAATTGGAAATGCACTTGTGTTGTGTCACGTGCACCGTGTGCGGACTACCTCGTCGGCCCCACCGCACCAGTGACCCGGTCACCGCCAAGCTAGAGCGCTCCCTCCCGCCTCTCGGTTCCCTGGCCACCGCGCGCTGCTGGCCTACTGCGCTCTCGGTCATGTGCTCCCTTCACGCCACCCGCTTTTTGCGTGCTGCCATGCCTCGACACATAGCCCGCCCTCTACTGCCTCCCCTTCCTTGTGCAGCCATGACTTCCTACCCATGCCGTCTCCTCCTCCCCCACGCGAATTCGTCGCCGGGAATAACCAGATACGGCAGCGTCGTGCACAGAGACGAGCGGATTTAGCGTTGCCTTGGTCGGAGATGGCGAGATTTGGACATGTCGCCTCTAACCCGCATGGACAACCACATTTCCCTATCCTGAACCCAATTTTGACTGGTCTCCATAGCCTTTGCTAGGCACTACGTTGCGGCGGCGCATGGAGGAAGGGGTGACGCGATAGTGGCGCTAGTGGAGAGGACACAGAAGCGATGTGGGGAGGATGCAGCGGCATGGGAGAGGTGGAGACGATGGACAGCGGGTGTGGGAGGGAGGAGGTGAAAGCATCTAGGCCCCTAAAAATTATTTTAGTAATAAATGACAATATGTGAATTTGAGACTAACATGTTTATTGAGTGTTTTAAAGGTTTAGTCCTGGTGATGAATATAACAACCTGGAGATGCATGCTAAAGGTCAACATGAAGATCAATATGGTTCAAAGACAAGATACAAGTAGTCTAGGATCCTTTTTGTATTTACCGGTCTTAGAAGAAAAGGATGGAAGACCGGATTTTAGGTTAAATGCTTTACTATTAAGAGGGATCATGACTAGTAGCTTGATAGCATGTTCTTGTGTCATTTGGATCAATCTAGGATCATGCATGCACCTAGAGTTTGTTTTGAAAGCCAACTAAGCTTTTCTCAGAAAAGTCGGTAGTACCGATGTTTACTTGGCGGTACTACCGCACAGCAGTATGACCGAGAAAGTGGTGTGGTACTACCGCATCCCGGTCAGACCAAAAACTAGTTGGTGGTTAATTTTTTACAGAGTGACACCCTTTGGAACTTGTTTGCTCATCTGGAAGGCGGTAGTACCGGAGTTCATTTGGCGGAACTACCATGTCGCGGTATGATCGCAAATCCTAAGCGGAACTATCGCAACCCGGCCTTTCCGAAAACTAGTAGTCGATACATTATTTTCAGAACTATCACAACAGGGCCTATTATGGACCTCAAAGGGAAGCAGTCGTATCGCCCTATTTGTCGGGACCCGAAAATACATCTCAGGAACCCTCTGTGTATGCTGAACTAGTCCCAGATCAGTAGCTAGCTCACACAGGAAACAGTGATAAAATACCATCCAATTATTCGATTTAACTAAAAAGATATCAGAGTACAAATAATAATAATAACTGGACCTTATGGTCAACGTTTAATTAACTTGCCACGCAGGACTAAAAAAACAAATAAACTCTTGCAGCGGAACGAAAGTCTTCAAAGGCCAATCAACATGCCCACAGGCAATCGAGTGGAGAACGCATCCTAATCCGCAAAACATTCATGATCCACCTGGATGAAGAACTCTTGAGCAGCTTGATATTCTTCAACTACTGATTAACCAGAGGGCACAAGCCATGAGTACTTTTGAATGTACTCAGCAAACCATAGGGAAATGTATGCAAATAGTATTCATACATGGCTTGACAAGGTTAGCTATATGGTTCTTTTGCAGAAAGCAACATTTACGATAAATACAATAAATAGATTGAAATGCGTAGTTAAAAACAATAATAAATAAGTAAACAATTTCTTTGAAACAACAAGTGAACTTTCTATTCACTTCCCAACCAAACCAATGATAAGTGAATCCACAATTCACCCATCGACACAAACCACCAAGTGAAATCCCTGTTCACCAAACAAACATTATATTCATCAAGTGAACATCTCATTCACACTCCGACTCATTTTAAAGAAACTCTATCTCCCGTGTGAAATCCCCGGACATGTCCAAAACCGAGGACGCGGCTATTCGAATAGATCAATTAACACTCTGCAGAGTTTGTACACTTTACCCATAAGATATAACCAGCGTAGCGATCACCAATCAGAACAAAACCTTTCAGAGGTTTCATCTCAACAATTGACTCTCCCATTGTACCTACAGCCACCCAAAACCTCATCATGGTTGACGTACAACATTGGACAGGGATGCGGTGAACCGTCCCTCGATGTGGCCTTAGAAAAGGATACACACCTCCACCCAAATACGGCCTGAGTAGTCAAAAGCCAAAACTCAACAACCTACTAGGTTAGGCCCGTCCCATACCAGACATGTGGTTGTACGAAAAGGCCCAGTTCAATGGCGCACAAGATTAAGTCCTTAACAAGCTACTCAGGCGAGAACTACCACAAACCCACAACATGTAGAAACACCACCACTATCCACCAACCACTCGCCTGAGCGAATACAATTTAGTTTAACCAAGACCAATGACACACCCAGCCATGGTACACAAATTTTAACACAGTGGCATACCACCACGATTCCATATATCATTAAGTCAAGATTAATCATTATGACACATGTGATGATGAACCTATCGTAACTAAGCATAACTAAGCATATATACGATACCCATGTTGGTAATATAGATATGTCCACCTAAAATTATCCATGCTAGGGTGACAAAGGATTCATGGCAATCACATAATCAAAGGAGGCATAATGACAACAGGTAATAACTAACCCCGAAACAATTTATATAAAGATATCATGCAATTGTATAAAACAATATACTTTTGAAATCATAGGTTTAATATGATCAAAGAACTACGGCTTGCCTTGGAATAAATCTTGAGATTGATCTTGATCTTGGTAGACTCCTCCTTGCTCAAAGCTTCCCGAAGTATCAACGTCTAATCACAAACAAGGCAAATAAACCAAATAAATAAATAACAGAGGCAAGACAAACTCCAAAAATGAAATAAAAATCTCAGATAGCTAGATCTTGAATTTAGATGAATTTAGGAATTTGAATGGACTGAATCGGAGTTCGGATGCAAACGATATGGGCTTTGGAAGATTGAATCTAAAAGAAACCCTAATTCTGGAACTATCCGAATTATTTCTTAATAGAAAAAATCCAGATTTACGATGTGACGCTGACGTCAGCGAGGGGCGCTTGGGCTGGGTGAACTCAACCTGACAGGTGGGCCCCGCTTGGAGGTGAGATGGCTCACGGTGGACTTGGTTCACCGAGCCCAAGTTGGGATTGGATCTGGACCACCACGTGGCAGCGCTGATTGGGCTCCACGCGGGCGATAGCGAGGCCTGAGGCTGAGGTGGCGGTGGTGGCAGTGACACGGCAAAGGCGAGGTGGTGGCGCTCGAATCCCGACGGTCCCGACGAACGGCGGTGGCTCAACGGCGGCGGGTGCTACGGGGAGGTAGAGGGCAAGGTGGGGATCACAACGGTGCGCTCACGGGTGCTCGCGGACGATCGTGGCGGCCGACGGCGACAGATCTGGGGCTCCGGTGGGCTTGCGGCGAAACCGAGGTCATCGGGAGGTAGTCCTCGTCCTTGCGAACTCGAAGGAGGCGGCGGCGAGGCTTGAGCAGCTTCGACGGCGAAGATCGAGCTCAACAGAGTTGCGGCGGTGCAAAGCTTCCTTGGTGGAACCTGGCGGCTAGGGCTTCGCTCTGGGGTCGAGGCGGCCGGGTATGGGATGCGGAGGATGCGGGCTCCCGGTCCCCTTTTAAAGCCCTGGCCGGGAGAGTCCGGGGCGGCTACGCGAGGAACGCGGCGCGACGGCGAGGCGGCTTCGACTCGGACTGAGGAGTCCCAGAGGTTGACGATGCTAACGTGGCAGGCGGTCCCACACGGCAGAGCAATGGCAATGACGGGCGCCCACTTTGACCAGCGATGGGGCGGTGGGTCCTTGCACGCGCACGCGAGGAGAGAGGACGGAGGCGGTCACAATGAACGGCAAAGCAAAGGAAACAGCCGCCTGAGAGGAGCAGCAGCATGAAAGGAACTGGGTTTCGGCCCAGCTACTATTCTGAGATTTAATAATAGTTTTTCTTTTTAGAAAATAGCTGAAAATCCAAATAAGGCTTAGAGAATAGCAAATGAACTTGGAAAAATTCTAGAAAATTCCAGAAAATATATCCAAGCTCATAGAATCCAAATAAAATAGTTTTGATAATAGTTTATGTTGACATTAATCACATTAAATTGTTTTTGACTCGGAAAATTCCAATTAAGCTTTTAACTTTAGCAGGAAAATCAAATTGTTATTTTTCTTTTAAAACTTTAAAACAGACCAAATTTTTGGGATGTTACAAACCTTCCCCCCCTTAAAAGGAATCTCGTTTTTGAGATTCAGGCTGACTAGGGAATAGGTTCTGACGTAGGTCTACCTTAAAGACTTACCAGAAACGACATTCTGAACTGGTTGAACTTCTCCTGCAGTGACATGATCCAGCCTTCCTCTTGTTGCAGTTGATGGAGTCCCGGTAGCTTGATTTGGAGTCTGAGGCACTCCTCTTCCTGCTCCTAGTAGAGAAGTCCTGGCTGGTGTGGCTCCCAAATTGAAAGGAATTGGTGTCAAGCCTTGCTTCTGCGGACGTTTGTTAGCATAGTGACCTGTCTGATGGCAATTGAAACAAGTAACTCCTACGCCGTGATTGGGGTTCCTTTGAGGTTGATTATTGTTGCTGTTGTTGACATTGGGAATTCCTGTATTTCCTGCATGGGATACTGGGGCAGGTGTTCTGAATCTAGCAGATGAATTATTGGAACGAAAAGGCTATTGAGCATTGGTTCTGGCTCTTTGCATCTGATTCTGATGGACTCCATATTGTATCATCTTCCTTTTGCGAGATTCATCCAACTCATGATGGGAATCTTCTATAAGCACGGCTTTGTTCACCATATGCTGAAAATCCACATAATCATTTCCAACAACTTGCATCTTCAAACTAGGGTTAAGTCCACGCTTGAATCGCTTCTGACGAGCATTATCTGTAGCAACATCTTCCGGAGCATAGCGAGAAAGTTGAGTGAACTTGTTGAGATATTCACACAAAGACATGTTTCCTTGCTGTAGTTCACGAAATTCATTTTTCTTCATTTCTACAATACCATCTGGAACATAGGCTTGACGAAAAGCTGTTGAAAATTCCTCCCAAGTAATGGCATACGAGTTCTCATGAGCTGCGGTGTAGTTCTCCCACCATTCTGCGGCTGTACCTTCCAATTGATGCGAAGCATAAAGAACTTTCTCACGATCATTGCATTGAGCAATGGCGAGCTTTTTCTCAACTGAACGAAGCCAATCTTCTGCGTCCAAAGGTTCTGATGAATGAGAAAATATATGCGGATGAGTCCTCATGTACTCTGATAGCTTGGAATGATGATGAGCTAGCGGCGATGGAGGAATAGCTGCTGCTTGATTACCCTGGTTGCTCTGGCTATTTTGGTTCAACATGTTGACTATTGCAGCGGTGGTCTGACTTTGTTGGGTCATCATAGCATTCATATTTTGCATCATTGCACTCAAGAATTGAGTCTGAGCTGCTAGAAGTTGTGCCATGTTTGGCTCCGCGACTTCAGGTTCTAGTGACCGGCCACTAGCATTGACATTGGCATTGGCATCATCTGACTGAGCACGGCTCGAGGTGTTGCGAGTGTCAACCATCTGCGATGATTCTCCACAGGTTTAGTAGATAAGATAGAAAAGCAATATAGTCGAGAGGGAATAGCACAATAGATGAGACAGAACAGGATGAAAAAGATGGAAACAACGTAATTAGGGGAAACAGATTATACCCAAAGGCAAAGAAGACATAGCTGAAACGCTACGAAAGCACAAATAACTCTTCAAATAAAAGCCTTAGTGTGACCGCAACATAATGCTTAACAGCAAAACTACAGCTCCCACTTACACGCAACCCAAATAAAGACCTATTGCAACAACGATCTAACAAATGCTACTAAAGACTCTAATAGGACGGCTCCCACTCTGGGCTAGAGAACGAAGACTCTTCGACTTCTGGCTCTGAGTCGCTGTAGAACACCCATGAGTTGTGTACTGCTGGTGGAGACTCTGGACGAACGGCTGGAATGAATCGATGAAGATAGTCTTGATGATTGCCGGTGACTCGACACCTTTCTTCTGGACTGGGTGGGGTAGGTGACGGCAAAGGGATTGGTGTTGGGACTGAGAATTCTCCCAACTCTTCTTCTGGCTCAGGAACAGCTGGTACTGACGCGACTTGCATCACATACTTCTGAACCAACTTGGACAAATTGATTCGGTGCAATCTGCAAATCCTTCGAACAGCTTTGCGGGCGACCTTAACTGCTGACATGTCTTCAAGCTTGTCATGGCACTTCATGTTGTGAAGACGGATCTGGCTTCCAATCCTCACGATGAAATACACACTTGTCTCGAATCCAATTGGGTGCCCCTTCACTTTCTTTTCCTTGGTGAAGTAAGTTGCACTCCTGCTTGTTCCCAAACTTTGCAACAAGCACTGAAGAACTCCAGGCCAATCTCCTCGTTGATCACGATACACTTGCACCATCTAAAGAAAATTAACAGGCAAGACGGTCAAATTAGGATTACAAATCAAAGATCAGACAAGACAAGTGACCAGATTCTAGAACAAGGTAAGAAAGAAGTAGAATAGGATAAGAATAGAATAGACTGAGATGAGAAAAGAACTAGAATAGATGAGAGAAGAACAACCATCTAAATCAAGTTAAGTTGATTTGATTTAGAAAATAAGTTTTGAAGCTTTTAGCTAAAACGACCATGCTAACTAAGGTTGCGTTCTACAGTCGATATGGCTCTGATACCACCTCTGTCGGGACCTGAAAATACATCTCAGGAACCCTCTGTGTATGCTGAACTAGTCCCAGATCAGTAGCTAGCTCACACAGAAAACAGTGATGAAATACCATCCATTTATTCGATTTAACTAAAAAGATCTCAGAGCACAAATAATAATAATAACTGGACCTTATGGTCAACGTTTAATTAACTTGCCACGCAGGGCTAAAGAAACAAATAAACTCTTGCAGCGGAACGAAACTCTTCAAAGGCCAATCAACATGCCCACAGGCAATCGAGTAGAGAACGCATCCTAATCCGCAAAACCTTCATGATCCACCTGGGCGAAGAAATCTTGAGTAGCTTGATATTCTTCAACTACTGATTAACCAGAGGGCACAAGCCATGAGTACTTTTGAATGTACTCAGCAAACCATAGGGAAATGTACGGAAATAGTATTCATGCATGTCTTGACAAGGTTAGCTATATGGTTCTTTTGCAGAAAGCAACATTTACGATAAATACAATAAATAGATTGAAATGCGTAGTTAAAAATAATAATAAATAAGTAAACAATTTCTTTGAAACAACTAGTGAACTTCCCATTCAGTTCCCAACCAAACCAATGATAAGTGAATCCACAATTCACCAATCAACACAAACCACCAAGTGAAATCCCTGTTCACCAAACAAACATTATATTCATCAAGTGAGCATCTCATTCACACTCTGACTCATTTTAAAGAAACTCTATCTCCCGTGTGAAATCCCCAGATATGTCCATAACCGAGGACGCGGCTATTCGAATATATCAATTAACACTCTGCAGAGGTTGTACACTTTACCCACAAGATATAACCAGTATAGCGATCACCAATCATAACAAAACCTTTCAGAGGTTTCATCTCAACAATTGACTCTCCCGTTGTACCTACAGCCACCCAAAACCTCATCGTGGTTGATGTACAACGTTGGACAGGGATGCGGCGAATCGTCCCTCGATGTGTCCTTAGAAAAGGATACACACCTCCACCCAAATACGGCCTGAGTAGTCAAAAGCCAAAACTCAACAACCTACTAGGTTAGGCCCGTCCCATACTAGGCATGTGGTTGTACGAAAAGGCCCAGTTCAATAGCGCACAAGATTAAGTCCTTAACAAGCTACTGAGGCGAGAACTACCACAAACCCACAACATGTAGAAACACCACCACTATCCACCAACCACTCGCCTGAGCGAAAACCATTTAGTTTAACCAAGACCAATGACACACCCAGTCATGGTACACAAATTTTAACACAGTGGCATACCACCACGATTCCATATATCATTAAGTCAAGATTAATCATTATGACACATGTGATGATGAACCCATCGTAACTAAGCATAACTAAGCATCTATACGATACCCATGTTGGTAATATAGATATGTCCACCTAAAATTATCCATGCTAGGGTGACAAAGGATTCATGGCAATCACATAATCAAAGGAGGCATAATGACAACAGGTAATAACTAACCCCGAAACAATTTATATAAAGATAGCATGCAATTGTATAAAACAATATACTTTTGAAATCATAGGTTTAATATGATCAAAGAACTATGGCTTGCCTTGGAATAAATCTTGAGATTGATCTTGATCTTGGTAGACTCCTCCTTGCTCAAAGCTTCCCGAAGTATCAACGTCTAATCGTAAACAAGATAAATAAACCAAATAAATAAATAACAGAGGCAAGACAAACTCCAAAAATGAAATAAAAATCTCAGATAGCTATATCTTGAATTTATATTAATTTAGGAATTTCAATGGACTGAATCGGAGTTCGGATGCAAAAGATATGGGCTTTGGAAGATTGAATCTAAAAGTAACCCTAATTCTGGAATTACCCGAATTATTTCTTAATAGAAAAATCTGGATTTACGACGCGGCGCTGATGTCAGCGAGGGGCGCTCGGGCTGGGTGAACTCAACCTGACAGGTGGGCCCCACCTGGAGGTGAGGTGGCTCACGATGGACCTCACCGAGCCGGGCGGTTGGGATTGGATCTGGACCACCACGTGGCAGCGCTGACTGGGCTCCACGCGGGCGATAGCGAGGCACAGGGCTGAGGTGGCGGCTAAGCTGGCAGGTGACATGGTGCAGGCGGTGAGGCTGGTGGCGCTCGGATCCCGACGGTCCCGGCGAACGGCGGCAGCTCAACGGCGTCGGGTGCTACGGGGAGGTAGAGGGCGAGGTGGGGATCACAACGGTGCGCTCACGGGTGCTCGTGGACGATCGTGGCGGCCGGTGGCGACGATTAGGCGGAGCTTGGGCCTCGGGCGCGACGGATCTGGGGCTCCGGTGGGCTTGCGGCGAAACCGAGGTCACCGGGAGGTAGTCCTCGTCCTTGTGAACTCGAAGGAGGCGGCGGCGAGGCTTGAGCAGCTTCGACGACGAAGAACGAGCTCAACGGAGTTGCGGCGGTGCAAAGCTTCCTTGGCGGAACCTGGTGGCTAGGGCTTCACTCCGGGGTCGAGGCGGCCGGGTATGGGATGCGGAGGATGCGGGCTCCCGGTCCCCTTTTAATGCCCTAGTCGGGAGAGTCCGGGGCGGCTACGCGAGGAACGCGGCGCGACGGCGAGGCGGCTTCGACTCGGACTGAGGAGTCGCAGAGGTTGACGATGCTGACGTGGCAGGCGGTCCCACACAGCGGCAATGACAATGGCTTCGGCGACGGGCGCCAGACCCACCGTGGTGGTGGCAGTGGGTCCTTGACGCGCGTGGGGGAGAGAGGACGAGAGGCTGCGGCGGAACGGGCCGAAGCAAGGAAACAGCCGCACAGAGCAAAGCAGCATGAAAGGAACTGGGTTTCGGCCCAGCTACTATCCTGAGATTTAATAATAGTTTTTCTTTTTAGAAAATAGCTGAAAATCCAAATAAGGCTTAAAGAATAGCAAATGAACTTGGAAAAATTCTAGAAAATTCCAGAAAATATATCCAAGCTCATAGAATCCAAATAAAATAGTTTTGATAATAGTTGATGTTGACATTAATCACATTAAATTGTTTTTGACTCTGAAAATTCCAATTAAGCTTTTAACTTTAGCAGGAAAAATCAAATGGTTATTTTTCTTTGAAAACTTGAAAACAGACCAAATTTTTGGGATGTTACACTATATGAATGGAATGACCAGAGGGCGGAACTACCGCATGATCAACAGAGGTATCACTGTGCCGCATTTTCAACGGCTAGATCAGAGACATTAATTGCATCTACGCTAGCCGTTACTGTGCAGTTAGAGGAAGTGCGGTAGTACCAGCCGATGAACAGCGGTACTACCGCTCGTGCTGAAACTTCGAGGTTTTGCCTCCAATGGTCGAATTTGTTTGTTAGGGGTATAAATACCCCTCCGCCGGCTCAAGGACAATAGAGAGAGACCTCATTTAATATCCTTGAGCTAAAAGCATTCTCTATACACGTCATATAGACTTGTTGCATTCATTGTGAGGTTGTTGAGCAAAATTCAAGTGCATTAATTCTAGATTGATCCTTAGCACTTGATTGCCGTCAAGCAAAAATTGTGGTTCTTTACTCTTGGTGTTTGCCAACACCTAGATGGCTTGGCGGGAGTTTGCGCGGTGATCTCTTCAAGGAGAATGTGAAGAGGCCCAGTGCCAAATTATGAGTGGTTCGGTGTTCGCCATCTTCAGAGCGGAGGAAGAACAACCACTAGGGAAATCGAGGAGTAAGGCTTAATTTGTGGAGCCAGTCCAAGTTGCTTGGGCTTTCCTCAATATGGACTAGTGAAGACCGACAAGTCTTCGATACCACGACAAAACATAGCGAGACATCTTTTGGTTACTTCTTTGCCTCTACTTTCCTCGTTTATATTTCTAGCAAATTGAGATTGTCTTATTTAGTTGTGCTAGAAATATATTTGTAGAGACTTGTCTTGTGGTGTCTTAGCTTTACTAGAATTGAGTAGGTCTTTAATTACAATATAAATCTTGCTTAACTCTAAAATGATAGGAATTAGTTTTAGAAAGCAAAAATATTTTAGAACCTCTTATTCACCCCCCCTCTAGTCGGTTATCCTTAATCCTACAGGTGGTATTAGAGCTTGGTCTCTCATTGATTTAGACTTAACCATCCAAGAGAGAAAAGGATGGCTAGTTGTAACATACTCAAGTTAATCAATAATAATTAGTATGCATCTCATTAACATGCATGCTGTTTTTGAATCATTTGCATTGTTTATTGCACTTGGAAAATCTTAATCAAAATATTAAACATACAACTTAAAGTTAAGTTCCAAAAGAAAATAGAAACAAAAACCTATGAACATCGTATAAAAATAATTTATTCAAATACTATAATATTTATCATGAATTAATATAATTTTTAACAAATTTTTGGAACTCAATTCAACCCCCAGAAAACTCAAACTCTTTTCAATAACCTATTTCAAGTTTGAATTTAAATTGTACAAATTAAGTCATGAGCGGTGGGTTTTGAAATTTTATATGGGTACTAGGATGTCCCAGGAACCCCTCTGAATTATTTCAGAATTTATAGAATTTTATTTCTATTTTTAGAGCCTCGGTCAAACTTGCTGCTTAGTGGTCAAAGTGATTTGGGGATTCAAACCCTTGCACTGTTGATCTGACCGGACCCAACCTAACTTGACTCGACCCAACCATCTCCCGTTCGGACCTGTCCGAACAACACCCTTGCGCGTGATCGTCCGATCCTGATCGAAGGGCTCGAACGCAGCGTCCGATCGGACCGAGCGCATCGCACCGCACCACCTCACTTGACCGGACCACTTAAACGCACCCGCGCGCCCAGACCGCAGGATTTGGAACCAACCATTGGATTTGAGTGGCCGTTCGGACCAGTCCGAACACCACCGCTTCTAGACCATTAAACCTTGATCGAATGGCCCGTGTTGATTGGGTCGTTCGGACCATCCAAAGATGCCGCGCATCTGGACCGTCCGCTCTTGGTCGTGTGGTCCACACAACACAGCTCTGATCCACGCCATTGGAGTTCACCGCACCCTTTCGCCTTGTGTCTCTAACCGCCTGGGCCCGCATGTAAGGGTTATCTACCTCCTCTCGTTGGCTCGTGCGTAGAATCTTCACTCCACGTTGCCGCCATGCGCTGCCATGCTCCATTATCGTCGTGATGCACCACCGTTCTTGACCAGTCCTGGAGCACCGCCACTTAACGTCGCCTTTGTTTTCGTCATTTTTCTAAGCTAAAACCCCCTTGGCCCTCTCTTTTCTCCTCATTCCTCCTCTCGGTGGCTGAGGAGGAAGAGGCTCCTTCTTGCATCTTCCGAGGGTAAGCTAGAAGCTATGGTGTCCCTCATCCTCTAATTTGTGTGGCATTTCCATTTTCGTTGATGCCGACCTTTGCCTTGGTGTGTAGATCTCAGGACAAGGACGTGTCATTTTGGCTCTAAAGCGCGCCCATGACTAATCCTTGTTGCCATTCTCGTCTCCGGTGAGATCCTCTCCATTACTAATCCTTGTTGCCATTCTCGTCTCCAGTGAGATCCTCTCCATTTCTTGCGCGTCACAATGTGTCCTAGGGTCTAACTAAGTTTTCCCCTCAATTTATCGCTTGCTTGCTTCACAGGAGATTTTGGATTTTGGGTTTGCCCCATTTTTGGCCAAAAGTATCCTTTTCCTTCCCATTGCCGTTCTAGTGAGTGGTTCTTCAATTCCTTGCTTGGAGACCATCTTTTGGCCTCACTCAAGCTTTCTAAACTAGTATTTTTCAGATTCCTTAAGCAGGTTGTCTCCTCCACAGAATACCCTACCACCACCGTAGCCATTACCGGCGATTGCTTCTCTCCAAGCTTCTCCGATCTCCTTGTCGCCTCGGTAAGCTCTAACGCACCTCACCTTCGCTCATGCTTGCTTTCTTTTGCTCATTTCACCCTCAGGTTGGCACATGCATTTTGCCGTTTAGCTCGCCGCCACTCGCCGTCAGCTAGCCGCCGTTTCAGGCCACTTCAACCGCTCCAACCACCACCATTAGATGCGCAATAGTATTAGGGATCCATTCAAGTCCTCGAGATCTCTTGTTGTGGGCGGAGTCGCTTTGTGGGGCTTGGTGGCCGGCCTTCGTTGTGTCTAAATTTCAATCAAACCGTAGTTCATTAATTAACCAAATCTCGTTTGTTTTAGCGCTAATCATTGTTTAGATTCTTTAATGTCTGTCTTAATGCACTAATAGCGGTATGACAAGTGGGCCCGTAAGTTAAGTGGTTAGGTTCTTGAGCTGTGCACCCGGTGAACTTGCATTGTGCTGTGGACGTTGGTCCATACACTGTTTTTGTGAACCAGGTCAATGACATGAGGGGCCCACCTGTCGGTTTTAACTGAAAATTAGATGGAAAATGAAAAGTAACACTATGCACTGGACCCCATCTGTCATAGGCTGCGGCTAGGTAGACTTCGGTGAGAAAAAGAATTAAATGCTTATAGAAATTCCAAAAGGATTTAGTTGTACACTAAAAATACATTTAACTCCAAAATTGCATAACTAATTCATATCAACTCCAAAAATAGTGAAACCAATTTTGATAATTTTTATTTTAAGTGAAATTTATTTTAAAATAGGTTTCAACCTTGTCCCTACCACAGAAAATATAGTTGTGGACAACGATCTAAAACTGAGTTATTTTTGAACTAGAAAAGAC
Source organism: Phyllostachys edulis (assembly GCA_036346405.1). Classification (NCBI taxonomy): domain Eukaryota; kingdom Viridiplantae; phylum Streptophyta; class Magnoliopsida; order Poales; family Poaceae; genus Phyllostachys; species Phyllostachys edulis. The sequence goes on from CM070552.1 coordinate 48,698,479, forward strand.
TATTAACTTTGAAAATTCATAACTAATTCATAAAAAATCCAAATGAGATAAACTCAGTTATTTTGGTCTTACAAAATTATTCTCTATTTATCTATGTAATCCTTTTTCCCACCATTGCTCTACAAATTTGTGCCAAATATTTAAATTCGGATGAACAGTAACCAATTGCTATTTTCTGGATTTTCCAGAAAATCTAAAATTCAAACTGCTATAACTTCACATACTAAATCCAAATGGAATGAATATTTCACCTAAATTCATCTAAAATCATGATCTACCCACTGTATAAATTTCATGCATTTTTGAGTATTTTGAACTTTCGACTTATTTGTTGTTGATTGCAATATCGTTCTTTCGATAGATTTCTCGACGATACGAACGTATTCATGAGTATAACTTGAGATTGAATAAGTGGTACAGCAAAGGTGCGAGCACCCTCCTCTTGATCATATTGCTCCTACTGATTTTAAAATGTTTTGTATGGTTTTTAATCTCGTCATTGCATGCCATTTCGAAAAGTATGTTCATGGGTAGAAGTAGTTAATTTTCTACTTGCTACATTGGCCCTCCTTTGAATGTTGATTACCCCTTTTTACCTTGAATGATTAAGGATATATGTTATATGGGAATGGTTACTAATTTGTAGCATGTTGCTTAGCCATGCTAGTAGTTATAGTCGAAAACGGTTGATGGAGCTAGTCCATCGGCCGATGGATTGAATCGAATCTTGATGAAATTTGAGGATTATATGGATTGAATTAAGTTGTATTTGAGGAATATATCCAGATCTTCGCATCTGATTCTTGTGGACTTGTTGGGTAGCTGTTGTTGTATGTTGGACTTGGACGAGTGATAGGTTGATGAAGGGAATGATCCTGGATTCGTGTAGCCCCATCTGGGTATTTGAGGACCAGTCTATGGTGTGATGAATCAAGTCTTACGTACAACCACACGCCGGGTTTATAGGCGATGGCTTGGCTTAATAATTTGTTGTGTGTTAGCTATCAAAACACAATCAGATTGACAATTTTGTTGTTTAGGTTTAATAGCTCTCTTGTCAATCTAGTGGGGGCATGTTAAATTTTTCTTTCTTGCCCTTAAGGATCTTTAGCGTATGTCGGATTATTGCACAAGGGACTTACTTACATAACGGGGTTCACCCATGGTGCTAGGCGACTTCTGTCTACTATGGGGTTATGATCCTCGGGTGGGTTGATAGTTAGGACATGACATTGTAACGACCTCATTATGCTATCTCAGTCACACTCCAAAGGAAGAGTGCATTGGCCGACATTGAGAGGTATGCATATCGTGTGGGTAAAGCTGTACAACTCTGCAGAGAACTAAATCTATTCGAATAGTCGTGTCCCCGGTCATGGACATCACTTGTGGGAAAGCATGCACAGTTAGCTTGTGGCAAATTAGGTTTGGGTTATGGTTGGAAATGTTACGTCATTATGTTAGTTTGTTTACATCTGAAATGTTATCATGAACGCGAAGTTCGCGTGTTAATTTGTTATGGAATGAATTGTGTCACGAATGGGATGTTCATGTGTTGATTATATTTGGAGATTATACTGTTGTTGATCATTACTTACTGTTATACAATGTTTCCTAAATGTTTTAAAAATGACAATTTGAATCTATATTGTTTATCTAAATGCAACACTTGCTCTATGCCAAAAATTGACTAGTGTAGTAGCATTCCTTTGATACTTACATGCATCCTTATTTTTCTTGAAAAGTCTCATGAGTACAACTTTGTACTTTAACGGCTTATCCATTTGTTCAGGTGAGAACGACGGGTGCAACGGCTTTAACTCCAATTGGTTGCTTGCGGTTGTGGGCATGCCAACTCGGTTATTCCCTTTTTATTCCAAGTTTGTTTTCCGTTGCGATTTATCATTTGATAACTACTTTTGGCCAATTGGCCCTCTTATGCAATCTTGTACTTAAAGGTTCTATTTAATGATGTTGTATTTACGATTCCATTATTCTTGTATATTGTGTATAGATGTGAATGCAATGTTGTGTTAGGATATGTGCATGTTAGCCACTGATCCTTGGGAGCTAACATGAGACACACATCCGGGCACTCGGAATCGCTTTCGTTTCTCGTTAAGTGTTGCGCTTTTGGTGTAATCACTTAGCTTGGAACGGGCACGATCCCGGGGTGACCTCACACTAGTGAGGGAATTGCTATAGGAAAGGATCCTTTATTTGATGGCTCAAATTATGCTTATTGAAAAATTAGAATATCTATTTATTTAAAGGACATGAGTCCGAGCATATGAAAAATCATAAATGAGGGTTGCGTTATGCCTCTTGATCCACTACATCCCACGGAACTTGAGGGACATAATACTCATTTAGATGCTCAAGCAATGAATGCTCTTTTTGGTGTTTTGAACGCGGATGAGTTCAATAGAGTGAGCAATTTAGAAACCACTCATGATATTTGGACTACCCTATCGGAAATCCATGAGAAAACATCTACGGTCAAAGATGCCAAATTGCATAGGCTCCAGATTAAGTATGAGATATTTATAATGTTGCCACATGAGGGTATAAATGAAATGTACTCTCGCCTCAACAACATTGTAAATGAACTCAAAGTTTTGGTACTAACTTGCTTGATGCTGATATTGTGCGCAAGATGTTTAGGGCTCTACTGGACAAATACAAGACGTTGGTGACACTTTTTCTCAACTCTCCCGAGTTACCGAGAATGATGCCAACCAGACTCTTGGGGAACCTCATAACAAATGAGTTGTACAAGAAAGACAAGGAGGAGCTTTTGGGGTCATCTTCCTCGAAGAAAAAAAATTACTGCTTTCAAGGCAAAAGTGGAATCAAGTGATGAAGAGGATGAAGAATAAGACTCCAAAGAAGAGTTTGCTCTCCTTGTGAGGAGAATGAAGATATTCATGAGAAGACGCCCATATCGAAGCTTTAACTTTGAGAAAAACAAGAAAAGACAATCCTCAAGTGACAACAAGTGTTATAGCAATATTTGTTGCTATAAGTGCGATAAGAAGGGGCACATTGCCTCCAATTACCCAAACAACAAGGATGACAAGGGAAAATCATCAAAGAAGAAGGAATACAACAACAAGAAGAAGCTTTTCAAAAAGATTCACAAAGATAGCAAAAATAAAGCTCATATTGGAGAATGGGATTCCGATAAAGAATATTCAGATTCTGACTCTGATTCTAATGATGAAGGTCCTCTAAGAAAAGAGGACTTGTTGGCATCGCCATCAAGGAAGCGTCGTTGCTATTCTCCACTCCTACTTGCCTTGTGGCAAAAGGAGATAAGGTAAAATCCATTAATGATAATGAACCTTCATATGATGAATTAATGGATATGCTTGAAAAATTAAATGAATATCTTGGAAAAGAGATGTCAAAATTTAAAGTCTTAAAGAAAGAGTATATCTCCCTAAAATACTCTTATGAGGAACTAAAGAAGGCTCATGACTCTCTTCTTCTAAAAGATATTGAAAAATCTCATTCGGATGTTGGAATTGCTTACAATTTAATGAATGAGATGTCTAGAGTAGAAGTTGCTTCAAATGCTTTATCCATGTCTAGCACTTCTACATCATGTGATGATTTTTTATCCATACCATGTTGCTCTAAAAATGATTCAATTGCTAATATGGCTAACACATGTGATGCATTGCTCATTGTTGAAAATCATGAATTAAAAGAACAAGTCACCAAGCAAAGTAAGAACTTGAAAAATGCTTCAACGGTAAAGCAACTCTTGACAAGCTATTGAGTGAGCAAATGTGCTCATTCAACAAGGAAGGACTTGGGTTCATTCCCAAGAAAGGTAAGAAGACAATTTACAAGCCCGCAAGGTTTGTAAAACAGAATGGCAAATATTGCAATAAATACCGTAATATAGAACATTTGTCAAATGCATGCTAAAATGTTAATACTAAGTCTTATGGCATTTACGATTCTTGCTACATGCTTACAAAGTCTTATGGCATTTACGATTCTTAGTAGCAAAATTTATTGGCACTTCAATTTTAGGTGCCCAAAACCTTGGTCACTAACCTCCAAGGACCTAAACAAATTTGGGTACCTAAAAGAACTTAATTCTTGTTTTGTAAGTGAACTACAAGACCGATGAAAAATATTAGGTGCTTCATAGTGGATGCACTCAACATACGACCGGCAATAGAAAAATGTTCACCACATTCGAGAATGGAAAAGGAATTGACAAGATCACATTTGGTGATAATAGGAAAGGAATGGTAATAGGATTGGGTAAAATTGTTATCTCAAATAACCTTTCCATTTCTAATGTATCTTTAGTTGAATCACTAAATTTCAATTTGTTATCTGTTGCTCAAATATGTGATCTTAGCTTGATTTGCTCATTCTCTAATGAGGTATTTTAATTTCAAATGAAAAGGATAATTCTTTAGTTTTCAAAGGATTTATATTTGAAAATCTTTATTTGGTTGATTTTTCTTCAAATGATTCAGGCTTGAAAACTTGTTTGATTGCAAAAACCTCTTTGGGTTGGCTTTGGCAAAGAAGGCTAGCTTATGTTAGCATGATTCAACTTAAAAAACTTTTCAAACATGATTTTGTTGTTGGCTTGAAAGATGTGAAGTTTGAGAAGAATATACTTTATAGTGCTTGTCAAGTCAAGAAACATGTCGCAAATTCTCATCCTTCCAAAAGTATCATGTCAACTTCTAGACCATTAGAACTCTTACATATGAATTTATTTAGGCCAACAACCTATAAAAGTATCGGGGGAAATAGCTATTGTCTAGTTATCGTGGATGATTACTCTAGATACACATGGGTATTCTTCCTAGATGACAAAGCCGAAACTTCCGGAATTTTCAAGTGTTTTGCGAAAAGGGCTCAAAATGAATTCGATTTCAAAATTAAGAAAATCCGTAGTGATAATGGTTCCGAGTTCAAAAACACTAAAGTTGAAGACTTTTGTGATGAACCTAGAATAAAGCATTAACTTTTCACAACCTACACTCCGGAGCAAAATGGAGCTGTAGAAAGAAAAAATCAAACATTAATTGAAATATCTAGGACAATGCTTGATGAATATAATACATCCAATAGATTTTGGGCGGAAGCAATTAATACCGCTTGACATGCCATAAATTATCTTTATTTGCATCGTCTTTTGAAAAAGACTTCTTGTAAACTTTTTGTTGGAAGAAAACCAAACATCTCCTATTTTCGTGTCTTTAATCACAAATGTTATATTTTGAAAAAGGGTGTTCGTCTTTCAAAATTTGCAAGTCGATGCGATGTTGGTTTCTTACTTGGATATTCTTCAAATAGTAAAGATTATCGTGTCTTCAATCAAAACTCCGGTTTAGTTGAAGAAAAACATGATGTTCAATTTGATCGAACTAACGGCTCTCAAGAAGAGCAACAGAACTTGAATGATGTAGTAAATGAAGCTTTAAGACAAGCTATGGAGAACATGCAAATTTGGAGATATCAAGCCAAAAGAAGATCCAAATAATCCACCATATGAAGCTTTAAGACAAGCTATGGAGAACATGCAAATTTGGAGATATCAAGCCAAAAGAAGATCCAAATAATCCACCATCTTCCACTCAAATTGAACATCCTGCCTCTTCCACAACAAGTCAAATTCAAATTGATGAAGAGGACAACAAGGAAGATGATCAACTGTCCAACCTACCACCAATAATACATAATGCAATTGCAAAAGATCATCTAATAAATCAAATATTGGGTGATGTAAGTAAGGGTGTTCAAACTCGATCTCGTATCGCTTCTTTTTGTGAACATTACTCTTTTGTCTCTTTTGTTGAGCCAAAACATATAGAAGAAGCACTCGATGATCCGGATTGGGTGAATGCAATGCATGAAGAACTCAATAACTTCATCTGGAATGAAGTTTATACAATGGTGGATAGGTCCAAGGAACACAACGTAATCGGTACAAAATGGGTCTTTAGGAACAAGCAAAATGAAAGCGGAATGGTTGTGAGAAACAAAGCGAGATTGGTCGCTCAAGGATTCTCTCAAGTCGAAGGTTTGGATTTTGGTGAAACTTTTGCTCCCGTAGCTAGACTTGAATCAATTCGGATATTACTTGCTTTTGCATCATGCTTTGATATTAAATTATTTTAAATAGATGTTAAAAGTGCTTTTCTAAATGAAAAAATATCCGAACTTGTCTTTATTGAGCAACCTCTCAGTTTTGAAGATCATGATAATCCTAATCATGTCTATAAACTCTCCAAGGTGTTCTATAGCCTTAAACAAGCTCCTAGAGCATGGTATGAATGCCTTAGGGACTTTCTAGTTTTAAAAGGATTCAAAATTGGGAAAATTGATTCAACCTTGTTCACTAAAGTTTTAGATGGTGATTTCTTTGTATGCCAAATTTATATTGATGATATCATTTTTGGGTCTAATAATCAAGAGTTTGGTGATGTGATATCTTGGGAATTTGAAATGTCCATGATCGAAAAACTTAGCTATTTTCTTGGATTTCAAATCAAGCAACTCAAAGATGGAACCTTTGTGAGTCAAACGATATACACAAAAGATTTGATCAAAAGGTTTGGCATGAAAGATGCAAAACCCATCAAGACTCTCATGACAACCAACAGTCGTCTCGACCTTAATGAAGGAGGTAAACTGGTAGATTTAAAGCTTTATAGATCTATGATTGGTAGTTTGCTTTATCTTACCGCATCTAGGCCCGATATCATGTTTAGTGTTTACATGTGTGCACGTTTTCAAGCAACACCAAAAGAATATCATTTAGTGGCTATAAAAAGAATTCGAAGATATTAAAAGCATTCCTCTAGCATTGGCTTATGGTATCCCAAAGGTGCAAAATTTGATTTAGTTGGATATTCGGATTCCGATTATGCGGGTTGCAGAGTGGATATAAAAGCACATCGATTAGTTGTCAATTATTAGGAAGATCCTTAGTATCATGGTCATCCAAGAAATAAAATTCCGCAGCTCTATCCACCGCCGAAGCCGAATATGTTTCCACGGGTAGTTGTTATGCTCAATTGTTATGAATGAGGCAAACTTTGATGGATTATGGAATCAAATTCCATAAAATACCTCTATTGTGTGATAATGATAGTGCTATGAAAATAGCCAATAATCCATTCCAACACTCAAGAACCAAGTATATAGATATACGCTACCATTTCTTGAGAGATCATGTGAGCAAGGGAGATATTAAAATTAGCCACATTCGGACTGAAAACCAATTAGCGGATATTTTCATCAAATCATCAGATGAAGGCCATTTATGCAAGTTGAGAAATGAATTAAATATCATAGACGATTCAAATATTGCTTGAACTCATGCCTCATGCACTTTGTTTCTATTTGGTGTTATTTGATGCTTTCAAGAAAGATATTTTCAAATATTTTACTAAAAACCTCGATGTTCATAAAAATTATGTTCTTAGATTTTCATTAGTCTCTTCAATACATAATGATCCTGAATGATATTTATTTGAGTACAAAAGTAGGGATCATTTGCATATTTCTTAAATCCAAGATCTATCCTTGAAGTTCCAAAAAAATCGAAACTATCGGCGACTTAACAACGGTACAACCGCTTTGCGGTATTACCAGCGTGCGAGTTGAGGTCCTACCGCGTCGGTTGTAAAAGGAATTAACTGCCTTCACACGGGTCTTTACCCCTTCGTCTCTTCCCAAGCGATCGTTCCGTAGCCCCTCTCTCTCTCTTACTCTCTCATCGAAGAACACTCAAACCCTCTCGAGAAACCCTCAAATCTCTTCGAGTTTTCTTCAATTTCTGTTGATCTCTTGCGACCTAAGGGTCCCTCTCCCTCGGATCTCAAGGTAAACATACCTTTAATCCCCTCTTTTGCCTTTTTGAAAACCCTAGGTCACAATTAGTTTTAACCAAGAATGTGGATGTTTGAATGAGTTTTTCTTGGGCAAATTGCACAACTAGTGTCCTGAGATGTCTATGCATCTGTTCTATGGATTCAATCCATTAGAGACACCAGAAAAATCCAAACAATTCTGTGCCCTATAACGTGTTCAGAGTAAGCGGTACTACTGGCTCGTCGTCTGTGGAACTACATGCGGTCTTGATCGTACCAAGACCGATGCAGTACTTCCGCATCTCGGTATTACCGCCATTTGCACGTAGGTACTACCGATTTCTCTCACAAAATAGCCAGTTCATTCGATTCGACTTTAAACCGACTTTGGTTGATCTGTAATCTGTCCTCTCTGTTTGAAGATGCCTAGGACCAGGATCGCCACTCGCAAGTCCTATGGCGCTCCGAGAGCTCCGCGATCAAGTGGTCAAACCTCCTATTCTTCTCAGCTGCCTGCATCTCCTACTCTTGATCAAGAAAATCTAGAGAAATTCAGAAAGAAAGAGAAGATAGAGGCAAAGCTCCTCCTACTGATGATTCAGAAAATGAGGAGAGTTCAACCCAGACAAAAACTGAGTCTGAAGCAGGAACTGAATCTGATGAGGAAATGGGAGAGCCTGAGGAGCAACGAATCAATTTGAGGATGATCAGAGGAAATGAATACGCTATAATGCGTCACGGAAATCAGTTTGTGCTCCCAAAGTCTTCTACAAATCCTAAGTTCCACACTAATTTTCAGGAGTTGGTTTATGAATAGATGTATGGCCCCCACAGGCGGTTTGCTGATCATAAATTTGTGGATTGGGTACATCTAAACCCCCTGGACAAGTACGATGGAACATATCGGCTATTCAAAGGGCCAGTATCCATGACCTAGTAGCGCTAAAATGCGACTACGATGAGGAGATAATTAGGCAATTCTATGCTACTTTATATATATCTCCTGATTTCAGTCAGATGGCATGGATGACAAGGACCACTTACTTGGATTGCCAGATGCACGAGTTTGAGCTAGCCTTAAGGATAGAGTCAAGCAGATTTGAGAAAGTTTATGACAGACCTGCCCTTTTGGTTCCAGCCTGGACAGAGTACTTTGATGAAAATATCATATATACTCCAAAAAGATAGGCGGTCTCCTGCCAATTCCCAGCTTGGTCAACAGGATAATTAACCATACCATTCTCTGTAAGAGCGGGAATTTTGATGCCATTAGAGGTCATGCTTGGAATTTGATAGATAATATCATGCACGGCAGAAAATTTGATGTGGTCGATGTTATCCTTCGAGAGATAGCTTCTTCCAAGTATGATCGAGTCAAAAGAATCAATTATGCTCCTTACATCATGGCTTTGATCATCTGAAAGACTGGATATCATGGAGGCTTGGGATCTGTCCACAAGCCATATAAGCCACGCGAGGATCCTCCTATTCCTACAGCTCCTCATCCTCAGGGTCAACAAAGAGAAGATGCTCAAGAAGAAGAACAAGTTTATCTTTCTCAGATCTATTCAGCTATTCTCGAGATTAGAAATCATCAGCAAGAATTTTAATCTGAAACCAACAATAGGCTGGCTGCATTGACAGAAAGTGTGAGTGCTCTTGAGCAAGCCTTATCTACTCCAGCTTGTTATGGACGTCGTTGCCTCAACACTCCTCCTCAAGATCCACTTCAAACTTCAACCTCTCAAGCTCTACCACCTCCTCAAGATCCAGGCGAATGACTTTTTGGTACTTTGATGCCAAAGGGGCAGAAGAAAAGGATATAAGGGTGAATGGGGAGAAGCAAAGAAGTCTAGAAGTCTAGCAAATTATTATCTACTCTATAATACCTATATAAGTGTCTTTTTATGATGTAATGGACTTGTGAACCTTGTTATGCTATTATGCTCTTATGACTTCATGGTAATATTGTTAAACTTGGTATTAGTACTTGGTAATATAGTTAAGTTATTCTCGGTGAATTGCAATCTCTATCTTAGTTATTTATAGTATTGTCAATTCCCTCAAGTTTCAACAAGCAAAAGAAACTCCGCCAAATATTTTCAAAAATCTCTATATGTGCTTGCAAAAGCATCTTCTCATTTATATGCACATATTTAGGGTGAGCTTTCTTTGAAATGACTTTAAATAACAAATAATTCTCAACACTCATTTAAGCTTATCGCCTTGGTCGGAGATGGTGAGATTTGGATATGTCGCCTCCAACCCACATGGACAACCACATTTCCCTATCCTAAACCCAATTTTGACTGGTCTCCACAGCCACTGCTAGGCACGACGTTGCGGCGACGCACGGAGGAAGGGGGTGGCGCGATAGTGGTGCTAGTGGGGAGGACACATAAGCCATGTGGGGACGATGCAGCGGCATGGGAGAGGTGGAGACGATGGACAGCGGGTGTGGGAGGGAGGAGGTGAAAGCATCTAGGCTCCTAAAAATTGTTTTGGAAATTAATGACAATATGTGAATATGGGACTGACATGTTATTGAGTGTTTTAAAGGTTTAGTCCCAGTGATAAATATAACAACCCGGAGATGCATGCTAAAGGTCGACATGAAGATCAATATGGTTCAAAGACAAGGTACAAGTGGTCTAGGATCCTTTTTGTATTTACCGGTCTTAGAAGAAAAGGATGGAAGACCGGATTTTAGGTTAAATGTCGTAATATTAAGAGGGATCATGACTAGTAGCTTGGTAGCATATTCTTGTGTCATTTGGATGAATCTAGGATCATACATGCACTTAGAGTTTGTTTTGAAAGCCAACCAAGCTTTTCTCAGAAAAGTCGGTAGTACCGACATTTACTTGGTGGTACTACCGCACAGCAGTATGACCAGAAAAGTAGTGCGGTACTACCGCAACTTGGTCGGACCAAAAACTAGTTGGCGGATCGTTTTTTACAGAGTGACACCCTTTGGAGTTTGTTTGCTCATCTGGAAGGCGGTAGTACCGGAGTTCATTTGGCGGAACTACCACGTCGTGGTATGACTGCAAATCCTAAGCAGAACTACCACAACCCAGTCTTTCTGAAAACTAGTAGGCGGTACGTTATTTTTAGATAGGGCCGGTTATGTACCTCAAAGGGAAGCGGTCGTACCGCCCTATATGAACGGAATGACCGGAGGGCGGAACTACTGCATGATCAACGGTGGTAGTAACGTGCCGCATTTTCAACGGCTAGATCATAGACATTCAGGGGTGGAGCTGGGCCTCGGGCGTCTCGGGCCATGGCCCGAGGCCCAGCGAAAAAACACCAGCCAAAGAAAAAAATAAAACGTGAAAAATCAGTGTAAATTAATACTTCGGCTGAAATCCTATTGGGCCGGCCCGAGGCGTTAGGCTGGGTTGGCTCCGCCCCTGTAGACATTAATTGTGTCTACACTAGCCATTACTGTGCAGTGGAGGAAGTGCAGTAGTACCGACCGATGAACGGTGGTACTACCGCTCGTGTTGAAAACTTCAGAGGTTTGCCTTTGACGGTTGAATTTATTTGTGGGGGGTATAAATACCCCTCCACCAGCTCAAGGACAGTAGAGAGAGACCCATTTAACATCATTGAGCTAAGAGCATTCTCTCTACACCTCATATACACTTGTTGCATTCATTGCGAGGTTGTTGAGAAAAATTCAAGTGCATTCATTCTGGATTGATCTGTAGCACTTGATTGCCGTCAAGCGAAGATTGTAGTTCTTTACTCTTGGTGTTTGCCAACACCTAGACGGCTTGGTGGGAGTTTGTGTAGTGATCTCTTCAAGGAGATTGTGAAGAGGCCCGGCGCCAAATTGTGAGTGATTCGGTGTTCACCATCTCTGGAGCGGAGGAAGAACAACCACTAGTGAAATCGAGGAGTAAGGCTTAATTCATGAAGCCGGTCCAAGTTGCTTGGGCTTTTCTTAACGTGGACTAGTGAAGACTGGCAAGTCTTCGATACCACGGCAAAACATAGCAAGTCATCTTTTGGTTATTTCTTTGCCTTTACTTTCCGCATTTATATTTCTAGCAAATTGAGATTATCTTATTTAGTTGTGCTAGAAATATATGTGTAGAGACTTGTCTTGTGGTGCCTTAGCTTTACTAGAATTGAGTAGGTCTTTAATTGCAATATAAATTTTGCTTAACTCTAAAATTATAGGAATTAGTTTTAGAAATAAAAAATATTTTAGAACATCCTATTCACCCCCCCCTCTAGTCGGTTATCCTTGATCCTACAGGAGGGGGGGCGACGACGCCGCGACAGTGCACAAAGAGGAGCACAAGCAGAGATGGGGGCGAAAGGAGGGAAGCCCACAAGGAGGAGGAGGTACAGAGTGGTGTGGGGAGGCGGACCACGCCTAGGGCCGGATTGTAAACAAAATGGATGTGGGAAACATGTCGAAGAATCTGGACATTTCTCGAAGGACCTAGTTGCTATTTTGTCTCGGTGGGGGAACAAACTGATCCAACTGCTAGTATACATTAGGAGCAAGATCGGACGGTCGAAAATAAGAGGATGACATGGCACAACATTTTTGCTGGGAATCCCCCAACTACTCCCTCCGGTTAACAAAAACAAGTCGTTTTGGAATGCTTTCAGTCAAACTTTAGAAACTTTGGTCATCGATACCTTTTTAAATATTTAGATTAGATACATAAAGAACATATGTGTAGATCCGTATCGAAAAGTACTATCATAATATTACAATTTTATTGGAATTTTTTAAAATATATTAACATAGTAATTAGTGGTCAAAGTTGTATTTTGGAGACCGTATCGATGTCCAAAACAACTTGTTTTTAGTGAACCGGAGGGAGTATAATGTATAGAATGTGTAATATACCTACTATGTACGGGGTATTTTGTCAAAAAAATTGCGTGTTCAAGTGAACACCTGTCGGGACCCAAAAATGCAATTCTGGACCCTCTGTGTATAATACACTAGTCCAGGATCACGCTAGTGCACACAGTGTCAACATAGATGAATATCGTTCCACACAAGACGATTAATAACATAAACGAGTAATTTGATTAACAAATATTGGTTTTGACCTTATGGTCGAGTTTACACTTATTAAGCCACATAGGGCCGACAGAGAATTAAATAGCAGCGGAACAGATAAATTCAGCGAAATCCCATCAATTCACCACAGGCAACCGACTGGGATTAAGACCCTAACGATCAGGCACCTTCGTAGAACTCATCAAAAGCAGGCGATGACTCCTCTTCTTCTGTTGATTTGATTTAGCAAGCATGTGTACACAACCATACTCGCAAGTCATACCACAGAATGCAATTATACATGATGGCTTATTCCAAAGGAAAGACTTCTGTGGTTCTTTTGCAGAAATGCAACATTTGCAATTTGAATATGAGTAATCGATTGAAACACGAAGTAAAACAAATAAACAATATTAATTTTAACAGTTTGATTTCATAAAAACACATAGCCTAAACAAGTTATTCACATAGCCATACGACTCAGATCACACAGCTCCCTTCCCAGAGGTTTTATGAAAACTACCCCTCATGTGAAATCCCCGAGCATGTCCATGACCGCGGACGCAGCTATTCGAATAGATTAATTAACACTCTACGGAGGTTGTACACTTTACCCACATGATACAACTAGTGTAGCTAGCACTAATCATAACAAAATATTTCAGAAACTTCATATCGAACATTGACACTCCCGATGTGTTTTACCGCCAGACCAACCCACGAAGAAAGCCAGTCCGACACTCATCGTTGGACCTGAAGATGGCGAATCGCTCATAGATGTGAGTTGCCATGGAGACAGAAACACACCTCCACCCATGCAACACAGCCTAACCAACTACTTGAGTAATCAATGTCGAGAATCCATAACTTTCTGAGTTAGGCCCGTCCCATACCAGGCATGTGGTCGTACAGTAAGGCTCAGTTCAATGGCGCACAAAGTTAAGTCCTTAATTGACCAAGGCAAGACTTCTAATTTCTAGCTATGTCACACAGATTAAATCCCATGCACACAGCTCCACCATAACAATACACAGTACCACTTGCCTCCGTTTAAATCTTTTCCCACCCTGTTAGTAAAGTGCAACATATGCCATCAATAAGTAATAGCACAAAGTACACACAGTTTTGTCACATAGTTCTATAATCACTTAGTCAAGTTCATAATTGCAACCTACATGAAATGATGACTCATAGCATGGCTAAGCAGACTAATCATATCTAACCAACCGACGTTGGTGCTACAGTAATACCAACTAAATAAGAAACCAATCTAGAGTGACAAAAGATTATGACATAACAATAGACAAGTGAGGATATAACAAATTGGATTAAGAACTAAACCCAAAAGTATTTAAATAAATACTTAAAGTAAATGCAATAATTTGAATCAAAGTAATTTTAGAAAACTGGGATTCAACATGATCAACGGTATAACTTGCCTTGAAATAGGTCTAGATACTGATCTTGCTCTTGAGGTGCTCCTTCTTCTTCAAAGCTTCCTGAAGCAAATAAATAAAACAAATAAATAACAGAGGCAAAACAAACTCCAAAAATTAAATAAAAATCTCAAATAAATAGATCTTAAATTTAGATGAATTTAAAATTTTGAATGGGCTCAATCGGAGTTCGGATGCAAAAGATATTGGCTTTGAAAGTTTGAATCTAAAAGAAAACCCTAATTTGGATTTATTCCGAATTTCCGAATTATTTCTTAAAGGAAAAATCAGATTATTGCGCAATGATGACGTCAGTAAAGGAATTTCCAGAATAAAAGAATTAACTAACATGTCGGACCCACACGTCAGCGGTTTGGCTCACGGTGAACCAAGTTCACCGAGCCGATGGACTTAGGGACAGAGACGACGAAGACCTCGCGGGCCCACCCGTCAGCGACGCCAAGATCGTCTTGGCGTTTGGACTCGTCCGTCGGCACTTTCGGCCCACGATGTCGGCGGATGCGAGCCTTGAAGGAAAGCTGGGTCAAGACGCAGTTGGGCCAATCAACGGAAGGAGATGGGCCGAAGCAAGGAGGTTTCAGCCCACTGACTGTTCCGGGATTTTTATTAGCTTTTCTAATTTAGAAAATAGCATAAATTCCAAATGGCAATAGAAAATAGCTTTGACCATTGTTGATGTTGACTTTAATCCTATTAAATTGTTTTGATAACCAAAGTCCATGTTTAAGCTTTTAAATTAAATTCAAATAAAACCAAATGGTGAATTTTCTCCCTACAAACTATTCAAAGGATTTTGAAAGCTCAAAAAATTGGGATGTTACAACACCCATGAACCATGAAGGGTCCACCCCACAGAAGTGTCATCCTCTTCTCCCTCCACCTTTTATCGATCACTGCCTCCCTCACTCCTTGGTTCGCTTTTAGAGTTGTTGAGCATTGGAGAGAAATGGCACCCAATCGTAGGGCAACTAGTGGCAAACATAGCAAATGCTTAGCCTGACTCATCCCCTACCAGGGAGTTCTGGCCTAAGCTCGAGATGTGGGATATTTACCAACGCAAAAGTTTATATAAGTTCAGGAGAAGCCTTCCCTCCCAACACAAGTAATAGTAATATCTCCATATAAAAGGAGGCAGAAAGGGGCTGAGGGGAGAGTGGCCATGTCGGCAAGATTTTCCTGGCCATTGGATCTTCGCTCTGCGCGTCCGCGCCCGTCAGATCGCATCATCGGATCGCAGCTGCCTCACGTTCGCACACGTTTACCTCCGCCTCGAAGCTTCTACTCCATCTCGACGCTTCTACTCATGCGCACAGAGCAAAAGGGGATCTGGCGGACTGCTCCAACGCATCTTCCTGAGCTTCTCTTCTCCACCGCAAGGTCAGCTCCCCTCCTCCTTCTGCCACAGGCCTATCGTTGCCACTGCCGCTCTGTCCTCCTCCACGGCAAGCACTACTACAGAAAAGGCCTTCACAGACGGTTCAAAAATGCCATTACAGACGGTTTCGTGAGCCGTCTGAGTTTATGGGTCAGTAATGACATAACATTGTCACAGACGGTTTTTGAACCGTCTGTAATACATAATATCATAGACGGTTATTAACTCAAAACCATCTGTGATAGTAGACTATCACAGACAGTTTGTAGATGAAACCGTCTGTGATAGTCGACTATCACAGACGGTTTCATCTACAAACCGTCTGTGATTTTTGACTATCACAGACGGTTTCATCTACAAACCATCTGTGATATTTTTTTTGCATTGCTAAATATATTCCTGTTTATTGGCTAGCCTCAGGAAATGCTAGCCATGCCCTCTGAAACAAGCATATCCAATTCGCATTCATTTCAGAAGCACATCAAATTTGCATTCATTGAGAAACAAGCACATCTAATTCACAAATCAATTAACTAAAATTAACCATTAATGTACATTTACACACATGTACCATTAAGTTCAATCTATCCCAATCAAATTCAATCTACTTGTGGAAACTCCCATCGGATTTATGACCGTTGTTAGGGAATGGCGCAAGGTGTGATCGAACTTTTATGAGCTCGCTCTGTTCCAACGCAGTTTCGGCGATGGTCGCAACCTGTCGATAGGAAAATTAAATTTGTGCTTATATAAATTGGTAAGTATATATGAAATAATTGTTGTAAGATTGACAAACCTGAGGATCATTGGTTATCATGGAACCGATGAGTAGTTCCATGTTGTGGCAAACATAGTATCCACAGACATTGCGGCCCGACGGCTACTGGTGGCACTGCAAAAATAGAATTGGTTAGTTCGAGAGGCATTACTACGAAGTGTTATATAGGATTAATGTGTACTAGCTAGCGAGTACCGGGAAAGTTAGATCGTGTTGCAATGACCTTCCCCTGCATTTCCCTCCTTTAGCATATAACACGTCGAACGCCCTACGTGACTCCAAGAAGTTAGCCTTAGCCATTGCAAAGGAAGGAAAGACTACAATAGAGTTTCTATGGAGGAAATGTGTTTACCTGTTGATTAAATTCCAGATAACTGTGAAGTTGTGAGTGGTCCTCTTTAGGGAATCTAGGTATATTACCCATTTCCGTTTTGGTATAATTACAATTAGAATCCAGTGGAAGCTACACAGGTATGTCAGCATGGTCATTAAACCTAAGTTTGTGTTGCTTATAAAGTACAAGTCAACAAGTATAGCCAGTAGTGCAACACTTACCCCTGGTTGTAGGGTAAAAGTATGTATTCCTTGTTGCAGCGAGACAGCAAAAAAATCTATAACATAATCCTCGACGAACGTTGCATTCGCCTGAATGGTTTGCTCGGAGAACACGTGTGGGTTAAGGAAACCTACCGGTGAATTCCTTCTTTCGGCTTCAGACATCATGTATCTATATACAAAAGTAAGGAGTTATATATAACATTTAATGGTATTACACGAACATTGACCTTGATTGTACACACTTACAGTGTGTAGCATCGCATGAGTGAGACGTCAAGCTCACCGAGGTTGTAAAGACAGAAGAAGTCCTCGAAGGTCACTGTGAAGACACAGTCTTGAAGCTCGTGGTTAAAATGATCCAACTTGAACTTGACAGTGACACCCGAGCATCGTTGTTCATTCGGCTTGTTGGACTGTTCCATGTACCATGTATTCAATGCCGCGCAAACCGGTCCTAGGGTAGGGCTATCTAACCTCTCGACCAACGGCTCGCCTAGCACGAATTTCTGGGCCAACGGCAAGAAGGGATATCAACAGAGTCGGCCAGTCTTGATTTGCCCTTCTTTGCCTCACTTTGTAGAGGTCGACTGAGCACGAGGTGTAGATGCATCTGATGCACCGGGCCCTTGCTGCGTCGGTGCAGGTAGCTTCGGTGTAGTTAGCTCCCGTGGACTTGGTACCATTGCAGGACATTCCCATGAAGTTGACACCGGAGCAGGAAGCTCCAGGCAGATGTCCCCCTTGGTCCACTGGATGAATGTTCCAACGGCTTGCTCTAGAGTCATGACCTCGTCGTTTGGGGGAATATGCAGCGGGACGGCCTCAAAATTGGCACAAACACCGTCCACATTCACTTTTGCAAAACCCGGCGCTAGGTTTTCACCGTGCACCAAAGCCCCGACACCGGATGGATACACCTGGCCCCAAGCAGCATCTAGGGCAACATAGGCATATCTGACTTGGAGCTTGCACTTCATAGCCGCCTACATAACTATACAAAATTAGCTACTCCAACAGGCCTATCAATGGATCAAGCATTCCAGAGGTAATAATTATTACCTAGATGTCATCGACAGGAAATCTGTCGTCGCCTATTGGAGTAGGGTTAGGCATGTGACTACTCGGAAGTTTGGGGGGTGGCTAGCCTGATGAGGGGCGGGGGCTTGTATGGCGATTTGTGAGTTGCAATTTCTTAAGCCTTTCCTCAAAGCTCTCCATCTGCTGTTGCGACGCAGCTCTGACGCGATCATCGATCTCACGAGTGATCTCATCTCTGAAGGATTCACGAATCTCCTCTCGTAGCTTTGCATCACGCTTGGCTTTGGCTCTCTTCCTACTCCGGTACTATCCGGAGTCCGCTTGGAACCATTCTGCCCATGTAACATAAACACCAGTGCCTCTCGTGCGATCCGGATGCTCATTATTTCCTAGGGCCGCGGAGAGTATATCTCTCTCCCTGTCTACCTGGAATGAGCCTTGGGAAGATTGTGCACTCAGCGTTACCTGCAATAGCCCGACATGTCATTTAACTTCCTATGAAGTTATGGAGTAATTACAAACTAGGTAGTTCGGTATCTTACCTGGCGCTGGGACACTTCCTGGTCTGTAGGGTTTGGAAAGGAGACTTCCCCCGTAAACAAGGTACGTAACCTCCCAAATAACCACTGTCGGGCGCGCACATTAGTGATCTTGGGAAATGGCGGGGAGACATTCGAACAGCTTGCCTGCTGGCCCTGATCCCTCCATATCGGGTTTTACCCGCATACCAGTGGTGCCAAGTCGGTGGG
The DNA here is from genome assembly GCA_036346405.1 of Phyllostachys edulis. Lineage (NCBI taxonomy): Eukaryota > Viridiplantae > Streptophyta > Magnoliopsida > Poales > Poaceae > Phyllostachys > Phyllostachys edulis. The sequence continues at coordinate 48,717,325 of CM070552.1, forward strand.
GTGCTTTTTTTACTGGGGGCGTGTGCCGACTTTCACTCCTAAATTCATCTGTCGTCTTCTTCGCCACAAACTCGGCCCAGGACTCTTCCAAGAACGGATACTTGTGGAAGGGCGTCAGATTCTTCTCCACGTAGTTCTTGACAAGCGTGCTCTTGAAGTTCTTCCACGCTTTGCACGCCTGTAGCAACGCGAGTCGTCGCACGGAGTCCCGGTGTTGTTCTGAGATCTCGAACGATCGGAAAATATCCGTCAGCAGCTCATCTTTCTGTACTTTGGTCAAGTCCTTCCACGAATCGTAGGTAACGTTGACCCGTTGCCATGCAACTATTCCGACCGTTCTCCGGAATGCGGCAGCTGCTCGGCGAGGATTGATAGGGGTCCCAGACTGATTGACCTCCGTGATGGTATATCGGCCCGTAGGCCTTTTCGATATTCCTCTTCTTCTACCGCAGTTGGATATTCCAGAGGATGGTGCATCATCAGACACATGAGGCGGCGATGACGAAGAATGAGCGGAAGACATCTTCACAAGAAATAGAAGTTCTGACACGCATGAACATATTATCATAAGATTCTATCTCTATGTGTATGGGTATACACACCAATTAATAATAATTGGGATATGTAGGGAAGAAATTAAGACCAATACAATGACATAATTGACATAGACATGTAAATCCTCCAAGTCATTTAAAAGGAATAATATGTTCAACACAAACATCATGTGAACAAATGAAATCAGCATAAAGCTAAGATTTAACATTTTGATATTGCTATCACATGTAGAGTAAGCATTCCAATTAGAGCTTGTTGTAAGAATAATTCATCCCTCCTTAATCTGGGGGCCCCCTTTGCTGGAGACATGCGTGCAGACCCAAGAAATACTGTTGAGATCATAAAAGACTGTAATACCCCTCACTTGTACTCATAGTGTGGCTATACCCCAAGGGGTATTTTGGTCATTTGTACAGGCTTGGGAGCCTATAAATACCCCATGTATCCCTCCTTTCAAGAGGATGGCTCTCTTGAGCAATAAAGCAACCTATTCAAACCGGTGAGCCCTCGGGGGCTCCCTCTCTGGAGAGTAACCCCGTTGGCTCACCGACAGAGTAGGAGGTCCTCTCGGACCCCGAACTCAGATAAATCCTCGTGTCATTTTTACCCTCGTGGACGACGGCCTTCAGACGGCCGACGCCCACCCTCACTCGTGTTTGGTTTTACACCTACAACATTGGCGCCCGGCCGTGGGGACGTAGCTAATCGATGAAAGGCTATGTCTCCTACCAAAAAATACTCTAAGTCCACGAAACCTCCTCCGGCTCTTGAAGGCAAGATCTCGTGGATGACCCATCCGCTCTTTGAAGGAGCCCCAGCCGAGCACTCTTGTCAGAGATCAGGGCCATCCACCTCGGGATGGCAACATCCTACATGCCCTGGGGTTCCCATGCGCGTCCTCCTCCCTTGTGCGGGTCGATGCGAGGCCCAGCCAAGGGCGAGCAGTTCAAGGCACCCTCGCAGCCAGAAGGCTAAGGATCCTGGGGCCAACCATCACCCCGGGCGCATAGCGTCCATGCGGCCGAGCGATGAAGGCTCGCTCACGAGGCTCGCCCTTCTAACGCCTCTTGTTAGGGGGCATCCCGACATATAAATCTCGTATGGGCTCTCAAGACACTTTCCTCCAAGGATTTCACCCCGTGGTGCATAGGCGCGACGACCTCCGCGGTCTCTCCTAGCAAAGTCCATGGTGGCACAGGCGCCCATCGCCTCCACCATGGCGGCTCATGTCCCATCTTGGACCTAGGGCATGGCGACCACCCCGTGGTGCATAGGGCGTACGACCTCCGTGGTCTCCCCTAGAAAAAGTCCATGGTGGCCTGGGCGTCCATCGCCTCCACCATAGCGGCTCGTGTCCTACTGGCCCTAGGGCATGAGCGACCACCCTCGTGGTGCATAGGGCGTACGACCTCCGCGGTCTCCCCTAACAAAAGTCCATAGTGGCTTGGGCGTCCGTCGCCTCCACCATGGCGGTTCGTGTCCTACTGGCCCTAGGGCATGAGCGACCACCCTCGTGGTGCGTAGGGCGTACGACCTCCGCGGTCTCCCCTAACAAAAGTCCATGGTGGCTTGGGCGTCCGTCGCCTCCACCATGGCGGCTCGTATCCTACTAGACCTAAGGCATGATCGACAACTTTGGCCCAGTACCAAGTTGATGGATGTGTTGAGGACTCGTCCCCCTTAGACTCCAGGCCACGCGCCGAACGACCTCTGGGTCCCCGTACCCCTAGCTTCATTGCTTTGCAAGGGTTAACCACTCTCATGCATTCCTGATCATAACAAAAAAACCCACATACGGGGTAAAAGGGCTTCATTGCCCTCATAGTTCGGTGCCCCACGACTTAGCCTCGTGGCGCCACCATGCATGCCCATGACTTCTTGTCAAGGGCATCGCCTAAGGTGCCCATGAGTTAGCCTCATGGGCACCTCCAAGTCCACTAGGGGCTACCATCCTTAGTGGCCATTCGGTGCCTCACGACTTAGCCTCGTGGGCACCCCTCCAATATGTCCATGATTCAATTTCAGAGGCGGCTCAAATCATCTACAATCGACCGCTCGAATATCGATCAAGGACTATCATGCTAAATATAAGGCTATCACCTCGGAGATCTTAGTATCTAAAGTGATGGGACTCTACTAGTCCCTCGGCAATGACTTCGATCAATGCTCATGTCAAATGAATGTTATCTTGCTACAAGAAATAAGTCTTGATCATTCTCTCTTTCCATGCAGAGCGCTCGTGTTATCTACATCCTTTCGCAGCGTTTTAGCTCGAGTGCGGCGATTACGAGGAGTTCTACGCCGATAACTCTCGTCAAGCCGCGGAGCAAGAGGAGGACAACTTCGCCTACACAGGCTTCTCTCCAACGCCGTCCGCCTCGAAGGCTATGCCTTGGCTCGGCGGCCTCGCGTTCGCAACTTTGCTTGCGTAAGCTTCACTTTGACGCATCGCCCGCCTCAAAGGCTATGCCTCGGCTCAACGGCTCTGCGTCCACGACTTCGTCTACATAGGCTTCGCTTCGACGCACCGCCGGCCTCGAAGGCTATGCCTCGGCTTGGCGGCCTCGCGTCTAAGACTTCGCCTGCTTAGGCTTCGCTTCGACGCACCGTAGGTCTCGAAGGCTATGCCTCGGACCGGCGGCCTCGAAGGCACGCGAAGGCACACGCGAGGGTATGTGAGGACACGCAAAGGCGCACGCGAGGGTACACGGAGCCCTCGCGTTCCCTCACGCGTACCCTCACACCCGAGCATTCTTATTTGCCCCTTGGGTGCCCTTACAAGCCCCAAGGGACAGGGGGGCTACACTATCGAGGAATCCGACCACCTCCCGATGAAAATTATTTATACATCGACAAGTCTGCACAAGGGGCGTGCATGAGCCCCTTGCCCGGGCGCAGCCGCAACCCACCGGAAGTGGTTTGAGGCCCTACGCTTACACGCGCGTGTGTTACAGACATCCTTGACTATACCCGTGCGGCGGGCCCCGCGCCCTCGCGGCGCCTGGTGCCTGCTGACCCGGATGTTCGAGTGCCTGGCGTGTGCACGATGGTTCTCCAAAGCCAAGTAAATCATTGCATCGCTTTTCTTGGCCGAGTCCTCGAGAAAAGAGAACATAGAAAGTTGGAGTTTTCAGTTTTGATCTTTGCATTTTGCAGATTACAAGCTCAACCGAAGACAAACGATCACATACACCCGGGCCCTCATGGTGCCCCGCGCCCTGTGCGCCCGCACCTTCGCGCCTTCGTGCCCTCGGGGTCTCGGGACCCTCGAGGCCTCGTGCCCTCGGGGCCTCGAGACCCTCGAAGCCTCGTGCCTTCGTGCCCTCGTGCCCTCGGGGTCTCGGGACCCTGGAAGCCCCATGCCTTCGTGCCCTCAGGGCCTCGGGGCCTCGGGACCCTCGAAGTCTCGCACCCTCGTGCCCTCGGGGCCTCGAGACCCTCGAAGCCTCGCACCCTCGGACCCTCGAGGCCTCGTGCCCTCGGGGCCTCGAGACCCTCGAAGCCTCGGGACCCTCGAAGCTCCGCGCCAGTGCGCTCAAGACGCGCCCGTGCCTCGGGGTCTCGGGACCCTCGAGGCCTCGTGCCCTCGGGGCCTCGAGACCCTCGAAGCCTCGTGCCTTCGTGCCCTCGGGGTCTCGGGACCCTAGAAGCCCCATACCTTCGTGCCCTCAGGGCCTCGGGGCCTCGGGACCCTCGAAGTCTCGCACCCTCGTGCCCTCGGGGCCTTGAGACCCTCGAAGCCTCGCACCCTCGGACCCTCGAGGCCTCGTGCCCTCGGGGCCTCGAGACCCTCGAAGCCTCGGGACCCTCGAAGTCTCGCACCCTCGTGCCCTCGGGGCCTCGAGACCCTCGGCTCTCGACCTCGGACCCTCAAGGCCTCGTGCCTCGGGGCCTTGAGACCTCAGCCTCGCACCTCGTACCCTCGAGGCCTCGTGCCCTCGGGGCCTCGGGACCCTCGAGGCCTCGTGCCTTCGTGCCCTCGTACCCTCGAGGCCTCGTGCCCTCGGGGCCTCGGGACCCTCGAGGCCTCGTGCCCTCGGGGCCTCGGGACCCTCGAAACCTCGCGCCCTCGGGGCCTCAGGAGCCTCATGCCCTCGCACCCTCGCGCATACCCTCACGACGTCAAGCCCGTTCTACTTGTGGACATACCGATGCTTGCTGAAGCAGCCAGTCATACATAAGAACAATCTATGCGGATTATGAGCATGAGTACAAAAGCCGGCTACTTTGTGTTTGAACGGTTTTCAACCGATGATGGTTCACAGGTTGAGCCTCGATCCTCAAAAAGCGATTCTTTACGGCATTGTGGAGTTCAACCCGGCAAGTGCTACTGATGAGTTGCGGTGCAAGAAGCTCGAATCCTTGGGCATCTTGTGCGTGCACGCATCTGAAGGTCCTCAACAACATCCTTTACCTCCCATCACAAGTACATCGAGGAGGTGGACAAAGTCTTGAAAGGACGGCAATGCCGTTAGACATGGACCGCCAGGCGCCCTAAACTTCGCCCAGCCTTGGCGCCTGCGCCCCTCGCGCGCCTGCGGCCGGCAGCTCCCGAGCCCGCGCCTGCGGCCACCCGGCGCGAAGGACCCTCGCGCCCGCGCGCCTGCGCCCGCGCCCTCGGCGCCTGCGCCCATCCTCGTCGCCTTGCGCCCGGACGCCCGCACCCTCATGGCCGAGCGTCCTCGCGGCCGACGAGCCCTCGCGATCGCAAGCGCCCTCGCGGCCACCACGCCCGCGTGCCTTATGCCCGTGCGGCGGGTGCATGGTCTTGAGCGACGGCGGTGCCATGGCCCGGCGCAGAGGCGCGGCCGAGATGGAGGGAGCTGGGAGGCCACACCGTGGAGGAACCGGAGCGAGCCAAAAGCGGGGTCTGAGCCGAGCAGCCGAGCCGCAGCCGAGGCACCGAGCGCAGCCGCGCGAGAGGAGCAGGCCGAGCCAGCGACGCGGTGGAGCCACGGAACGCAGCGCCCGGCAGCAAGGGTGGTGTGAGGGCGCCGAGGGCCAACCAGAGGCAAACACCATGAGCACAAGCTCGGTCAGAGCTTCCACCAGAGCAGAACCGGTGAAGGAACTTGTGGCGGGAGAAAATGGAGAAGATAAGAAGGAGATGAAGCAATAAAGTGGGAAAGGAAGGTCACACGGATGCCTTGGATTCCCACAATTTGGGAAGATAAGGAAGAAAGGGCATGGCTTGCATCTGGCCTACCCGGTGAAGAGAAAAAGGAGCAGAGAGTGGATCGGTATTAGAAAAAGCAAAAAAAGAGCCGAGAGGAGAAAGAAAGAACCGGATCTTGCCTTGCCTTGGATTCCCACAACACGACTCTGAGCATGTCTCCTTGATTAAATATTCGTGGAGTGCACCGGTCAGACAAAGGGGACCATATCTTAAAGAAAGGTTGAGGCGAGTTGGGATTTGATCCCAAGCTCACGCAAGGTTCTTTCTTTGCGTGCAAGCTGGCGTGTCGTGTGTCGACTTCGGACACGCTTGTTATGGTATGGCGATGGCGGCATAGGATGCTATCAGTATATACTACGCCGCATGCAAGCGCACGCTAGCTAGGAATAACATCATGCAGCAGGTGCATGCATGGTTTCCAAAGACCCATGTCTAAAACGCGTCTAAAACGGGAGGGGTGCCTTACAACCTCGGCGCCCCGCAGGGCATCGTGGCCTCGTATCCTGCGCGGCATCACATCGCCTCGGGCCATCACATCTCAGGACCTCGAGGCCTCGTATCCTCACGGTGTCGAACCCTCGGACCTCGAGGCCTCACGTCCTCGGGATCTCAGGCCCTCGCGGTATCAAGCCCTCACGCCTTGGGGCCTTAGGGCCTCACGGCATCGAGCCCTCGCGCTCTCAGGGCCTTAGGGACTCGGAGCCTCGCGCCTCGGGCCTCGAGGACTCGTGGCCTTGCAGCATCGAGGCCTCGTACATTAGTGGATTTATCTCCCTACGCCCTGCAGCGCCCCACATCTCGCAGCGCCCTGCGAGCCCCGGCGCCTTGCAGTGCCCCGCGTCCCGCATCAAGCATTCCGCAAAATAAGAACACCATTGAAAGAGGAAAGCCACTACTCAACACAAAGCAACACCTTGCACTCCATGCGCCTGGCGCCTGTGAGCCGCATCCGGCGCCTTGTCACCCGGACGCGCCCAGCACCCCCGAGCACTTGGACGTCCTAGCACCTTCGTGACCGAGCACCTGGCGACGCTGCATGCCCTGCGGTGTCCCGCTCGGTCACGCCTCACCGGCACATCCTTACGCGTCGCGCCCGAAGCCGCTCAACCCACAACCCAACTCGAATCGACATGCTCGTGAAGAATCGAGAACATGGAAGAGAAGGGAGACCAGAAGCTCACATTTTTCGGACCTCCTGCAGAAGCTCATTGTCATAATGCGACTACCATTCAAAACCACCAGGACTTTTTTGGAATATCAATCTCTGCATAAAAGGCACAATTCAAAACTACCCCTTTCGACGTTTCCCCTAAAACGCCAAGGGGCAGGGGGGCTAGTGTTGTAAGAATAATTCATCCCTCCTTAATCTGGGGGCCCCCTTTGCTGGAGACATGCGTGCAGACCCAAGAAATACTGTTGAGATCATAAAAGACTGTAATACCCCTCACTTGTACTCATAGTGTGGCTATACCCCAAGGGGTATTTTGGTCATTTGTACAGGCTTGGGAGCCTATAAATACCCCATGTATCCCTCCTTTCAAGAGGATGGCTCTCTTGAGCAATAAAGCAACCTATTCAAACTGGTGAGCCCTCGGGGGCTCCCTCTCTGGAGGTAACCCCCCGTTGGCTCACCGACAGGAGTAGGGAGGTCCTCTCGGACCCCCGAACCTGTATAAATCCTCGTGTCATTTTTTACCCTCGTGGACGACGGCCCTTCAGACGGCCGACGTCCACCCCCTCACTCGTGTTTGGTTTTTACACCTACAACAGAGCTCAAGTTCAAACCCGATTATCAAAACAATTTTAGTGCAAGACTATTATCATCACAGAGCATTCATCTCAAGCCCACCACACCACATTGCAATATATTCCAGTAGTAGTATCAAAACAAATACCATATGAATAACTGACTAGAACAAATACAAATTCCTAAAACAAGTACAATTATCATGAGTCAATGAGGACCATGACAGATTATTGATAGAAAGAGTGAGGAAAGGCGTCGGAATTGGAACTTCGGCATTAGTTACCTTTAGGCGTCGAGGAGAAGGACGAGCAGGAGCGATCGAGGGAAGAGCGGCGTCGAAGGGGAGGCGCGGCTGGCTCGGGGAGGAGAGGAGGCGGCGTGCTCTGGGAGGAGGCCAATGGCGGGCTCGGGAGGAGGCGGCGTCGGCAGGCTCGAGGGAGGAGTCGTGCTGAGCTCAAGGAGGAGGCGTCGAGGGCGGGCGGCGGCAGGCTCTGGGAGGAGGGAGCGAGGAGTTGAGAAACTTAATCGTTTGAGTGGGGGGTGCGGGCAAACCCTAGAGTCCGAATATAAATAGGGATAGACATCACAGACGGTTCTAAAGTAGAACCGTCTGTGATACATAATATCATAGACGGTTCCAATCAACAACCGTCTGTGATATGTGATGTATCACAGATGGTTCCAATCAACAACCGTCTATGATATGTGATGCATCACAGGCGGTTCCAATCAACAACCGTCTGTGATATGTGATCACAGACGGTCTTTACCAAGGAACCGTCTATGATATATAATCACAGACGGTTTGATCTACAAACCGTCTGTGATGTTATTTTGTATTGGTTAATCTAGTTCTGTTTATTGGCTAGCCTCAGGAAATACTAGCCATGCCCTCTGAAACAAGCAGAAAACACAACAAGTACATGTATATACATCCAATTCACATTCATTTCAGAAACAATCACACCCATTTCACAGTACAAATCAATTAAGTCAAATAAACTAAAATTAACCATTCATCATAACGTACATATACACACATTAATTGTTCAATTAATCTTTAAAAATTAGCCTTTCATGATGATTGACGCGTATGTAGCTAGTTTCGTCACATTCTTCTTCCTCGACCCTTATGCCGTTTCTGAAAGGAGGCAACTCGTCAAATTGATTGTATTCTTCCTTGTCCACTACATTCTCAACTCCGACAATCCTCCTTTTTCCATGAAGAACTACGTGGCGCTTCTTATTTGCCGGGTCGGTTACATAGAAGACTTCAACAACTTGGTTAGACTCGTTAGTTTATTAACTAAATGATTAAAAACAGTAGGATTTTAAGCTCAAATTGGGCTTAGGGTGACATCGCATTGCTAATAGTCGTGGCTCGGGGCCCTAAGGTCGCCTGAGGCGAACCGACGGTGATGTCCCATGGCGGCGCCATGTGCTTCACTAGCGATTTCGGCGTAAATGTATGAAAATACTCAAATTAATGGATGCTTATGCTCCAGTAGCTCACCTCGATCATGAGGAAGGTGTCAATGAAGTCGGGGAAGGTCTAAGGCGGCTGGTCATCGATCGGTGAACAGAGGAGACGGCGGCAAGCTCCTCGGTGACAATAGCTGAAATGGACCACATGAGCGAGCTCAGTGAGGTGAGGCGATACTCAAACCGGGCACGGAGTGGCGATGGACTCACCGGGCTTGGAGATCTCCCGCGGTTACCGTAGCGCCAGAGATGAAGATCAAGAAGACTCTGTTGGGGAGCTATGTACACTGCACCGTCTGTGGAGTTAATTATCACGGACGGTTTTCAACAAAAACCATCTGTGATATGTAGTAATATCACAGACGGTTCATAAGCAAACCGTCGTGAAGTATCCTGAGCAGTTACGACCAAAAACCGTGCGTGATATTGGATAATATCACGGCGGTTTTTCGTCGTAACCGTGATACTTCACAGACGGTTTTAAACATGAACCGTCTGTGATATGACCTCTTCACAGACGGTTTTTAGAGCGGAAAATAACACAGACGGTCGGTAAGCAAAAATAAATGCGAGATTGTGTTTAATCTGAGATGGTTTTGATGAATAAATGCGTGATCGAGGCGTCGATATTAGCATTTTTGTAGCAGTGAAATCTGCCTCCCCTCCTTCTTCACCATCTCCACATCCTTCTTCTTCTCCACGAGTCCAGCTCCCCTCGCATCGCTCTACATGGATTGTCTTTGGTCATAAATTTTTAGTAGTATCCACCGCCTGACACTACCGAGGTGCGCCGTTCCCCTAGAAATCGTTGTTTTTGTGTGTGATCTGCACCATAGCAATTGAAAATTTGGAATTGTTTGTCTGATTCAGATTTTGCTGCAGCGTGTGGTGCTTCTGGGTTCGATCCGGTGGTCTGATTGATGCTCCTACTCAAGTGCGTGCTCTTTCCCGATTTTCATTTTTTTTTTGGGTTGGCTCAATCTAGATTGATGTGTATTGTTCTAAAGATGCTGTTTTTGATGTGCCTATGTTGTTTTCTCCGTGCTGTCTTTAGGCCTTCATTCTATATTTGCTGCAAGTTGTCGATTATGTGGTCGGGATGAGGCAACAAGATCTGGGTGTGGGCTGAAATGTGGCCGGCATTCTCCGCACTCTAATGTGCTGGCTGCTCCGGCTAGCCATGTGGTGCCTCGCGCTCTCCCCACTCCTCCTCGCTGCCCTCCTCCTCTGGAGAGTCCACCGCTATCGCCGGCAACATCTTCTAACACACGCAGTACAACCCCCACTTCTCACCGCTTGCGTTCGGCCCCGAGCAGCCCTTCTATGCCACTGCCGAAAGAGTCCGTGACCACCTCGTCCAGGTGCGTTTTTCGCGCGCGTGCCAATCCTAAGATCTCCTCGTGGATCCCATTCACGCCCGTCCATGTCGAGGTGCGATCTTTGCTTTTCCTCGCGTGTGCGCAGAGATAGAATGAGACGTACATGCGTTTCCACAAGCCGGATCCGAAGCAGACGTACCACCTGTCCATGGAGTACCTGCAGTGCCACGCGCTCACCAACACTGTCGGTAACCTCGGCATCACCAGCACCTACGTGAAGGCCGTGAAGAAGTTCGGGTACGACCTCGAGGCTCTCGTAGGACAGGTGAGCTCTATTGAGTGTCTTTAATCCTAAATTGGAGTGTGCTTTTTTTTAGTGAAGGCTATTTTAGTAGCACTTGGTAGTGACATTATTTATTTTGTGCTTTGTTTGATTGTGACATTGTCTAATGGGATCAATGCTCTATGTGACTTGTTTTATAAGCAGTTGAGGTATCTCGTTCGATGGCTTAGATTTAACATACTATTTAACCAAAAAAAATTAAAAACTTAGAAGGTCTCCTCTATGGGATAACTTCTGCAGTATTTTAGATATAAACCAGGTAAACTGTAAATTTAACTGGTTTGTCATTATACCTATTTTATAAAATATGTGTTCGGTAGTTTATTCTGCTTTCTAAGAACCCAGACTGGCAGTACAATTGTTCTGGGCAGCAATTTGATACGCACATCATTGGTAAATAGGAGATAAAAATCAGTCGTTTATTATACTAACAAAAGCAAAGCTTCAGGATCTACAAGATTGGACATATTTTCTCTTTTGTTTGCCATAGTTTGGCTTAATGTGAACCTAAATGTTACCAAGGAACCAAGTTATTCATGGCATTCTAATAAACCTTCTTATTGAAATGTCTGGAGCCTTTTTTCATCGAAAATTGATGATGCGAGATATTATTGAATCGATTATACTCAGTAGAAAAATGCGGCTCTGGGAAATGGTGGCTTGGGTAGGCTTGCATCTTGCTTTTTGGACTCAATGGCAACACTGAATCTGCCTGCTTGTGGCTATGGCCTGCCTTACCGACATGGCCTATTCAAACACTGCATCTCCCAGGAAGGCCAACAAGAAATTGCTGAAGATTGACTTGTCCGCTTGAGGTACCATTTATAAATGTACATACGATTCTATCATAGTCTTTTTTATGTAGCATTCAATGATTTTAGTTACGATGTTTTTTGTTTTCTAGAAGTTCAGCCCATGGGAGATTGTCAGGCATGACGTTGTGTGCCCAATCAGTTTTTTTTGCCACATTGAGATTTTGCCAAATGGATAATAAGTATATATGGACGTCTGGACTGGTGCTATTTTTGAGAAAATACTGATTAATAGTTTAATTTTAAGTTATTAAGGCATTTTATACCATCCAAATCCTAAAAGAAAAGTGCAGTGCTTGAGCTGCATTTCTTTTATGTGACTTGATTTACCAATCTTGGTTCATCTCTATGTAATAGTGGTAACCTGGCAGGTATACCACAAGAAGAATATGCTTGCTAGCCCTTTTTAGTACACTATTTTGGCGTACACTATCCTCCCTTATAGCGATCGAGGAACTGACATCGATCATTGTAGAATGAGATGAAGATATTACCATTTCCTCTACTAATTTTCCTACTTCCCGCACTCTTTGACTCCAAAGATTTTTTCACTAAGCATTATAACTCATGTTAAGAATTATGTAAGCACAAATCAAATTACGACAAAGTACTGCCACACAAGTATACTGTGATCGCCAAAAAAGCTCCCTCGGTAGTTAATTAATTCATGTTTGGTATATATTTCTTTTATGATCTTTCTCTCTGGATATGTTTTATTATTGTCAAGTGTAAGCTGAATGATGTCTGCATTTTTCCCCTGCAGTATGAGCCATAACTCTTTCATGGCCTGATCTATCGAATGAAGTAATCAAAGATCATTCTTTTGTTTTTTGTTTCAAGCAAGATTGTTTTGACCGGAGCAAAGGTTAGCAGTCTTTTATTATGTATACCTCCATTGGTTATTCCTTTTCGTACATCTGAAATTATTTTCTTTCTAGGTGAGAGACGAGACATACACTGCCTTTGAAAACATGTAGCTTGGTTTAACAACCTATCTGCCCAGTATGTCTTGGTATGTGGAAGTGGTTTGATTTACTCTTACCATTTATTTAAAAAAAATGAATATCTTATTCCATTTGTTAATTACAAGCTTGGAATATCTTTGCAAATTTTAGTATTGTATTAAAATGGTTAAAACTTAAAAATGCTCACCTACATGCTTTTTCAGATTCTGTTTCTGTCGTACTTCTGCGGCGTAACATCTACAACCATGACCATCGTGAGAGATGGAAAGCTATCGTAGACATCAACAATTACGAAGAGAGTGGGTACAATTGCTCCTTCCATAATCACATTAGTTAGTATGGAGAAAGATGTCAATGAAGTGACCAAGATTGTATACAGTACCCATCCTACTCGTGTTAATCTGAAAAAAAGTGGTGTCTGAAGGTAGTCTAAATAGTAGATGATTTTTGTCTAGTCAGATAAATCTGAAGATAAGTTGTTTGGTTGAAAGTTTGTGTCTAAAATTGGTGAATAAAAAATAGACCGTTTGATTGAACCAATAGACAGTGGATAAGCTATCTACCAGGCCTACGAGCCAGGCGCTTGATTCTTGCGTCTAAGCCAGACAGCTCGTTCCGGCAGCATTCAAACAATCGTCAGGGAGACTCCCGGTACTCTTCAAGCCAGGTAAAACTTGTCCAAGAACAAAAGCAAACAGCCCCTTAGTATTTGGCTATTTGCTCCGTTCTTTTCCTACGTAGAGGTTACCCGTCACCCAGTTTTAAGTCTCTTCGCCGCGAATTTGCATTCCTATTTTCTTTCTTAATAATAAAATCAGCACTGCTATATGTACGATATTTCACCTACGATCCCCGTACGATGGAGCGCTCACGTGTTAAGCTGCTCTCGCCAAGTTCTGGTCTGGCGGTCCCACATAGGGAAAAAAAGAGTCCACCTCAACTCCTCAAGTACGATTTCCAAATCGTACGTGTCATACATGAAGTATTGTACGTCAAGCATTTCCGTAATAAAATGCCGTGTTCCTCCATCCTCTTATATTTTTTTTATGTTTGTATGTATACGCTGTGAAATTGGACGACAAAGATAGATTGGAAGCGCACTCAAAACCGAGTCTTCGGAGAGCCTTTTAGAGATTGCACAATCTGTTGTGCCGGTGCTTTGAATAGCACGCACTGTAGCAGAGCAGAAAACAGATATTACAACTGAATACCGTTTATGTTATAGATAAACAGAGAACTAGAAGATTACAAGGGTGTTTAAACATGAAGTTATCTACATGTAAACCAACATAATCTATACTTTAACAGCCCCCTCAATCACCACTTGTGCACACGCTGAGATTGCGCCGAAGATGTTCAAGCGGTTGTCGTGGTAGTGCTTTGGTCAGTATATCTGCTGAGTGATATTTGGAAGCAATGAACCTGACATCCAATCTTTTCAGTGCAACCCGCTCTCGTACAAAATCAAAATTTACCTCAATATGCTTAGTACGAGCATGAAACACTGGATTTGCCTAGAGATATGTCGCACTAAGATTGTCACACCACAGTGTGGGAGGTCTGGACTGATATATTCCTGGTTCTAAAGCAAGGATTGTAACCAAATAACTTCACCTGTAGCATTCGCCAATGCCTTATACTCTAACTCCGTACTAGATCGAGAAATCGTAGCTTGCTTTCGTGCACTCCATGGCACAAAAATTGATCCTAAGAACACAACAAAGACACCGGTGGGCCGACGATCATCTGAGCATCTGACCCAGTCAGCTTCAGAGAAGACACTGATCAAAGTAGATGCAGACCTTTTTATTTTTTAGTCCAACATTCTATGTAAATTGTAAATAACGAAGAATTCATTTGACATCACTCTAATGCAGATTAGTTGGCATCTGAAGGTATTGACAGACCTTGTTCACCAAGAAAGCAATGCCAGGACATGTTACGGTGAGGTATTGCAATGCCCCAACAGTGCTTCAATACTTAGTAACTTCTTCTGCATAGATTGTTGTACCGGTGAACTTAGACAATTTTTCTGACAACGCCATAGGAGTTGACACTGGTTTGCAATGCCATATGTTAACTCAATCCAAAAGCTCTCTAATATACTTCGTTTGTAATAACATAATACCATCACGTGTAGATAACACCTCTATACCCAGGAAGTGATGCAACCGACCAAGATCTTTGATAGCAAGCACTCTATAACTGGCGTAGAAGATGATCCGAGGCACACTGTGAGGAGCTCGCAATAATCAAATCATCCACATACACAAGGATATAAACAACCACCCCGCGATGATTGAATATGAAGAGCGAAGTATCTACCTTGGATGGAACAAAACCAAGCTCCTAAAGATTAGAGCTGAGTTGAGAATACCACACCTGTGGCGCCTGTTTCAACCCATAAATGGCTTTGTCCAATTTGCATATATGATTAGGGAAACGATGATCGTGATAGCCAGGTGGTTGCAACATATAAACCTCTTCTTTCAGCACCACGTGAAGAAATGTGTTCTTAACGTCGGTTTGTCAAAGCATCCACCCACGGGAGATGATAATATAGAGAATTAAGCGAACGGTAGCCGGTTTGACAACCGGATTAAATGTGTCATCATAATCAATCCTGTGTCGCTGTCGAAACCCTTTTGCCACCAAACGTGCTTTGTAGCGCTCAATTGTGCCATTAGCTTGCTTCTTCAATTTGTAAACCCATTTGCAATCAACCACATTAACACCTGGCCAAGGAGATACAAGATGCCATGTCTTGTTTTTTATGAGGGCCTCATACTCTTCATCCATAGCCTTTTTCCTATGAACATGTCCCATCGCTTCTGAATAAGAGGCCGGTTCAACTGTTGTCAAGAACGCTCTTCTTTTTAGATCATATACAATAGTACCATCAGTATATACTCTTGGCTTGACAATATTGTGTTGCCCCCGTGTACAGACATGTTGCCATGTGATAGCTCAAGACTAGAATCAGTAGAATTAGAAGACAATAACTCAATGTTATCTCCAAGTTTATTGCTCACAGGAGAAGAAGTGGGCTGAGACAGGGGTACAAAACCAGGGGAATCGGTATGATCGACAAAAGGAATAGTGGAATGTTCAGTAATAGGTGATGTAGTTGAGACTGGAAGGGAATGTGGTAACAAAATGGATTCATGCAAGAAAGAAGACTTTGTTTGATGAGGATTTGCGAGATCAGCAAAAGGGAAAAATATCCTCATCAAACACAACATCCCGTGAGATGTATATACGACCGGTGGATATGTACAGGCACTTATAGCCCTTATGAAGAGGAATGTATCCCAAAAACACACATCTTTGAGATCGGAGCATGAGTTTATGTGAGTTATATGGCCGTAAATTTGGCCAGCATGCACAACCTAATGCTCTCAAATTAGAGTAGCCGGGTTTGTTTCCAACGAACAACTCAAAAGGAGTGTGATTATTGATGATAGGGCTAGGCAATCTATTGATCAAATAACATGCAGTCACAAAAGCTTCATCCCAAAAGCGAAGATGGACAGAGGAATGAGCAAGAAGGGCTAAACCCATTTCAACTATGTGACAGTGCTTTCTTTCAGCTGATCCATTCTGTTGATGAGTGTGTGGGCAAGACACACGATGTTGAATGCCAGCCTTTTTAAGAAAAGTATTTAGACACTGATATTCACCTCCCCAATCGGATTGAATGCATTGGATCTTTTTGTTTAGAAGTCGTTCAACATGAGTTTGAAACCAAAGGAAAACGGATTCAACATTAGACTTGTGTTTGAGCAAATAGATCCATGTAAACTTACTGTAATCATCATTAAAGCTTACATAGTATTTGAATCCACCTACAGATTTAGTGGCTGGACCCTAAACATCTGAAAAACCGAGTTCTAAAGGACTGGAAGACATTTTGCTGGAGTTTGCAAAAGGCAGTTGATGACTTTTTGCCATCTGACATGCATTACACACATTTGCAATGCTTTTATTGGATGAAAACTCTAAGCTATTTTATCTAAGAATTTGTTGAACGACAATGGAAGAAGGGTGCCCAAGATGATTGTACCACAACTCGGTTGAGGGTTTTATTGACATTAAAACCTCCTTGGACATCATTGGACTAGCTGCCGCAATAGGATATAGGCCACCTTCACATTTGCCTTGAAGAAGGATTTTCCTCTTTACATGATCCTTGACATAGAAGAAGTGGGGATGGAATTCAAAGAAGATGTTATTGTCGGCAGCAAGACGATGTACAAAAAGCGAATTGCATGTGGTTTGTGGTGTATGCAAAACATGGTTGAGATGTAAGTGCTTAGAAGCAGTAGGAATATGAGAGCGACCAACATGGAGTATAGACAATCCTGAGCCATTGGTTGTTTGAACTTGATCCTTGACATTGTATCTCTCCCTCATCGTGAGACGACCAAGATCATTGGTGAGGTGATCAGTCCTTCCAGTGTTGTTGTACCAGTTGGCATCAATGGGATAGGAAGGAGTTGTAGCAACAAAGTTTGCTACATGACCATCATCCATATAATATGAATGATCAAAGTGGTGATAGTATTTTTCTACAACATGCCCAATCTTGCCGCACAATTGATACACCGATCTTCCTCCTCCTTGGCCATTGCAGTAGTTCTTGTTGCCTCCATTGAAGCCACCATTGTTGCCGTGGTAGCCACCATCATTGCCATGGTAGGAATTATTCTTCCCTTTGCCACCGTGATTCTTTCCTTGCGGAACATTGCCACGGTTGCCTCCTTGTGGATTATTTTAGGCCATAAAGTTGGCCGAAACTCCATCCCCTTGAGAAAATTCATGGCTGCGCATCTCAAGACGTGGCTCGAAGCTCATCAGATGTGCATAGACATCGCTCAGTGACATGAAATCTGCTCGGGTAGTGACTGAGATAGCTAGAGAGTCATACTCACCATTTAATCTAAACATCATATATGAGATGAACTCTTCATTGCGCAGAGGTTGACCAATTGAGGCCAGCGTGTCTGCCAATTCCTTCATCTTGTTGAAGTATACCGATGCAATCAAATCTCCTTTCTTGAGATTGGAGAGCCGCATCCGTGTCTACACCACTCTTGCCCTTGATTAAGAAGAGAAAGGTCTCTCCAAGGTTGTCCATACTTCATGGGTAGTACCGAGAAAGAGGATATGCATCACCACGTCGCTGGATAGTGATGATAGGATCAAGGTGAGGACCATCTAGTCCTGCTACTGCCATCGGGTGTGCTCCGGATTCGGAGTCTGAGCTGCGCCTGACTCGGTCGTCACTGCAATCATCAGTGTAGGGCATGGAGTAGATCCATCGACATACCCTACTAGCTCTTGGCTTCGCGAATAGGGGAGAAATTGAGCTCTCTAGATGAGATAGTTATCTCGTGTCAGCTTGATGTTGGCAAGGGGCCAAGGGATGGCACCACTGGCTGTTGTCGACACTTGAGAGCCTGTCATCGAGGACAGTATGGATGACGACGTGGACATGGCTTCTAGGTTTAAAGAGGCTCTCACACCATGTGAAATTGGATGCCAAAGATAGATTGGAAGCTCACTCAAAACCGAGTCACCGGAGAGCCTTATATAGACTGCGCAATCTGCTTGTCTTGCGATCTGAAGTGAATATACGTATTATGGCAGATCGAAAAGATATTACAATGAATCTGATTTGAGTTCTGAGATAGACAAAGAACTAGGAGATTACAAGGGTGTTTAAACATGAAGTTATCTACATGTAAACCAACAAAATATATGCTTTAACATACGCTTGTGTATTAGAATTTTTTTTATTAATTAACCCTTTTTTAAATTTATTTTAAAGTTAACCCCCTGTGAACTTTATTTCCAATTCTAACCCCTTGGGTCACACCATTGGTGGTGGCATGACAAAACAACACTATCACGTCAGCCTGTATTTAGGCAAACTCTTGTCACGCCATAGGTGGTGGCGTGACAGTGTTGTTTGGTCACGCCACCACCAGTGGCGTAACAAAAAGTGCTATTTTAGCAAACTTATCCTATGGCGTGACGACATTGTTTTGTCACGTCACCACCCGTGGCGTGACTAAAGGGGTTAGAATTGGAAATAAAGTGTGTCGGGGGTTAACTTTAAAATAAAATTTTAAAAATGGTTAATTAATATAAAAAAGTTCTGTGTATTATCACATGACCGTCCAAACGTGTGTGTGCTTCAGATCTGCACCCGCCCGCCCGACCGGGTAGAAGTATTGATGTACGTACGTAGTATTTATATCTATACTACATCTGCACATGTCTATCTGATGGATGATGGATATAGTACGTGGAAGTAGGGGTGTTAATGGGCTGGGTTGAAATGGGTTAAACGGGTTGGGTTTTAATTCGGGTTGGGTTTGGATGGGTTAGAATGGGTTGATGCAGTTAACGGGTTGGGTTGGGTTGGGTTGGGTTTGCAGTAGAAATGGATTGGGTTGGGTTGGTGTGGGTTCAAAAATTTCGGGTTAAAATGGGTTCAACCCATGGATTTGATGGGTGGGTTGGTTTTGGGTGGAGCTATGGAGTTGTGCTTGCACCATCTCCCCTCTCTGACTCCCTCCCTGTCTACTCGTCACACCTCCACGCCGGCCGCTCCCCTCCTCCGTGATGGGTTCCCCTACCTGCTGCTCTCCCCTTCTGTGTCGGACTTCCCCTCCATGCCGGCCTCCCCCACCGCCGCGCCGGCCTTCCCTCTTTCGCCTGCCCCCTCCACTCCAGACTTCCCCCTCCAGCCGCCCTCCATTGAATCGATCTCGTAGAGCTCCCTCTCGTCCAGCCGCTCCCCTCCTCCGTGCCTGCTTCCCCACCTGCGCCTCCCCTCCACGCCGGACTTCCCCCTCCACTCCAGCCTCCTCCACCTCCGTGTCGGCCTCCCCTCCTCCGCACCAACTTCCCCCCGCCTCCGCCTCCCCCCTCCATGCTGGACTTCCCTCTTCGACCGCCCTCCATTAAATCGATCACGTAGAGCTCCCTCTTGCCACCGCCATTCTCTCCTACCGTCATCACCTCACCTCCGGCTTCCATGACCTGCTCGCCTCGGTTTCTTCAGTGGAGGATGGCAAAGACAAAGATATCAAGCTGTCTGCACCAACAAGCTTCCACTGAGGAAGAAGATCTGTGGTGATGTTGCAATTTTTCTGCCGCTACGTACATCTACTTAGAAGATTTGTAGGAGTAAGTACTCATCGTGCAATCTTGCGTGGTGTTTACCGGCGATGTGGCTTGTGGTGTGCAGTTGTGGGATTGGTAGTATCTACCTCTATGACATCCCTTTGCCATTGTCCGAGGGGTAATGATCTGTAAACATAAAGTTGTTCTGCCTTGTGACCTATGTATGATTTCAACTGAGATCGTGTTTTCTTAGATGAAGCACATTGCTGAACAGACAAGCTTTCTGTATTAGCATTCAGTTCCTGGCTTATACCATTCCTCCCATGAGCTATATTGCCAGCATTAAGCTAACTTTGCTGATTGTCGAGGGCGCCCACCGCCCCACAAAGATGCATAAAGCAAGAGGGTCCCAAGATGCTTCCAAGGATCGAGGCGATCCGAAGGTGCCATTCGGAGGGGCCCCGAAGGACCCCGAAGGTGCTTCCGAAGGTACCGAAGGCGATCCCGGATATGCCCTTCGGAGGGGCCTGAAGGTGTCCCCGAAGCCTCCGAAGGGGGCCCGAAGGCGTTCCCGAAGATGCCCTCCAAAGGGGTCCCGAAGGTTCCCCGATGGTGGCCTCCAAAGAGGCCCCGCGACCATCCTCGAAGGGGCACAAAGGCAACAGGACAGGTGGACCAGGCTCACTCCCCGGGTGGACCAGGATCAGGAGAGTCCACCGTGCGCCTAGGGCTACGCATAGGCTAGGAAAAACCCCTACTATCCCTATGGTAGCTGTACCTTTTTAGGGATACATGTGTAATTTCAGATACCTGGTTGGGAGGCTATAAATAGCCTCCTCCCCCCATGTAATGAAAAGGGATACAAATTTTTCGCAATTTGCACAAGCATACTTTTAGCCGGAACCCCTTCTCCCGGAACCCCTTGGCCCCTCGCTCTAACGCCTGGGGTCCCTCCTTTTCACTGTCAAGTCTTTTCTAACTATGACAGTTGGCGCTGTCCGTGGGGTTCGGCAGAGAAGTCACAGGAGCACGAGACACCAGATGGCCCCCCGCAAGGCCACACCCAAAGTTTCGGCGGCCGAGGCGACAGCGGCAACCGCGGCCCCAAGAACCCCAAGAGCCAAGCGAGCGGGACCTCTGGCCTTGTGCCCGCCGCCGAGCATAAAAGAAGCAAACAACTCCACCTGGGGACATCGTTGGGCGACACCCGATCACCGAGGCATCCTCCTCAACAAGCCGGCCCTCGGGTCCACCCCTCAGAGCCGGGGGTGACCCGGAGAGGGCCTCTGGCTCTTGAGAAGAGTGGTGACCTCCGGTGAGATGCTCACCCCACGACGGACCGTCGGAGGCGGCCTCGCAACCCCAAAGACCAGGGCCCTCCTTGGCAGGAACACGATCCGGGAGCGAATCCTCCGACAACCAAGACTCCAACCTGCACCCAACCCGTTGCTCCGGGGAGACCCAAATTCCCCGTTGAGCACGGGACTCAAGCAGCCAGGCTAGCCTAAGGATTTCAAAATGCCGGACGTCGCACCCTTGAAGGTCTGCACCGGCCCTCGGAATTTCTCTCGGGTGTCTGAAAGCAGCGATAGAGGCCGCAGGAGGGGACGACACAACAAAGGCGAAAAGCATCTCGCTCGCCCTCAAAGGCGTTGCCCTCACATGGTTCTTTACCATCACCCCCGGTCTACATATGCATGGGAGCAACTACGCGACCTTGTACGCAACAACTTTCAGGGTAACTACATCAACCCGAAGGATGCGGGGCACCTGTTTGCAATCAAACAAACCCTGGGCGAGTTCCTCCGCAACTTCTTTAAGAAGTTTGTGGAGGTAAAGTGCCAGGTGAAGGGGGTCAACGAGACCATGATCATAAATGCGGCAACCTGCGCACTCCAAAAGGGCCCCTTGTCAGAAAGGTTGGCCCATAAGCCTGTCTGCACGGTCACAGAACTCTTCGACAAAATGGAAGAGTATGTCTGAGCAGAGGAAGATAGCAACTGAAGGGTGGAAGGTATGTCCTCTGCCGCACCACCACCACCATCAAGCGACCCAAAGCACACAACACCCCCAGAAACACCAGCCACCCCCAAGCCGCGCAACAATTTCCGCCAAAAAGGGTAGAATGTCTACCATGTCGAAGCAGGCCAAACCCCCGAGGGGGCCAAGCGAGCCGGTCGGACAGGCCGTGGCCGTGGACGCCAGGGTGGGCGGCATCCGGACGCTCACGACGGAACCGAAGCCATCACGGCATACTGCAACCTCCATGGTGAATGCTCGCACACAACCATGGACTGCTGCACCATTGCGGCCATGCATGACTACATGAACCACGATATGACCGGTGCGCGTGAAGACCCAAAGGCGCGGGCAACCCGGTACTGCCTCGCCCCTGCGGCCACGCATTGAGGGGGGCCATGCCGAGCCACTTCAAAGGGTCATAAACATAATCATGGGAGGATCTTCGCTCGGCATAACATCAAAAAGGTAGCGACGTGCTTATGCCTGACAAATCCACCACGTCGCAGCATGGCCGGCATGCAGACCACCCCACTACGCCGAAGTGCCCATCATCTTCGGCCCTAAGGACGCGAAAGGAATTTACTTCCCTCACCAAGACCCCCTCGTCATCTCCGCCAGCATCGCAGACTTCGAATTCAAGCACGTCCTTGTGGACGAGGGAAGCTCCGCAGACCTCCTGTTCACGGAGGCCTTCGACAAAATGATGATTCCAAGGGATCGCTTGTCACCCCCGGGCATACCTTTTGTGGGTTTCGGGGGGCGATCTGTGATGGCCTTTGGACAAATAGACCTAGTCGTCACCTTCAGCGATGGCTTCGCCTCCCGCTCTGAAAGCATCACCTTCGACGTGGTCCACATGCCCTACCAGTATAACGCCATCCTCGGCCGAGCAACGTTGAATGCCTTCGGCGCAATCCCTCACCACAATTACATGTGCATGAAGATCCCCGTGCCGGAGGGCGTTATCGCGGTGCGGGGCAACTAGGACCTAGCTCAGCAGATCGAGCTAGAAGCAAACCAACCCAACCGACACGTCCATGCGGTCGAAGCCAAAGCACTCGCCCCAGCGGAGGCCTCCTCCGGCAAATGGGCTTCGAAGGCCCGGCCGAAGGGGCAATTGCAGAGGGTACCCTTGAGGGATTCATCCCGAGAAAAAACAGTCGCCTTAGGGGCAGAACTCCCAACGGAAGAACACAACGCCAACCTCGAGGTGCTCCGCGGCAACGCAGATATTTTCGCATGGAGCCCGGAGGACATACGCCGCATGACGCCGGAGCGCCTTGAAGCAGCCAAGGCAAAAATAGCCAAGTTGCTAAAGGCAGGGGCCATTCGTGAAGTCAAGCACTCTGAGTGGCTGGCCAACCACATCCTGGTCCAAAAGAGGATGGGCAAATGGTGCATGTGCGTCGACTTCACCGACCTCAACAAGGCATCCCCGAAGGACGACTTCCCCCTGCCTCGCATTGATCAGCTGGTGGACACCACGTCCGGCTGCGAGTTGATGAGCTTCCTCGACGCCTACTCCGGGTATCATCAGATATTTACGGCCAAGGAAGACGAGGCAAAGACCGCATTCATCACCCCTATCAGGACTTATTGCTTCCACCGCATGCCCTTCGGCCTCAAAAATGCCGGAGCAACCTTCACCTGTCTCATCACCAAGGTGCTCGTAGGGCAGCTTGGGCGCAATGTCGAAGCATACGTTGACGACATAGTAGTCAAGAGCAAGCTTGGGGGCTCCCACGTAGGAGACCTACAGGAGACCTTCGCCAATCTTCGGAGGGAGGGAATCAAGCTCAACCCAGAAAAGTGTGCCTTCAGGGTCAAAGCAGGCAAGTTGCTAGGATTCCTCGTATCGGAGAGGGGCATCAAGGCCAATCCCGAGAAAATCATAGCCATACAAGAAATGGAGCCACCTCGCGGCCTTTCGAGAAAAGCGGTGGTGACAGTAATCTCACCGCCTTTAGCGATTCTTGTCTCGTCGGTAGAAACGAGCCCTACCTTTCTTCAAAACCCCCCGAGACGCAGAGCCATTCCGGTGGACCGAAGCATGCCAAGCGGCCTTCGAAGACCTCAAGCAATACCTCCAACTTCCAAGCTTAACCAGCCCAAGCCCTGGTGCACAGCTCCTACAATACCTTGCTGCCTCTTCGGCGGCAGTCGGTGCGGTCCTCGTCCAGGAAGAGAGCGGCCAGCGCCCCATGTACTATGTATCAGAGGCCCTCCAGGGGGCCAAGGTTCGATACACAGAGCTTGAAAAGCTGGCGTACGCCCTACTCATGGCCTCGCGGAAACTCTGGCACTATTTCCTGGCACACGCCATTGTAGTCCCGACATCCTACCCCCTGGCCCTCATGCTTCACAAATAATGATGCGTCGGGACGCATCGGCAAGTGGGCGGTGGAGCTTGCACCCTTCGACATTACCTTTGCAGCACGCACTGCCATCAAGTCGCAGTCCCTGGCTGACTTCATCATCGAGTGGACTCCTCAAGCCGAAGGTCAATCCCCAAGTCCCGTTGTGGCACCATGGATGTTCCACACTGATGGGTCTTGGTGCACGACAGGAGCCAGCGCAGCTGCCATTCTGGTCGCCCCAGACGGCCGAAGCCTGTCGTACGTAGCACGTCTCGACTTCCCCACAACCAACAATGTCTCAGAATACGAGGCCTTGCTGTTGGGCCTCTACAAAGCAAAAATCTTGGGCGCCAAGCGCATCGTGGTCAAGAGTGACTCCCGCCTCAAGGCGGGACACTTTGACAAAAGCTTCGTAACCAGGGACCATGAGATGGCCCGATACCTAGTGACGGTACGGGCCGCAGCAAAAGTCTTCCTCGGCATCACTGTGCAAGCGATCCCAAGGGGCGACAATGAGGCGACGGACAAGCTCGCAAAAATGGTGAGCTCCGGCAGCCAACCACAGCCAGAAGTTTTCTTCAAAGTGCTTCACGCCCCATCGGTCACACCAGAGGAACAAGGGATTCCGCTCAAGGCACAAATTTGAGCAAAGCAGCGATCTTTGTTATAAAGAACAAGGGTCTGGCGCCCGTATTCTTGATCGGTGAAGCAGACTGGCGAGGTACGATGAACCGGAAGACCTAGCTGAAGCAAAGAGGCTCAGGCACCGCTCTAGAAATTACTGCGTCATCAGAGGTGAACTGTACAAAGGGGGCGTCTGCACCCCCTTCCTCCGATGCATATCCCAGCAAGAAGGCTGAGAATTGCTCAGGGAGATTCACGAGGGGGACTGTGGTGCCCACCAAGCCCCCCGCAACCTCGTAGCGAGGGCCTTCTGCCAAGGCCTGTATTGGCCTCTTGCGCCGAGATGCCGGGACCTGCATGCACGCCAAGCTGCCAATGGGCTAGCCATAACCCCAAGGCGCCCGTAGTCCCGCTACAGCCGCTGCCCCCAGTTTGGCCCTTCACACGGTGGGGGCTCGACATAATCGGTCATTTCCTGGCGGCGAAGGGCAACCTCCGGTTCGCATTCGTCGCTATGAGCAAGGTAGTTAGGATCGCGATCCAAGTCTTAAAGTCTTACGACTCTACGAACCCACGACAGCCTGTCGATCCAAGTCTTCTTGCCGATCCGATCCTACTCAAGGTAGGTAGGATCGCGATCCTACTCTTAGAGTCTTACGGTTCTCTGAACCCACGACTGACTGTCGATCCAAATCTCCTTGTCGATCCTACTCGTAGAGACTTAGGGCAATTTTTTTAGAGGCCGGGCTTTTCGATATTTTGTTTTAGAGCAAAATTTGTTGATATTAATTTCGAGAATGAAACTATAAATAAACAAGGAGCATGCAAAATATTGTATCGATGTGGTAATGCTAGTACAAATATCTATATTATGGCATGAGCAATCTTGAGCTTGATAATGATAAGCTATTTTTATTCACGGAGTATGTCTAGCTACTTTTAAGGAACATGCAAGTGGTAAACCATATAACAATCATACAAACTTATAGTATAGATGTTAAATATGTGTATTTTTACAAATCCGTAGAATCGCCGATTCTACGATTCGATCTCGATTGATCCTCTACGGAGGCAAATCGATCCGACTCGGGATCTCGACTCTGACTACCTTGGCTATGAGTACTTCTCCAGGTGAGTGGAGGCCAAGCCCGTGGTCAAGATAATAACCGCTGCGGCCCAGCGATTCGCCTGGAGGAACATCATCTGCAGATACAGAGTGCCGCACGACATCGTCAACGACAATGGCACTCAATTCGACTCCTCGGCCTTCAAAGCATTTTGCCAGAGCCTCGGAATCACCGTATGCTTCGTGTCGGTGGGGCACCCCGAGTCGAATGGGGCCATCAAGAGAGCTAACGGCAACTTGCTAGCAGGCCTCACCAAGCGCCTCGTGGGATTACCAAAGGGGCTCTGGCCCGAAGAACTCCAGAAGGCCCTATAGGCACTTCGCACTACACTAACAAGGGCCACAGGCTTCTCCCCTTTCAAGCTGTTATTCGGCGATGAAGCAATGACCCCAGGCGAGCTCACGGTAAGGTCCCTCCGAACAACACAAGATCTCAACCCCGTAAGCAAAGAAATTTCCATCGACCTAACTGAGGAGAATCGTGTACAAGCCATCTCCACCATGGCAAAGTACGCGGAGGGAGTCGCAAAGACGTTCAAACAAAAGGTTAGAATCCGCCCCCTTGCACCAGGCGACATGGTCCTCAAGCGAGCCACTAATACCGCAGCACTAGGCAAGCTCGAGTCCAAGTGGGAATGACCATACATCATCACCCGAAGCACAAGGGCAGGATCATACTACATCGCCACCCCAGAGGGGCAGCCGCTTGAGCATACCTGGAACGCCAAGAGTCTCCGCAAGTTCTACCCCTAGAGCATTTTGTATTTTGTAAAACAAACCCAACTGCGCCCGGGCAATCGCCACCCCCACGAGTCCAGCCAGGGGCAGGGGGCTGTACAAACGCATGTATGTTTTTGGGCGCTTTGTCCCCACGTAATGAGCAAAGCACGGGCCATTCAACAAAAAGTATAGACACTGCACATGGCCTTCGGCCCCGGTGCACACCGATGCCCTCCGCAGGCTCGAGTGTATAAACACAGACAACGCACATGGCCTTCGGCCCCGGTGCACACTGATGCCCACCGCAGGCTCGAGTGTATAAACAAAGACACCACGCATGGCCTTCGGCCCCCGTGCACACCGATGCCCTCCGCAAGCTCGAGTGTCTAAACAATGACACCGCGCATGGCCTTCAGCCCCGGTGCACACCGATACCCTCCGCAGGCTCGAGTGTATAAACACACACACCGCGCATAGCCTTCGGCCCCGGTGCACACCAATGCCCTTCGTAGGCTCGAGTGTATAAACACAGACACCACGCATGGCCTTCGGCCTTGGTGCACACCGATGCCCTTCGCAGGCTCGAGTGTATAAACAAAGACACCGCGCATGGCCTTCGGCCCCGGTGTACACCGATGCCCTCCGCAGGCCTGAGTGTCTAAACAAAGACACCGTGCATGGCCTTCAGCCCTGGTGCACACCGAGGCCCTCCACAGGCTCAAGTGTATAAACAAAGATACCGCGCATGATCTTCGGCCCCAGTGCGCACCGATGCCCTCCGTAGGCTCGAGTGTCTAAACAAAGGCATCGCGTATGGCTTTTGGCTCTGGTGCACACAATTGTATCTAGACGAAGACGACGTGCAAAGCTGACCCTGGCACGAAGCATTCCTCGGAACAAACCGCACCAGGGGGGACGGCGTCGATCTTCGCCTCCCCCTCGCAAAAAAGTTAGGGCTCCACAGAGCCCTATCTAAAAAAGTATGGGGACGGCGCGAGGCTTCACCTTCCCCTCGCAAAAAAGTTAGGGCTCCACGGAGCCCTATCTAAAAAAGTATGGGGGACGGCGCGAGGCTTCGCCTCCCCCTCGCAAAAAAGTTAGAGCTCCACAGAGCCCTATCTAAAAAAGTATGGAGGATGGCACGAGGCTTCGCCTCCCCCTCGCAAAAAAGTATCGGGGATGGCGCGAGGCTTCGCCTCTCCCTCACCAAAAAAAAAAAGTTAGGGCTCCACAGAGCCCTATCTAAAAAAGTATGGGGGACGGCACGAGGCTTCGCCTCCCCCTCGCAAAAAAGTTAGGGCTCCACGGAGCCCTATCTAAAAAGTATGAGGGACGGCATGAGGCTTCGCCTCCCCCTCACAAAAAAAGGGGGGGGGGCTCCACAGAGCCCTATCTAAAAAGTATAGGGGACGGCTCACCTCGGGGACACTTCGTCTACCACATGCAATCACGTCATTTTTATTGAACTTAGCACAATAGCTACATACGTTACAAGGGTTCAATGCAAACAAAAAAGAAGCAAAAAATAATTAATACAATACAAATCTCGACCACAACACACTATAGCAATCAACGTGCACCTACGGAGCAAAGTCCCACTCCTCCTTGCGCGTCGCCCACTCCAGTAGTTCCTCGTCCGATGCCCTGGTAGCCATTAACTCCGCGTATTCTCTATGCATGTTCAAATCCTCGGGCGTGTCGGACGAGCTCGCCGAAGCCTCCAGCGACGTGGGCGGCAGCAAGGGCCCCACGGAAGCAGCTGCAACCCCCTTGCACTCCCAAAAGGCCCGCATCTCCTCACGCGCCCTCGCAGCCTCCTGCGCATGAACCTGGAAGAATGTTTTCATATAGCCAGTTCGGTTAGCCTTCTTCCATCGCTGCCACTTGGCGCCATGGCACGTGTGCCCCGGTAACAGATCCTCAGAAGCCACTTCAACAAAACCTTGCACTCATCCTTCGGCACCTGAGTAGGAATAGTGGTCTTGGTCCTTCGCCCCATGGGCGGCCGAGGACCCCTCTACACGGCACTCTTAAATAAGCGTCGTTCTCCCTGTATGGACCGCGAGGTGCAACTTCAAATAGCAATCGAAGCCAGGACAAAACAATACGATCGTGGACTAAAAGCATTCCATTCAAAAGGAGGTAGTTACACAAAAAGAGGTTTTCCTCCTCGGAGCCCCAAACAGAGCGAGAAAAATACAAAAAGTCCAAGATTACTCTCAAAAAGTTTAAGCCACTTCTGAAAAACGGAGGGTCACACCTTGTTTCCCTGAGTGGACCCTCGCTTGTCCCCTTCCGGGACTTCAGTCGAAGCCGCCACCAGTGCCTTCCCTTTAGCCTGCTTCACCTGCACCGCACGGAAAGACCCCGCCGCATCTTCGTGACCGCGCCGCCCCCAGTAGTCCTCCAGCAGGACCTTGCTTGCCCTGCGTGTGCGGCGCTCCGCGTTCGCCGCCTCCTCGGCAATGGCCACAGCAACAGATCAGGTCACGAGTGCATCTATATGGTCGTATCCCGCCTTGTCGAGGGAGGCTAGGGTTGTGCACCAAACCACCTTCGCACAGTGATCACCGTATGTACGGGCCGCTGGCACACACACCTCCCCAACACGGCGGAGGCGTTCGAGGGTGATGTCCATCTCCGCTGGCCAGTGACTCCTCGCAGAGGGCACTGCGCCGAGCTGTGACACAGCCTCCTCAAGAGTCTCCGAGGCCTGAAAGGCACCAAGCCCCAAGTTGGTCGATAACTCGCGCTCTTCGTCTGGATCTCCTCCTCAAGGAGCGCTCGTGCTTTTCGCGAGGCATCCAAATCAACCTGAAGGCCGGTGCGCTCTGCCTCAAGGCCCACCATTTGAGCCTCGGCGCCTTTCACTCACACAAGATAATCAAGGCCACCGCTAAGGACCTGCGTTAAGGCATGCTCCCGTCCTCCGGCCTTGGATCTCAGCGAAGCATCGGACAATATCATCGTCCAGTGCCCGCAAAAGCATCAAGGTCTGTGCGATAAAGGAGCCTCGACAACAAACAAGCGAAACGAAAGGCGGTCGAAGGGCACCCACAAACCTTTACAGCATTTGCCTCAACGCTCCGGAGCATGTCCCTTAGGGTCATCTTCTTGAAGAACTCTGGAAGGAAGGGTGAAGAAACCAAGTCTCCAACCGCCCTGCATACCGTAGTGGCGCCACGGCTGACCTTGAAATCCACGGGGCACATAGGGAGCACGTCCACCGTCCTCGCGGCAACCCTAGCAGACGCTGGCGGGCGGGAAGCCCTGGAGCCCACAGAGCCAGTTGCGCCATTGTCGGCCGCAGCATCCCCATCAGATCTGGGCTCCCTGTCGACTGCCCTACTCAGATCGTCAGCCACCTCTGCACGAACAAGCAACAGTCAGCGCCACAAAATTAACAATCACGCAGACGAAGTAACAAGCATACCTATAGGCGACCGCGGAGCAAGAGGGGCATCCACGGTGGCATCAGCGTGCCCCGGGGTAAAAGGGGTGTCCATAATCACCTCAGCGCCCCCATCGTAAACACACGACGGGGTGTCCTCGCCGGAGGACTCGCCAATAACGACGCCCGTCAGGTCGAACGCACCCGCCGCTTTGGCTACCTCCACCTCGGGGTGCCCAGTGGCATCCTCCAAAGCGGCTTCCTCGGGTGAGCCAGCGCACTCTTCCAAGGAAGAGCTGCTAGACACGGAGGACTCCGTCCACTCTACGGCCTCTGCCAACCTCTTGGCGGGCCGGTCCGCATCCTCCGCAGCTTCAGAGGGGCTGCCCACGTCGCGAGGACCGGCAACACGCAGCGGTGTCACCGCAAGTGGTCCCGGCCCACCGACCTCGGTGGTGCGAGCGCGTTTCCTTTTCCCAACTTCCAGGTACTGACGCTCGGAAAGATGAACCGACGAAGCGTACGCCCGGTTGAGCCGACTCTCCCGCACGACCAGGACGCGCTTCAAATGATCCTCACCCTTATATGAGCCCAGAAGCACCTCCGCGGCACGGGCCACCTCGGTAATAGGCGCAACTGCCGAGGCATCACCAATGCAACAATCAAAAGATATATATCAAAACAAATGATGGTAAAGATAAAGCGAGCCCCGCACCTTCGCGCCCTTTAACAGTAAGGATCGGGCCCCAGACTTCAAAGCCCCGACCTCCACATTCCAATCTTGGGCCAAGGGCCAGATGCGGAGGGCGCAGAACTCCTCCACGAGTCCGGGTGGAGGCGCTGTCACATCCGGCAAAAGGCGGAGGAGGCCTCCTCGCGCTAAGATCAATCACGGGGCTGGCGATAAGTCGGATCGGCCCGCCCCGGGACTGCAAACCATCCTTCGCCGGGGATGTGTGGTAGAACCACCGCTGAAGAGTCAATCCGTGTCCCGGTTCAGCGCGCCGGTAGGCGGTACATCGGCACCGCGTCCTCATTGAAAGTTCCTGTTGCCAAAGTTCAGCGTCTCGCCCGTGCTTTTCTTTTTCTTCGGTTGGCAGCGCCCATCGTGAAGATAGGCAAACAGGCGCCCCTCGCTGCTGGCTCCGGCCGCTCACAGCATCCACTCGAAGACCCCCAGCTTCACGATAGAAATCAGTGTCAGCTGCGCCATCTCCACCTCATACAGTTGAAGCACCACCGAGGTTAGATCAACGCATGGCAACCGAAGGCCAGAGTCAAAAAAAGCGATGAAGACCACCGCCTCATCCTTCCGAGGGGCCGGGACAATCTCCGTCCCGGGGACGCGGACCTTCTCGAGGCTCTCCAACTTGCCCTTGTCGACGAGGCTGCGAAGAACAAGATCTGTCACAGTGGACCTCCCCAAATCGCTCGTGTACACCGCTTCCCTAGGATTTTCCTTAGCTCACTTCATCGTAACCGAAGCCACAACACAGGCCCTCGTAACCAAAGCGAAGCACCACATGGATCAAACGTAACAAATTGGAAACCAGGAAAATGGGAGTAAAACGGGAGCGTGGGGGCGGGGATATCACAAATTTATAGATTGGTGGAATGGGCGAGAAGAGGACGAAAGGGCCACTCCGCGCACGCCACGTGGAGCAACTTTGCAGAAAGCTTGACACCATCACAGCGCACGCCGCCCAACGTCGGCGCGTGGAACCCCAGCAGTCACACAGCGGCGCCTTTATGGCTCACACCACCCAATAACGGTGGGTGGAACTCCAACGGCTACCAAACGGCGCCATCATGGCGCACGGTACCCCAGAAGTCAGCATCCTTCAACGACGGATCGCCTTCGCGAGCCCTTCCAAGAGACGCTTTGCCAAGCCAAGGGGACGGCATGCTTGGACCCTCCGAGAAAACGGCGCAGTTTCAGCCATGGCGAAGCAGGACCTCGACCATGAGGGGCTTGTCGTAGGGGCGGCCCACCGGCCCCACGGCACAGGCAATGCACGAAGGGGTCCCCGAAGGACCCGAAGATGCTTCTGAAGGATCTGAAGGCGGTCCCAAAGGTGCCCTTCGGATGGGCCCCGAAGGTGCTTCCGAAGGCACCGAAGGTGATCCTAGAGATGCCCTTCGAAGGGGTCCAAAGGTGTCCCCGAAGCCTCCGAAGGGGGCCCGAAGGCTCCGAAGGCATTCCCGAAGATGCCCTCCAAAGGGGTCCCGAAGGCTCCTCGATGGTGGCCTCCGAAGGAGCCTCGCGACCATCCCCGAAGGGGCACAAAGGCAACAGGACAAGTGGACCAGGCTCACTCCCCGGGTGGACCGGGACCAGGAGAATCCACTGTGCGCTGAGGACTACGCATAGGCTAGAAAAAACCCCTACTACCCCTATGGTAGCTTTACCTTTTTAGGGATACATGTGTAATTTCAGATACCTGGTTGGGAGGCTATAAATAGCCTCCTCCCCCCATGTAATGAAAAGGGATACAAATTTTTAGTAATTTGCACAAGCATACTTTTAGCGGAACCCCTTCTCCTGGGACCCTTTGGCCCCTCGTTCTGACACCGGGGGTCCCTCCTTTTCACTATTTAGTCTTTTATAACTACGACACTGATCAACAAGCAAATCATTGTTTACTGTGCTGGCATTTCCATCGTTGTCTTTAATGAGGTTATGCAATGGAGCAAGCTACAGTATCTGCCTCTGTGACATCCCTTTGCCATCTTTGCTCCTAGGATTCTTAGCAGCCTAGCACTGTCTAATTCCATTGCTTTCTATTTCAGCTCAGATGTTTCCAGAAATGGTTTCCATTTGCAAATGGATGCTTCTTTGACGGGTATTTGCAGATGGACTTCAGTACCTGACCTTGCAAAGCAGATGAGAATTTTCCAGAAATCATCCAGTGATTTCGCTTGTTCGTTTTTCGTTTCTGCTGTTCGTCGAAAGCTCAGAACAGAAAACGTTCATTTTCTTCAGAAGCCATATTGCAAACAATTATTTCCATGGGTTGAAAATGGGTTAAACCTATATTGAGATAATTGAGTTGGATTGATTTGGGTTGGATTTGTACGTGGGTTGAGTTGGATTGGGTTTTGGAGGTGGAGTAGTGGATTGGTTTGAGTTGAGTGGATATGCTGCAAATAAATGGGTTGAGTTTGGGTGGGGTTTTAACCCCTACGTGGAAGCCATGCCCAGGGGCGGAGCCAACGTATAAGTGTTGGGTGCAGCTGACACCAACAACTTTTGCCAACCAAGAAAGATTACGGCTGAAGCTGAACCATCTAAGCCTGCATTAGCCACAAGGCCCACAAGGCTTTCAGCCCATATACAAGTATACAACCCTGAATACAGGAGACTAGGAATGAGGAATCGTAGTATGTACGTTGTGCATAAGCACCGAATCGGCCAAGCACGAGGAGGGCCTTGAGTCACTTGGCAAGAGCGATACTCTCGTCTCCTCGGCTCCTCGCTAGTCGCTTCCGTGACTCCTCGCTTCCCCTGTTCCCCAACTCGGCAATAAGGCAATTCTCCACCGGCGGCAAGGCAACCCGGCAATTGCAGACTGTAGTCCGAAAATCAAAATCCAGGTATGCAATTCCAAAGGCACATCCTTTGTCCTCTCCGTCTCTCTCTCTCTCGTGCAAGTGCAAGTCTTGTCTAATGCCCTAATGGCCTAATTGCTTTTTCTTTGAACCTTGATTCATCTAGGCTATGGAACGGTATTTCTCAAAAAGAAATCGATCATCAGATAATGATGCAGGCACTTCAAGGCCACCCCTTAGACCCAGGCAAGACGCATCAAATGCTGCTGCTACTCCTGCTAGTCTCCCAAATCCAACTATACCAAGGGAGATTAATTTAGATGAACTGCCTTTTGATCCGGTGATCGGAAGAATTTCTGTCTGACAAGAATCCTAAGAAGCAAGGATGAAATTAGGCGAATATATTTAACCAGGGGACCTTACAGGCCACAATGTGGTAACTATGAACAGAGGGTCATTGGAGATGCTCCACGAAGATTTAATCCAGAATGGTTTGAAGAATATGGTGGTTGGCTTGAGTATAGTGACAAGGTGCATAAGGCCTTCTGTTTGTGCTGTTACCTTTTCAGAGATTGCATTGAGGGACGGGCTGGGAATGATGCATTTGCAATTGATGGTTGGTGCGGTTGGAACAAGAAGAGCAGACTAGATACCCATGTGGGTAAGGGTAATGTTAATAGCTTTCATAATGTAGCAGTTAAAAGATGTGATGCTTTGATGAATCAAGATCAATCAATTCAGGTTGCTCTCAATAAGCAAAGTGATCTTACAAAAAAGAATAATAGAATACGGCTTAATGCTTCCATTGATTGATTAGATACTTGTTGCATCAAGGTTTAGCTTTCGTGGCCATGATGAATCAAAGGAGTCAAAAAATAAAGGAAACTTTCGAGAGTTGCTAGATACTTTAGCAAATCAAAATGATGCTATAAGGAACGTAGTTCTTAGGAATGCTCCAGAAAATTGTCAGTGGGTATGTCCAGACATTCAAAGGAAATTGCTAATTATTTTGCAAAGGTAACATTACTAATTCTATTCTCTATTATTTCTGTTTTCTTACAACTGATCTCTTGCTAGACATGAAATTGTGTTCTTTGTTGTTTTGCATAGATAACATTAAATTCTATACTTGAAGAAATTGGTGGTGATGTGTTCAGCTTGTTGATTGATGAGGCTTCCGATGTGTCCGACAAAGAGCAAATGGCGATTGTCTTGAGATATCTTGACAAGCGTGCATTTATTGTTGAGCAGTTAGTTGGAGTTGTACATGTGAAGGAAACATCGACAATATGTCTCAAGTCGCTCTTCAAAAATTATTTCTTGATATTGGATTGAGCATAAAAGCGGTCGAGGCCAATGTTACGATGGGGCAAGTAACATGTGTGGTGAGTTCAATGGCTTGAAAGCCAAAATTACAGCAGAGAATAAGTCGACACACTATGTGCCTTTGTTTTGCTCACCACTCCAGTTGGTTATTGTGGCGAGTAAAGAAGAATGAAGATATTGCAGATTTTTTCTACATGATCTCTCTTCTATTCAATGTGGTCGGAGCTTCTTGCAAAAGAAAAGACATGATTAGAGAGAAATATCGAGAGGAAATAAAAAAAAGCCATAGGTGATGGATGGATTAGCAGCGCACGAGGCAACATCAAGATCGATCTCTTCAAAGATTTGGTGACACACGTTGGGGTTAGCACTATAGAACCCTCTCAAGTCTAGTTACGTTGTTCCCATCTATTGTTTCTGTTCTGAAATATGTTGAGAAAGAAGGCAAAAGTGAAAAGAAAAGTCGGGCACGTGGTCTTCTATCATATTTTGAGACCTTTGATTTTGTGTTTTACTTGCACATGATGCTGCATATATTAGGAAGTGCAAATACTTTGTCACATTCTTTACAAAAGAGGGATCAAGACATCTTGAATGCCATGTCATGTGTGAAGTCAACAAGGAATGATCTGTAGGAACTACGGGAGAATGGATGGGACTCTCTTTTGGAGCTGGCATATTCATTCTGTGAAGAACATGGCATTCCTAAACCAAACATGCAAGAGGAATATGTCAATCGGCATAAACCACGGCAAAGAACTAATAAAACAAACCTCGGCATTACGAACGAGTGTCTTAATTACATTATTGATCGGCAACTTCAAGAGTTTGATGACCGTTTCAACAAGGTAAATTCAGCATTGCTTGGTCACATGGCTTCTTTCAACCCAAAAGACTCCTTTGATGCTTTTGACTTGGAGAGCTTAAAGAAGCTAGCTGAGTTTTATCCAGATGATTTTGATTCAAATAAATTGAAAGACCTTGGCCATCAACTTCGCATTTACATTAACAATGTGCGAGCAAACAAAAGATTTTTCAATTTGGATGGGATTGCTGATCTTGCTAAATTAATGGTGGAGACAAAGAAGCATCTTACTTTTCATTTGGTCTATCGACTTCTAAAGCTAGTACTGATTTTACCGGGGTTGCCACACGTCGGTGGAGAGATGCTTTTCACTATGAATGTTGTAAAGAACATCTTGCGTAATAAAATGGGTGAGCGGTTTATGAGTGATTGTCTAATTTGCTATGTGGAGAAAGACATGTTTTCTACTATCAATAATGATCTTTTTTTTGATCTTTTTAAGAAGATGAAAGATCGACGGGAAGTTTTGAAATGTGAGTGACTTTACGGTTTACATGTTTAGCTTAATAACACTTCTTTACAACTTGCGAAAATAACATGTCGTTTACATTCAATGTTTTCAGAAGGCAGAAGCTTCATATAAAGCTATGAAGTTATTTTTTCACTTTTATTTGAAATATGTAAAGAAGTCGTTTTGATTTCACCCAACGGTATGTCTTGCACCCCTAATTTTAATGCAACATTACTATTGCTTATCTTTGTCTTGAGTGCTATATCCTCTTTTTGTGAGATGGTGTGAGATTGTATGTTATTATAGTTAATTCATACCCAACTCCCCATAAGGCCATAATAACTGAATCCATCAGCTAAATTTCCTGGCTTCACCCCTGGCCATGCCGATGCCGTCATATGTATATTCTTTCCTGCTGCTGCTGTGGAAACCACGGCCCTGTTTAATTTCGGCAGGTTTCAGATTCAGCCGAATCACCGAATGCATGACTCGCTTAAAGTTTCTCTTGTACCACACTACGTACGTCCTGGTTACTGTCGGTGGGCTCAATGCTCAATTAGGCCAGGCTTCAGTTTTGGTTGGGCCCAAGTACAACAACACCTCACCTGATCCAGGAGCCCACCTCAGCCTGTTGAGTAAGTTCCCCACTGTTGCTTAATTAACGTACGTGTGAGGGATTTGTTCCCATTATTTCCAAGAATGGTGCCTTTATTTGCTGTATGAAGCAGGTGAATTAATCGACACGTGGTATGTCTTTGGCCCATCACCACTCGCTCGCTCCCAGAAGTGGAACGCAAGCTAAGCAGGGTGACAAAGCAGACGACAGACACCATGGCCGACATCTATCGATCGAGCACATAATAAAGCCTTCCAGGCGGCAGGCGTGGTGTGTCCCCGGCGAGAGGAGAGACGGTTGAGAGACAGAAATGGAGCGGTTGGCTCCACTCGCCCATGATGTCCATTCCATAGAGGTCTATTGGGTTGGAAATGTTGCATCTCTGTGATGACTTGGCGACGCAGTAATACCAACCACATACTCGTATATACTCCCCAATTCAACTGTGCCGCCTCCGTTGATTCAGAGATTCAGAGCTGTATCGATGCATGGAGCTCACTACAGTCTCACACGGGTGGGTATTATGGTGTTCTTCAGTGCGCCGCGATATGCGTTTTGCATCTGAAGTATTGTCATCCAGCTTAGATCTGGTCATCTGTAGATGGATTTGATCTCAGCTCCCGTTCAATGTAATAGTATGAGTGATATAGTTTGGTGTCTGAAGCGTTACCTGCCTCTGGATTTCAGATTTGGCTGTACTTGACGGCTTCATTCGAGTCGTACCGGAAAATATTCAAGCAAGTTTCAGCTCAAGCAAAGTATTCGTACGGTGGTTAATTCTGATGCTGATGCTACAACCAGCTTCTCATAGAGAACACTCCTAATTAAGCTAAGCAATGACCAATGGGCAACAACGACTGACTGTTTTTTTTCTGAAATATTACTGTATCTGTTTGGGCATTCCTGAAGCATACATGCCTGGCGTTAAACATGTTTACGTATTTTGTTACCGTCCTATACTGACATTGCTTGTTCTCAATCTGCAGCTTTTACTCTAGTTCTTTCAGATCTCTGCAGAACAGCCTGCCTCCGTCGCAAAATAAATTTTATATGTATCAGTAAGAGAAAATTGTACTGTAAGTCTCTGAACCTATCGATTATGCCACTTAACTCTCTGAACTTGTATTTTACTTTCTCGGCCTTCTAAATTTACGAGATTATATCACTTGGCTTACTGAATTTTCATTTTACCTTTTCAGCCCCTAAACTTATTAGGTTGTGCCACTTAACTCTCTAAATTTGCGTTGAAGCGAAGTTCGTTGGATGTGATGCCGGCGACTTCGTCCCCTCCGACTCCGGTGGACTCGTCGTCACCCTGTTTCGGCCGTGTTCATCGTCTTCGTCACCTCACACCGATAAAAACAAATTCTTCAGGCCCGAGAACACACCGTGCTCACGTCTTCGCCACAGCTCCACTGTCGTAGCTAGCCTGTGCCCCTGCTCTGGCATTGTGATTCGTCAGCTGAGCCTTTCCCGTTTGCACCGCAAGTCCATTTGGTCGTTTGCTAACAAAAAAGGCTGAGCTAGCGAATCATAGTGCCAGAGCAGGGGCACAATACTTGTCCATTCTCACGACCGACTCAAAGGAGACAAGAGCGAGAGCGGCGGCAAACTGCGACGGTGGAGCTCCGGCGAAGACGTGAGCACGATGTGTTTCCGAACCGAAGAGTCCGTTTTTTTCGGCATGAGGTAACAGGGATGATGAACATGACTGGAACTGGACGACGATGAGTCCACCGGACTCAGAGGGGATAAAGTTGCCGGTATCGCATCTAACTAACTTTGCTTTAACGCAAGTCTAGAGAGCTAAGTGGCACAACCTCACAAGTTCAGGACGCTAAAAAAGTAAAATACAAATTCAAAAAATTAAATGATACAGCCTTACAAGTTTATGGGTCTACAATGTAATTTTCTCCATCAGTGATTGCCAGCCTTACAAGTTTATGGATCTACAGTGTAATTTTGTCATCAGTGATTGCCATCATAATAACGCATACCATGCCAATGTCATACATCCTTTTTGTGTAGGCTTTACGTCAAGTATAAAAATCCATGAGCAGGCCGGCAAGATAAGCTTCTGCCACTGCCCCGACCTGTCCTGTGCCTTCCATTCCAAGTAGAAGCATAGGATAAGAAGTTGGACTAGATATGCACACAAGTGCTAGTACTACCAACTCCCTAAAAGCAAAAGCTCACCTACTCCTCCATTGGCCCAGCCTGAGTAGTAGCAGACAGCAGTTGCTCACTGATGGATGAAGCTGCCTCTGCCAGAGTAAGGGCCATGGTCCACCACCAAAGGACTGCATCTAAACTTCCAAAGATCAGAGCAGAAATCAGGCATTACTTAAAAAGTGGTTTTTTTGGATTTAGTTTTTAACTTCTTTCAAGAATAGAAGCTAGTAATTTCCTTTAAGAAGACAAGGAAACAAGTTACTACATAATAAAGGCAGGCCTCCTGAGCAGCGCTCAGCTGGATATGAGTATATGACAGTATGGGACCTCCCCATTAAGTGCAGAGGAATAGATCTTTCGGTGTTTAAAGCCTTAAACATTCACATACTTAGATTAGAATCAATGTATAATGATTCTGACAAAACAACATCTGACACTGACAACAGATGCCCATCGGTTCTACAGTGCATTTCTTCTATCCAATACTTCAGATCAGTAGTTAACTTACAGCGCACTATTCAGTTGCAGAAACCATTCCGAGTATTTCTTTCTTCTATTGAGTGAGCACTTGCAAGACGCAAGAACAAAAAATACAAAGGTGTAAATGAAGTCACAACAAACTCAGCACTCGGCAGAGCATACTCCACTGACGATCAGATTATGGGCGGCGGCGGCGTCTCCCAGACGTCGAACACGTTCTCCTCGTTGTGCAGGGCAAAGAGCCGATCGCCCCCGATGGAGAAATCGCAGATGGCGCCGCCGTAGCTCCTCCTCAGCGTCGACGTCAGCACGTGCTCGGGGCCACTGAACACCGAGATGCTATCGTTCATCGACGAGAAGAGCTGCCCGCCGTGCGTAGCGAGCTTCGGGTAGCAGCTTTCCTCGCCGGGCACCTTCCGGTTCATGAGCTTGCTCCGGGAGCTCCACCGCACGGCGCCGGTGTTGCTCCTGAGGTCGAGGAACCCGAGGTCGTCGTACTGGTTGATCACGCAGACCGAGCGCTCGTCCTCCATGACAATGGCGTGGAGCACGCGCTTGTCCTCGAGCGACGCGGCAGTGCCGGCGTCGGACCACGACCAGACCACGTCCTTGTCCCGGAAATCCAGCAGGCCGATGAAACAGCTGTCTGTCTTGGGGAACAGCGTGGCCACCATGAGCGCGTTGGTGGCGTCCAGCCATTGGAGCTTGTCGGCGTCGCCCAAGGCGAGGCCCGGCGGTTCGTAGAAGAAGTCTGCCTGCTCGCCGGTGGCGCGGTCCCAGACGCCGATGCCGTACTCGTTGAGCCGGCCCTTGCAGCTGGCGAAGATCTTCGAGTCCTGGTCGAACACCAGAGCGCCGGCAGTGAAAGACTTGGCCTGGCGGTCGTGCGCGACGCGGAAGCGGTGGCGGAGGTCCCCGGAGACGGCGGAGAACGCCGCCATGCCGCCGTCGCACTTTCCGAGTCGCTCGCGCGCGGTGATCAAGAGCGTCGCCGCGTCGAGGTAGGCCACGTCGTTGACCTGCGAGTGGTCGAGCGACACCGGGCGTCGCTCGTCGAGCATCCAATTGTAGACGTGCACGGCGCCCCCGTGCGCGACGCAGCACCCGCCGTCGGGCGCGGCCCGGATGGCGGTGCCGTCCCCGGGCGCGCGGCCGGGGACGGACGCCGTGAGGCGGAGCCGGTCGCCGTCGAACGCGCCCCAGCGCGCGGCGCGGACGTGGTCGAGCAGGCCGTAGTAGAGCGCCTCCCGGCAGAGCAGCTTCTCGGGGAGGTGCGGCGGGACGTGGAGGCTTCCCGTGCGCAGCAAATCGAGCAGCACCGCGAAGCACGCCGGGTTGCGGTCGATGAAGTATTCGGGCACGCCGCCTCCCCCTCCGGAGGGGGCCACGTTCCAGGAGGAGTCGAGCAGCGCGCCGAGCATGGAGTCGCGGCCGGCGTTGGCGAGCGTCGTGGTGGTCGTCTCGAACACCTGCCCGCCCACGTTGAACCGCACGCGCCCGCCCCCCAGCCTCGCCGCCATCGGCGCCAGGAGCCGATCACTCCACTACAAATCAACCTTGCATCGCCGAGAACCGGACGGTGATTCGGCTCTGAATTTGGGTGGGGAATCTGACGACCGCATCTTTAAGGAAGGGGCGGGGGGGGGGGGGCGCTAAGGAAAGGGAATGGAACGGAGGGACGAGGCGGGTGGGGACGGGATGGCACGGGTTGCTTTGGCGTGACCAGGAGTTTTGGACTGTTTTGGTCATGTAGCGTAATTTAATTTTTCGTTTGGCTTTTTTAGCGTCAAAATTCTCGATTTAGCCTCCACGAGCACGTCTTTGCCGTCAGGACGGCAGCAACGGAGTTCTCGATGCGGACCGCAGCACCAAGATCTTCTTGTCGGTCGGCGATAACAAAGTCTTCTTTATGCAGGGACAAGAAGAACTCCCCTACACTATTTGTAGGATCAAGGATAACCGACTAGAGGGAGGTGAATAGGAGGTTTTTAAATTTATTAACAAGTTAACAATTTATCCAATTAAATACTTAGTCTAAACAAGTTTTACCTCTAGCTAAACAAGACAATCACAATAATATGTTGGAAATATAAATGTGGAAAGTAAAGACAAGAAATAACCACAAAGACACAACGATATTTTTCTCGTGGTATCGAAGACTTGCCGGTCTTCACTAGTCCACGTTGAGGAAACTTGACGTCTCAAGCCGGCTCCACGAATTAAGCCTTCCCTCAAATCGCTATGGTTGTTCTTTCTCCACTCAGGAGATAGTGAACACCGAACCACTCACAAGCTTGCACCGCCTCTTCACAATCTCCTTTGAAGAGATCACCGCTTCACCACCAACCGTCTAGGAGTGCGGCAACACTCCAAGAGTAATAGACCAACGTCTTCGCTTGATCACACTTCAAGTGCAAATGGATCAACTAAGAGTATGAATGCACTTGAATGTATCTCAACAACCTCACAATGAATGCACAAGAGTAATTTGAGTGTTGAGTGAATGCAAAGGCTCTCAAGGGCTCTATGAATGTCAAATGTGCACTAGCAGCCTTGACTTGAGCAGATGGGGGGTATTTATAACCCCCACAAGCAATTATGACCATTGGGAACGAAACCAGAAAAGTCCGGCGAAATCGGTAAGACCGCAGGCAAGTGGCCGGTACGACCGGAACTCTGACAGAGCACAGTCAACGGCTAGACCAGATACTAAAAAAAGAAAAAGTAGCCGTTGAAATTTCCAGTCGGAACGACCGCAAGCAAAGCGTCGCGATGCGTCCGATTTCCCGTCGTCTGCGTTTCACGATGAGACGACCGATTGTAGGGTTTCGTGAATTTCGAGGATTTGCAAAGGTTCGGAATTTCATACCGCCATATAAAAATCGGAATGACCGCGAGCGCAGACGACCGTTCCCAAAAGCGGAACGTCCAAATCGAGATAAGTTTACGGCGATTTTACATCGGTTTGTTTTTATTGAACCGCCTCATAAAAATCGAACGGCAAGAAAGCGATGCGGCCAGATTAGTCACAGGCGATGCGACCGATTTCCATGAGAAAGTCTCGAGTCAATTTACAACGCTTCGGTTTTATTGAACCGCCAACTAAAATACGGAATGATCAAGATCGCTTGATCTGACTGTTCAAGGACCCGATCGTTCGCTTCAACACTTAATTGGTCGTTCCTTCAAAATGCGGTACTTACACGAGTAGAGACCGGTCATCTGATCTTGAAGCGATCTGACCTTAAGATGAATAGCGGTACTACCGATTTTGAGCAGAAGACTTAGAATTTTTCAAATCAAATTCAAGTTAAAGTACACATGCATGCATGATCCTAAGTTGATCCATATTGCATCGAACATGCTATCAAGCTACTAGCCATGATCCTCTTAATAGTGCGGCATTTATCCTATAATCCGGTCTTCCAACCAAACTCCCAAGACCGGTAAAATAGAAAAAGAACCTAGACTGCTAGTACCTTG
Source organism: Phyllostachys edulis (assembly GCA_036346405.1). Classification (NCBI taxonomy): domain Eukaryota; kingdom Viridiplantae; phylum Streptophyta; class Magnoliopsida; order Poales; family Poaceae; genus Phyllostachys; species Phyllostachys edulis. The sequence continues at coordinate 48,760,040 of CM070552.1, forward strand.
TCTTTAAGCCTTGTGGATCTTCATTTCCTTCTTTGGCATGCATCTTTGCGTCAACAAGTACACCAATGGGACTTAACCTTGTAAATACTCAATAAACTTGTTAATCCCATGTTCACATATTGTCATTAATTACCAAAACAATTTTTAGGGGCCTAGATGCTTTTCAATCTCCCTTTTGGTAATTGATGACAACACTAATAATATGTGAGAAAGATTGGTTTGAATATACCATAATTGTATATTCTATTTGTGGCTTAACAATAAAACAATTTTTGCAATAAGCATGAGAGAATGTATGAGAAAGGTTTTCTTGTTAAGTCTATTTTAAAGAAAGCTCCCCCTAAACGTGTGCAAAAAGAGATAGAGCATTTTGTAGAAAATATGAGAAATTTGGGCGGAGTTTCTTTAGCAAATTTGAACTTGAGAAAATGCAATAGTAAGATATAACGATAAGTATGATTGCATTTAAGATAATAATAAAACATCAACAAGTTCAACAAGTTAAGTGGCGATATTTTAAACTATTACAAGCACATAAGTTCAACATTACATAAGTTCATATATAGCAAAAGCTTGCGCTTGCTCCCCTAAAGCTATTTCTTCTATATCTTTCCACTTCTCTCCCCTTTGGCATCAAGGTACCAAAACGACTCGAGATAGTGGGATCCGAGGAGGAGGAACAACGTCTGAGCAAGCTGGGTCTGTCTTGAGTACTGAGTCGGGTCTGAGGAGGAGGATAACATCTGGCTGTGACCCGGTGGAGCGGAGTCTGTAATGATGACTGCTCTGGAGGAGAAGTGAAGGAACAGAGGAAGAGGTCTCTAACGCTGAAGCTGAAACCGAGTCATGACCTCGATGATCGAATCGAGAAGTAGCAGAATCAGTATCTGAGGTGTAGGTCTTTCAGAGTGGAGGTGGAGGAGGGACAGAGAGGCACAGGAGATGGCACGGAAATAGGAGGCCGTCGAGTAAAGCGTGTGGAGTCTTCAAAATTCCTCTATGTCGGTCATGCTCTCTACTAGTGCAGACCATCTGTTATGAGTCTCATCGAAAAAGTCATTACGAGTCTGCTCCATCTCAAGTAATCTCCTCGAGTCTCATTCGAAATTCACTGTTCGGCCTTTATTTCTTGCAAAGCACTAAGAATGAGTTCTTGATTCGAAGAATCTGTGCAATAGAGCCTTCATTGATAATGGGATCGCAGTGAGCCTTTGCCTCGATGATGGGATCATCCTCGAGAGCTTTGTCGAGGAGGAACGCATTTGTCTCGTGGTCTATAAGATTTATGAACTGAACCAAGACCACCATGATATGTTATCTTCTCGTAAATCGAGCCATAATATAAGGTGCATAGTAAATTCTCTTGACTCTATCATTCTTGGATGAGACTATACCGAAGGATAACATCCACAACATCAAATTTTATGCCTCGCATAATATGATCTATAATGTTCGAGCATGTCCCCTGATAGCATCAAAATTGCCGCTCTTAGGATAAAAGGTGTGATTGATAATCCTATTAATTATGCTCGACAAAGGCTTAAGTCCGGTGATGGTTCCTAGCTTGCATTTGACATTTGTGTCATAATAATCACCCCAAGCAGGAGCAAGTAAAGCTGGACTATCAAAGATTTTCTCCCAAGAACCGGATCTTACTCTTAAGATTTGCTCAAATTCTTCCTTTGTGCTTTGCAAATCTCTAGCCACAGAAATCCACCTAAAGGATCAGAATCGGTGACACATGAACTGTGGCGTAAAACTGTCGAATAAGCTCATCATCATAGTTTTGTTTTAAAGCCACAAGGTCGTGAAGACCTACATCATAGAACTTCGATATACTCCACTATATTTGTCCAAATCATTTAAGTGAGTCCACTTAATCCACTTATGATCAGCAAATTTTCTGTTTCTTCCATAAAGTTGTTCATATACTTGCTCTTGAAAAACAGTATGAAACCTTGGATTTACCGAGTCAGATTTGAGAAGATATTGATTGACATGCCTTTTTATTGCGTAGTCATCTGCTGAAAGAAGTCTCAAATCTTGTGGAGGTGGTGGAGATTCTCCTAAACTATCAAAAGTACCTTCTTCTTCAGAATTTGGCTCAGAATGAGTCTCATCCTCGGAGACATAATCCTCACTTGCTTCTGTTTCATATTCTGGAGCTGGCCCTTTTCCTTTGCCGTGTACGACCTTTTGACGGACTGAGCGAGTTTGCCGCACTGGAGCTGACCGTCGTCGACGAAGAGGCGATTGCGAGGGAGCCGCAGAAGATTGAGGAGAAGATTGTCCTCGAGGAGGTCCAATTGGTTTCCTCGTCGCAACCCTCATCCTAGGCATCTTTAGAACCAAAGAATAGGTTACAAGATATTTAAAGGAATGAAAGAAATTGAATTTAGTTGAAAAGAATTGACGTTTACATTTTTCGATCGGGATAATCGGTCGTATGCTTGTTCATTGGACGATGACGACCGTCGCATGATGGTCGCATCAGCGCCAAGAACCGGTCGTTCGATTATCTGACCGAGTTCTAGGGCTTCAAAACTTGCATATTTTGGTGATTTTAATGGATTGAATCCAAGAAGCTGACGCGCAATCATCATAATACACCAAAATACACCATTTTACCCAACTAGAATCTCAGAATTTCATCACATTTCAACAAAACCCTAAAAGAATAACCTAGGGTTCCATACGGAGATAAAACGCGAATTAAACAACGTTTTACCTCGAGATCGGAGGAGATGAACCTTGGAGAGGCTCCCAATGCGAAGAAACAAAGGATTTTGGGAGATTTGGAGTGGATTAGAAGAGGGGTTTGGAAAGCGACGCGCGGTGAGAGAAAAGAGGAGGCGCTTGATCGTCTTGATTCGAGGGTTAAAAAGAGAGAGAGAGAAGAGAAACGCAACCGCAAGGAGTTAGAATTTCTTTCAAACCGTCGCGGTCGTACCGACGAAATACCGTCGGTCATTCCGCTCTCCGGTCGTACCGTTGCTATAACGCCGGTCGTACCGCACAGCGGTCGTTCCGAGCGTACAACTACGGTCGTTCCGATTATCCTGGGAACTTCTGGATTTTCTAGGAACTGAAATAATTTTTGCAAATGATCCCTAGTTTTGCACTCAATTAAATATCATTAAGGATCATTGTGCATAGAATAGACTATTGTCTATTAAGAAACATGATTTTATGATCATAGCTAATTTTTAATAAAAATTGGGAAATATTTTCATAAAATACTTCAAATAACATCAAATGAAACACATAACATGATGCAGGAGTTCAAACAACATTTGAATAGTCTATTATATTTAACTCGTTCCTCAATTTGCAAAAACGGCCTTCATCTAATGGCTTGGTAAAAATATCCGCTAATTGGTCCTCGGTTCTTATGTGGCTAATCTCAATATCTCCCTTGCTCACATGATCTCTCAAGAAATGGTGACGGATATCTATATGCTTGGTTCTTGAGTGTTGAACAGGGTTATTTGCAATTTTCACGGCACTATCATTGTCACACAAAAGAGGTATTTTATCAAATTTTATTCCATAATCCATCAATATTTGCCTCATCCATAGCAATTGAGCACAACAACTTCCTGCGGAAACATATTCGGCTTCGGCGGTGGATAATGCTACGGAGTTTTGTTTCTTGGATGACCATGATACTAGAGATCTTCCTAAGAATTGACAACTACCTGAGGTGTTTTTTCTATCCACTTTGCAACCTGCATAATCTGAATCCGAATATCCAATTAAATCAAATTTAGCACCTTTCGGGAACCAAAGGCCAATGCTAGAGGAATGCTTTAAATATCTTAGTATTCTTTTAACAGCCATTAAATAACACTCTTTTGGAGTTGCTTGAAAACGTGCACACATGCAAACACTAAACATGATATCGGGCCTAGATGCGGTAAGATAAAGCAAACTACCAATCATGGATCTATAAAGCTTTAAATCTACCGGTTTACCTCCCTCATTTAGATCAAGGTGACCATTTGTAGCCATGGGAGTCTTGATGGGTTTTACGTCTTCCATGCTAAACCTTTTAAGTAAATCCTTCACGTACTTGGATTGACTTATGAAAGTCCCATCTTTTAGTTGCTTGATTTGAAGTCCAAGGAAATAGCTTAATTCTCTAATCATGGACATTTCAATTCCTAGACATCATATCACCAAATTCTCGCATAAAAATCTTGGTTAGTAGACCCAAAAATAATATCATCAACATAGATTTGACATACAAAGAATTCATTATCTATGACTTTAGTGAATAAAGTTGAATCAATTTTCCGATTTTGAATCCTTTTGAGACTAGAAAATCTCTAAAGGCGTTCATACCATGCTCTAGGAGCTTGTTTAAGACCATAGGCGCCTTGGAGAGTTTATAGACATGATTTGGATTTTAGGATCTTCAAAACCGGAGGTTGCTCAACAAAGACAAGTTCGGATATTTCACCATTTAAGAAAGCACTTTTAACATCCATTTGAAATAACTTAATATCGAAGCATGATGCAAAAGCAAGTAATATCCGAATTGATTCAAGCCTAGCTACGGAGCAAAGGTTTCACCAAAATCCAAACCTTCAACTTGTGAAAACCCTTGAGCAACCAACCTTGCCTTATTCGAACAACCAAACCATTCTCATCTTGCTTGTTCCTAAAGACCCATTTTGTACCAATAACATTGTGCTCTTTAGGTCGATCCACCAATGTCCAAACCTCATTCCGGGTGAAGTTGTTGAGTTCTTCATGCATAGCATTCACCCAATCCGGATCTTCAAGTGCTTCTTCTACATGCTTTGGCTCAATAGAAGAGACAAAAGAGTAATGTTCACAAAAAGAAGCAATACGAGAGCGAGTTTGAACACCCTTACTTACGTCACCCAATATTTGATCTATTGGATGATCCTTTGCAATTGCATTATGAATCCTTGGTGGTTGGTTGGATGGTTGATTATCTTCATTATCGTTTTCCTCACTAAGTTGAACTTGATCTGTATGAGATAATTTTGGTTCAACTTGAGTGGAGGATGTTGGATCATCTTCAGGCTTAACGTCACCTATTTGCATATGTTCCATTGCTTTTCTTAAGGCTTCATTACCTACATCTTCCAAGTTCTCATGCTCTTCTTGAGAGCCGTTAGTTTCATCAAATTGCACATCGTGTTTTTCTTCAACCAAACCGGAGTTTTTGTTGAAGACACGATAAGCCTTGCTATTTGAAGAATAACCAAGCAAGAAACCAACATCGCAACGACTATCAAATTTTGCAAGACGAACACCCTTCTTTAAAATGTAACACTTGCAACCAAAGACTCGGAAATAAGAGATGTTCGGTTTTCTTCCTACAAGAAGCTCATAGGAAGTCTTTTTCAAAAGACGGTGCAAATAAAGGCGATTTATGGCATGACAAGCGGTATTTATAGCTTCCTACCAAAAGACATCGAAGTATTATATTCATCAAGCATTGTCCTAGCCATTTCAATCAATGTACGATTTTTCCTTTCTACTACTCCATTTTGCTCGGAGTGTAGGTTGTGGAAAGTTCATGCTTTATTCCAAGTTCATCACAAAAGTCTTCAACTTTGGTATTTTTGAACTCGGAACCATTATCACTACGGATTTTCTTTATTTTGAAATCAAATTCATTTTGGGCCCTTTTTGCAAATCTTTTGAAAATCCCGGAGGTTTCGCTTTTGTCATCTAGGAAGAATACCCATGTATATCTAGAGTAATCATCCACAATGACTAAACAATAGCTATTACCTCCAATACTCTTATAGGTTGTTGGCCCAAACAAGTCCATATGTAAGAGTTCTAATGGTCTAGAAGTTGACATGATACTTTTGGAAGGATGAGAATTAGCGACTTGTTTACCGGCTTGACAAGCACTACAAAGTCTATTTTTCTCAAACTTCACATCTTTCAAGCCAACAACTAAATCATGTTTGAAAAGCTTTTTGAGTTGAATCATTCCAACATGAGCTAGCCTTCTATGCCAAAGCCAACCCAATGAGGTTTTGCCATTAAACAAGTTTTAAACAAGATTCACTTGAACCAAAATCTACCAAATAAAGATTTCCAAATCTAAAGCCTTTGAAAGCTAAAGAGCTATCCTTTGCATTAGATATGGTAACACCTTCACTTGAGAAAGAACAAATTAGTCCTAGATCACAAATTTGAGCAACGGATAACAAGTTAAAGTTCAATGATTCTACTAAAGAAACATTAGAAATGGAAAGGTCATTTGAGATAGCAATTTTACCCAATCCTAATACCTTTCCTTTGCTATTGTCTCCAAAAGTGATCTTTTCAATTCCTTGACCATTCTCGAATGTGGTGAACATTTTTCTATCACCGGTCATATGTTGTGTGCATCCACTATCAAGCACCCAATATTTTTCACCGGTTTTATAGTTCACCTACAAAACAAGAAATTAAGTCCTTTTAGGTACCCAAATTTGTTTGGGTCCTTGGAGGTTAGTGACCAAGAATTTTAGGCACCCAAATAGCATTCTTTTTAGCGCCCAAAATTGAAGTGCCAACAAAACGAGCAATTATTTTACCATCCTTAGACTTTTTAAGCATGTAGCAAGAATCATATATTCCAATGGATGGAGTCTTACCTTTAGGACAATCTTGTTGCACATATCCTATTTCCCGGTATTTATAACAATACTTACCATTTTGCCTCACAAATCTTGTGGACATGTTTGCCGGTTTCTTACCTTTCTTAGGCACATACCCAAGACCTTCCTTGTTGAATGAGCACCTTTGCTCACTCAAAAGTTTGTCAAGAGTGGCCTTGCCCTTGAAGCATCTTTCCAAGCTCTTACTTAGCTTGGTCACTTGTTCTTTTAGCTCATTGTTCTCATGAACAAGCTTTGAATCATTTTGCTCAACACTATTATGACTAGCATCAATATTAGAGCAACATGGCATAGCAAGAAGATCATCACATGAAGTAGATGTACTAGTCTTAGCAATTTCTATACTAGGCATTTTATCAATAATATCACATGTGATTCCTATACTTGAACATAATTTATTTGAATTTTCTTGAATGAGCAAGTTGTGTGCTTCCTTAAGTTCCATATAAGAATCTTTTAGAATATTGTATTCTTTATTTAAGACCTTATATTTTGATTTTTCCTTTCCAAGATATTCATTTAAATCATCAAGCATATCCATTAATTCATCATATGTTGGTTCATCATTAATAATGGATTTTACCTTATCTCCTTTTGCCATGAGGCATGTAGGAGTGGAGAATAGCGATGGTGCTTCCTTGATGGCGATGCCGACTAGTCCCTTCTTCTTGGGGGACTCTTCTTCATCGGAATCGGAGTCGCTTGACTCATCGTTTGAACCCCATTCTCCAATATGGGCTTCATGCTTGCCACCTTTGTGAAGCTTCTTAAAAAGCTTCTTCTTGCCATTGTATTCCTTTTTCTTGAATGACTTCTCCTTGTCATCCTTCTTTTCGGGACAATGAGAAGCAATGTGCCCTTCTTCTTCGTAATTATAGCATCGGATGTTGCTATAACGCTTCTTGTCATTTGAGGATTGCCCTTTCTTGTACTTGTCGGGTTATAGCTTCTATTTGGGCGTCTCTTCATGAACCTCTTCATTTTTCTCACAAGGAGTGCATACTCCTCATCGGTATCTTCTTCTTCATCTTCATCATCACTTGATTCCGCTTTGGCCTTGAAAGCGGTGATCTTCTTTCTTGAGGAGGATGTTTCAAGAGCTCTTCCTTGTCCTTTTGAACAACTCATTTGTGATGAGGTTGCCCAAAAGCCCCGTTGGTGTCATCCTTGTCAACTCGGGTGAGTTGAGAAATAGAGTCACCAACGTCTCATACTTGTCCGGGAGAGCCCTAAGCATCTTGCGCACAATATCAACATCAAGAAGGTTAGTACCAAGACCTTTGAGCTCATTCACAATGTTGTTGAGTCGTGAATACATCTCATTGATGTTTTCATGAGGCAACATCATGAATGTCTCATATTTGATCCGAAACCTATGCAATTTGGCTTCTTTGATCGTGGATGTACCCTCATGAATTTCCGATAGAGTGGTCCAAATATCATGAGCACTTTCCAAGTTGCTCACTCTATTGAATTCATCCGCGTTCAAAGCGCCAAAGAGAGTATTCATAGCTTGAGCATCTAAATGAGCATTACGCGTCTCTTGATCCGTGGGATGTAGTGGATCAAGAGGCATTACGTGGCCCTCATTTACGATTCTCCATACGCTTGGACTCATGGCTTTTAAATAAATTGACATTCTAATTTTCCAGTAAGCATAATTTGAGCCATCAAATAAAGGAGCCTTTCCTATAGCAATTCCTCACTAGTCATCCTTTTCTCTCTTAGGCAGTTAAGTCTAAATCAATGAGAGACCAAGCTCTGATACCACTTGTAGGATCAAGGATAACCGACTAGAGGGGGGTGAATAGGAGGTTTTTAAACTTATTAACGAATTAACAATTTATCCAATTAAATACTTAGTCTAAACAAGTTTTACCTCTAGCTAAACAAGACAATCACAATAATATTTGGAAATATAAATGCGGAAAGTAAAGACAAGAAATAACCACAAAGACACAACGATGTTTTTCCTGTGGTATCGAAGACTTGCTTGGTCTTCACTAGTCCACGTTGAGGAAACTTGACGTCTCAAGCCGGCTCCACAATTAAGCCTTTCCTCAAATCGCTATGGTTGTTCTTTCTCCACTCCGGAGATGGTGAACACCAAACCACTCACAAGCTTGCACCGGGCCTCTTCACAATCTCCTTTGAAGAGATCACCGCGCTTCACCACCAACCGTCTAGGAGTGCGGCAACACTCCAAGAGTAATAGACCAACGTCTTCGCTTGATCACACTTCAAGTGCAAATGGATCAACTAAGAGTATGAATGCACTTGAATGTATCTCAACAACCTCACAATGAATGCACAAGAGTAATTTGAGTGTTGAGTGAATGCAAAGGCTCTCAAGGGCTCTATGAATGTCAAATGTGCACTAGCATGACCTTGACTTGAGCGAGATGGGGGGGTATTTATAACCCCCACAAGCAATTATGACCATTGGGAACGAAACCAGAAAAGTCCGGCGAAATCGGTAAGACCGCAGTAAGAGCAAGTGGCAGACGACCGAACTCGACAGAGCACGATACCAGCAGCTAGACCAGATACTAAAAAAGAAAAAGTAGCCGTTGAAATTTCAATCGAACGACCGCAAGCAAACGTCAGACGTCCGATTTCCCGATCGTAGCTTTCTACGAAGCATGCGACCGATTGTAGGGTTTCGTGAATTTCGAGGATTTGCAAAGGTTCGGAATTTCGTACCGCCATATAAAATCGAATGACCGAAGGCGATGACGACTGTTCCCAAAAGCGAACGTCCAAATCCGAGATAAGTTTCGAGCGATTTTACATCGGTTCTTTTTATTGAACCGCCTCATAAAAATCGAACGATCAAGAAAGCGGCACGACCGTTAGTCACGCAGGCAGACGACCGATTTCCATGAGAAAGTCGAGTCAATTTACAACGCTTCGGTTTTATTGAACCGCCAACTAAAATACGGAATGATCAAGATCTGTGATCTGACCGTTCAAGGACCCGGTCGTTCCGCTTCAACACTTAATTGGCTGTTCCCTTCAAAATGCGGTACTACCGCCGAGTAGAGACCGGTCATATCAAGATCGAAGCGGCATACGATCAAGAAGATGAACTAGCGGTACTACCGATTTTGAGCGAAGACTTAGAATTTTTCAAATCAAATTCAAGTTAAAGTACACATGCATGCATGATCCTAAGTTGATCCATATTGCATCAGAACATGCTATCAAGCTACTAGCCATGATCCCTCTTAATAGTACGGCATTTATCCTATAATCCGGTCTTCCAACCAAACTCCCAAGACGGTAAAATAGAAAAAGAACCTAGACTGCTAGTACCTTGTCTTTAAGCCTTGTGGATCTTCATTTCCTTCTTTGGCATGCATCTTTGCGTCAACAAGTACACCAATGGGACTTAACCTTGTAAATACTCAATAAACTTGTTAATCCCATGTTCACATATTATCATTAATTACCAAAACAATTTTTAGGGGCCTAGATGCTTTTCAGGCGCACGTGAATCTAAGAGAAGAGAGAAAATATATTTAAGAATAATTCTTGGAGGAATTTTTAAATATAGAAAATTAGCTCAAAAAATTATGAAATATTTTGTGGAGACTCCCAGCACAGTGTAATTTCTTGTGTAAATGTTTCAGAATTTTATGAGTTACGATCTTTTCTGTAAAATTCATTTAAGTATACTATTTGTAGGAATTTTGTAATATAGAAAATGAGGTCCAAACATTATAATTTTTTATAGGATCATATACAACGTACTTGATTTTGTAATTTTTCCATAATTTTATATGTTACAAAATTATCTCGACAAATTAAGGGTTTAGAAACCTTTCATCCTAATTTTCGATACCTAAACCCTTAATTTGTCGAGACAATTTTGTAACATATAAAATTATGAAAAAATTACACAATCAATTACGTTGTATAAGGAGCCTATTAAAAAAATTATAATGTTTGGACCTCATTTTCTATATTAGAAAATTCCTACAAACAAGATACTTAAATGAATTTTACAGAAAACATAGTAACTCATAAAATTTTGAAAAATTTACAGAAGCAATTACACTGTGCTGGGAGTCTCCACAAAAACTTTCATAATTTTTGGAGCTAATTTTCTATATTTAAAAATTCCTCCAAAAATATTCTTAAATATATTTTCTCTCCTCTTGATTCAAGGCGCCGGTGTGGGGAGTTGTCGCTCCCTGCATAAAGAACCTTCTTGTCGTCGCGGATCGATCAAGAGAACTCCGTTCTTGCCGTCTTGACGGCAAAGACGTGCTAGGGGGCTAGATCGGGAATTTTAACGCTAAAGAGGCCAAACGAGGAATTAAATTACGCTCTGAGGCCAAAACAGTCCAAACTTCAAGAAGATGTCGCTTCTTGAAGCCGAGGTGGTAGGGCAATGAGCCCACTGCGAGACGTAGACACGATCTCGCCTTGAGGATATTTTCATGATGATTAGAATATCTGAATCGATTTCATAGTACTCAAGTTCCATACTTCCATGATGGGTGTTCAGTGCTCTTTCGCAGTTTCCCTACTAACACGTGCTACAGCGCTATGATATTGGTTCATAACCGTGTATCAAAAGCGAAGGCTAAGATCACGTGCTGCACCGTACTGTAGCGAAAACATTGTAGCAAGTTCTGTAGTTGGCACTGCAGCACACTGTTGCATTTGATCTTGTCTGTTCTTCCTGAATCGGACGGCTCAGATCGTCGTAATGTCACAATACTATTGCTCTCTATCATTTTCTTTGTAATGTCAAAGGATCTGGATGGAAGGGGTTGTGCGTTTTGCCCTCATTTGGGACGGATCAGAGGTTCGAAGGAAATGAATGCCCTGTGCCAATTTTTGTACACCTTTCTCAATCGCTACGCGAAGACATGTCATTACTTCAGTTTTGTTGGGCTAACACTGTATGGTCTAAGGGATCACTTGATTCACTCCATCCAGGCACAATCTTTCGTTGGTGGGCGACGTGCAACACCTTGCTATATCATGATCCAACTGCCATAGTGATGGTTTATCATGATCCAACTTCCATAGTGATGGTTTTGCGTTAGATACCCAATCTACATGCAACTATTTTTTTTTCATTACTGTTTATAGTCAATGATTTATTTTAAAAGAAGGATAAGGAGGAACTCGTCGTTGTGAATTAGACTGGTGCACGTTTGACGTACAAGAGCACCACATACTCGACTCGATGTGAGCATCACTTAGATACAACTACCCAAATGTCAGCGACCACTGACTAGCCAGCATGCAAACTCATATGATATTCGTGTGTCATTACAAGGGATAGTGCTCCCTACCAGTCGAAAAGTCCTTGCAACAACACGCGTGACCCCACATTATGCACGGTGCCAACTGACCCTCGGATCCCAGACATCTCGTGACCCCACATGTCCGTCACTTCGACAGTTGTTCGATGCAATTCAACAGGACCTCGTGGTCTGGCCGAGAGAGTCATTGTTCGATGCAATTCAATAGGACCTTGTGGTCCGGCCGAGAGAGTCATCTTGCTCTCTCCAATCACATCCCATCGCTATGTGGCTAAAATCGTCTCTTTTTCAAATAAAAAAGCAAAATTAGCGAGTAGGGAATGGCACCTCTATCGCGTAAATTCATCGCGGAAGCTTGCTCTCTCCAATCACATCCCATCGCTATGTGGCTGAAATCGCCTCTTTTTCAAATAAAAAAGCAAAACTAGCGAGTGGGGAATGGCACCTCTATCGTGTAAATTCACCGCGGAAGATGACTTACCGCGTGAAATTACCGTGAAAAGCCACATGCCGCGGTCCCAGTTCGTGGCATGCCTCCCTCCGCGGTGAATTGGCACGGTAGAAGTGACATTTCTGCCATTTTGTTCGCACGTGACCAGTTTTGCTATTTCATTTTAAAAGTGAGACTAAATGAGCCAAAAACTCAGGTCTTACTGGCTGAATCTTTCTGTCTCTTTTTGCGTGTTTTTTAAATCCTTTTGTTGACCTCTTTTCCCTCGCTTCCTGCTCATTCAAGGTATGCTTGTCGGGATCGTGGCTGGAAATGGCACCGCGAGTCGGCGACCAGGCACGTTTGTTGTTTATGGCTGTTTTGGGGCTTGGTTTTGGCATAGATTCTGGAGGAATGGGCGCTTTTTGACAGAAGTTGTTGGGATTCCGGTGCACGCTAACGTCAATGTGAAGATTCGAGCTGCCCAAGAGGATATTGGGCATCTGCCTATTTCCAATGTTATAAAACAGCAATGCTTGTTACTAGCATTGTGCGAGCACATTCACACGAGATGGACAGGTCCTCACAAGGCCGCTTTGAAGTTTGAAAACTTCATTGTGCCACGGTCAGCTCACCGTTGCCAGGACACGCAGTCACACACGACAATCGGTCATGGTGTACCAGCAGCACCATCCAACATAGAAAACCAAGCTAGTATAGAGATGCTCGCAGTACAGTTCATGAACAGATATCTGTGAAACAAAACCATGCAATTGCAGCATAGACCACTCGCCTCCAACTGTGGCCGCAACTCTCTCTCTCTCTCTCTCTCTCTCTCTCTCTCTAAATCTCCCTTTCTATCTCTCACCAAATCCTCCTCCTCTCCTCTTCTCTCCTCCAAAGCACAGTCGCGGCCACTGTTGACACGGTAAACCTACTATTCTTCCCCAATTTACGTCGCTTCTCAAAATTCAACATCTCCATCTCTTCCTCCCAAATTGGTCCTTCCCCACTTCCTTAACCCCCTTACGAGTCCACTGAACCCTCCTATGTCCTTCTCCTCGTCGGAGCCACTCTATCGACACGTCGTGTCGCAGCTGTGTCTACGTCGCCCCGTTGATCCGTCACTCTGAGCCTTCCCCATCCTCGACGTGCGCACCACAATGACCGCCTCGAGCTTCTAAACCTCACCGCACCTATGCCCAAACCACTCCATCAGCGTAGCTCACCGCCAGCAAGCCCCTTCACCGCGCAAGGAGGCCCACGTCGCCAACCCTCCACTGGCATCTTTGACCCCATAAACCACCACCGACGGGCCCCGCTAGTCGAGGTCGTACCCGTGCTTGTGTCGCATACCTCGTTTTGTCGTCGGAGCCGGGTCACCCGCGAACTCTTCATCCTCGCACCCATCGTATCAACTCTGCCATTCTAGTTGTCGTAGTCATCCTCGTCGTCTATTTCCACCAAAACAAGTCCACCGTGTCCGAGAACACACTGGGATCCCATCGTTGTTGCCGTTCCATCACCACAACATAGCATTGTCTTGTCGACAAGCCCTTGGCCAAAGCTTATGTTCATGTGGGAGGAGTGCAAGAGATGAAGGGAGAGTGGATGAGGTTGACAGTGGGATCAACAGAACATATGGGCTTGGCTGTCATCGACTGTTCATCTGCATTCTCTCTCCTCTCTTGGTTAAAAATAATATTTTAATAGGACGAGAGTCTACTAACAATTCAGCAAAGAGTCTATAAAACTTAGTATCTTTCGACAAATACAAAAAAAAAAAACCAATGTTCTAGAGAACTGCTACAAAAGTTGAATGTCTTTTACCAATTCCGCCAAATACGAAAAATAGTAACAGGTAGCATCATAGTAACAGGTTAGATGCTACGCATCCGAACAAATCAGAGAAATCGGTGCAAACACGAGCTCGATCCAAAACATGATTTTTGCATGAATTCGGAAGGGCACAGAACGGCGATGCTATGAACTAGGGCTCCTTTCTTTCTTCTTTCATACTGGCTACAAAATTCACTTCTCAAATAGCCTCGGCAATACAAGTAACCCAGCTACATTACAATCTAATAAAAAGGCTTGAACCACAGCAAGCATGAAATTCATTTCTGCTAGAGGCTTCACCACAAGAAACAAAGGTAACGGCTAACATTACAACTACTATTGAGTCTGCTACAATGACTAGCTGCTTCATGGTCAATCAGCAGAGGACTCAGCAGGCAACCAGCCCAAGGAATTGAAGCCATACATGGCAGGCTGCCTCATGCCAACACCTTGAGAGTTGAGGCTGTAAGGGTGGGAATATCCATGACAAGAACTGCACAGTTCAGAGCAATTAGTTTCGAGTCTTTCTTCTGCGCTTCTTTCCAGTAGAAGTTTTAGCAGACCCCTGTCCTTCCTCTTCAGATGACTCGCCTTCTTTCTTCCTTGTCTTTCTTTTGGTTGAAAGACCATTTGTCTCGGATCCATCAACAGCTTTGGGAGTGCTTGCATCTTCTGGATTCGATTCACTGGAGTTAGTTTCATCTTTTGAATCCTTGTGTTTGCTGCCAGCCTCATCTTTTGACTTGGTGCCACTTTTAGTGCTACCTAACTCATCCTTGTTGCTTGCCTTGAGCAGATCATCTTTTGTCTTGCCGGTGGATCGAGACAATCTTTCACCTTCATTTTTAAGGTTACTGCCAGTTTTAGGCGTTTCTTCAGCATCCTTTTCCACACTTTTCCCCTTCAATCTGGCTGGAGTCACAGGGCTATCATTATTTGACGTACTATTGCTGGAGCGCACACCTTTCGGACGCCCTCTCTTCTTGGGAAGATTGCTAACATCAATGCTACGCTGTTTGTCACTGTGCAGAAAACAAAGTAACAATTTCAAATAAGCTGTGGCATGTAGGCTGCATCAAGATCGCACATCCATATGATCATATCAAACACATACCTGTTAGGTGTTTCTGTCTTTCCTTCCTTTGTTTGCTGGACCGAACTTCCTTTACCTCTTCTGCTGCCACGTGGCCTGGTTGAAATGAGCAGTAACTCAAAATTGAATAAACAACACCTTTTGCGTAAGGATAAGAGCTAAATGATGAACAGTACCAGGTAACATTGCCATAGTACAGCGCGTGGTTGGGGGTGGGGGGACAGAAACAAAAGAACAAAAGGCTGATCAATTGATTCAGAAAGTATTTCTACAGATGTAAAAAAAAAGCAAGGCAACAATACGAAGTTATGAATAAATCAATTTTATGCTTTCAGTTTGGAAGTCTCTGCTAAATAAAAAACTGGTATTACAAAAACCAGAAAACCTTAAATCAATAATCAATTTTGTTTGTTATGAAGAAGCATGCTAGAAGCCTAGAACCGTAAAATTGGAGATAATGAAGGCACGGCTTCATGCAAACAAGCACATCTAAGGGTCAACCTAGACCTTACTGATAAAGACAAATATTGGTGCTCCGGAAAATCAAGCTTGTGCATGCTGCAGCACCTTATTTTGAGTTCACTATCCCAGTTAGTGTAATAAGCTACTCCAAGCATTTTGAATTCATGTCAGTTCTTACATATGAGATGGAAGAGACTACAGTTGTATAGTAATGACCATCCAAATTATATTCATTGTTTTAAGCTGACATAACTAAAATCGTCATCTAAAGATTCTAAACATCAAACATATAGAAGGTGCAAAGTAGAATATTTTGCTTACATATCAGATGCCGTATCAGGATTGTTGCTTTTCTCCTGTAGGATAGCAGATGAATCAGAAAGGAACAAAAGAGGATATAAAAGCATCAGGCTGTATGGACTATGGAGTATGGACATACCTCAACAATGAATTCCCATTTTTCATCCTTAAGCAGTAGTTTTTCAACATCACCATCATCATACACAATCTGGGTGCCAAAAACAAAAAAAACAAAGGTATCCAACGATGAAGTCAATGTAAAAGAAAACACAAGAATCTATCATTAGTAGCACTTTGGACAGCCCAAAGGAATAAGCGGAGCAGGCAGATCCGTCTACTGAATGCGTACCTTGTGCTTTTTTGAAGAAGCATCAAATGACTTCACAACACCATCATAGAACCTGCAAAGCAAGAAACAGCTTCAAAACTAACCAAACAAGAGTCCAGCATAACTCATGGAGCAAATTGCATATTTTACACATAATTAGCAACAAGAAAGTTAAAGCAAGGACAAATAAAATAATATATAGGTGTATAGATCCACCCAGAAGGAACTATTGGCTTACATATTATTCAAAAACAAGTCGAATGAGCATTGAGCAACTGCAATGCAGATTTAGAAGCCTTGAAAAATAATAATGTATAATGTAACCAAAATGTTGTCAGTAAAAGCATGTGTCATCTTCGTCTCAATCAAGGACTTCATTTTAGAAACAATGTCCGTAAATATTAAGCATAAACAATGAAGAATTGGGGCCTAAAGATACTGCAAAGTAACAATGTCAAGAGCACCCCTACACCTAGGAAATACATATGATGGTCATAGCACTCACTTTTTGTCATCAGACCACCATACTTTGATTCTTGAGCCCACAAGGCTTTCATCAAGAGCTTTGTTCTTCTTTGACTGAGGGGCCTGCCAGAAGCATGGAAAAAGCTTTAAAAACTGAGACAAGACCATTCAGCATTCACCATCAGTAATAAAGTAAGCACACCTCATCAGCTTCCTGAACATGTTTCCTTTTTGATCCCCCACTGTACCCTGGTTGGCCCTTGGTTTTGCCCATCTTAGTCAAGTATTTAAGAGAGACAATTTCCTGCATTACCATAAATAGTCATTGGGGAAGACCAAATAAGATTATCATAACATGCACAAAAATTTCAATACAATCTCATTAGAATTAATACTTGTTAATGCAACTGAAGCTATATGAACTTCCACTGTAACTAGACCATATTTTGTGACAAAATGGCATTACCAGTCAGAAAGACATAGCATTATGTTAAAAGGAATATAGACAAAGAAGTTCAAAAACATGATAACCATCAACCAAAGGCAATAGAAGTTATACATTAGAAAACGATAAAAAGTTGCAGATTCCACTGTTTGTAAATAACACTTTCCTCCCAACCTCCTTAGAATAGTAAAATCACATAAATATGAATCCATGAATAGGCAAAACAGAAATCCAATGGCTGGCGATACCCGTGCATGACTGGTGTGCAAAACAAACACCTTAACACATCTACTGGTAGCAAGAAAATTAATTACCTTCAAACTGAGATCTGCATCAGTGTCTTCATCAGAGAGAGTATCTTCTTTCTGCAGCTTCAAACTGGCCTTTTGTTGTTTATTTGAAGATTCTCCTTCACCAGTCTGTCTTGATGAAGACTTGATATAATCTTTAGCCAGTCGTCTTGTAGCTCTTCCTCCGGAATTACTGATTAAACCAACTTTGTTAGATTCTAGACCTGACCCTTGGCTCTTTCCAACAGGCTTCTTCTCCTGTGACTTTGCTGCAGGAGGCTGGCCTCGCTTTGATTTAACTACAAGTGTACTATCAACAGTTTTTGATGTGTCATCAGCAGCTCTATTGCAAGACTCTGATGGCAGCTTATTACCACCATCGTCAACAACCTTAGAACGTTCAGTCACCTCAGACTCGGTGGAAGAGTCAAGCTTGTCACTTTTATTTGAATTAAGATCGGATGGCTTTTCAGGCTCAGTGTTGACTAGTTCTAGTACTTCTTTGTCACCAGATATCAATTCATCAGAAACTTTTGCCTGCTTGTCATCAGAAGGCACTTGAGGCTTCTGTTCAGAAGAAGCTTGCCTATTTGGGGACTTGACATTGTCGACTGGAGCACCACCATTTGTCAACGCAGTTGTGGGAGTACCGTTTGGAGGAGTACCATCTTGTCCAGGACAATTAACATCTTGCTCTAACTTTGAAGATTCCTGAAAAATAATAAATGTGCAGCAATGATATCTATGTTACTTTCTAGAAATCTAGATAGTAAATATCCATAGCAGCATAGCGAGGTGACCGAGACAATTTTCTGTCAGCTACTTGCATAGTTAGAATTTAACAGTCAGCGCGGCTGAAATATACTATACATCTATCAAAGCAACCACTCTGGCTACTAACACTACCAGAAACCAAATCATGCATCATGCTATTGGCACTACTAGAAACCAAAACGTCTAACATATTATCAAAAATATTCTCAATGCGCACTACTAGAAACCAAAACGTCTAACATATTATCAAAAATATTCTCAATGCACAACATATTACTGAACAACACTGAAGAATTTAGTACATCACAAAACTGTTATTTGAAATTCCACATGCGAACCTATTTTGGTTGATATAACTCTTGACTCCAAAGGTAAAATTCCAGTGTTCAAAATACTGTTTTGGGCCACATCCCCTTTTCCCAGGATGACCTAATCTTTTAAATTAAAATACAGTAGATCCTACGTAAAATTGCCAAAGAAATGCCTGTCAAAAGTCAAAACAGTTAATGTCCCATATCCCTCTCCTAAGTTGCACACTTGGATGCCTACCCTTAATCGAAAATATAAATACATAGGGGCGGCCTTACTCATTTGAACACACTTTTAAAAAACATTGAGTGTCCCATAAAAAATTAATTAACCATTCGATCAACAAATTTCCAAAATATATGCATCAATCTCTAAATAGGAGTTGTA
Source organism: Phyllostachys edulis (assembly GCA_036346405.1). Taxonomy (NCBI): domain Eukaryota; kingdom Viridiplantae; phylum Streptophyta; class Magnoliopsida; order Poales; family Poaceae; genus Phyllostachys; species Phyllostachys edulis. Next base: position 48,779,100 of record CM070552.1, read on the forward strand.
AATTGTTAGTAGTTAAACTGACCGTGTCCTTTCCAAAAGCGTCAATATTGTTGTCTCCTCCAACATCTGAAGAATCTTGGAGCAATGATGTAACAACTTCGCTATACTCATTTAAAGGAGTGCCCTGAAGTAACTGAATAAACACCGACTTTAGTTTTTTGGAACATAGACCTATTAACTTCTCTGCAAGTCCAAAAGATTGTGGAAGACTTTCCTGAAAAGACAAGTTGAAAAAAGTTTAGTGATGATGATAAGAACTATATTGTCAATGCGAACAATGGTATGGATGAAATTACTTTTTTCCCCTTTTTAACGTTCTGAAGAAGGCAGGATGCCAGATCTGGATGGACAGGCTCACTCTCCTCAATTACAAACATCATTATAGTTTCCATAGAGGATATGACATTTTCTTGATGTGTTGGGCTGAAATAAATTAAAAAAGTAAATGACTCAGGTTAGAAACAAAATTGCACTTTACAAAATTAACATAACATACACAGAACGCACCCATGTACACGCATATGGGGAGGGGCATACACAGGAAAACAGACATGCACACACAAATAGAAGGATTCTTGAAATAACAATCTTTTGTGACTTACCGAGTTCTCATCTCAAAGCAAAATTTTAAATTCATCACCAAAACAACTAAGGCGCTGTGTCAACTTGCAGCAACTCAAATCATCATGCGAGCTTTGTATATTAACATGTTAGAGAGAGAGAAAAAAATAACAAATGGAAAACAAGAAAGGAAGTAAAGAACATCTGATGGTGGGTTGTATCATTATTTTTCTGTGCACTGAGCTCAACAAGTCCTTGGTTTCTCAAAAGAATGACGAATAGAAGCTAAAAGTGAAACTAAAAGGATGCAATTTTGAAACTACTAAGTAAGCAGATACGATCACTATTTTATTGCCAAAACAATGCTATACCTGCAAAAATGATATTCTGAGAGAATAGTAAAAGACCAAATATGAATGCTATTCAGTGGTAGGGCCAGTATGACCAATCAGCTTGGCAATTTCAAGTCAAAATTGAAGCATTATAACACCCAATGCCATAGAAAAGCCAGGGTGGTACTCGTAGGTCATGTTCCCCTGAAAAGTAGTATAGTCTACAACCATGACAATGTCATACGAGCGACGCAGTCATTCATAGGGCATCTTTCAAAGTCAAGACCACAACTACGTTATCTCCTCTCCCTAATCCATGTGACAGAACCCAAAAAAAATTTGATTCTGAAGAAATGGAGTTCCATACCTTATGGTTCTGAAGAAATGGTGAAATGCGTCCCGTATCAGGTCATCACAGTCAAGATCTAACATCAAGACACAAGACCGGACCTTTGCAACAGTTTCAAGAACTGAGACCCTCCTCGCAAAGGTGGGGCTTTTCGTATCATCCAGCTTACCAAAAGCATCCACAACTCTCGCAAACACATCCTGAAACCAGGTAAGTAGCAAAGGTCAGTACTCAGTACACACAGACCGCCATTTCATCCTGAGAAGAATACTCACCCTCATCACATCATCATCATAGGGGGCCTCTGGTGCGGTGATCCTGGTAACCTCAGTTAAGCACGAGATAACAGCAAGCTTCACATCAGAGTCAGTGTGGTCTAGCAGCTCTTTTTTAATCAAGGCACTCATCGTGGGACGAAGAGTGCTGTACATGCTCTCGGGCGGCGACTGGTCCACCCTGGACAACCAGGTGTCTGTTTCCTGCATAAACGAAATAGCAATTCTAAGTTTCTAACCGGTTAAAAAAGAGCAGCCCTTTTATGTAGAAATAAGCTAAGTAGCCGGCTAGGGTATACTTCATCTACAGTCTAACGTTAAATTCTAGCGTGCCAAACTCCACCTTTGAGACAACCCTAATCGAAACGGCACAATCGATAGACGAATACGATAACAACGAAAGCAAAAGCAGGGGTTCGATGGGGCGCTCACCTCGATTAACCTGAGCAGCTCGTCGGCGGCGTCCGGGAGCTTGCCAAAGCGGGCGCCGATGTCGCGCATCCGCCGCTCGACCTCCATCTGCAACTGCGCGGCGTCCGACGCCATTAGCCGGACCTACGGGGGCGCGTGCGCCGCCCCAATCGGGGACCGGTGGAAAGATCTATCCGGGGGAAGGTGGTTAGGATTTCGCGAGGGGAGTCGCGGGGGAGAGGGGGACGAGAGCAAGGGGAGTGAGGGGAGAATGTTTTGTTTCAGGCGATACTGGTGATGACTGATGAGGACGAGATTTTCCGCCCCCCCTCAATTTTCTAGCTCACGATGCGCTTCTTGCTGCGAGTTTTCTATCGGTTGGTTTGGGTTGGGCGGTAACGAGGTCTTCTCCGAGAAGTATACCGTAAGTATGAAAGAAATTTGATTATATGCATTGAACAACTCCATTCTCCGTGATTTGTCATCAAATAATTCACTCTTTATAATATAACATCGGGTTTCAAAATTTCTTTACAATATGTCATCGTCGTTACCATACTATCTAAACCCCTCCGTTAAGCATATCCGTTTTTTTCTTTATCTCTTTCCCAAATCGTACGCACTCACGCAAAACCCTAAATCCCCAAATCCCTTCCCATGAGAGAGCTCCAAGGCAGTGCGGTCCTCCTGGTGTAAGATCGATGAAGCCGACTAGAGGGGGGTGAATAGGTGGTTTTAAAAACTTCTTTGTCTAAAACCGAGTTTTATACGAAATTGTAAATCAAATCGGTTTTGCACAATTAAAACCTAAATCAACTAGTCTTTACTAAGTACACCAACAATATGAGACTATCGATAACTATTACAATCATACAAAGGCAAATAAGCAATTTAATATAAGGAATATAAATTGCACAAAGTAAAGCATAAGAATGCAAACCACAATGACACGACGATGTTTTACCGTGGTGTTCGGAGACTTGCCGGTCTCCCCTAATCCACGTTGAGGTAAACCCAAACCACTTGGACCGGTTCCAAACTAAATCAACACCTCGCTCCACTAGGGTTGCTTTTTCCTCCACCCCAGAAATGGCGAGCACCACACCACACACAAACTGCCCGGATCTTCTCACAAGCTTCTTTGAAAAGATCATCGACGCACGACGCCTCCACGTCGTCTAGGTGTCGGCAAACACTAAGAGTAACAAGTCTAGGACTCTCACTTGAACTAATCAAGTGTCTAAGCTCAAGTAGATACTCAATCCACTACCTATTGTAACACGTGTAATTAGGGTTTGTCTTTCAAAGCTCACTAAGTGCAACACATGCACAAATGAGAATAGAAGGCTTGCTCTTAGCTCAATGGAAATGAATATGGCACCAGCAACTATCCCACACACGACCAATGTGGGTATTTATGGCCCACACACAAAAACTAGCTGTTGGAGAAAAATTCCAGAGAATCTGGGGGAAATCGGTCTGACCGCCAACTAATGGCCGGTCTGACCGCCCCAGCTCCAACGGCTATAAAACTAGCCGTTGGACTCACTGCCGGTCTGACCGCCAATTAATGACCGGTCGGACCGCCCAATAGCCGTTGGTCAGACCGCTCCACAAAAAAATGGCCAAGGACCATAAAAGCAAAAAACCACCCTCTCTGGAATTTTTGTACTGCCAAACAAATATCGGTACAACCGCTAGCAGTAGTACCATTGAACATCCATGAGTAGTCTTTGCACAACATTTCTTGATAACAGAGGCCGGTCGAGGCCATTGTGTTGCGGCCGGTCAGACCGATACCCAACCAGCCAGACCACTGATATGGGCGGTCTGACCGCCCACTACAATCAAGGCTGAAAACAGATTTTGATCTTTGCAAAAACACATTTTTCCAATTGATGCAAGATGCACACAAGATTAAAAATAAGATTCTCAACAAGTTGCAAAATACATTTGCCGACTTTTAGAATCAATACCACAAGGAATAAGGTACATGGACTAAACCCGTTTGCAAAACACATTCGCAAACTAAAGTCACATGCTACAAGGATTATGCATGGGCCTCAACTATTCACAAATATTGGCAACATGCTAACAAGAACTAGAGCAAGCATAATGAGCTATCAACACATGACTAACTCAAGCTACTAATCAAGACCCCTCTTAATAGTACGGCAACTTATACTAGCAATCCAGTCTTCCAACCAAACACCAAGACCGGTAAAAGACTAGGAACAAATCCTTAGCCCTAGCTAGTCATACATTTGCCTTGCATAAAACACTTGAAGCTTGATGACGCACATCCTTACTTCAAGTCTGGGTTCTTGACTAGATAATCATCAACACATGATGATTTTCTTCTTCTTGAACGTCATCAACACATGATGATTTCCTCTTCTTCAAGAAACTTGATATGATGCTCATCAACACATGATGACATCCTTTTCTTGAACTTGGCTTGATGATCATCAACACATGATGATCTTTTTCTCTTCGGGATCATGATACACATCAACACATAATGCATCCTTTACTTCAAGCTCTTGACTTGACGACGATCAACTCATGATGTCATCTAAAGTCTTCATCACCCTGGAACATAACCTATTCATCCAACTCATGAAAAATGTTAGTTCCACAATATGATTATCATTAATTACCACGACATACCATTAACTCATAATGGTGGGACAAGATACCACAATCTTTTCCTCTTTGGTAATTGATGATAATCACTTCAATTGCAAATAAATTGAATGTAGATAAATATGAGTATATGTAAATTACACGAGTTATATATACTCAAGAGTATACGAGTATACATAAACTACACAAGTTATGTTATACTCATATGAATATATTAACTACACACGTTAAATATATTCAAGGATATGTTTCGAAGTAAAGATCCTTAAAGTATGTGGACAAAGGAATATGGATCAATACTAACGAAACCACAAAACATAGAGCGAACTCCCCCTAAATGTGTGCATACATAAATGTGTAATAAGAACATATGCACATATTCAAGTTAGCCTTTTGGTGGAGTTCAGCCTATATTTTGGATTCGAGTATTGCAACAATATATAAGAATATGATGTTGAATGCATACCTCTTCGGTTTTCACCTTTTAATCCAACTGAGACTAAACACGAGATATAGCAATAGAAGAGTTAGTCTCACAAATAGATTTATCATTATGAGTGCATACCTGTTTGGATTTTTCTTTTTTATATCCAAGCTGAGACTAAACATGGTATAATAATAGAAATGTTAGTCTCACAAGTAGATTTGTCACTAATAACCAAAACTCCATTAATACATAATGGCGGATCTAGATTCTTCACCTGGGCGGCACGGTTCCCCTCGAGGCACCCTTCCTCCCCACGGCAGTGCGGCTCCCCAGCGACACGGTTCCCGGTGTGGCGCCCCACTGCGTGGTCCACCCGCTGCGCTTACCCCCCCAAGCGACGCGGTTCACCCCGCCGTAACATATGGTAAGGTGCTAGAATTATTCTTCTGTTCCCTTGTTGTTGGTGTAGGTTTCTGTGTTGGCGTAGAACATTCCCGCTGTGTGCGAGCTGTACTTCGGCATCCCGATGGTCGGCGTCGTCATCTATACGCTCAACTCGCGCCTCGATACTACCATGGCCTTCGTCCTGCTGTAGCACTCGGAGGCCAAGGTCATCTTCATCGACGGCGCGCTGCTCGACGTTGCCTAACAAGCTCTCCAGCTACTATCCGAAGCTAGAGCCAAACCTCCCCTAGTAGTCTTGATCAAGGAGTCACCATCACCTGAAGATGCCAATCTTCCAACAATCGGTCGAACCGACTATGAGTACGAGGTCCTCCTGAGCAATGGGTCGTCGGACTTCGCCACCCGGTGGCCGGCTGATGAGAACAAGCCGATCACGCTCAACTACACGTCGATGACGACAGCAAGGCCCAAGGGCGTCACCTATAGCCGCCGCGGGGCCTACCTCAACTGCCTCGCCTCTGTGCTCCTCAACAACATGGCGGCCATGCCGGTGTACCTGTGGACGGTGCCCATGTTCCACTACAACGACTGGTGCCTAGTTTGGGGTGTGGCGACGCAGGGCGGCACCAATGTCTGCGTCCGCAGGGTGAGCACCGCCACCATCTTCGACAGCATCTAGCATGGTCCGCAAGGTGAGTTGCTAGATGTAGAATGTTTGTGTGCATTTGGCCTCTTTGTGATGCCATTGTTGTCGTAGTGACGTCCGCCTCCACAAATGGACTTGTAATGTCTATGCACTTGTGATAGTAGCAGTATGGTCCAATGTTGTCGGGACCCCGGATCTACGGACCCGGAACCCTCTGTGTATCTGAACTAGTCCTATGATCAGTAACTAGCTCACATAGTGACATCATCAGTGACAATCATATCCATACAACAAAATATCGATGAAGTAGACAAATTAATATTATTTAGTAGCAAAATGACCTTATGGTCAAGTCTTACAAAGTTGGCCACGCAGGACTTTAACGACAAAAGATAACTTGCAACGGAAACCAAAACGTCTTGTGGTGGCCACCCGATATGCCCATAGTCAATCGAGTGGAGAATGCATCCTAATTCGCTTGGTCTTCAAAATATTCTTCCTCGTAGAACTCTGCGGTTCCTGATTCTTCCTCGGTGACTGATCAACAAATGGTGTATAGCCGTGAGTACATAAAGTACTCAGGAAGTCGTAGGGAAATGTATGCAGATAATATTCATGTAAGCCTTGACAAGGAAATCTTTATGGCTTTTTTGCATAAAGCGGTATTGACAGTAAATACAATATTTAGATTGAAAAAGCATAATTTAAAAAGATTAGTACATAAGTAAACAAGTTTATTTGAAACAACTAGTGAACAACCATGTTCACTTCCCAACCAACAACCAACATCTGAAATGCTTCCCAACCAACCATTTCCACATTTTTATGAAAATCTACCCCTCGCGTGAAATCACCAGGCATTGTCCAAAACCGGGGACACGGCTATTCGAATAGTTTTACACTCTATAGAGTTTGTACAACTTGACCCACAAGAGATAATCATCTTATAATGTCAGACATTACACGCTTCCGAAGGCGTGCGAATGAGTGATTATCACAAGGCTTTTACAAAGTTCTGTTTTGACCCGGTTCTGCTCGCTAAGGATTAGCTATGCTGGCCCCCTCTTGCGCCAATTCAACAACCCAAACAGAACCAAATCAAAATATTGCTAATTAGTTAGCTAGGTTCACCCCACCCTGGACATGTGGTTGTACAGTATGGCCTAGATCTATGACGCACAAAGTTAAGTTCTTAGTGGTTGCTCAGGCGAGACTTCCCGCATCCCAATGTGCTTTATGCACCCACCTTCACCACCGCCCACTCGCCTGAGCATAAATCATTTTTGTTCAACCCGGCCAAATGGCAACCCTTGCCATGGCACAACCAAATTTTATCACAGTGGCTCCGTCACAATTTCATATATCATTAAGTCAAATTTATCATTACTGAATCATGTGATCGAGAGACATCGCATAACTAAAGCATGACTAAGCATAATACGCACCCACGTTGGTATTACAATAATGTCCAACTAAGGTTACCCAACCTATGGTGACTAAGGGTACATGTCAATATGTCGCTCACAATTATTCAAGGAGTCATACTGTCAAGTATTCCCAAAACCATTTTTATACAACTAGCCATGCATGTTGATATAAAACAATATAATTTTTTTAAACTAGGTACGGCATGATCAAAGGTCTATGACTTGCCTTCGTTGAAGGTTTGATATGCTTCGGTCGACGGGTCCGAGAATTCTTCAATAACGTTGGAATCTACACGAGCGAAAAGAGCCAAATAAATACAATAATTTCAAATAAAATCCAAAAATTATCAAATTAGAACCATAATAAAGCTACAAAATTTATATGAATTTAGAAATGAGAATCGACAGAATCAGAGTTCGTATGAGGGAGAACGAACGTCTGGAAGATTGTGATCACATGAAATGAAATAAAATATAGAAAATGGAATATGCTGGAATATTCCATTTCAGGAGCTAGGATGAAAGAAGGCTGACTTCTGGGTCACTCTTGGTAGTGAGTGTTGTGATAAGCTGATGGTTAAATCGTTCTTAACCCTAGAACCAATGTGGCAAGATTACAGTATATCGCTTTATGATCGCTCGGGCATTCCCAAACTTAGGGTTTAAAGATTAAGGATACTTGATTATTATCTAACTACTCTACTAATTTCGATTAACTATCCGATTACCTGGCTAGGGTTTACTAATGTTGGATCACGTATGCGTGTACATGTTTAACCCTGACTGCATTAACTTACTAATCACTAATCGACTTGAGGCAATCCTTTAGCTACAAAGCGTCCCATAAATTTTTAACTGAACTAGTCACTTTACTAAACCCTAATCAATTCTAGCAATCCTCTACTTACATGATTCAAATGATGACTAATATTAATTATGCACACCATGCTACAAGAACATTGGCTAAGTAGTCTACTGACAAAACCCTAAACATCTAACTGAGCTTAGTGTATCCCATCTACAAAGCCAAGGCTTACTGTCAATTTCATCTAACCAATAATAACACACTAATTGACTTAACAATTCTTCTTCTAACTGAACTCCTATGCACCACAACACAGGAAGAGTGAGAGACAAGGCCCACTGTCATAGGCTATTATACACGGAGAGCTTCTAACGCACAGAGAGAGGAAGCAGGGGGAAGGCGGCACTCAGGACAAGGGGTGGTTGGCGGTGAGGTGGGGCGCGAGGGGCTTGGCTGGCGGCCAAAATGGGCCGCCGGGACCTCGAGGAGGTGCTGCGAGGTGGCGGCGCCAGTGGAGCGGCACGATGGTGGTCTTGTGGCGGTGCGGTCGTCTTGCGGCATTACAATGCTCAGCGAAGAAGAAGGTGTCTTGCAAGACGGCATCTTTGGCGACGTGGAGCCACTCAAGGAGGCTCGGGAGCGAGCGAGGAAGTATGGCGGCGGCGCCGGTGGTGAAGAAGAAAGGGACGGCGGCGGCGGCACGGAAGGATGCACAATAGACCGAGAGAATGAGGGGGAATGCAAGAGGGGGTTGAGGGACGCATTGTGGCGTGGCTACGGGGGCCGGAGCTTCACCGGAGATGGAGTATGGCATCGGGGCGGCGCAGGCGGGAGCTCTGGTTTGGGGGAGGGGTGGGGCTTCGGTGAGGAAGAAATGGAGCTAGAGGGGGGAAGAGGGTAGAGGAAGGCCGGCTCCGGCTTAAATAGAGAGGGAGAGGGGAGGTAGCTCGGTGTGGGCGAGCCAGCAGGCCAGGGCGTGGGCAAGGGTGGTGGCGGCAGGAGGCGGCAGGAGGCGTGGCGTCTGAGCAGGCGGGAAGGTGGTGCGATGGCAGGGCAGCGATGCCAAGTGGCAAGCGGAGAGGCAATGTGGCACACATGTCTTGGCAGTGAGGTGGTGTGGCGTGGCTGAACGAGTGAGCGAATGAGCGGAGGAGAGGAGAGAGGCGGCGGGAGGCCCACCCTTGTGATGAGGAGAGAGAGGAAGGGGAGAGGTGGGCGAGTTGGGCGATCTTGGTGAAAAGAAGAAAAGAAACGGGTTGGTTAAAGGAATTCGTCCCAATCAGATTTCCTGATTTTTGGTGAATTAATAATTTCAAAAATAGGATTAATTCATTTAGGATTTTAGAAGATAGCAAATAGAGTCCAAAAATTCTAGAAATATTCAAGTAAATTCCACTGAGACATTTTGGACTTAAATAAAATATTTACAAGTTAACATTGATATTTATATTTGCAAATAAATTATTTTTCCTTTAAAATAAATAGGAAAAATCTTTTTTGAACCCATAAATTCAAGAAAAATATTTAAATTTTATTTTAATCAAGATTGAAACTTTGGGATGTTACGAATGTTTTAAGTGGTAATTGATTAAATATGATAGCAGTGCGTTGTGTTTTCGTATTTTCCATAGCCGAGTGTGTGTTATGAATCTGTATGAAATTACCTAACAAATGATTGACCAGTGACCAAATGGATTGTTTATCATAGTGGCATGGAGTAAAACTTGAAATTCAGGGGCAAAATGGACTTTTCTCATGGCTTAACGGAGGGGTTTAGATGGTGTGGTAACGACGATGGCATATTGTAAAGAAATTTTGAAACCTAATGGCATATTATGAAGAGTAGGTTATTTGATGGCAAATCGTGAAGAATAGAGTTATTCGATGACATAGAATTAGTTTTCTCTAAATATTAATGAAAGATAGAGAATTATAGATGAGAAAGAGGGTGGCGGATAGAATTTCAAGGGGGTAGGGATGAGAAATTTTGGTGGTGGCTAGGGTTTATAAAGAGGGTTCCTCGAGTGTTTCCTGAGTATTTGTAAGAGATGTAGATGAGAGTGGATTGGGCACCTGGTGTTTTACAAAGTTTTTTCGAGTGCATATTCCATAATCCTTCTCTCATCTCCAACCCTTTATATACATTTTACATATTATCCATGCAAAAGAACCCTTTATAAACCCTAGCAACCACATTTCTCTCTCATCTCCAAGCATGCATAAACACATATAGAATATGCGCTTGAAATAGCCTTTTACAACCATAGCCTCTGCAATCCCCTCTCATCGTTATATGTTATGAACATTTCTGGAATATCCACACAAAATAATCCTTTATAAACCCTAGTCGCCGCCAAATTTTCCCCTTCCTTCCCTATGAAACCCTAGCCACCTTCTTTATCATCACTATCTTTCGTAGACATTTGTAGCGTACTTATAGGAAAACAACCTCAACACCACTATGAAAAGCTTGCCTTTGGCGCTAGCCTAACCCAAGCCAATCAAGAGAAATCCAACTTCAACATCAAGAATTGAAGTAAAAGAGTACAAAAAATTGAGAAAACAAAATTTTGAAAAGAGAAATTTTGTTCGCTAAAATTCTCGTCCCTACAGACAAGAAATAGAAATAGTATTATAAGAAAGATGTGTGGACTTAAAAAAGAAAATAAAGATGTATAGCACCTACCATACCTACAAGACATAAGTTACACCAACATTATGTCTTTTAGTTTTGTTCAATATAGTAGTACTAACTTAATAAGAAGTAGCACACATATCAATGGAAAATACTTGGTGTTAACCTAACAATACAAAATGACTACTACATGGAGAAAAGTAAAAAAAAAGATCAATGAAATTAAATTGTATTGCTTGTTGCAACTCATATATAACAGCTTTAGGTCATGAGCAGCAAAAAAAGTCATACCTTTGCCGAGTAAAATTGTCTAAACAATCTGATAAAATTAAACCTGAGATCAAATAGCACATAGTGACATAGCAATCTCCTCGTCTATTAGCTTCGTACATAAGGCAAATGAAGCCTCCTCATGTGTCTATTTATTTAAAAAAAACAATAAATAAATAAAATAAATGTACACCAAGCATTTCACCCTTAACTATTTACCATTCTTATTCTTTAAGGACACATATCCTCGATGTAAACTTGTGCTCCTATTGTCGATAGTTTAGTATCAATCTTACGAATGAATGTTGGGGACTCTCATTGAGTTAAACCACACAGGAAAAGACACGGAGATTTTATACAGGTTCAGGCCTTTTCTTGAGAGAATAATAACCCTACTCCTGTGTTGTTGTATTGACCATGCTTTACAACAGGGAAGAAATCACTAGAACTAGGGCTTAAATGATTTCTGTCTGCTGATCCTTTCGCTACTTGTCTTGTGTTCGTTGTCGTTCTTCTTGTACTCTGTCCACCAGCTTTACTTCTTATATAACACGTGAAGGGGTGGCAGTTGTCCCGTATCAAGAGGTGTCTCACCGTTTGATGAAATGCACATGTTCAGTGGTTGTTATTATCAGAGACTAGCCCTCCCACGTTACCTCACAGTTATGTTAGAGGCAGATGTTTAATACATGCAGTTGTCTCAGAGAATAACAGCACATATTAACTACTGTGTGTATTAAACACAGCGCAAAAGTGTCCCTAGTCGATTGGGCCCACATGTCTATAGGTTTTTATTGACCATAGAGTGGTCGTAGTTGACCTGATCAAAGTAAAGCCTACGACCATGAAGCGATCGTAGTTAGGGATGGCAATCGAGCGCAGCAGGTACGGGTAGTGCTCGCCTATACCCACGCCCGCGACCCCGATTTCGCCCACGGGCATGCCTGCGAAGGACGACGGGTGAAGAACCTCGCCCATGCCCGTCACCCGCGGGCATGCCCGTTTACCCGCAAACTTCCTAGATAATGCTAGTATCCTATTGCGCACGCACCCTCGCTGCCGGTGGCGGCGGCCATGTGGTCCTCATCGTCGTCGACCCACTTCCAGTAATGCCGCTTCACGGTGATGGCCCCACCACCGCCCTCCCCCTCATCCTCGCTGGTCTCCTCCGTCTTGAACTCGCCGTCCACCTGCACGCTCTCGACCACCTCAGCATCCACCACGTGCAGCACGAACCTGGCGGGGAGGCCGGGGTAGGATGCGGACTCTCGCTCCTCCACGCGCGGTTCCACCTCCGCCTCGCTGCTGCCGGGATCGAGACAGGGGACGCTGCCGAGCTCCTCGCGACGGCCTTGAACCTGGCGGCCTCGGGGACTCTCGGGCGCATCTTCTCGGAGAGCGGGCGCGGGCCCCGTGGGCAGAGTGTGCCGTTGAGAGCATTCTTGGTCTCGGCGAGGTGCACGCCATCTGCGGTTCTGAATCTGAGCGGTGGCGACATGGATGGCGCGGATGACGGCGGGAGTCTTGCGCCGCATGGTGGTCGGCAATGGGAGGAGCACACACGATCCCGAGGAGAGCTCGAGGAAGAGGTTGAGGAGGTCTTGGTGCTCGGCGCAGTGCCCGAGGCGCCTTGCCAAGGCCGACAGCGCGAGAGGAGGAACGCCGCGAGGGAGTCGATGGTCGAAGGAAGCGGGCGTGGCATGCGATGGTGACCGCATTAGTGCTGTAGCCGATTTGGGAGGAGAGGAGGAACTGGGAGCTTCTGGCGGCTGGGCTAGGAGTTGGGAACTTGATCGAGGGTGCTAGGGTTTTACATAGTGACTCAGTGAGGATGTCCTATGGTCCCACCTGCCAATGTTGATGGCGGGTAATCGAGCGAAGCGGGCAAGGGTAGAGCTTACCCATGCCCGTGCCCGTTTACCCGATGGGCAAGGAATTGTGCCCGTTTTTATTCTCGTGGGTAAAGAAAGACGCCCATACCCGCCTCTATTAGGGTATTCGTCCACGGGTACACGGGTAATCGGGCACAATTGCCATCCCTAATCGTAGTAAGACTTACGATCATGAGGTGGTCGTAGGAAATCTTACGACCACTAGGTGGTCCTAGAAGTACTAACGACCATATAGGGTGGTCGTAAAATGGTTTACGACCACTCGGCTAAGTTTCCCCCTTATTAATGATAAGGGTGTAGGATCAAGGATGGCCGACTAAATGGGGGTGAATAGGAGGTTTATAAAAATCTTGTGCTCTTTCAAAAAAAATTAACAATTATGATCTTAAAGAGGAAATTCTAGCACAAGTTAAACGTTATGTTAAGTATTTTGCTAAGGTAACCCAAAACTATACTAAAACAATTCTAGCCAGAGTTCTACATAAGTAAGAGCTAGAAATGTAAATGCTGAAACGTAATACCGAGAGAGAAACCACAATGAAGACACTTGATGTTTTTTCTATGGTATCGAAGACTTGCCGGTCTTCACTAATCTACGTTGAGGAAACTTGAGCGAATCAAGTTTGCTCCACACGAGCTCTTCCCTCTATCACTAGAGTTGATCTTCCTCCTTTCCGGAGATGGTGAGCACAACACCACTTCACAATTATTTGCCGGGTCGCTTCACAATCTTCTTCGAAGAGATCACCGCGCAAGCTCTTCTCTAAGCCGTCTAGGTGCCAGCAAGTACCAAGAGTAATACACCACAATGTTTGCTTGAAGGAAACAAGTGCCAAAATGATCAACCAATGATGCAATACACTTGAATGCTCTCAACTACCTCAAAAATGAGAAATATGAGCAAATGGGTAGAGAAGAGTGTACTAAAGGCTCAAATGTATTCAATGAGGTCCAAGGTATCGAGCTTGGTGCAGGTGAGGGAGTATTTATAGCCCTCAACCACAAAACTAGCTGTTTGAAGCAAATCTCTGAAAAATTCAGCATATACGGTAGTACCTGCTGTAGAAACCCAGTACTACTGGAATCACTGTTCAACGGCCGACTGTTGTTCATTAAATGCCCCTGAACTAGCCATTACAGTGTGATGTGGTACCACCGCACTCACAAGGTCCGGTACTACCGCACAGCGATAGTACCGCTCGGCTAGAATGGAACTACTGATTTCCAGAGGATTAAAGAATAACAAAAAAACATGTTATCTGGAAATAACGTACCGCCATGTAAACATCGGCCCTACCGCACTGCGGTAGTACCGCACAAAGAATGCGGTCATACCGATTTTCAGGGGAGATGTGTCACGACCCGGCCAGGCACACAGGAGGTCCCTCAGACCTCTGGGAGGTCCAAAAGGAACCCCCAGGGGCGTCAGAGAGGTCCTCGGGACCTCTGGGAGGTCCGTAAGGACTTCCCAGGGGCGTCGAGAGGACATCCCGGATGGACCTCCAGACCTCCCGAGAGGTCTGATAGAACCTCTCGGAGGTCTGGGGTCCCGACCTTGAGGAGGTCGTTGGACCTCAAACCTCCTCAAACTCCACGCGCTACTCGGAGAGGTCCGAAAGGAGCCAACCCGAGGAGGTCGTGAGGCTTGAGGATGAGCCTGAAATCCACTGCGATCCAAACTGGTCCCCAAGGATCATCGACCAGTTCTCACAGCAAGCAAGTGACAACAAAAGCATCCACAGAACTTTATTAACAACAAAAGGAGGTTTGATTACAAAGGTTGCTTACAAGCTCCAGCAACCGAGAGCACACAAACGCAGCGGAAAACCAAAAGACATGGTCCACCCATTACACCACAGTGTTGGTGGAGGGCGGCCTAATTGGTGATCATCTTCATCATCATAGGAGTCATCATCTGCTCAATTCATGAGTCAAGCAAGAGTGAGCACAACAACCATGCTCGCAAGTTACACCCGTCAATTAACAGAATGACATGCATAGGGATATATCAAAGGACAACATATTAGGGTTGATTTGCATAAAGCCAATTTTGTTTTAAATACAAGTATAGAGTTTCAAGGCAGGTTACAATAGATAAAATTCATTCTTGTGAAATCCATTTTTAGTTGGATAACATTCATCATTGAAATGGTGAAGGATACCCTCCTGCATAAGGCTTCCCGCCCCAACACCCAATTTGGTTAAACCACCAAAACCAGTTTCAATATTCTTTTGAAAACCAAAACCAAGAGCTAACTTTGAGTGACATTGCGGCATGTCCATGACCGTGAACCTGACTATTGAATAGATTTACACTCTGCAGAGGTTGTACACTTTACCCACATGACATGAATTCTCTAGTTTGCTTGGCATCCGTCGATACCACCTCACACTTCCTTTGGTGAGAGGTCTAGAGCACATGACAAGGCCTTTACAATGCATTGCTCCACATGATCCACCCACATTAAGATTTCGCAGATCCCCTTTGGATACAAACCGCCGGGTTATTGGGTGCCCCTCTTATGCCAGTGGGACTACTTGATCGTAACATGACAACCCACCGCCTCCGCAGATCAACCTGAAGGAGCTTTGCAAATTAGTTAGTCAGGTCCCATGCCCCATACTGGAGACATGTGGTTGCACAATTTTGGCGTAGCCCATTATAGGCTTAGCAAGTGGTGTCTCAAAGACCGGTCCTTAATCGACTTGGGCGACAAACCTCAACCCTGGGGCATCGGATCACACGACCCCCCGTGCATAGACATGCACCAACCAAACAACCAGCTTCGCCCAAATCAAATCTATTTTTATTTATTTTGCTTTTCATTTCTCCATAGCACACCAATGCCATGGCCATGAGTAAGACATCCATGACACACCAATGTCATGGCTGAAATCTCCATGGCACACCAATGCCACAGCCCAAATAATTTGATTAAGAGATAGTTTTGGTCAAAACTCCTAAATCAAGATTTTGGTCTAAGCATTACTAAGCATTTTATTTTTCAAGAGCTATGGGTCCTCACTATTGCAAGAACCATATTTATCTAGGGTGACAATGGGGTTGATTCAACATGGATAGGGACCATACCAAGCAGTAGGCATAACTACGAATTTAAAGGTAGGCATTGAAATACCTTAGTGAATTAAGCATGCATACAACTTTGAAAACGACATAAGTAATTTGAAGTATTGGGTGCAACATGATCAAGAGTGTAACTTGCCTTGCTCAAAATCTTGAGCTGCTCCTCTCCCTCATCGAACTCGGCTCCCCACGGTCTTGACAATCTACACGTGAAAAACCGAATATTCAAAGGAAGCTCAAGCAAGATCCAAAGAACTCCAAACAAACTCAAAGATAAAACCAACAGAGAGGTTGGAAGGTCAAGAGGAGGCCCAAGGAGGAATTTTTTTTTTAAATAATCTATTTTTTATTCGAAATATCAAAAATATTCCAATGATATTTTTTTACAAAAATATCGTCTGTCGCCCAATGGTTGGGCGACAGGACCTATCGCCAACGGTTGGGCGATCAGAAGTCTGCCGCCCAACCGTCCGCTTTAAAAGCGCATGTGAGGCGGCGGTTGGCGTAATTATTCTGATCGCCGACGGTTGGGCGATAGGATCTGATCGCCCAACCGTAGAGCGATCAGCATGTTCGGCCGCCCAACGGTGCGGCGAATGGATAACCTATATAGCCTCATGGCGGTCCTATGAGCGATTCGTTTGCAGAGGTTAAACAGATTCATGACAGGAGAAGAAAGAAAGGGAGAGGGAGAAAAAAAGAAGGAGAGGAAGAAAGAAGACAAATTTGGATTGCGAGGAGGTAAGTTTGATTTATTTTGTCTTGTATTTTTTAAGTAGGTATTTAGTTAATTAAAATACTAGGTATAAGTAGCGTTAAGAGAAAACTATAGTTAGGAAAAAAAAAGTAGATTTGTTGGTTTGTATGTAAGTAGAAGCGATAAAAAACTTTAGAAAATCCTCAAACACCAAGCGCATAGTAATAAGATAAAATAAATAGATCTTGCGGACATTCAACTACTGATGGCCTTCACCAAAAGCAGTACAAATAGGAAACAAAAGGTAACTTTGGAGCATAATGACAAGAGAGTTTTTAGCACCGATGAAGTTCTCGATCGCAGATTCATGCAATCCATTGGATTTATGTATGTTTAGGAAATCATCTATTGACTCCTAAAATGTGATATAATATGTGTTATCTTGTCTTGTGACTAGCATTTGGTATTTTAGATTTTAATTATTAATAATTTAAGAGTCTGTTTGAGGTAGAGGATACTTATAGATAAATCTAAGAAATTTGTTTTGCATTGGATGATTGAAACTATTTCTCTATTAAAAAGCTTAAATGGCTTATGCATGCTATGAATTGACGGAAGCAATTGATGCATTTATATATTAAATCAAATGTACATGGAACACAATACGGTACTAATGCTAGACTAATACAATTTTATATCCATAACAATGCACAAGTTAAAGAGTCTCAACTTTTCCAATACGGTACTAGTGCAATACTTTCCTTAATGTATCAAATTCCAAAAATGTAAGCATTCAAGTCATAATCAAAATAAATAGTATATGTAGAATTTAGGTTTGTAAATTCTCTTACAAAGGAATTTCAGTTTCATATCTTATTTGAAAAATAATATTTTTAATTTCATATAATGTAGTTTTGATTTTTGAATTGTTCAAGGTGCATAGATATGAAACGTCCTTATGTATGTACCAAATATTTCTATAGATATGCTCGATTACAAAAATGTAGCAAGATATCACTGCTTCTTTGTCGAGGCATTAGAATTTGGTCAGGTCTTTGCTCTGATGAAACATAAATAAGAGAAATTGAATGGTACCAACAGGGTTGTGGTAAAAGATGATTAAAAATTAGGAAACAAATAAGCAATGTTGGTTGATATTTAAGGAAACAAATAAGCAATTCATGGATTCATTGGATTGAGTTTTGACCGGTCATTTGAAATTGAAGGATGAAGGGGTCGATAATCTCACCTTTCAATATGGGAATCTTCTCTGGAGCCTTCACTTAATCTTTTAGTTTTCTAAAAGCTTATTTTGAGTCGCAGATTGCTTAGAGCGCCAACTTCAAACAATACCAACACCAGCAGTTAAAGCACAATCATAGTTAATATTCCTATCATGTAGTGCATGCTTCCATGATATAATAACCGATTCAATTTCATCAAAAAGCGACATAAGGAGGATGAATACTTTGTATAAACTAATTAGTAGAAGTAAATTAGTACGAACTAAGCGACTTAGGTAATTGGTAGAAGACCGGGATGCCACTTGTAGCATTTGGGTTGCAAGTTAGCGTCCGAATTGGATAATGCACGCTATGGAATAGCTCGGTTTTAGGTTGAATCTGAATATGGTACCACACGTTCATTGCGGCCTCGCCTTAGGGAATGAATGATGTCTTGATCATCTTTGTCGTGTAGTTGTCGACGATAGGCGAAGGGCCTTACAAATGTAAATTACAATGTAGCGAAGCTTGCATATCGTATGCGTTCTTGGTGACTAATTGCAATGTTGGAAATATTTGCGACCATACAATAAGTTATGCTGTACCCACTACATTGAAAGTGCATTACGGTGTTGGCACCGTTCGTGAAGGTCCGTGCGGTGTTGACTTGAGCAGTTTTAACAAGCCACTCTGGTACACGGACGGCGAGAATGCACTAATCGAAGATGTGAAGCCTTGGTGACCATGACTTCTCTTTGAACCACGAGGTGTGCGGCGTCGACATACAAGGGCTTTGGAGCGGTCTTCCTGAACATCGGTGGGAGTTGAGAAGGCGATCGCCTGGCGATGTGGAAGGCCTTTATAGAAGGATGTCGTGGCAGTGGATATGAGTGTGTGATACTTGTGCAACCATGCCCAAAAGAAAGCTGCAGGCCCCCTGCGGATATAATCCGGTGTTGCGGAACTTCGGTTGCGGCATGTTGGTGAAGAAGAGGACCGGAGGGTCTGTGTTCTAAGAGTTCAGAGAATGTTGCTTGTGATGAGCCCGACGCGCTACATATAGGAGAGGAAGATCGGGCACCACATGATGAGCCTACAGAGACGGTGATGAAGGAGAGCATAGGGATTACATATTGCATCAAATGGAAGCGATGACCGGATGGCCTTGGTGAAGAGGACGCTTTACAAGAAGGCGACGAGGCGATTCCGATGAGGGCGGAGCTCCCATCCCAGGAATGGAGCAGTTGTGCCGAGGGTCTATATACGCACGACGAGCACGAATCGCCGTGGGAGTACCATGCCACGGAGGTTCGGTTGCACTCAATGTTTGTCGATAAGACATCCTTGCAGGATGCCATTAAGTTATGGGCTATGTCTATGCAATGGACGTTTGGTCATCAAATCTAGCCAAGAGCAAGATACACCGTCAAATCTGGCGATCCGGTTGTCCTTGGCGAGTGCACGCAAGATAGACCAAAGTATGAGACTCCTTTGGATTGTCTCGAAGGTGGAGCGCGCACTCGTGCATGCTCAGCGGTGTTTTGTGCGAACATCGTAACATAACGTCGACATTCATAGCTAATTTGATGTATGGAGAGATAGTGGAGAAGAAGGATATGGAGGCCGGGCACATTATGGTGGCTATTGAGAAGAAATTCAAGTACAAGATCGGCTATGGGAAGGCGTGGCGTGCGAAGCGAAGGCTATGGAAAGAGCGGTTTGGATCTTTTGAGGCGGCGTCGACAACCTTCCTCGTATGCTTGAGTCTTTGCGGAGAGAAACCCGCACGTACATTCTTTGTGAAGGACATGCCATCTAAAATTCCGCGAGGTTTTTAGTAATGCATAGGGCCTTCGTAGCCTTGATCCCTACATCGAGGCTTTTAGGCATATCTGCCCGTGATCTCGGTTGACGGACTTTTTGACCGGAAATACAAAGGCAGATCCTCACGCCATAGGCGTTGAGCGGCAACAATCAAATTTCGCCATTAGCCATCGCATTTGTCGAAGGTGAGAATTTTCACGGTGGTTGTGGTTCCTTCAACATCGAGGGTGGGAGTTGTTGGAGCTAAATCTGGTGTGTGCGTGATTCATGATCGGCACGCCGGATCTTTGAAGGCCATAAAAACTTCAGAAGACCGGAGGAGCCGTTCCTTGGCGGATATGACGAAGAGATGGTGTATTCGCCATTTGGGGCCAACTTCTTCAAGAAGTTCGAAGCAACCCTTGGTGAAGCTATTCAAGAGGCGGCTATCTGAGAACCAAAGCGCAAATTTGGCGCTTATGGTATTCGCCGGGCCGACTAACACTGTGAGAAACACGTGGACACGAGGAACCAAGGAGCGAGTCTGAACAAAATTTGGTCCGAAGGCGAGGACCTCGAGGAACATCGAGTGCTTCTCCCATTGGATCGAGGCACGACCATTGGACAAGTGGTCTCTGGCGCGCATGACACGGACGGGGCAAGGTGCGGCATAATGACCACTAACCTTGCGGAGGTGTACAAGCGGGTTCTTAGGGCCGCCGTTCTCGGCCCTCGTCGCCATCGTGGAAGGTGTTACGCACGCTGTCGGGTATTCAGGAGAGGCATGCAAATGCCGCACTTCATACCACGAACCCTCAAACACCGTATTGCTCGAAGATTACGGCATACATGCGGCGAAGACAGAAGGGCGGTCGCACACGGTGTGCGTGATGGGCAATATGGAGCATCGTTTCGGCGTGCTCTTGCGGGATAGAGCGGTTTGGGACGGCTCGTTCTCTTGTCACCCACGAGGTATGCCTTGGAGATCATGTCAACGAGCCTAGCCATGCGTGCAACAAATGAAGCTCTTACACAAGCCATGCTCTCATGTGCTCGCCGCATGCGGGACTGTGCGTATGGACCCTTTGAACTTTGTGTCCGAGTATTTCTTGAAGGAGAGGGTGGTGCAGGCGTGGACTGGCGAGCTTAGGGGCTTCAGGGTTGTGGGTAACTTCGCCACCTTGGATATTGCAAATAGGATCTGGATTCCGGATATTGACATGCTGAAGGGCAACAAGGGTCGTCGGCAGAGTCGTCGTATTACGAATGATATGGACGAAGCACAAGCAGGGGCGTTGGGTACACGCTGCGGGCACTGCGGCCAGGAGGGCCAACACAGCAGACGATGCAAGGCACCAGCTGGGGAGTAGGCACTGCTATGGAAGGATGTCAGCACTTCTTCCGGTGTGAAAGTGGGACCGAAATGGCAAATCAGTGCACATTGTCATTTGTACTTTGTATTGTTTATGTAGCTGTTCTGGTACTACCCAATTTTCATTTGATGTACGTAATTAGTAAGACATGTATCGTATGTTGCACGTAATGTTTATTTAAGTGTTGTACTGTTGTACTCTTTTGATTTTGTTTGTTTGCAAGTTAAATTTACTCATTCGTTACACTCGATGTTTTATTTCCGCGTATTTGCTAACTTAAAGTTGTTTTGCAGGTATGGATCACGGATCCGTGGAGTTTTGGCCTCCTTGATGGCGATCGGCCAAAGTACATCGGCGTCGCGTCGTGTCCCTCATCCTGAAACGGGCCAAGCCTTGTTGTGTTGGGGTGATCGCACGCGGACACCTCGGGTGGCTTGGAGGCTAGACCCACGCCGAGCGAGCGAGTTAGTATCGTCCACACTATCTTCTCATGGCTCGTACCTTTTCGTCTTGACCTTTTGTCCTTCGCAGTTGGCGCCTTTGGTCTACTACCTATCGCCGGATGGTGCGAGCCCGCGGACGAGGACAGCCAAGAAGACACCGCGTGATCGGCGGCGACGGAGACGTCCATCTTTGGGCGAGCGATCCACGGCGCTTCCGTTCGATCGCTCCTGGCAGCGGCTCTTGTAGACCGGTGGCGACAGAGACTCACACTTTCCATCTCCCATTCGGGAGATGGCCCCTACCCGGGGCGTCTCCCTTCTTGGCCTCCTATCGCGGGAGGTGCCGCCTTCCGCAGAGCCTCCGGATAATCGGGCGCGAGACCTTTGGCGGAGTTTGAGGAGTCCTCCCCTGTGTTGGCGGCGGGTACTACGTCATTCCGGAGGCACAGAGGCACGGGCCGCCCTTGCGGTGGTTGTCGCGATTCGGTATGTGTTCCACACCGTACTCGTTAGTCTTGTCATGTTGTCCTTTCCGTAAAGGGACTTACTATTTTTCCGTTGTGCCATGTGTCGGCGGATGGACCCTCACGCGGACCGGCGGCGAGTGTCACGCCACCGAGGCGTACTTGTTGTGGTTGTTTGGTTGGGTCTTTGTACACCGCGATCCACGGCGACACCGCCGACGCGAGGCTCATCGCGTCGCTAGAACCATCGCCGACGGGAGGGCCCCAGATCGATTGGGGTTCGTATTGTACTTGCGCCACCTATCGCGGCTTGTGCGTCGTGTCTCAGTCCGCCGAACTCCATCCTCGCGGTGTCCTCTCCTCTGCTTGTGGTCGTTTGGCGCTTTAGCCTCGGGCGGCCTGATGAGCAACGGCGCCGACCGCTGACGGTGGAGATGTACAACGAGACGAGGTGGACCGACCGAGCGATGGGCTCTCTCTCGTGCGGCGGCGATGCGTACTCTTTCCGTGACTCATTTTTCATATTACCGTCGTCCTACCTAATATCTTGTGTTCGTTGCGAGTACGATTCGCGCCGTCCGGGTGACACGGGCGTCTGAGCCCTTCGTGGGAGCGATTCGGCCGCCTCACGGCGGACGGCGTCGCCGGGAGCCATACTACGCTGAGTTACTTTCCGCGCTCCCCCGGCTGTCCTCGCCGTGCTTGCGAGGCAAAGTATTAGGCGACCGCGGTGCTTGTCTTCGGCGTCTTCGGCGTCTTCGTGGAGGACTACGGGCGCATCGTGTGATGCGCGAGCCGCCTACGCCGGCGAGTTCGATACGATTAGGCATGCGATGCGAGAACGTGCACTCGTGAGTAATCGGCATCGTAAGTTGTTTTGTTGTCCTCTCTTACACACGACGCCTAACTACAAGTTCGTCTTGCGGCTTCGATAGGAAGGAGTCCGCCGCGGACGAACCGGGGATTAGGATGGGCCCGTGGGTAGCGCGGTGGGAGGGCGCACTACAGACCGTGTGCGAGAGGATATCCCCACGACCACACGAGCTATGACCAATATATTATTTGGTGCGCCCGCGGTGCACGCACGAGCTCGTGCTCGCCGCAGACGAGCCGCGCCCGCGTCTCGGCACCGGCCGACCGTACCACTGTGCATTTAGCGCGGGGCGCACTGCTGTGATGCGTACGCAACAACAAAATTTGGCTTGTGTTATCCGCCATTACGGTTTTCACCGTGTCTTCTTTTCGATGTGGCGGGCATGGTTCTTTGAGCTTGCGGCGGAGTGCGACTCTGGCTGCAGAGGTTCACGGAGGTGTGGAGGGCACCGCGGCGAGACGGCCGGAGTTTTCCGTCGTTTTCGGCAGCGATCGCGGACGTATTTTCGGCTGTTGTGCGTGCACGAGCTCCGGAGGTTGCACGCTCGGCTGGTCCACACTCCGTCCGTCGCTTTGCCCAAAGAAGCGGACAAAGCGGCGGGAGGGTCACCACACCACGCCCGACATCGCAGCGCCACGACAGTAGCTCGGCAGACCACCTCCGACATCGACAGCGCCGTTACGAGCTAGCTCGGCAGACCACCTCCGAAATCGACGCGGCCGTGACGGTGGCTCGAGCACAAGACTCCGACATCAGCGCTACTGGCGCAGATAGCTCGGCGAAGCACGTCCGACACCGGCGGCGTCGCACTCGTCGTGCCACCTTTCCGTGTGGAGAGCTATGTACACGCCATGGCGCTAGCGAGGGTATGTCACGTCTTTCTTTGGTCATCACGCCGCGTTTTTATTAACCAACAATATTTTCTTTGTGCGGTACATTGCCCTATGGCGGCGTGGACGCGCATCACGTGGACGCCGCAGGGCGTGGGCGATTTGGGCGAGGACGCGCAGACTTTGGTGGGCGAGACGGCACCGCCCACACCTCGGCCACACCCGCCGAGGTTCTGTCGGCTCCGGCTTATCGGTGCACAGCACCCACCGGCACCAGTGTTGTCCACCCTTTGCCGCATCTCGGTCCTCGTCGGATCGGGGCTCGGACCGTCTTACTCTATCGGCCGAGGCCCGACACAGCCCAAGCAGAGAAAGGCGCCAGCGAGCCGTGAGGGGAGGACGCGAGGTGGTAGGCGGTGGCGACGCAGGAGGGGATGGGGGTGCGGTTAGGGGCTAGTAGGGCCGTCTTGTTGACCTGCCGCACATTTGTTCTTTATGTCATACTTTAATTTTGCACTTAATATATGATGCGGGATTACTTTTGCGTTCTTGTGTATACTCTTTCATGTAATGCATGTTTGTTCAATGCATATCAACGCCTATAGCTTAATGCACACGACTACTCGATGCAAAAGCCAACTCGATAAATGGCAAGCTGCAATGACGCGTCCACCATTCACTTACATACGTTACGAGATTGAGCGTAATTGCGACACATCGATACAACATGGCAACTTCGATAAAAGGCAACCGCAAAAACGCGTTCACCATTTAGTTACATGCTTCATGACATTCAACATAAGTGCATCTGAGCAGGACACTTGCGACGTCTGAGCTTCTCGCGCCTCCCTAATTGTAGAAGGTGCCTCTCGCAACCCACATAGAGTGTTCTCGGTTAGGCGCCTCGGGCGTGGTGGTTTGTCGTTGTAGTGCACGCACATATGCGACTAGGGTTGGCACAAAGAAGATGCGGGATCATAGGAACTTCCTATGTTCACGACCTCCTCATTGCCCTCTCATGTTGCATCTGTTGGCGGAGGTCGTCATTTTGCTTCGACAGATCGTCAATTTGTGCCTCCAAATGAAAGATTCGGTTCCACAATACATCCAGTACCGCACTGCAAGTCGTTCATGGGAGGATCGATCCGGCGGGTGAAGTTGCATTTCGCCATCTGCTACAAGGGGCGGTTAGTATGGTCGATGTATTACGATAACATAAACAAAACTACTTACCCCGAGTATGGGCATCGGAAGCGTCGTCCACCATCGAAAGGGCCGTCTATGGCTCCTGCGATAGCGTCCTCCCGTGTCGCATTTCGCCACTTAGGTTGAACACGCTTGTTGGGCATCAGCGGTGGTTAGGGCGAAGTCCTCCATCCTTCGGGAGAAGGTCCCGCCGGTGAACCGGTTGGGTGGTCCTGGCGTCTGCCATCGTATATTCTTGTAAAGCGGAGAAGGTTCTTCCTCCTACGGTTTGAAGGGTCGAGTGGTCGTAATTCGGAGCGTGGGCGTGCATTTTATAGGCCCGCGAGGGGAGACTAACAAAGCGGGCGGCTTTATGCGATAATAAGACCAAAGGAGACTGACTTTTCTGCGGTGACAAGACCACGGGCGGCTTTGCAAGCGAGAAGACCACACGGGGCACTGCGCGATGATAAGACCGAAGAAACTGACTTTCTTGCGATGACAAGACTACGGGTCGACTTTGCGCGATGATAAGACCGAAGGAGCGGCTTTGGGCGGTGACAAGACTACGGGCGACTTTGCGCGATGAAGAAGACCACAGTCTGACTTTGGGCGGTGATAATACCAAACGAGACAGACTTTGCCCGGTTTAGGGTTAGGCTTTTGATTGACTTGATAACCCCGACCACCTCGCCCGACTTTTAAGACCGAAAAGACAAGACTCTGTAAAGAAAGACGTGAAAACACTCTGTCTCGCTTGACTTTTCGGACCGATAAGACGACACTCATAAAGCAAGCCATGACTTCTCCTTTGCAAAGTAAGGCGTGACAACACTATGCCTCCCTCGGCTTTTGAAATTAAAAACAAGACTCTCTACTCGCATGAAATTAACGACATCATGCCAACCATGGAGCTTATAAAAGAGGGTTGAACCAAACCCAACTCTCCACACCACTACATAACACATACCCGACTATGGACTCTTGACAAACTTCTACGCGAGGTTGTTGAAGAAGCAAAAGTGGCTCAAGCGAGAAGGAGCGGCTACAATACCGGATAAATCAATGAAATATGCTCCAAGTACCACCACGTTTTCCGATCCGCGGTGTGTGTGTGGCGAACCGGCGAGATCATTGATCCACACACCGGAACCACCTGCAGGCGTACTACACATGCGGGCATCACCTCGTAAGTGTTTCTTTCAGGCGTGTCGATTTTCCTCTCCCAACGTTCAATTTCATAAATTTTAACTTCATCCCCGTAATGGCGGCCGAGATCGCCGCCACTTCTTCGATGGATCGGCGGCGGAGATGTACGACAGGCATTCATCGGCAGAGTACATCTTTGAACTACTCGGTGCGGGCGAGAACTTCGTCGCGGTGGAAACCCCACGTCTGGGACCCTATTGAGGAGGCAGAAGGAGCCCGATACTCGCCGGGCGTAATCCATATCGATGGCGTCGATTATGAAGAGTTTACATCCTTATTACGTAAGGTTTCCCGTCGGTGCACTTACATCCGTCATACAATCGCGGGACATGCACAACTTCCACATACCGGCCCGGCGTGCGATCCGCGACAAAGGCAAGGAAAGGCTCATGCGGTTGACCGGCCGCCTGGCGTATCCGATCGCCGGGCGTCATCCGTATGGGCGGCGTGAGTTACAAAAATTAACATCATTCTTACGATTTTCACTATACGGTGCCCTTACATCACGGAATCGCGGGACATGGGCGACTTCGACATACCGGCCGGCGTGGGCGATCCGCGACAAGGGTAAGGGAAAGGCTCATCTTGGTGAGCAGCGCCACAGCGTATCCGATGCCGCCGGCGTAATGCGTATTGACGATGTGAGTTATGAAGAATGTAAATCCTCCTTACAATTTTAAATATACGGTGTACTTACATGAAGGAATCGCAGGATATGGGCGACTTGATATACCGGCCCGACGTGGACACTCCGCGACAAGGGAAGGGAAGGCCGAGGAGTTCAACGCCATTTGCCAAGGAAGGAAAATGGCCCGGTCCACTTGATAGCTCAGTCATTACGTAGTAGTCCCGTCCTACCCCATGTTTTTACTATCCCTAAAGGCATGTATACTTACATAGTCAGGATGCTTGTGTTACAATGTACCATAGTACTACCGAGCATGACTAAAGCAATTAGCCGAACCATCATGCCATGTGACTACGTGTAGCGATGCTTCCGTCTGTGATTTGTAATGTAGTTACGGTTAGGAGACCCATCAAAGCAAGACTATATTGCAAGTATGCCTCTTCTCTTGCAATCCCGAAAGAACCATTCGCACCGACATTGAATCCTCCATGTTTTAGGCCATCGTCATAATCACAATGGCGTCCTCAACCCCTTCACTCATATTCTCAGTATAAGCTTCATAAAATACGACATCGACTACGTGCCTACATACGCATATACGTTCGAGACGACTTCATCGTGATATCACTTACCTTTGTACTTACATATCATTCTTTGTCTCAATCGTCCTCACAAAATTCAACAGAAATTTACCGCACTACAACAATATACAACGATCACAAAATGTTATTGCGAGTCGACAAATTTCGTACCCATGATATTCTCTGAAAATAACAAAGCGAGCAACCAACATCGTGACAACACTATTATTTTCAAAATAAATAACATGGATTTGCTAAATTTAATTAACCTACAAAATGTTATTCATTAACTCAATTAAACAATAATTAAAAAGGCAAAAAGGAGCTCCTGTCGCCATAGGGTTGGGCGACTGGTTCCTGTCGCCATAGGGTTGGGCGACTAGCTCCTGTCGCCCGGCTATTAGGCGACTGAAGACCAGTCGCCCAACCCTATGGCGACAGGAACCAGTCGCTTAACCCTACGGCGACAGGACTGAAATCGTCCAACCATTGGGCGACAGACGTATATTTTTGTAAAAACAAATATCATTTGGAATATTTTTGATATTTCAAATAAAAAATAGATTATTTAAAAAAAAATTCTGGAAAGGTCTAGGACTCAAGAGAGGATGATCAAGGACTTGTTGGAGGAGGTCTAAGGTAAGCTCGATTGAGACAGAGAGGAGAAATAGGGAAGAAAGTGAGAAAAGAGGGCTTCCCAAACTATATATAGTGGAAACCAATGCACATGACCCAGGATATGGTCAACAAGAGTTGGTAAATAGGACGATGGGAGTAGGCAAGGAATGTGACAATTGGTATGACATGAGTACTGCAAAGGTAGGAGCATTTAATGTGATACAACATGCATTAAATGCGGTGAAGACTTCCTTGCCCAAGGACTCAGTCAAAGGTAAAGAAAGCGGGTGTGTGATCGCCCGATTGGGCGACCAAGACCATGAGAGGAGGTCTGCAAGGACCTTGAGGAGGTCTTGCAGATGAACAAGGAGATCCTCACCCACGGGAGGTCTGACAGTTGGATCTCCAAAGGGAGGTCCAAGCGGTCAAGATTAAGCGCACGAGAGGAGGTCCGCAAGGGCAAGGAGGAGGTCCTCACCCGCAAGGGAGGTCTGACAGTTGGATCTCCAAGGGAGGTCAACGGTCAAGATTAAGCGCACCAGAGGAGGTCCGCAAGGGCAAGGAGGAGGTCCTCACCGCAAGGGAGGTCTAGAACAAGTAGGATCAAATCCGAGGAGGTCTCGAGCGGTTAGGATTTCCAAGGGGAGGTCATAATGATCGGATCTGCCCAAAAGGGGAGGTCTGGACGGCCAAGATTTCCAAAGAGGAGGTCTGGGCCGCTGGATTTCTATCGGACCGTCCAATGAAGATCTAAGGGCTCAGAGGAGGTGGGACATTCGGACCATCCGAACGTCTCACCAGGATCAAGCCGTCCAATGCAAATCGGACGACTCACAATCAATAGAGATGCAAATAGGCAAGGAGGAGGTCCTAGAGGACCCGGGGAGGTCAAATAAAAGTAAGGGGAGGTCCTAGAGAACATGGAGAGGTCCTGAGGGACACGGGGAGGTCAAATAAAGTAAGGGGAGGTCCTAGAGGACATGGAGAGGTCCTGAGGGACACGGGGAGGTCAAATAAAAGTAAGGGGAGGTCCTAGCGTTTGGGAGGTCTAGACCCAAGGAGGTCTGGACCAGAGGAGGACAACACCAAGGAGGTCCGGACCTTTGGATCCAAACAAAGATGAGGTCTGGGCCATTAGATTCTAGACAAAGGGAGGTCTAGGCCAGAGGTGGGTAAAAGATGGACAGAGAAGGAAACACTATCAAAACTCCAATATCTCAGCAAACCAACAAGGAACTTTAGTTGTAGTTTGAGTTAGTCAACTTAAATCCATTATGAAATTTCAGGTTAAGCTTTAAATTCTCATCAAAACAAAATGTTTCTTTTTATTTTGAAAACTTTCAAAAAGGTTTTGAAAATCAGGGTGTCACAAGATGAAAACTCCCAAAAACAAGCTCTCAGGAAAAAAACGTACCGCCAACTAAAATACAGTACTACCGACCTGCAGTAGTACCGATCATCAATTATGGTCATGTCGATTTTTATTGAACATTTTCCAGAATCCATTCTAAATGCAATGCATAACTCTTGGTTAATCAAAATAACACAAAATAAACTTTCAAGCTACTAGCCATGATCCCTCTTTATAGTACGACATCTAGCCTTTCTAATCCGATCTTTTCTCCAAACACCGAGGCCGGTAAAAACTATAAAAGGTTTCTTAGGCTATACAATACCTTTGCTTTGAGCCATATCGATCTTTTATCATATTTGCATTGCCATTTTCATATCATCATTCAAACTCTGGGACTAAACCTTTAAAACATCTTAGCACACATATGTCCCATAACACATTGTTGTCATTAATTACCAAAATCGTTTTTAGGGGCCTAGATACTTTCAAAGAGGTGTCCTTATGAATAACATGAAGATATTTGCTATCCATAATAACAATCACAGATAAAATTAATTAATTAATTAATGATTATTAGATCCTCATCACCTATTATGCCTTTATCAATGCTATAAAAATGGTGCTAAACGCTAAGTGGACAGGAAACACATGCCACAGTGTGCAATAGTGAGATAGCAAGAAAAGAGAAGGGAAATGCAGAAGAAAAGAAAAGGAGAAAGGAATTGCAGAAGAAAATCATAATAGAGAAAAAGAAAAGAAACATTACCCGGCCCAGTCTAGCCCATTAGGGACAGTGCTGCTCTGCCCTACACATGAGTACTAAGGAGGTTAGGGTTTCCTTCTACCGCTGCCTCTCTCTTCAAATTTGGTTGTGACGCTCCCCTCCTCTCCCCTCTCCCATGCCGCCACCGCCTCATCTCATTCTCGGCGTCGTCCTCTTCCCAGCGCCGCCACCTCCCCTTCCTTTCCTGGCTCCAACGCCTCCTCTTGCTGGCGCCGCCACGTCTTGCTCACCGTGATGCTCACCTATGATGCCATGTCCAGCTCCGCTGAGCCATCTAATCGCCAACTTTGACTACCCATGACCACCTAGGCAACTCTGATGCCTGGCCAGTCAATTAGGGGGAAATCACGGCCTAGGCAATCTTTTAGAACGCCGCCTTTGACACTCAAGGAATATATTTCACCCATCATGACTTCTTAATGTCATTCCTCAATGAATATGGTTTGGGATCGTCGACACAACATCTGTTGATTCTATTCCCACATGATTCTCCTTTTCTACCTAACCTACTAATCTCGCAGAGCGCCTCTTTACACTTCAACCAAGATATTGATTATATCATCTTCTTATGCACTACACACCCTTATTTTAAAATATATGTTCTCTCCGTTAGATTCCTTCTCGCACAAGAGAGGATGCTCGCTTATATAGATAGAACAAGAGACCAAAAAAAAGAAAAAGAAAAAGAAATGGCAAGAAGAAACATACACATGGCGAGACACCACTTGGATAGTATGCAATAAATGATTAAATGTAATGCAAGATGTACATAGATATGCAAACATGTAAACGATGTTGTACAAAATGGTGAACATGACACGAATGGTATGCAATAAATGTAATGCAAGCTGTACATATGGTGAGCACAACACTAGATGAATGGTATGCAATAAATGTAATGCAAGCTGTACATAGATATGCAAATGTGTAAATGATTGTAAAAGGTGGGCGCTCCCCTAATTCAAACTTCCTTAAGCTATAAGCAACCCTTCTCCACTTTCCATTTGTAAAACACACTTTGTCATGTAGGCAACCAAATGAATTGATCAAATATATATCATTGCATATAAATTGTTTTTCTTCTCCTTTTACTAGCTAAGTAAACCAAGACACCCTTGCAAATATTCCTTAGTAATAATCGCTAGTGATGCCCCGTTTTCCCTCAAACAATATGCAATGTGATCAACACGATTGCACACATATCTTAATAGCGAGAACAACTATTTTGTGACTCGCATCGGACGCCCATTTTCGACCCGCCCCTTGGTCCTTGTACTTCCACCCTGGCATCCCATCCACGTCTGCCTATCCCATCGCCTCTCGTCGGAGCCACTACCACCATCTCCCTCACCAAATCCAAATTTGAACTAAAAAAACTATCAGCACAATAACAAAAGGAGCCTTTAACTATGTTTTTGACAACTTTGAATTCGATCTTGCAAACTTTCAAATCGATTTCAAAACTTTCAACTCGAAATTGCCCCTTCCCAACTTTCAGCCCGAAAATCACAAAAACTTTCACCTGAGGGTCCAAGCTTCCAAAGCGCAGGTGGCACCAGAATAGTCGTCGACGCAATGTCAAGTCGTGGTGGTGTAGACGAAAGCGGCGTGGGCGCTACCCGTGAAGGGGGAAGGGTGAGATTGGGGAAGGAGATTGAGTGAGGTAGACGTGACGAGATATTGGGGAGGGAGACAGACGGGAGATCCGGGGGAGGAGGCGGATGAGAGATCTAGGGAGGCAGGTGAATGTGAAATGCTGCCTCCTCTAGAATAAAAGGTTGGGTATGGATAGGATATGAAATAGAAACCAGTGGGAAGTATGTGAGGAAGTCCCCGCTCCATCCAATTAGGGCTGTACATAATTACATCGAACCAAAAAAACCGGACCGTATCGGTCAACTCGGTTTGACCAGTATTCGGTTCGGTTTTCGAATTTCTTTTTTTAGGTTCGTTTTTTAAAGAAAAAACCGACTGAAAACCGAAAAAACGAATTTCCATTGTTGCTTATTTGGCTCATTTCTTTGTCATCTTCTTTATTCACTATCATTCTTTGTGGCTGTGAGCCTATGATGGACTGATGGTGAATTGGCGATGGGCCTGAACAGTGGACAGGGGACCAACTTCACAGACAATAGTACAATACGATGATTGA
The DNA here is from genome assembly GCA_036346405.1 of Phyllostachys edulis. Lineage (NCBI taxonomy): Eukaryota > Viridiplantae > Streptophyta > Magnoliopsida > Poales > Poaceae > Phyllostachys > Phyllostachys edulis. The sequence goes on from CM070552.1 coordinate 48,811,484, forward strand.
ATTCTTTCCTTAACGCAAACGTTTTTCATGAGTAACCAAGTACTCAATTACATATTTACATTAATGCTTAATGAGTAAAGGCATGAAAATTGCTTAATGAGTATCAAGTACATTAATACTTAATGATTAAAGGCGCGAAAATTGCTTAATGAGTAAAAGCACATAGTTATCAAGTACAGTTCTGCAATGTATACGATAAATATTTAATGATCGCAAGTTGTAGACTCGCGGTATCGTTCGCAATTCGCGTCAACTTTGGTAAATATGGTATTTACCGATACCAAACCGAAATAAAGTGGTATTTATCGATACCAAGCCGTATTTTAAATAATACCATATTTACCGAATTAACAATACCGTATTTACCGCATACACTGTATTTACCGAAAAACCATAATGAACAACCCAACATCCAATAACTCAAATTCCATCCTAGGCGGATCGATGGTGCGAGAGTGTGTGTGTGCTGCTATCCTTAGCTATTGATATCCGTAGAATAGTTGAATCGCTTATTATTTAGTCTAAAATATCTTATTATATTTAGAAATATATACACAATTAATTAACAAAATCGCAAAGTACCTATTTAGCACAGAGCTCCCGTAGTCCAAACCGGCTCCGGCCATAGTCGTCGAGAGTTCAGACTTCATAATTCACATTTTAGTGTGGCGGTGGCCAAATGGCCGACCAGCCAAGACGACACAGTACAATCTTGTTGGCCTAGCCCAAGCACGACACGGCCCTTGTTCATGGGCGTGCCTACCGACACCCCGGCCGTAGTGCGGGCCGCCACCTCGGTATGGTGGTGGCCCAAGACGACACTGAACGATCTTGGCCGTGCTAGGCATGGCACGCAGCTAACACGCTGGCATGGCAGCAGCAGGAGGCGGAGGCGAGGGCCGGCGGCGCGACGACGTCTTGCGCACGAGGCTGGAGTGAAGGAGGAGGAGGCGTCACGGCACACTTTCTCACCGGGCGGGAGGAGGAGGAGGCGGCAGCAGTGTCGTCGAGGTGACGTCGCGGGAAGACGAGGAGGCAGCGGGGTCGTCTTGGTGGTACCGTGGGCCCGCAGGAGGCGAGGAGGCGGCGGGGTCGCGCCGCCATGAGGCGAGGAGGCGGTGTCGTTGAGCCGTCGAGCCGTCGAGGCGGCCCACCTGAGGAGGAGGAGGCGGCGGGTCGCCGCCATGGGAGCCGAGGCCGGCGGTGTCGTCGAGGCACACGACAACCTGGTAGGTGGCGTTGGGGAGGAGGGGACGGGGGAGTGGGGAGTGGGGGACGAGGGAGAAGAAGGCAGTGACCCACATGGTTTGTGTGCACTGCAAGGCACTACCGAAAAATTTTGGCCGTTGGGAGATTTTTTGACCGTTGGGGGCTTAAAAAATAGCAAAAAAAATTGAAAAACAACTAAAATTTTTTCTATAAATAGGCATCATACCCCCCTCATTCAGCACCCCTTCATTCTCCATTCTCTCTTTGAAATTGTGTTGTGCAAATTCAAATCTGTGTTGAGCTCATTTGGCAAAATTCAAAAAATTTGTGCTAAAATTTGGAAATTTCAATTTTCGTCAGCAAGTCAGCGAAAGAGGTACAATACTATTTTTGTAATACTTTTATTGTTAATTATTGTTATGCTAAGATTAAAGTAGTAATATTATTAGTTTCGATTTTGTAGTTTTCGTTATGGACAGTCCTTACGACAGTTTTGCTCTTAGTGAGTTCGGACTTTCATCGGACGAAATGCGTCTATTGAGTAGTGCGATCGCCTTAAACCAACCGGAGGTTTCACCGAGGAGCAAGGTGGAGTTTTAATCGTCGGCCTCCACGTCGAGATCGAGCTCAACGGCAACCAGATCAAAGAGGTCGAGACCGTCTACATCGGGAGTGTGGGAGAATTTTGACAGGACAACCAGGCAAGACGCAGCGGGAAATGAGGCACCATATGCTATTTGTAAAATTTGTCGCCATGAATTGTCTGCAAAGTCTACAGGTGGAACGGGACACTTGATTAGACATGCTACAAGGTTTCGAACTAAGCAAGGATTAGCGATGAGGCAAACACAGTTGCAATACAACCCCGACGGTACGGTATCTAACTGGGACTACGATCCTCAGGTAGCCCACCAATCTCTTTGTCGTTTAAATGCTTATGAGGATTTACCGTTAGGCTTTGGCAAGTCTGCTTCTTTCCAAAATTACATTAGGACTGCATATAATCCTAGATTTACTTCCGTTTCTAGACAGACAATAACTAGGGATCTAGTGAAATACTATAATGAACGTCGTAATAAAATAAAGGAACTATTTAGTACGTGCACATTTTCGGTGGCCCTGACCTCGGACATATGGAGTGGTCGGGTTAGGGAGGATTACTTTAGTGTAGTCGCGCATTATATTAATGACGACTGGGTAATGGAGAAAAGGATGATAGGTTTGAAATTAATTAATGTAGCACGCACGGGGGAGAATATTGCGAACTGTATTATCAAAGTCGTGGAAGACTTTGGTCTTACAGACAAAATATTCGCAATTACTTTAGACAACGCCGCTTCAAACTCTAGGGCTATGGACATTCTTACTCCAGTGTTGAATATATATGTCGATTCCTTCCTGCTCCATCAACGATGCGCTTGTCATATTATCAACCTTATAGTCAAATGTGGTTTGAAGAGGTTGAGTCTGTATATTAAAGTTTTTTGCGACGCGATTTCTTTCTTGAATAATTCTAACGTAAGAATAGCACAATATAAGAACTTCTGCAGGGCGATGAGTGTACGTCCAAGAAAGTTCGGTTTGGATATGGAGGTAAGGTGGAACTCTACTTACCTCATGCTTAAAAATCTTTTACCATACAAGAGCACTTTTTCTGTATTTATTCAAACGCACTATCCTAGCACTGACGGTACTATGCTATTAATTGAGCAACATTGGTTCGTTGCTAAGAAGGTACTGTCGTTTTTAGAATTTTTTTATGAGACAACTGTTACTTTGTCCGCTGTCTACTATCCAACATCTCCTA